>CM060905.1:180294033-180952962 GCA_030737815.1 Allium fistulosum | reverse complement strand
CTCGTTTAAGAGAAAAATCAAATTGTACTTATAAATAAATCTTATGAAAAAGATTTGCAAAATTTTAAATTGTTGTTTTCATCCAAAATCAATATATACAAGAATGGAGTCATCGAGATCGTAGAATACTCGATTAATAAAATGGATGAAATAAGCTGGACAAACTGAAAGACATAATAAGTCATTCATAAGTTTCATAACAAGTGCGGAATGCGGTAAATGGAATGCTAACTCCCGCAACTCGTAGCAAATGAAAATCGGTGGCGAGGTCGAGCTAAAAAGATCTTAACACCGCTCAAAAGATTGCTTAGGTGATAATCCTAAGACAAACTCAAAAATACCGGAAAATTCTCAAACTACATGAATGAGAGAAATAACACTTTCCTCATCATGTGAGCTTAAAGAATAAAATGATGCCATAAAATTGGAATCAAAATCACAAAGGAAAAACAAAAATCTGCTTAACAGATTGAAAATGTCGAAAATGAATAGTCCACATGCGGATTGAAAGGAACTTCAAGTTTCAAAGGTAAAATCTTTTCGGGGTTCTTACCCAAAGCACAGATAAACCTTTGATTCTTTACAAGATCCAAAAGTTGTTGGGCCGACATGAATACGCCATCCAAAGAAGGACTACTGGATTGACCAGCGCAAGGACTGCCAGAACCAACCATTTCTTTTCTTTAAGAAAGAAAGAAAAGAAGAAGAAAAGGTTATTCTTAGAATGAATATCAAACAATCATGATTGATAAAACAAGGTATCATAAAAAGAAATAGGATAGAACGGTACGAAGACTCGAATCAAATCCTATGGCACGATTCCTAAGAAAGACTTAGGACAATGATCCTTGTTAGAATATTCTACATTGTTCCGAAGTTTGGCTCTGGTACCAAGCTGTGACGCCCCACCTCTATACCCACGCTAGCCAAGGACACTACGGGGTAATGACGTCAACTAGCGCGGAGAATAAGGCTGTTGAGGAGCGACCATCTGTGTAATTGCTTTGTGCGAGTACCGATATGCCAGATAAAAATATAACTTTTCATCTCAAGAGGAAATCCGACATACCGATACAAACTCAAAGCAATCACACGGTGGCTATATGGACCTCGGAAACAAATATAGAAATAAACATAACACAAATCAGTCACAGACAATTTATATCACAAAGGCGGAAATAGATATGAATATAACACATGAAAGTGTACATCAGAGTAGTGGTCAAATAAGATCCACGATAATACAAAAGGATAGCTACAAGCTACACAAAAGAATAAGTATACATCACGGAGTCTATAACTCAAATGTATACAACAAAAACTACTAATCTAAGTAGTAAGCCAAAAGTCAGAGTAATCCCAGAAGAGAAGTCAAGCAGAAGCACCTGTAACATCTCGGTCTGACCCAAGTATTATTTAAGAAGAAAATAATAAACGGATCAGTCTAACTATAATTATCAGATAAAATGAGATATAAGAAGAGATATGACAAAAACGAATGATAACCATAAAGCCATACTATGATAAGTATCTAATCGAAATCAATCCAGAGATTAATCAATATCACAAGAATCTTCTCAAAGATTAAAAAGAATGTCATATTCTTAATTTAATTCACCAAGCCACAATAAATGACATACATATCAATGCCCATCGTAAATGCTGGTGAAACATAAATTCCAGAAATCAATATCCAGAAATCAAATAATCCGAAGCAACGACGTCGTACAGCGTAACGTCCGATGATCCAGAGACAAAATAAATAGGAACAACGACGTCGTACAACGCAACGTCCGATGAACCAAAGCACAATAAAAAGGAACAACGATGTCGTATAGCGTAACATCCGATGAACCAACACATAGGAAAATGGAACAACGACGTCGTACAGCGTAACGTCCGATGAACCAAAACACAATAAAAAAAGAACAACGATGTCGTACAGCGTAACATCCGAGGAACCAACACGTAGTAAAATGGAACAACGACGTCGTACAGCGTAACGTCCGATGAACCAAATCACGATAAAAAGGAACAACGATGTCGTACAGCGTAACATCCGATGAACCAACACGTAGTAAAATGGAACAACGACATCGTACAGCGTAACGTCCGATGAACCAAATCACTATAAAACGGAACAACGACGTCGTACAGCGTAACGTCCGATGGACCGAATCAAAGAGACATCGCACATTGCTAGTCTAAACCATAAAATGATCGTCATCGATCATCAAGAAGTGTCGATTACACTAAGCTAGTAAATATAAGAGTTTAGCTTCATGTCCCATAACCACTTGCTTAACTCAAATATTTACGAACAGATTGTAGATCTCCACTAGAAAATTGTCACAAGAGTTTCACTCGAACAAGTCCATAAATTAACCGACGAAGTAAACGCAAGCGTTTCATACCACTTGTTTTGCTAAGCCGTTTAATTATATTTTCTCATACGAATGAGGTAAAGGTTTGTATATACTAATAGATTGGAAAACGGTTTTAGAAACGAGCTTTGTAATAAAATAGTGTTGAAATCGTTTTAATGAAAGAGTTTTGATATTTACTACTAGTATAGAAAACCTTTATATTTTGAAGTGACAAATCATAGAAGTGATTGTAGAAACAATCAATCATAAAAATTCACATTCGAAGACGTGAATAAAATCCAAAGAAATCGATATCAAATCCATCAAAATGGATATTTCCAATAATTCCCAAAGAAAATGTCATCAAAGTCGATAATAAATGATAACAATAAAAGGGAGACAACACGAATCGATTAAAGTTGGAAATTCAAACAAAATAGGCAATATAGGCATAATTGGCAAAAGGGAGCAGGTCGGTCAACCGGACTCCCTGAGTCGGTTGACCGGACCAGAGGCAGAAATTCTCGGGTAGCAGGTCATTCGACCGGACTTCCTGGTCGGTCAGCCGGAGCCAAAATTCCTGCACTCCCAAAACAGAGGCAGGGAAGTGCTCAAGTAGCAGGTCGGTCGACCGGACCCTGCATTCGGTCGGCCGGAGCCTGATTTCCAGCACTTCTTGCCCTAGCAATGAATACTAATTCTTTCCAAACCAAAAGCAATAGCACATGAATAAGTGTTAGGAATTCATACCTAACAATCAAAGATAAAAATAGTTTAAGATGTGAGATAAAAATCTCACCTTTTCACAAAAACAATAAAGAAGGAGCTTGAAAGCAAAGGGAGAATCAACCACTCTTCAACACAACCCAAATGAGCTTGAATCTATGCTCAAAAAGGAGAACATTCCCAATGTTAGGTTTAGGAATTTCTGAAATTGATAAGAGAATGAGTTGGAGAAGAAGAAGAGAAGGCTTACCAAAGCTTCTTCTTTGAGTTTGGAGCTAGAACTTGGATTAGCAATGGAACTAGGGCTTAGGAATTTCCATTTCCAATCTTTTCCCCCATTATTCTCTTGAGCTTGAGAGAGTTAGGAACTGAGGAAAGAATGAAGAGAAGTGGAGAGGGGTTGGGTTGATATAACCAGAATTGGGCAAGTGGGCTGAACCCAAACCAAAGCCCTAAGTGAAAAAGTAGCAAAATTCCACTAACTCCAAACATATCGAAGCTTATACTCAAAAAGGTCGCAAACGGCATTTTGAACTCAATGGAAGTGGTCTCGAGTCCTAATTCGACTGTTTGCAAAAAATAGCTTTTCGGACTTCAATCCGATTAACGATTCTATATTTAAATAAAATATTTAAATATTCAATCGTAGAATATGCGGGTTGTTACATTAAGTAGCACTCTTGTTATCAAAAAAATTAATTAAGAAATTGATTTAAAGTTTTTTTGAGAAAAATGAGTGATCCTCATAAGAAGAAGAGTACTCATATAATTTTATTCAACATTTAAGAAGGGGTTGCCAACTAGCCTAATGGGTAGAATAACCTACAATACAAATAAAAAAATAAAAACTCCCTCCCAAAAACCTATGCAACTAAGGTCTATAATAGAAATATACAATAAAAAAGTGATGAATGCTTGAATCCTCAAGATCGGTAGAATCCATCCAATCCAGTTAATGTACCTATGCTGCTAAGAAAAATGAACTAGAACCGGTCTCCATGCACTGCTAGAATGGCCTATAGGCACTGTGAACTCTAATTTTTAACAATCTACGACTTCTTCTAATATTAACTGCTAAATTACTCCTACGTTCTCTTTTACCTTTTACCCGATTTGAAAGTTTGAGTAGAATCACAAAATTAAATAGGAGGAGTAGACCTTCTTAAAGATGCCAGGCAACAGGAAAAGATAAATTTTATAAGCTCAATATAAAATTAAATTTCATTCCCTTGAGTTGAAAAATCACCCCTATCATTCATTCCATTAGTAGTTCCCACAATCCATATGTCAGAGCTGCTAACTTTATCATTCATAATATTTTGCAACTCTTAAACCACTGTTGTAAATTTTCCACATCCCTTTACTACCATGCATGATTCAAGATGTTGTGTATGTATCAACACACATATTCACACACTCATCAACCATATATGATTTTCGATACATTAGAATACACACAGTAGGTTGTACTTGCATATCATTCAAAACACTGTGTGCATCTCCATGGTTGTTATCATCTGCTGTTCCAACTGTATCAATACATGAAGCTGTAGCATTCTAGTCTTCAATAACATCATAAGTAACTGAACTATTCAGACAATCATCAATAGATTCATCAATATGTTAAACTCAAGATATCAAAATACATGGTACAGGTTGTGCGTGCTTATCACTATTCACATATCCTTTTCTTCAACACCAACCATGCGCTCTATATCTTCCTCCACACTTATCAATTTTGACCCTTTAGAATTTTCAACTGAACTACCCGTATTATTCAACAATCCATCACCATAATTTTGAACTACCGCTACACCATCATCATCTGTATATCGATTATCAAAAACCAACTCAAAACCATCATCAGCAACAATACGAAAATTAGAGCCTAACACCACATCTACAACTATAAAACCCAAATGAACATCTCGTATCTCATCAACAATATCCATAACCATCCCTTTATCCTTCGAAATATCAGAAACCAACAACACAACAAAATCAACACCATAATTTTGAACCGACTCCAAACCAATATCGTCAATATTTCAACTATCAAACCCAATTCAAAATCAACATTAGTAGTATTAGAAAAATCAAATCCCACAACCCCTTCTTCGACTTAAAACCCAAATAAACAACTCCTACCTCATTAATAATATCAAAATCTACTAATGCTTCAAAACTGTTGGACAATATAATATTGAAATTAGATTTTACACACTGATTTTTTGCCTTCAGGTGACTGACTTTGATGAAATCAATGAGGAATCTCTATATCAACTGCATCAATTCTTATATCAAACAAAGAATTTGGAAAATGATGAACATCCTCCAATTCCATAACAGTAGGATCCAAGAGCATACTGTCAGTTACCAATCTTCTAGAAGATAATTCCTTATCCATCAAAGCCACTTCCTCAACAATACAATTTTCAAACAAGGAAATATCCATAACCTCAACATTCCTACTCATTATTTTGCAAGAAATAGAATTGCCCAAGCAAACAGACTTTTTTTCGAACACATTACCCTCATCAACAATATTGACAGCATCCCCAAACTTACTCTTATAATTCATACCAATATTCACAGAATTTATAGCATCGAGATGCTTGAATAAATCCTCCAAGAAATCAATTCCCTCCCTTCTTTGAATCCATAAATGGTCCAACAAAATTCTCTTTGGTTTCATAATCTTTAGAACAAATTGAAAGCCATGTTTAGGAATACTGAATTGTTTTGAGAAACCTGGAATCGAACCCCTCAAATCCCTTATACATCAATTTTTCTTATGCCCAAAATCACGATATTTGAAACAACGCGTAGGCTCTTTACAATCCCTGGCATAGTGTGATTCACCACTACATCTAAAGCAAAAGAAATTCTTATTGGTGCGATTTAACAAGTTCTTGGAAGAATGAACGGGAACGGGACAATGCTACTCACTCTTAGACTCCCTCAAAACTTGAGCATATGAGTGAAATTGATACTTGTGCGAATCAGAGCTGAGTGTTGGAATAGACGTAAGAGGTCGAAAGGGAAAAGAAGAATTTGAAAATGATAAAAAAGAAGCACCGATCGTAATTAGTTCAAAGTATACAATAATAAAATCTTCAAATAAAATGTTACACGATTGTAGTTGCAAATAGATATCGATTCATTCATTAGAGGCACCAATGGATTATGTACTTATAGTTGTTTGATAACTATAGAATGACTAATCCAAAAGTTTCCTATTGGTTGATAACAAGTAGGTCAAACATGAAATCTCGGTGTAACACTGTTACATAGTTCCCTCAACTTGAGAATATTGTCGAACTTCGGTATGAATACTCCACATTTATTATAGTTAAATTATGACATGAAAATCCATCGAGTGACTATAGTTAGGTCAATGTTGAAGCATTGGAAGTGAAGACCTATTCATTAGAGAATTCCTCTCCTTAATTATATGAGGTTAGTATCACAGTCAACTGTAGTCAACTCAAAGTCAAAATTTTCAGCCAGAGTAAAATAGTAAATAATAAATATTATTATTGAACCAAGGATTTTGTTTATTAATTGATGGAGTTAAATGTTCATAATATTTGAGTTTTGACCAATACCAAATTCGATACTTCCTAATGTGATGTAGTTTTAACAAAGTGAACATACATAAATTATTGTCACTATTTGTGATGACCGTCCTACCCCGTCGGCAGCCAATATAATTAAATAGTGTGTTGCTACCGTGTCCGACCAATGTAGGATGATTGTCAAGGGTTAAAAGAAATAAAACAACACAGAACCTGTTGTATTTCTCATAGCGCATAGAATAAAATATAATATGCATCACAGATTTAAAACATGAGAGACATTAAAAACTAAGTGAACCAAATATCAGAGCACAGATCCGTAGAGTTATACAACATAGTAATAGAACTTACACAAAATGGTAATAAACTCAAATAGATAGTCTCATAATAGTAAAGAAACATTGTCTAGGCTGCACAGTGTTGCACAGTGGAATAAACATAATATCCATATATAATACGAGAAAGCTCCATCCGGCTCATCCTCTACACAGCTATTGCGTCTCACCTAGACCTACTATCTAGTCTATTCATTTAACAGTACCCGAGATAATAAGAAGCAAAGCATAAAATCTCAAGTCAAACAACAGTCCAGTGTGAGCAATAACTAAATCTCAAAATATTATACAAGTCGATATAGTAAGGAACAAAGGTATACAAACTATACCTTACCTGTCTTTGCAACCAAATAGTTAGCACATAACAAACATAATATGCTACTCTAAATACATTATAAGGGTGTACAAGAAACCAAGTACAATGACGGATGTCTAGATATACCAATCCACAAAACCTATCTCAAGTGACATCCCTAGAGTGACAGACTATGGGAGATACAATCAGAGCAAGCATTGCATCCATCAAGCACTCTTCACTATCGCTCATTGTGCCCCAAGTACATGATAACTCATATAACCATTCATCTACAAAAGATTAATGGATAAATCCCGATTTTCAATGTACTTGCCTTTATCCCAAAGCTTATATTAGACCCATTCCATCGGTCTAGTGTACACAGATCAATTCAACCAATTTAGGGTAGCCAAAAGAAGTACCCATGAGCATCCTCACAATACTCATGTTTTCGAGTACATCAAAAAACACTCTAAGTATCAACGATTCTTTAGCATGGATATCTGAGCCCTTTTCTTGCTCCATATAGTTTCCATTATTCTCAAGGAACTATTTCACGTTCCTTCTTCCATGATAGAACCACTAAACATTCCGTTCATGAGTCACCCTTCCTAAAACCCACCATTTTATAGATAACCACTTTCACGACTCCTTTCAACATCGAGCAATCGTCATTAGAACCTAATTCCATTCATTGTTTAGTTACCATCATCGAAGTCTCGAAGCTATCATCATGCTACTACATCGCCATCGAACCCCAAGCGAACAAACGAATACTTTCAGCACAAATTATACAGACCCTTCAACATCCCCTGAAGTTTGGCCCATGTTGGTCGAATAAATTTAGGTCGGTATCGACCAGAAGATGTCGATACCAATCTGACTACTTAGCCAATTTTTTCTAGTGTCTATACCATACCTCTTCCATCATTAAGCTACCTTGAAGTCCCCTTTTTCCATGCTTCAAACTCCCAAGTCTTCAGCAACTCCCTAGAGCCCTAAAAATTGGTCATTACCAACATGAATCAGGTCAGTACCAATATGAACTTACACCCCCGATCTCTTTCCTCCTTGCTTGCTTTGGAATCCTCTTCTTAGTACAACACTCCCCAAATCGTATGGCACTCTCCATTTAGCCTAAAAAGTGGTCGGTCGGTATTGTTCACTCTCCTTAGCCAAAACTCCAACTTTGAGTTCTTCGACCTCTTCCCATCTTTAACCCGAAGTTTTGTAGCCTAAGTCACCAGGCCTTACCTTTTCACCGAGTAGATAAGCAAACTCTCCATCCAAAAATCAACTCATCACCGACCATAATTCAATTATCCAAGCTTCATGTGACTTGAACCTTGGGCTCCTCTTATGCTCCAAGGCCACTCCTCTAAGTTTCAACATGTTCCGGCCACTTTTGACTTCAATTTGCCCAATTCAACGATCTCATTCCTCACTACCTAAAAGCACTAGCAAACCATATCAAATTAAAACATACCAAACTAAAATATCATCCATATACATCCATTTATACATGCAATTCATCAAAACATGATAATCATACAAATCCTAACTTTTACACTAGCATGTCAATATGATCAAAAGCGGTGGCAAAACCATTTAAAAACAATTTAAACCTTTTTAGTTTTGGCCATAAACATGTATAAAAGTGTGATTAAAGTTAGAAAATGTTTTAGGATCAAAATAATGTTAAAATCATCAATTTTAACTAAACATGCATATGATAGTGAGAGGTCAAGATCAATAACCACTTGCCAATTACCCAAAATACCGATCTAAATCCGTAGATCTGATGTGAACAGCAAAGGAAGACGAAGCCCCAAGCACCAAAGTGATAGATTTACAATCTCTTTTGCTAACTATCCTTCTAATGATGATTTGACGAAGATTAGTAAGGAAAAGAGATGATTTTTGAAGAGATTAGAGTTAATGGGAGCTTAGAACTGTTTTGAGGAAGGTGGAAAGATAGTCCCACCAGTCCCCCTTAGGCTCCAATACCAAAATGTATTAGTGGGCCTAAGTATGGGTTAGCTTAATTACCCAATAATGTGGTCCAACAGCAGCAAAAACCTAAAACAGTCATAACTTTCAAATGGTAAGTCCGTTTTGCTATTATGACCACTCTACGAAATGGGAAACCATTATCCTGAAGCAATGGAAGTAGTTTCAAACCCTAACATGGCTCCTATTAAAAGTTATAGTCCATACAAGATTTATATGTTCAAAATGGTTGCATAGAAATTCAGTAAATATTATAGATATGGAAAATGTCCCTATGAGTAATTTCCTAAAATATCAAAGTCATATGACCTAATTTAAGTTAAATAAAATATTTTACGATCCTTCGATATGCAGCAATCGTTACACTCTCCCCCCTTTTAGGAACTTTGCCTATAAAATCCCCAAACAAGTCAAAGAATAGCTATCATAGTTACCTTGCATGCCCAACAATCATATGCAACCATCAAACATATCAAACCAGCAACTATGCAATCAATAATATAGACAAACGTATCATAGCATGCGAGATATCAAACTATTCTATATGATATCAAAGGTGAAAGTAAATACAATAAACGGTAGGCCTTACCATGCAAAGAGCCTGGATATGCAGCCTTCATGGTCTGCTCGGTTTCCCACGTGCAATCGCCTTTATTTTCACCCCGTTGAAACTTCACTAACTCCACCGTCTTCCTTTTAAGCTGTTTTGTATTGTGTTCGACAATACAAACCAGCCTATGAGGTCTCGAAGCTTCTTGGTCAATTTTACCATCAAGTTGATCTGGTGCAATTGTTATGCCTGAATCGTTTATAAACTTCCACAGATGAGAGATGTAGAAAACATTGTGCATGCCCGCCATCTTCTGAGGCAAGTCGACCATATATGCTAGGTGCACATTCCTCTCTACTATCGAAAAAGGACCTATGAATCTTGATGCCAACTTCCCCTTATTACCGAATCTAATAACATTCTTAATCAGAGAAATCTTCACGAACACCATACCACCGATAGAGAACTCCAAATCTCGACATCTCTTATCGGCATTACTCTTCTACCTAGCCAAAGAAGCTTTCATTCGTTGCCAAATGTTCTCAATCTTCTCCAAGGTTTCTCTAATTATATCTGGACCAAGTATCAGCTTCTCATCCACTTCCCAACAACATGAAGGAGCATTACACAGTTGGCTATACAATGCTTTGTAAGATGCCATATCGATACTATACTGATAGCTATTATTGTATGTGAATTCTGCTAAATGCAAGTGATTGTCCCACGAGCCTCCGAACTCAAGTATGCAAGCTCGCAAGAGATCCTCCAATATATGATTCACCCTCTTGGTCTGCCCATCAGTTTGCTAGTGATATGCTATACTGAGATGCAGCTCGGTCCCCAACGCCTCTTGTAATCTCTTCCAAAACCACTTATGAACAAAGGGTATCAGTTGTTCAAAATGCTCTTCGGCACACCATGGAATCGTCCTATCACTTCACATACAACTCAACCAATTTGGATGCCATTCTATTAGACTTGACGGGTATAAATCGGGCACTTTCATCAATCTATCGACTATGATCCAAATGTTATCATACTCTGATCATTAGCAATTCATCGACGAAATCCATTGATATTTGATCCCATTTCCACTTCGAAACTTCTAGTGGTTGCAGTAATCCACTTGGCTTCTTCTACTATGCCTTCACCAACTAGCAGTTAATACTCTTCGAGACGAATGTCTCGACATCCTTCTTCATCCCATTCCAATAGTAGGTCTACTTCATATCATGGTATATCTTATTACTACCGAGATGTATAGTCAACCTAGAATGGTGGCACTCTTGTAACACCTCATCTCGCAATCCATCAACATCAGGAACAACAACCTCTAGCTCCTCCTATCCTCACCATGATCTCCACTAGTTTGGCATCTTGCCTCTGCCCGATACCAATCTTCTCGATCAAAGTAGGTTTGATCGTCAATCTCGCCAATATCTCTGCTCTAACTCGCAATGTGGTGTGAAGTTATAGCTGGTAACATACTCGAACTACTTCCACTCTAGGAACATCGCTCCCAGATTGGCATTTATTCTACTCAATGCATCAGCGACTACATTTCTCTTATAGAGCGTATAGTAAATACCATGGTTATAGGAGGCTAAGAATTCTAACCATCACTGCTAGCAAAGGTTAAGATCCTTTTAGGAGAAAGGGTACTTCAAGGGTTTATGGTCTGTGAACAGCTCGACCTTTTCTCCTAATAGGTAATGCCTCCAAATCTTCAAAGTAATAACAAACAAAAGAGCATCCATGACTCGATATGACCAAACCACGACAAACCCAAAGGCTTGTGGAGCCTCCAATTGGGTTCATTGCTATCAAAGGTTGTCCAACTATTTCAGGTTTCAATGCCAATATGTCTACCAGGTTATTAGATGTAAAGGAATGTGAAGCCCCATTATTTAACGAAACATGTATGGGAACATCATAAACAGAAAGCATATCTTGAATAATGATGCTTTCCCCTTCTCCTTCGCCAAGGGAGCACTCAACGAAGTTGGGACAATGTATATGTAGAATAATATTTTATTGAAAAGATCTATAAACGATGAATTCGGCCAAACCGTCATACGCTAAGCTGGTTATGTGTGAATGTTAATATTTAAATTATTCTGTACTAATCGCTGACCGAATTCACACTTTTGAGTCACATAACGCATTTATGAATTCTACAATAAAAACCACATAATTTAATTAGTTTATAAAGTGTTATAAATTAATTTAATTAAATAATATTTAATGTTAATTATTAATCAATTGATGTTTTGTGTGTCGTTAGTAATTATTTGGATGCCTATACAAAAGTTATATATGCGCATATCAATATACGATATTGGTATTTGTTTAAACGGCTTTTAAATAGAGATAATTACACAATGGGCTTGCACGAGAAATATCCATGCAAGGCGATCATGGCTGGCCATATTGGGAGGGAGGGAATGCTTGGCTTAATTAAGTATTGATTGGAAATTAAAAGATGAAGTTTTAAAGAGAGAATGGGGAACATTTTTATTCTCTCATTAAAACAAATCCTCTATTTTATCTTTCCTTTGAATTTTCTTCCTCTTTCTTTGGTTCATCCATAGCTACTGCCTCTTATATAGCCAAAATTATTTGTTCCTTTTTCCCATAATTAAATCAAATATAATTATAATAAGTGGTCCATTTGATTCTTGTAAAATTGGATATTTATTTTAAGAATCTAGTGGAGAATTATCAGATCAAGGTGTTACAAAGGTGTGGATCTATTTAGGTAATTCTTCATATCTTATTTAACATACATTACCATCCCTTGTATGCATATATGTATTACTAAATAGCTCATCAAATTATTTTATATAGCAACTAAAATTTAATTGTGGGTTTCTAATTTGTTTTCAAACTGTAAATCATTGTAATTATAGAAGTACAAAATATATACACACATACACACTATATATATAGATTTGAATAAGATCATAATCTTATATGTAAGTTTGAATTTAAAGTTGTTTTTGTAGTTTCAGCAAAAAAATTAAAAGGAACAAAATTAAGTTCAAAAATCAAACATTTTAAGTATATATGAACATATGTACGTACAATAACTTTTTTGTTTAATTGCAACATAATACACCATGACAAGAAATATTAAATAGATGCGAATATATATATACACACACACAAATATATATATATATATATGTGTGTGTGTGTGTGTGTGCGTGCGCGTGTATGTGTATGTGCATGGTAAGTATGTATATGGATATAAATAAATTTATTTTGTTCAAACTAACCTTAACTAAAATAACTTTAGATCCAAAATTACATGAAACATTATAATCTGATTCAGACATCAATACATACATACATACATATACTTACATACTTATATACATAAATACATACATATATATAGTACTTCTGTAATTGCAATCATTTATAGTTTGATAACAATTAGAAACTCATAATTAAATTTCAAATACTAAATAAAATTATTTGAATAGGTATTTAGCAATATGAATATACATATAAGGGATGGTGACATATGTAAAATAAGATATGAAGAATTACCTTAGTAGATCTAGTCCTTTATAAAACCTTGATATGAAAATTATCCCTTGGATTGCTATACCGGATGAAACACTTATTTTAATTTTATTCGATTTAGTTTTGTGTAAGAGGAAATTTTTTTATTGGCCATGAATAAGGCTATGAAGTGGCGGCTATGGATGGTGCAAAGAAAGAGGAAGGAAATTTAAAGAAAACATAAATGAGAGGATTTGTATTAATGAGAGAATAAAAACTTTTCCCTTTCTCCCTTTAAAATATTCTCTTTTAACTTCCAATCAATTTTCAATTAAGCCAAGCATTTCCTCTCTTTTAATATGGCCGGTAGGGATTTTTTTCAACCGTTGAGTAATTATTTCTATTTAATACCAGTTTAAATTTATACCGATATCGTATATTGATACATGCGTATATAACTTTTATATATACATCAGAATAATTACTAACAACACTCAAAACATCAAATAAATTAAAAAATAATATTTTTATATATAAATTAATTATAATAGTTCATAAACTAATTAAATAGTAGTTTTCTGAAGAATTCATAAATGCATTTGTGTAATTCAGAGGTGTAAATTCAATCAGCGGTTAATATTGAATAATTCAAATATTAACGTTCATACATCACCTTACTTAGTGGTGTGAAAATTTGGCTGAATCGATAAGTTACACATCTTTTCAGTAAAATTTTATTGTATTTTATCTCAAGCGATACCAGTAGTGTTTACACATGGTCTCCTGATCAAAGCTATATCACATTAGGATGTATGGAATTTGGTATTGGCCAAAACTCCAATATTATCCACATTCCACTCGATCAGTCGATAAACAAAGTCCTTGGTTCAATAATAACATTTATTATTAACTATTCTACTATGGCCAGGGAATTTGACTTTGAGTTGACTACAATTGACCATATAATACCTCATACAACCAAGGAGATGATTTCTCTATTGAATAGTGTTTCACTTCAAATGCTTCAATTCAGACACAACTATAGTCGCTCGATGAATTGCCATTCCATGATTTAACTATAATCAAAGTGGAGTATTCACATTAAAGTCCATAATATAAGTCGAGGGAACTACATAATATCGTCACATTGATATTTCCTATTTGACTAGTTGTTATCAACCAACAGGAAACTCTCCGATGAGTAATTCCATAGAAATCCAATAACTAGAAGTACGTAACCCCTTGGCGCCTCCCAACAACCATGACTAATACACTGCCCAACATTTGGAGAGTGTTACACACCGTGGTCTCAATGAATGAATTGATATTCTTTTCTCAAAATACCTTGACCATGGATATTGAAAAAATGCCATTTTATTTTGTGATTAATTACTCATAATTTCAACTATTTGCAATTACAATCACATAAAGTTTTATTTAAGGAATTTCTTATTATATACTTTAAGTTAATTACTTAATTAATTATATCACAATATATAAAGGAAAACAAAGACCATTACTACTAACAAGATTAACCATAGAGCTAGATTTATGTAACAAATTACATAATTGCCCCTAGGGAATTCCACTAACTCTTTCAATCTTCCACTTGCACATGGGGTCAATTATGGAGTCTTAGGGTGTGTTCTTTTTTTAAACGAAAGGGGCTGGGAAAGGGGTAAGTTCGTGAAAGGGGAATGCGTTCTTTTTACGAAAGGGGAAAAATTATTATTTATATTATTATTTTATTTGTGTTAATTATTTTTAAATAAAATAGATATATACCGAATATAGAATACAGAATACATAATATCGAGTACATAGTTCAGAATTCAAAATGCAGAATACAAAAATATGAAATACAAAGCAGAATCTACAAAACAAACTACAGAATGAAGAATACGTAATAAAAAATACAAGCAATTCTTAACGTACCAGCAGCAACTAGTTCATTTCGTATGGTATCTCGAACTAATTTCATAGCAGTTGTTGCTGCTTGTTCACGATCATTATTTCCATGATTCCGAATGCTATAATACCCTTCTAGATATTCTTCGGGCACCAGATCCGGATTATCGTCATATGCCATAAATCAGGATCTTCGACTTTGTACCTTCGTATGAAATTGTGAATAGCCATTGTAGCAGTGAAAATTTGTACCTGAACATTATATGGGTATGTTGGCATGTTACGTAAGATTGCAAATTTTTTCTTCCAAATTCCAAAAGTTCTTTCGACTGCCATACGCAAACTCGAATGGTAGTAGTTGAAAACTTCATTTTCTGACTTTGGTTCATTTTGTGTATCATTGAAATCTGGAATATGGTAACTTAAACAACAATAAGGAGGTAAATATCCCTCCATTAGTGGATACCCAGAATCCACTAAATAATATTGTCCTCTTGGCGGATGCGGAAAATTCAAACTTTGAGTATTTACAAATTCATGAAAGATTCTAGCATCATGGGCAGTTCCTTCCCATCCTACCCTTACGAATGTAAATGTTAAGTCAAAGGCGCATGCAGCCATTATATTCTGTGTAGGAACACCTTTATGTCCTACAAATCGTTGCATATCCGCTTGAGGAACATGAGCCATTACATGTGTACCATCACCAGCTCCAATACAATTTCTAAAGAATGGGTAATATCGTGGTGATGAATTGATTTTTTCTGGAATTATTGGCCTATTAAATTGAGGAACAATAGGCCTAATAATATCCACAGACATTAACAAAACAAAATCCATAACTTTATGAAAATAATGGCTAACCGTGTTAAGTGATCGTTGAAATCTTTCAGCAACCTGTCGTATAGGAATAGCCAAAGCGATTGTATATAGAAAGATGGCTACCATTTCTCTAACTGTAACATGCGCCGTCGGCTGCAAAGCATAACTTTTCAACCACTCACACAGCGACATAAAAAAAACCTCTTTATTGGAAAATTTCATTGACACCGTTCTGCATGGCCTGTAAGAATATCATTAACCCGATAAATACTAGTAACTTCAGAGTCGTGTATTCGGCTCGTTTGAGGTCGACGTGTGGGATAATATAGTCTAAGGAACTGGATATCTTGAAAATCTTCAAAATCAGAATCATCACTTTCTTCATTTTGATCTGCCATTAGGGATGAAGAAAGTAGGAGAGAAGAGAGTAGAATGAGATGATGAAGAAGAGGAAGAAAGTAGGGAATATATAGGAGAGGTAGTTCGAGTGAACCGTTGTTGGGAGCCATTCGTGTCCATGTCGCATCGGACGCGTCTGACGCATTAGTCGCAAATGGCTCACCCCAACAGTGCAAACTAGTGGGCCCCGCGTTTGCTGCGTCTGACACGTCCGACTCAGACGCCAACTTCACCTGGCCATTTTAGCATAGGAACGATACCTTAATCTTTTTCCTACAGTCTATTCAAAACTATCGAGTGATTCCCTTCATGAACGGATCAGCTATATTGTATAACTCTCCACTCCGTCAACCAACATCCCTTCATCATTGATAAACTGTCTTTATCATGTGGAACTTACAAAGTATATGTCTAGACATCTTATGAGCTATATTTTCTTTTACGAACTATATAGCAACATTGTTTTCAAAAAACAATGGGATTCTCAACATTTTGAATCATCCCTAGCTCAGTTATAAATTAATGTGTTTATGTTTATACCACTTTTATTGCAGCACTATCCAAGGCGATGTACTTAGCCTTTCGGTTGAATAAGCAACCACCTCTTGTTTGGAACATTTATAATTCAAAGCTCCTAAATTAAGATTGAATATGAATTTTGGATTAACACATTATAGTATATATCATTTATGATGTTTAAGTTTGAATACTCCTTCGTAAGGAGTTTATTGTTTCCATAAAAACACTCTAGTATTTCATAAAAACTCGAGAATACTCTTAACTACCGTTTATTGATCCAAATTTGGGTTTGATACTCGAGCAATGTACCAATTATACAAGCAATTTGCGATATGATATACAACATAACATACATGATATTTCCTATTGACATTGCATAAGGAATCCATAACATCCTGCAATTTTAACGGCTGAATATTTAAATAATAAATTTAAAAGTTTAATCATTAATTAATTGAGCGCCCATACTCAATTTTTCAGAGACAGATGAATTGAGACTCGAGACATCCACCAGAGACCGCATTCTATATAAGAAAAATGAGTATAGACTGGCTTCGTTGGGAGTCAATAAATTTTTGGAGTGAATAGTGATTTATTGAGAAAGAAATGAATTTGGGCTAAGGCTCATTAGCAAGCCTATAAGTTGGCTAATCCCTTTATTGCTTTCATTTCATTCTCATTTCACATTTCTTTTCTTCCTTCTCTCCCAATCTTTCTCTAATTATTTCTTAATCCCCTAAGCCCTAAATCACTAAACTAAGTTTAAATAAAATTCCCAAATTCAAATAAATATACCATAATTCCTCTCCACTCATTCTTACCATAACCAGTTAAGGTATTAGCATGAAATGGAGTTTAGAGTTAGATCTCAACTTTAAAGAGAGCATGGTTTGGGTTTAAGTCATTAATGCTTGTTTTGTTTAAGAAGAAGGTAAGTGGGATGATTCTCTTGACTTATTTACATGTTATACTTGTATATTTGTTAATTTATCATTATGAAGTTATGTGTAGTGATTTAGAGAATGTGTGTGATTGTTTAGGCTTATGTTTATATTATAAACATGATTATATCAACATACTATTTGTTTTGGACCTTAATTACAAATTTTATAAAGGTTAGTAAGCTTGGAAATTCTTTTTGGGCTTAACTGATGTTTATATGTGGTGTTATGAAAGATTAGAGATTAGTTAAGTGATATGATGATTTTTATATCATTAGTTAGTAAGATGAATCATTTCAATTGATTTTAGAAAAGTTAGTAAGCTAATTAAGTGAGTTAGAAGCACTACACTTATTATTAAAGTGATTTGAGGCTTAACGAAGCTTAATTAGTACTTATAAGTATTATTTAAGCAAGGAAATAATTTATAAGTCAAAGATATATTTTATAAAATAGAATGAGATTTTATAAAATGGTATAAATGATATATTATATAAAATAGTATAGATATATTTTATAAAATGGAATCAGATTTTATAAAATAGTATGAATGAGATATTTTATAAAAGTGTGAGATTTTATAAAATAATATGAAGAAAATACTTTATAAAAATGGTAATAAGGTTTTATAAAATATTTATGAAATGAGTACATAATTTTAAATAAAGCAATTAAGTGTTATAAAGTCTTAAATTGATTTATAAGTTAGTAATGTATTTTAAATAATATGATATTTTATAAAATAGTACGAAATGATATTTTACTTTTATTGAAAAGATTCAATAAATAAAAGTATGACTTGATTTAGCAAAAATTGAATTGCTTACTCAAATATATGTGTATATGTATGTATACGAGTGGGTATACACATACGAGTATTTATAGTAGTATAGTAATCAAGAAAATTCTTGTGTTGTAACTAGAATCAGTGGATGTAGTTTTGCGTGTATTCATATATATGGGTATGTGAATATCCATATTTGTATATAAGCACGTGGCGAGTCTCTCATGTAGCCATAGCGACCATTGTGTGCACTAAGTTGCATGAGAAGGTACCGAGTCGAGTAATAACTCCGGTGAAGCCTGAAACATAATTTATATAGTTGTGGTGTGTCTGCGTATACGTGTGTGCATAGGCGTGCATAAATAAGTGCATCAACACACGTGTAAGCAACATACAAGGCAAGAAGGTCAACAATGTTTGTTTTGGCATATTAAAGGAGACGATAGCTAGATTTTCCCATGGAACTTTACACGTACAAAGAGTGGACTTTGGGTCAAAATCAATTTTCAAATACATAAGAGACAACTTCAAAAACATCAAATGATGGGCTCCTAGAGAAATCCGGTGTGGTGAAGGCAAGGTAGAGGAGCTAGGCGACTTATCGGGCGAAGCATCAGAGGAAATGGAGCTTGGATCATTGTTGGGTGGTGCAGTCTGTACATGCCCCGGGCTTTACTGCCTGGGACAGGCTACCACCAGTCCACCGGTGGTGTGTAAACTTGGGCAGTAAAGTTTAGGAAGGGTGTAATTTAACAGGGGGTTCTTCCTCGATTTTAGATGTGGGTTTGTGTGAAGCTTTGGCGCAACATCAAGGAGGTTTTGGGCTACTTGAGAAAGTGGAATGCAAGGCAAAGCTCGGGATATAAATGCAATGTATAGTGAATATGTGCGATCGATAATGATCGGATACTATATAGATGAAGTGATTGGTTGCACTATCACATCTGGTGAGCATTACGATTAAGCGGAGTTAGTCCATATGCCTTGGCTTTGACCTTAAGATAGATAATTTTGATGAATGATATCAGTCTTATATTTATGACTGTACCATATATTGGCCTTATATTAGAGGCCATGCATATTATTGGTCTTTCAGTAGCGACTACACGTATAGATAGATGATGAGATGAAATTGATCTTCGTTTTTCATAGGCATGTAGGATTACGTGATGTTATATTCGATGTATAAATATATCTATAATGATCGGTGTTCCTTTATAGTCCTGCTAGTGTGTTATATGGGATACGACTGTCATTCTCTTTTTGGTAGAGGTGTACACAAGCTAGTTGAAAAATCTTAGATGGCTAAGGAGGAGACAATCATCTACAAGTGGATCACATATCACTTATGCTTAGTAAAGGGTACGGTGGGATCCATGTAGGTTTCAAGTAAATATAGTAGGTCAGGTATCATTGAGGGGCACGGTGAGGCCTACATGAGTTCGATCATTGAGGATGCGGCTCGGGGTTTATGCTACACCGAGGTACCGACACTATTTTATTTTGGACCCTCAATGGGAATCAGTAGATTGGGATAATGTTTACATTAAAATTTGGTACTGACTCTATTTATCTTTGGCACGAGTCTACCGCGGACTCCACTCATCGACAATGATGAGTATCAATGTAACATCCCCTATTCTGAGGCCTAAAACTAACTACTACGGATGCTGCAGTCATCCATAGCTATTAATTCTCGACGACAAAATGCGGCTATATTAGTCATATCAATATCAGAAACACGTGAATATGAGGAATTTTCAAACACGGTTTAACAACAAATTTTCACATCTCATTTCATAATTGATATTTCATATTCATTACATAATCCCATTTGTAATCCCATGTTCAGAGAAAATATAATTATTACAACATACTCCAAGAGTGACATATGAAGATACCCCCTTGGTTGATCAGAGTCAAGTACTTGGCAATTATATAACTTTTCCATTACATCCAAATAGACAGAACTAAACTACACAACGAAAATAGATAAAGGTCCTAATAACCAAATTTCCTCTTGCACATCTCTGGGAGCTTATTCGTATAAATAGAAACCTGAAATCCCTTACTCCCAACCTACTCAAATGAGTACCCGAGAGTTTAAGGATAAAAACAAAAAATTTAGGTCAGACAACAGTCTTGTGTGAATAATAACCTACCATCTTGAACCAAATAGATATCTAGTGAGACCACGCCATTGAGCCGAATGAGTTTACCCTTCACTGGTATCTTGACCAAAACATAACAACCATATACTGTGCTCCTACAACCACAATAGTTAAAACATAGAAAATAACATTTATAATCATGCAACATATATTGGATTTCCCATCCCAATTTAGTAGATTATCCATCTAAATTTTAAAATAATACCCGTCTTATTTTAAACTGACTACCCGTATTATTTTAATCTGACTACCCGTCTTATAATTATGTGGACTAGCCATCTCATATATAAGCATATGCAGAATTATGTGGACTATCCATCCCACAAGTAATTATTGCTTGGATTACCCATCCCCTACCATATTGACTACCTATCACATACAGTTTGATTATTCAAAATTATGTGGACTATCCATCACACATATTCTCTTTTAACTTAAAATGATGTGGACTATCCATCACACATCCTATAGTTTTCCTATGATGACTATGAACCCTTCATTACATATAGAGACTATCCATCTCCAGTATGATGTAGACTATCCATCTCACATCCCATAGTTTTCCTAGGATGACTATGAACCCATTATTTAACAATTTAATTCATGTTACACACATGTTTAACCTATGTCTATTGGTGTCCCGGATTAGGTTATCTTCCCTTAAAGTTATAACATTTCAAAGTGACATACATTTGTATCCCCAAATGATCAATGTCGAACTCATTTAAGAAAATGCATTAGTATCCCTAATGATAATGTCGACATTTATAATTAAAATAGCATTGGCATCCCTAATGTTTAGAATCGAAGTCAAAAAACAATAGGCTCGCCGCCCTTATCAGGTTAATATAGATCAATGCTGAAGTTCATCTATATTAGTGTCCTCAATGATAGTGTTGAAGTTTGCAAGTTTTAAAACAACATTAGTATCCCCAATGACGACATCGAAATTGAAAACATAACGCTCTCCGTCTTTAATGAAGATAGGAGACATTCAAGCTGCTCTATACCTCATCGACCCTCTACCCAAGGCAAAACCAAACTTAAGTTTACTTAAGTATAAATTCACGTCGAAGATAATGTTGTCGACTTCCATAAACTATAGGCTATCCACCTATTAAAACAAAACTGTTAACTTTTATAAGTTATATGGCTATCTATCGAAGTTATAAGGTCATCGACCCTCTTATAACATAGGCCTCTTTGCCCCTTTAAAAAGATGTCAATTTATATAAAAACAAGCCTCTTCGACATTTAAAGATATGGTGTGATGTCGTGGCCAAGCGGCATCGACGCAAAAACATAAGGTTACCGACCTTGATGTATATCGACCACAAGACTCTCGACGACGCCATAAAAATTTAACTCTTAAGTTACTTCGGCTACTATATTACTTTTTATATAGAGTCAAAGACATAATAGTAGCGTTATTGCCTTGATATGAAAAAAAATGAAGATATGAGATGCGGCATCATTTAAAATAGTGACGAAGACATACGACGACGTCGATGTGAGCACTAAAGCTTTTAGAATGCTTAGATGAATTACGAAGACAATATTGCCACCGATACTATATTGTTGATGAGGTCGACTTCGGCCTACTTCCAAACATTACATAGCCATCGAAGTAACTATCTTTGCTTCCTTTCACTTCGATGTACACACTCATGGATGCGACCTGGTCTTATGCTCAGCGACATTAGAGCGGTATTGTACTATCGTAATACATGTGAAAACTGTTTTATTGCTGCTTTAGGCAATAACTTTTCATCAAATCTTATTCCTTATCAAATTTCTATAGGATAAAACAATTTCTTTGCAAACCCTTTTCAGAATTACTACCGCACTAAATTTTCAAGCTCCAAAACATGTTTAAAATAATTAATTAATATCTTTAATTAATTATCCTTTTAAATGATTATTTAGCATAATAAATTCACAATAAATTAAAATTGCTTCGGAAAATCTCAAAAAATCCACAGAAATTAGAGAATACCCTTATCTTTACCATATAAAAATTTCAGAGTCAAAAACCGTATTTAATTATTTTAAATAATTAAACCCCGAAATTAACCTATTTCCTCCTTCGGAAATTCATAAAATATTCTCTATAATTTGGAAAATAATGAAATTAAGAACCCATCTCCAAAATAATGTTTTATACAACATACTAGAAAATCAAAACATTTGGAGATTAAAATCTTAGGTATTATTACCCTTAAAATCTATTAAAAAATTTCACCAAAATTCCAATAGCCATTATTCTATCCAAACCGTGATTAAACAACCATATCTTGGCAAAACAAACATCAATCATTCTGGTATTATCCATAACTAAATTCAAAAGAAAAAATAGAGATGGAACACTTATTGTTCACCTTAGATTTGAATGAAGTTGAGATTTGATTAGTGCTTTAGTTTCCTTAAACTTTCCTTGTATCCCTCAATGATTTCGTGATCCCCTTTGGTTTCATTTGGCCGTCCTCCTTTATCTTCTTTTTATATTGCTTTGTGAATGACTAAGGTGAGAATAATACAAGGGGGAGAGGGTTTAAGGAATAAAAGATGGATCTACCTATTTTCCCCTCTCAAATAACCTCTTATGTTTTTTAAGTTTAAAACAATCTTGTTATTTAGTTCATTAAGGCACGATTTTAACATTTTCAAATCTCATTCTCCCTAAATAATTAACATTATTCTATTTAGTCTGTCCAATTCACTGTCCTGAATAATGTTTAACTAAAAATAAAGGTGTTGCAGGCTCCCCTGCTTAAAGAATTTTATCCTCGAAATTCAGTAAGAACTACAAAACAAGCATATCAAACATGCAAACAATGCCGGTATATCCTACCAGCTATCTAGTCTATATAAAAAAATATAGAACATACCGTCATAACAGCTTAGGATAAGTATCCCTAATCCTATCCTCTGTCTTCCAAGTACAATCTTTCTCATTGTCACTCCATTGGACTTTCACCAATCTGACTGTCTTGTTCCTTAACTTCTTCTCATTTCTCGCTAGAATTCAAATTGCTTGTCTTACAAAAGTCATATTCAGTTCTACTACTAAATCTTCCAATGTTGTCGGGGCGATAATAGTCTTTGGATCATGCGCATACTTTCGAAGTTGAGAAATATGAAAGACATTATGGACACCTGGCAAACTACTCGGTAACTCTATTCGGTAGGTGAGTTTTTCAATCCTCTCTATAACAGCGAACGGTCCAACATATCTTATGCCAGTTTCCATGACTTTCCAAAACGTACCACACCCTTCATCGATGATACTTTAATAAAAACTCGGTCTCCAACTGATAACTCAAGATCCTTACGCCTCTTATATGCGTAACTTTTCTGCCTAGACTGAGCTTCTGTCATCCTACCTTAGATTAACTCAATCTCCTCTGTGGTTTCTATTACCATATCTGGACCAAGGACCAATCTATCTTCGTTCTCTAAACAACATGCTGGTGATTTGCACGGTCTTCCATACAAAGCTTCAAAAGGTGTCATTCCTATAATATTCTGATAACTATTATTATAGGAAAACTCAACCAAGTGCAATGGTCTTCCCATGACCCACAAAAATTTAGTGCACAAGCACTTAACAAATATTTGAGTACCTCATTGACTCACTCTGTCTGCCCGTCTGTCTGAGGGTGATGAGCGATACTCGTGTTAAGCTTGGTACCTAACACTTTCTATCTTCCAAAATTCACTAGTGAACAAGGCATCTCTGTCATTGACTATACTATTAGGAATCCCATACAGTATAACTATGTTCTTCATAAACAACTTAGCCAATATAGGCACTATCCTGGTTGACCTAACGGGAATGAAATGGGCACTCTTGGTCAATCTATCTATCACAACCCATATTCTTTCATTTCTATGTTCGACCTTGGCAACCCATCAATAAAATCCATGGATATTAAATCACATTTCCAAACTGGTATATCAAAAGGCTGAAGCAATCCACTTGGCTTTTGATGTTCGGCTTTCACTTGCTGGCAATTTGCACATTATTGCTTCACCCATAAACATACATCCCTCTTCATACCTTCCCAGAAGAAACTTCTATTCATATCTCGATACATCTTGGTTCCCCTAGGATAAATTGTAAGCTTCGATCGATGAAACTCCTTAAGAACTTCCCTCCTTAGGTTTCCAACATCCGAAACACTTAACCGTCCCTTCTTTCTTAACCATCCCATCTGGTTAAGACTAAAGTCCTTTAGATCATCGACCTCAATTCCACCATCCAATCTTCTAATCTTTTCGGCTAACAATGGATCATCTCTCTGCTTAGAAGCAATCATTTCAATCAATATTGGTCGAACTTCCAAGCAAGATAACGTGGCTGTACTTTGACTAGAACTAGAAGTCGATCTTAATAGCACACTACAAGTAGTCAATGCCTCTGGATCCTTCCATTCTGCCAACATAGCTAACAACACATTATATTGTTTCTTGCTAAGTGCATCTGCATAATCAATACCAAAATCATAAGCTTTTAAAAGCTCTAGCCACCTCTGTTATCTCATATTTAGCTCTTTCAGAATAAACACCTCAAAGACTTATGGTCTGTATACAACTTGAATCGTTATACTAAGAGGTAGTGTCTCCACACTTTCAATGCAAAAATCATCGCTGCCAACTTCAAATAATGAGTCGGATATCTAACTTCATGCAGTCTGAGCTGCCAAGACGCGTAGGAAATAACTTTACTCCTCTACATCAATACAGCTCCTAACCATGTTCCACATGCATATGTATACACCACCAAATCTTGATTCCTATGCGGAACTACCAACATGGGCACACCGGTCAACAAATGCTTTAACTTAAAGAATGCTTCCTCACATTTGTCGGACCAAACATACTTAACGTCCTTTCTGGTCAGCTCAGTCAAAGGCGCTGCTATCCGTGATAAATCTTTGGTAAATCTCTGACGATAGCCAGCCAGTCCAAGAAAAATTCTTATCTCAGTCATTATCTTGGGTCTTTTCCAACTGTTAATAACTTCAATCTTAGCTTGATCGACTAACAACCCTTTCTCTGAAACTACATGACCAAAAACCTTTACTTCTTTCTTCCAAAAATGACACTTCCAAAACTTCACTTTCAGTTGATGCTGTCTCAACGTCTCAAGCACTATTCTAGGATGAATCACAAGATCTCTTTCATCCTTAGAATATATCAAAATGTCGTCAATAAACACCAACATGAACATGTTAACTCAAAAAATAGATCAACTCCTTGTTCTGATTGTGAAAGCACCAGCCCTATTTATCAGGACAAGAAAATAAAGCAGGACACTCTCCAAATTACAGAAAAAATAGATTAAGATAAAGGAACACAAAATCTTTATAGTGGTTCGGCTATTAACGAAGCCTACATCAACTTTATAACTTTTGTTATTGAATTGACCGTTGACCACAAGTACAAATTGATTTCAATTCTAATAGTTAAATAAAGAGAGATAAGACCACCATTAACGAAGAAAAAAGGAAGGATCTCAATTGTCCTATGGCAGCCATTGTGAGGGAGAAGAAAGTTGAAGAATCTTTATAGCAGAGTTGCTTTAGTGATCAGAACAGCCAGCCCCCTTTCTGTTAAAGGTAGGACGGTATTTATAGGATTTTGAGAGCACTTGAATCGGAGTCATTGCACCAAAAGCCTAAAATTGTCCATAGGAAGAAGCACTAAAAGATTGATGGGACTCTAAGCTAACTTTTGGATCGGATCAGTACCGATCCAAAGGGTTGTGTAATTTTTGCACATCTTCTCTTCTGTTGGATTTGTTTCTTTATTATGAGGCTCTCTGCGTAATTTTATCACTTGTTGATTTGTTTTGATGATGATTCGCTAATGAGTTTGATTAAACTTTAGTTTGAGTTCGATAATTGCTTACTTGCTGATTCTCGATGCTTGGATTGTTACGAAACTTGGTAAATGGACTTAGTCGAGGCATTTAAACACAATGCAAGTGGTTTGGAGGAGTTTGAGGCCAAACATTTGGATCGGTACCGATCCAGTTGGATCGGTCGGTGTCGATCTAAAGTGTTTGCTTATTTTTGGGTCAAACTTCCTTAGCTCCTTTGTCTCATGTTTTTAAGCTTTCTGGTAAACTCATGAGTCGTTTAATTTGAATGTTCTAACCTCTTTTGAATCCTGCTGGGTTAGAAACCCTACTAACATTTTCCCTATTGAGCATGCTTTCGTTGGAAACAAGGCATGCTCTGGAATTATTCATCTTTTGGAATCCGCTTCATGGAGCTTTATCAGTCGTATCTAGCTTCCTCGAGTAGTTGCATATGACATTCTGACTCACTATCTAGTCCTTAGTATCGTAGTTACTAGGTGATTCTGACTTGACAACCTTCCAACATGGATTTGGATATCGAATTGAAGAAACGAGGATAGTTTAAGGTCGTTTGAAGGAAGTAAATTGGATCGGTACTGTTCCAACTGGATTGGATCAACACCGATCCAAGTACTTTGGAAAATTTTAGCCCTCTTATCTTTTTTTATATATAGGTCGGATCTCCATCTTACTATTCTTAATTTTCGAGCCGAGCCGATCCAAAGCGACTCTTACTCCGCCGATCCACCTCTTGATGCAGTTGGAACGCCGCCGCCGCCGATTTTCAACTATGACATCACTAACCACTGCCTCTAGAAGTCCCTTCTTTCGTTCTTTTTCCATAATTTCACTTGCCTCCAACTATCGCCAATCCAATCATTTGTCGATACAATGGGTTTGTGATTCAAGCCACCTTGTCTTGAAGACTTCATCACCACTCTCTTCAATTTCGAAAGTCGGTGAATTGGGTTTCATCATATCATGATTGATTGATGATGGATGCGCATTAGCGAAGGTATGGTTGAAGGTTCGAGTTGATTATGTTTTTGTGGAAGAAATAGTAATCAAGTTTTAGACTCTCACGGAATGAAACTTGGGTTTTGCCCCGATGATTGACGCGTTTTGTTATTCCATCCAAAAAATGGGAATTGACTTACATCGAGTTACATGTTCGCTCTTGACATTAGTTCTTACAAATTGAGTTCGATTTTCCTGGGAGGTGATAATAACTTTAAACAGCGTCTTGTATGTGACTTAGGTTTTTATCATGTTCCAGGAAACTAAGATCGACTTATGCAGATAATTTCCTTCCTGACTCGGACCCATCAATTTACAGTTGTTTGCTTCAAACTGGTCTTGTCATTGCACAGTCAGCGTACCAGGAATGGTAAGAGCTTCATGTGTTGCTTCGGACAATGGATCTGTCATCGATCGTTGATCGATAACTGGTAAGAGTAGAATAAATGATATTAATAGCTAATACAGATTGCTTTTCCTGATGTGAGTGAGTCATCTACACGGAATGGTCCGCTCGCACCGTTCAGGACGCCACACCCGTTCTCGTATAGATTACACATCGCACACAATCACAGTTAATGCTTAGAGTCTAATCGGTGATTGATACACATCGATCATCTTATGAATTCCAAGTATCATCCATGTTAAGGGTTTAT
Source organism: Allium fistulosum (assembly GCA_030737815.1). Lineage (NCBI taxonomy): Eukaryota > Viridiplantae > Streptophyta > Magnoliopsida > Asparagales > Amaryllidaceae > Allium > Allium fistulosum. The sequence goes on along the minus strand of CM060905.1, from coordinate 180,924,509 downwards.
AGTTTAGAAATTATGCACACCCGACCGTTTTGAACACAAGCTTTCTTAGATAGAATGACATGTAAATCTTCTCATCGTAACTCAATCAAGGGGAGTTCACCTGCTTCCGAAGCGAAGTCCTCGTCGGTCCCGGTTAGACCTGCTACCTCTAAACTTCAGGACAGTAAGGCCGCCTAATTCTAGTTGGCCTTGTTGTCGACCGCACTCCCACAAACATTAGGGTTCTACTAGCTCCCTCGGAGAAAGCCCCATCGATTCTTACACATAGGGTATTGTGAAGCATTTGTTCGCAATACGACATTCCAAAGGACGATGTACTTCTGCCATCAAGAGGTCAATTCGCTCATCGGCCGCCTTCTGGATATGTGGCATGTCATCGCTACATGTGCATGCATGGTGCAGTGCCTCCATTTAATCATTTTCTAATGGTGACCCTTTAGAATATAGGGCTGGCCCCATTTCAGATTCCCCGGAATGGCTATGCCATGCAACCTGCCTATATGTTCTGTTCGTGCGAAATCTCAATCGCGCTCTGAGCTTTGCCGAGCTGCAATATCTTCTACTATTTAAAAAGAGGGAGGCTTACCAATCTCTTGTTTACATTGAGGCGCAATGTAGACAAAAGCTCGTACTCAATCTTCCTAGCAAGGTCCCCTCATTCAAAAATAAAATTTTCTTCGTCAAGTGTCCCAAGGGGTTCACTCATCTATGGACCACGGGGGTTATTTCTTACTATGCATGGAATTTCTTTTAGCTACTAGAAAGTCTTCTGAATGTTCATCTATTCTTTTGCAGTCCTTTCGAAGATCAACAAAGACATAACACTTGGTCCCGTTCTTAGTGCCCTCAAAGCGGTCGATGCCCGAGAGCACACGATTAGATTTCTACTTACGGACGATAATCTCCATAGTTGTGTCCTTTTACATCTTGGGAGATCTGTCGGATTCATTAGTGTCCCTCTCGTTCTCGAAATCGGACTTGCTCAGTCTCCTCTTCTCATGATTCCGATGATGGTGATGACGATGATTATGAAAAAGAAAGTGAATCGGCTGATGATTCAGAGAAAACTCCTAAAGAGGCACAAGTTCATGTTGAAGCTGACAGTCTGCCCAAGATACCTTCGATTCTAATGGAAAAATAAGCATAGTTGGTTCACCAGGCAGGCAAAGCTCCTTTGATTGGAGAAAGGGAAGAAGGAGAAATTGGTGAGGGACTCCCCCTAATCGAAGAGGAAATTGACTGGGATACAGACACCGACGAAGGCGATGCCAACTTAGGTGACAAGGCTCTGAAGTCGAGTCCCGGGCATACTCGCTCACCTCCTTCAAGAGAGAATTTTAGGGAAGCTTCTCCCAAAAATGATCCCGTTCCCAACCTCTCGCCGGGAGGTGCCGATTTTGACCTAGGAGATACGACTGTTATTATTGTAGATGTAGGTTACCTGATGAGTGGCTTTGCTTCGGAAAGGTTGCCTTCCCAGCCTACCCGGATCATTCCTTTGGAGATGAACATCCCAACATTAATTGGTGGTCGATCCGGTTCGTGTACTTTACTAGGATCGATAAACTGTAGCGCTTGCTTCACTAGGGCTACGCATTTTACCGCTCTCCCCTTAAGACATTTTAATCCATCTAATGCCTTTTCTCTAAAGTCGTTCTGTAATTTGCTGCAAGGATCATGTCTGGTGGCTTGTACGGTGATCTTAGCCTAGCACTTGAGTCTTAGAATTCAAAAAGGCATTCATCTAGATATTACTCCTCCCTTGAAATCGACGAAGAGAGTAGGAAGAGAAAAGATAGGGAGGTAGAAGAGCACCGCCAGACAGAAAAGGGGCAATACCATGATAGAGAAAGCAGTCAAGAGAAAGAAAAATTTTGATTGAGCATGGAGACTCGTCAAAGAAGCTAAAGAAAGATCACGAACATCTTCCCACCATACAGCCTCCTATCTCTACTGGGATTACCATTCCTGCTTCTGGAACCGTGACCTCCTCCACTCACACTACTGCTGCTCCTCTTCCCATTTCAAGGCAGGCTCCCTAAATTCTTCTTACCGGTCCCCCGCTTCTGCAGGCTGCATTTCCTCACTTGTTCTTAAGAGGGGTTGTCTTTGAAAAACCTAACTTGAAGTCGGTTTGAGCATAATCTTACTCACCCCATCTCCAGGCAATTCAAAGTGGCTTAGAGTAGACTGAGAGGTGGGAGAAACCGTGCATACAGCTCTCTACTATTAACCAAAATAATTACCAAGAGATTCTCTCATTTGAGCCTGAAAAAGATGAATTCGAGAAGCAGCTCGTGGACCGTGACTCTGCAATTGAGAGATTAAAGAAGGAGAGGGATGATGCCTTGAAACGAGAAAGTAAGGTACTTCTTTGTTTTGGGAGCTAAAAGAATCGATTAATCGAGCCACTCTCATATTCAAAGATGAAATAAAAGAGTGCCACACCCACGAGGCAGCTTTGAAAGAGAAATTTAAGGTAAGTGAGATGATGATCGAGGCGGAAAAGAAAGTTGTTGCTGAACAGAGCCAAGAAATTGCATCCCTACAGGCACAAATTTTGACTTTAGAAGCCGAGAAAAATCAATTAGCCATAGAGAAGGCTAGCACAGAGACCAGCTTCTCAGAGCTCCAAGATACTTTGGCAAGACAAATGGAAGGCTTGGATGCAACTATCTTAGGTTTTTATGTTAATTCCATGCTTCATCAGGATAGCCTCAATTATTTGGGTCCATCATTCCCTCGCACGGTCGTGGTGGTATGGGAGGAAATTCTGGCCCGGTTCGAAGACATGGGATGTGGGTATATCGAGGAAGAGCTAGTTTAGGCCTACTTGAATGAGGAATCCCGTCTAACTAAAGCAGAAGTCCGGAAAATATTAAACTAGAGAGAGGGCGTGAATCCACCGTTGTCATAGCCAACACTGAGGCTGTTGTCGAATACTTTCCTTCCGGCATGGGCGAGCTATCTCGCACATTCATACCGATCAGGGAATCGTTGCCACTTCTCCCATGATCGTGCAGCCGTCGAAGGAAGGCAACGGTGAAGGCTTCGAAGTCGTTGCGCATGAATAAACCCCTACTGTAGGTAGCTTTCTCATCTTTCTTGTGCTTGAAGATTTTAAATTCACGCCTGATGAAATTGCTGAGATAACCGCCCTTTATTCTGATAACGTATATCAACCTTCTCCTCCCACTGAGTTGCCTTCTCATCATGATGCCAGGTCCACTGCTATCTTGACTGCATCAACCGTTGTTTCCGCTTCTGGCTAGCAGACCGATTCGCATTCTGAGCAAATTGAGGCGCTGCATGGTCTGGATGACCCCTCTATTTCTCAGGAGGAGAGCTTGGTGGCTGGTGGTGGATAATTGCAGGAAGACCAAGGCAGCCAACTGGAGAGAGCAGAGACCGAGCAGTCGAAGACTGAGCAACAGATGACTGCAGTGAAGAAGGAGAAGGTCGAAGCACAGAGGATGTCATCAAAGGGCTATCATCGACCCCGCAAGCATAAGGGGAAAGTAGGTTCCACTAGTGGTCATGCTTTGGAAAGTGAGGGCGCCCCAGGTATGGATAGGCCTGGGAAACTGCAAATTAGAGGCGGGAAAGGAGACCGGGGCAGCAGTAAGAAAATGTCTTGATTTGTCATTTTTCCCTTTTGCTGTTTTGTTTTTGATCACCTTTTATACAAGTGCATAGTCTGTGCTTAATATTCTTTTGCCGTTGTCATAGTGATATTTTGTGTTTTTCTATATTTTGGCCGATATTGTGTTACTACGGCCCCTACATTTTGACTTTGTATAGAGAACGTTATAAGTAATACAATATTGACATTTTGATTGTAACTTTACTTGTCTACTTCTCTACGTTTAATGCACTTATGTCAATTTTATTCACCACTTATTCTGTTTAGTCCTGTAATTATTGCCAAAATTCATGGTTTGGAGTAATAGAACTGTGAAGTGTTTGACTTTTTATTTATTTATTTGAGTATTGGTGTGTGTGTCCCCTAGTTCACAGGGCTATTTACTTCAAACACCGGTTTTCCAATCAATTGTTACGAGTGGTTCCTTGGATGTTTTCCATCGGGTCTATTTTGCAGTTCCTATCTTCGAGAACTCGCGTTTTGGGAGATTGCATTCCACTGGATTCATGTGACTTTACTTCTGATAGTGGGTGTAGGTTCAGGCAAAGAGTCCTACAATAGATGACTAACCCGGCATTGCATTGGCAATGCTAGTACTTAAGAGTGTACGTGGCTTATGAAATGCGCGGCTTTTAAAGGTGTGCGTGGCTTATGCTATGTGCGGCTTTTAGAGGTGTGCACAGCTTATGAAATGCGCTGCTTTTTAATATTGCACACGGCTTATGGGATGTGCGGCTTTTGAGATTGACATACCCGTCGATCCGGAATGGTTTAGAATTTCTCGACATTACCAATCTTCAAGTAACACGAGGAGCTCATGCTTCGAGAGCATGGTTCCATGGCTCAAGAAGTGATGTGTGGCTTACAGGGATGCACGGCTTTGATTTTGGGCCTTCCCCATGTTGTCAAAGCAACGCCGGTTCTTTGAAGGCAGGGATTGAGTACCGTCGATCCAACGGTTTGAGTCGATTTGCTTCCGTTGACTCGGTGGGTAAATGGGACGTACTTGAGCATGGTTCCACGGTCTCAAGCAGCGATTAGATGGTTATGGTTCAGAAAGCAAAGCAATTTTATTAATAGAAGTTGAGCAAGTTCTGCCTATTTACAATGCCCTCGATATTCCTGGATAGCTTATTTGCTGGAAATAGGAAATACATAAAATAGTTTTGGATAAAGTATGGATGCAGCGATTCACTATTCCATGCTCGGGGAATTTGGGTTCCGTCAACAGTTGTTAGCTTGAATGTGCCATCCCCTAGCTTCTGACTGATCGCATAGGGTCCTTCCCAGTTTGGCCCGAATGCTCCTAGTATAGGGCAGACCTTTCTGAGGACAAGGTCACCCACTTCGAAGGTATGGTTGTGCACTTTGGAGTTAAAGTACCGTGCGACCCTTTTTTGTTGAGCGGCGGTCCATAACTCGGCTTATTCCCTCTTCTTGTTGATCATATCGAGCGACTCGAGTAGGAGCTGCTCGTTTTGCCTCTGATTGAAATTCTGCCATCAATGAGAGGGGACTTCTAGTTCAACGGGGATCAGTGCTTCCGAACCATATACCAAGGCGAATGGAGTATGCCCAGTCGTTGATTGTGCGTTGTTCTGTAAGCCCATAGTGTAAGTGGAAGTTCATCAACCCAATTCCCTTTAGCTTTAGTTAGCTGATTTTTGATGGTGGACTTGATGATCTTGTTTACTGCTTCCACTTGCCCATTTTCTTGAGGATGGACGACATTGGAAAACCTCTTCTCAATTCGGAAGCGTTTGCAAAAATCTTTGAACTCATTACTTTTGAATTGAGTCCTGTTATCAGTGATGGTTTTCTGTGGCACATCAAACCTGCAAATAATTTTTTTTAGTAACAAAGTTAATGGCTTTCTTTATGGTAATAGTGGCCAGCGGTTCCGCTTTGGCCCACTTAGTGAAGTTGTCAACATCAATGATAGCATATTTGGCTCCTCCTTTCGCCATCGGTAATATACCAATCAAATCGATTCCCCGGATTATGAATGGCCATGGACTGACAATTTGCATTAGCTCCGTCGAAGGGGTTCTTTTGATTTTGCTGAATCTTTGGCATTGGTCACATCATCCTATGTAATCTAATGCATCGCGATTCACTGTTGGCCAAAAATACCCGTGCCGAAGAATTTTCTTTGCTAGGGTTTGCCTCCCGGTGTGATCTCCAAAGTGGCCTTCATGAACTTCTCTTAGGATCATTCAAGCTTCGTCATCGGTCACACATATGAGCAAGGGGGTAGAAAACCCCCTTCGGTAGAGTATCCCATCTTGTATTACGAATCGTGGTGCCTTCGAGAGAAGCTTTTTCCGCTGGTTCCTATCCGCGGGAAGAGTTCCTGTAAGAAAGTAGTCTTTGATTGGCGTCATCCACGTTTCTGGATCAATGGTGGTCTCAAAATCTAGTTGACATCCATTTCGCTTATGCTTGGAGTAGTCAGGGTTTCAACCAGGACTAGTTCTAAAGATCGAGCTTCTTAGAAACTGGCCAGTTTAGCTAAGTAGTTAGCCTTCGTGTTCTTCTCTCTCGGGGTATGAGTTATGGTGTAATGTTTGATGTCGTTCAACAACTGTTGCACTTTAGATAGATATGGGGCAAGGTTCTCACCCCGAGCTTGTTATTCGCCTTTCACCTGACAGACGACTAATTGTGACCCGCTATAGATGTGTATGGATTTTATCTCGAGCTCTTTCACAATTTTTAGCCCAGCTATCAATGCCATATATTCTGCTTCATTATTTGTCGCTGGGAATTCTAATCGTAAGGCATAGCAAACGGCTTATTCTTCGGGAGTCTCGAGCACTACCCTTGACCCCGAGTAGAAGATATTAGATGCGCTATCGATGAAGAGCTTCCATCTTGTTTCCACTTCCGAAGTAATTTCTTCTTCATCATCCTAATGGTAAATTCGGTGATGAAATCTGCCAACGCTTGCTCGTTGATTGCCCTTCGAGGATGGAAAGTGATTTCATATTGACTTAATTCGATATTCCATTTGATGAGCCACCTGGAAGTCTTGCGGCGGTACAATACTTACTTTAAGGGTTGATCGGTCAATAATTTAATCGGGTGTGCCTGGAAATATGGTCGTAACTTCCTGGATGCGATCAAGAGACAATGCGCTAGCTTTTCCAATTTCGATAATTTTTCTCAGCCCCAGTGAATTGTTTACTAATGTAGTATATGGGTCGTTGGATCATTGGTTCTTCACGTACAAGCACAACACTTAATGTGTGAGGAGAGACTGCTAAGTAGATGAACAAGTCTTCCCCGTCTATCTGCTTGGATAAGATTAGTGGGGTTTCCATATGTTGTAGTAACTCTTCGAATGCTGTTTGACATGCCTCATTCCACTCGAAGTTCTTCTTTCCTTTCTTTAGTGCGTCAAAGAATGGTATACACTCGTCGGTTGCTTTTGAGATGAACCGGCTTAGCGCTGCCAACTTTCCATTCAAATTTTGTAACTCCTTGTTCCTTGGGGCTTTGACTTCTCGTAGAGCAGTAATTTGCTCTGGGTTTGCTTCGATGCCTCTAGCACACACGTCGAATTCCAAGGACTTTCGAAGGCTACCCCGAAGTGACATTTAAGTGGATTAAGCTTCATCCCATATTTTTGGAGTACTTCAAACATTTCGACGAGATTATCCAAGTGATCGACAGCTATTTATGATTTAACCAACATGTCATCCACTTAGACTTCCATGGTTTTCCCGATCTGATGCTTGAACATGGTGTTTACTAATCGTTGGTAGGTTGCCCTTACATTCTTCTTGCCGAACGACATCACTTTGTAACAGTATAACCCCAGATCGGTAATGAAATTGGTGTTTTCCTGATCAGGTTCATGCATCATGATCTGGTTGTATCCTGAGAATGCATCCATAAATGATAGTAATTCATGCTCAGCCATCCCGTCCACGAGCTGATCGATTCTGGGTAGAGGAAAGATGTCTTTCGAGCAGGCTTTGTTCAGGTCCAAGTAGTCGATACAGGTTCGCCATTTTCCATTGGACTTCTTGACCAAGACAGGGTTTGATACCCACTCGAAGTAGGTTGCATCGCGGGTGAAGCCGTTCGCCATCAGCTTGTCCACTTCTTCTCTCAGCGCTTTGGACCGTTTAGGCCCTAAGCTACGTCTCTTCTGCTTTACTGGAGGGCACTTGGGATCAACATTAAGTGTATAGCATGCAATCTCTGGTGATGCCCCGCACATATCGGAGTGCGTCCAAGCGAATACATTCAGCTTGGTGTGGAGAAATTTAATGAGTTCAAGTTACATCTTGTTTCAAATATGTGATCCAATTTTCAGGACCCGTGTTGGTCATCCATATCTACTAGGTCAGGCACCGTCAGTTCAGCCAGTGCTGCCCGTTTATCCTTTGAACTCTTATTTCTAGGGTTCAAAGCCTTACCAAATCGGTTGTGGTCCCCGAGCCAGAGGTGGCTCTATAGTTCTATTCGACAGGTTCACGAATGTGGAGAGTTCTCCCCACATCCTTTCCCTTTTTCCTTCTTTTGGATTCGCGTAGCTTCACGATGTAGCATTCCCTAGTGGCACTTTAGTCCCCTTTGATTATTCCAACTCCATTCTCCATTGAAAATGTCATAGTTAAACACTACTAGGCTAAAACAATCCTGAAATCTGCTAGGGCAGGCTATCCTAGGAAAGCATTGTAGGCAGACGTTTCACCTACAATCACGAAGGTTTGGATGAGGGTGACTCTTCGGTCGCCTTCTCCGAGCTTTACGGGTAAATCAATCATTCTGATTGGCTATTTGGGATCGTCGATGAACCCCTGAATCTTGGTCCAGCAAGCAGATACATCTTTCATACTGATTTTCATTTGATCAAAGGTGCGTTTGAAGAGGATATTCACAGAGCTGCTACTATCTACTAATACACGTCGGACCATAGTGGGTCAGATTCCTACTGTCACAGCCATGGGGTTGAGAGTTAGAGCCTCTTTCCTTTCAGTGTCTCGACTTTGGAGCACCATGTCATCACTTAAGGTCCTCTGCTGCTTGGCAGGGGTTCCATCTTCAATCACAAAGCACGTATCTTTCGAAGCGTGCTTCATTGAGCTTGCATACTGTTCCATTTCTCCCCAACTCCTCTATGCGGGATAAGGACCTCTAGATATTGTTCCAATAATTAGTCTCTGGTCAATCCCCCTAGATCCCACTTCGCTGGTTCCTGCTTGGTTTCCACGGTCTCGGAAAGCTTGGGGTGCCGCAGGCTGATCAGGGTTTTGCGGAATTCTCACATACTACTGAAGCTTATTTTCCCGGATCATTTGTTGAATCAAGTTCTTTAAGTTTCGGCACTCATTTGTTTTATGACCATGTGTTTTATGGAAATGACAATACTTCCCAGAGCGCTTTTGCTCTACAGTCACCTCTTTCTTAGGAGGCTCCTTGTGCTCCTCCGTCCCCTGAGTTGCGAGATAAATGTTCTTTGGAGTATCGTTGAGCAGGGTGTAATCTTCTAGCATGAAGCCTTTAAAATGATTATTGTTACCTTTTCTTTTGTTGGAATTCTAATTTTTTTCTTTTCTGATTTCCATCTTTTCCCATATTTACTTCAGCGGTCCCGAAGGTATTTATGTCCTGGTTCATCGTCATACACTCTCCCCAATGTTCGTCAGGTGTAAGCAAGTAGATTTCCTTTCTAATTCTTGCGCCTCTTCCAATCTCAAGTATAGGCTCGCCTTTCGGTTGAAGTCTTTGTTGGATCATGGGTTTTGATTGTTGACAAGACACAACAAGTCACAAATCTACGACTACGACAACATCCGAACTCAATGACTCAAAGTATGGTTCATATATGTATATAGAGTCTAGTTTAGTGCTTTGTTAAAATCTTTTCTCAAGAATCATCATTCACATTCAAATAAACTTGCATGCATATTTTAATCAAAATCAAGTTTTCAAAAAATGCATGGAGTGAGGCTCAAACCTGGGTCACTAGTTTAGAAGGCAAGTGCTCTAACCAAATGAGCTATGGTGATTTTTGATTATCAACAGAATTCAGTCGACTGAACAAAATCGACCAGTCGACTGAATATCTCTAAACAGCCTATTGAACTTGTGCACATATGTATACACGTTTATATTTTTAAATTCAGTCGACTGACCATTTTCGACCAGTCGACTGACCTGAACCCAACTGCCATATTTTGAAAAGACATTTCTAATCTGCGAAAGGTTGCGATCCTTCTTTGAACGGGAATGGTTGCTTCTTTTGGTCAGAACTCTTCACCAATGGCAGCAACTCTCTGTCTACTATAAATAGATGTTCTCAAACTCTTCATACTCACCGAAAATCTTTCTAACTATCTTGTATTCTTCTTGTGCTCTCATACTCACATTCAAAATAGCATACAAGCATTTTATTGCTTTGAATCTCCAAATTAACTTTCATAATCTTCGATTCTTAGCAACACTTTCTTTTCATATCTTCACATACACTTCATACACTTGAGGATTTGATTATAGGAAGTTTGTACTATCAGAGACAAATCAGTGTTTTCAAGAACACACAGCGTCAGATATTCTTTTGTATTAGCGAAGTCATGTTCTGTTGCTCAGGCGTGTGAAGTCCTCTTCGGCTGCTGAGGCAAAATCCTATTCTGCTGCTCAGGTCCCTGTTCAGCTGCTCAGGTCCCTGTTCAGCTGCTCAGGGGTTGTATAGACCTGTTCCTCCGGGTTAAGTGAGGGTATTGTTGTTAGTTAAATTCCAGAAGGGAGTCTGGGACTGGACGTAGGATGGTGCTCCGAACCAGTATAAAATATCTAGTGTCATTTTACTATACTGCTTTTATATTCAGCACTATTTACAGTATTACTATCATCACTATACTCTGTATTATCATATATCCATATTACAAGGTCCTACAGACTTTCAGTCTTTCCTAGTGGTAGGTTGTTTCATTTTGATCCATTTTCCAAATTCAGTTTTGGGGTGGATGGCATGGTCTAAGGCCCTAAAAACCATATCCTCATTCAGATTCCTTACTTCAGTCATCACAGTGTTGAACCGATTCATTAAAGACTTCAGAGATTCATTTCCTCCATGGAATAGACCGGACAACGACAACACATCTTTAGGCTGAGCTGTGTGAAATCTGAATTGATCAAGGAATCTTGTTGCTAGTTGATCGAAAGTGGAGACGGATCTTGGCGGAAGCCTAGTGAACCACATGGAAGTAATTCCCTCCAAAAAAATCGAGAAACATCTACATGAACGACATCCGAAGTATTCGCTCCGTCCATGTACCAATTGTACTTATATAAGTGGGTTTCGGGTCTCTCGTTCCGTCATAAGATGGAATAGTTGGCATAGTGAACTTTTCTGGGTACTTCCCATTCAAAATCTCATCAGTGAAAGGAGTCCAACTTGGAGCGGATCCCCATTCATCATCCCCTCTATCCTTATTCTCATCCATCAGTCGCTTGACTATATCCACGATATATGCCTCAGATGTCCGGTAATCCAGAGGTCGACTGTCAGTAACTACACCGAGTGTTTGTCCTTGTAAATGATCTCGGTTAGTGGGCTGAAGCCTAGGCTCTCCTGTCTTCGGGCGAGCCACTCCCTTAGGGTTCCATTGGCTTGCGGTTAGCCTGGTTGGGGGAGTTTGGATCTCCCTAGTGTTGTCGAATGCATTGGTATATCCTTCCAACTTGTCGTCGTCAAGTTGCTCTCCATCTTTCGAATCGGAGAGGTCCATGGCTATATCCTCCTTGGGGGTCTTTGCTCCTAGATTTATGTTCGTAGCTGGTTGCCTCGCGGTTGGTGGAGTGATTATGTTTCCTTCTATATTGATTCCCACGGTTCCACCTATCACTCCTTTCTACGGCTGCTTCCCATTCCTTCTTCTTAGACTAGAAACAGAAAAAATTTCTTATTCCACAGTAGCCGTGGGCACTGTCATAGTTCTTGGAGCAGCATGAGTCTGTAAGATCAATAGGGCATTCAATTTCTCCAATAGAGCCCTTTGGCTATTTTCCATTTTCTGATTGATTTCGTCAACCATTTTATTTAACTAATCTCTAGTGACAACTTCACGCTACATGGAGGATCCTGGAATCTGATTGCTGGAGTTAGCTCCTAATTGTGGATTGTTGACTTCAATTTGCTGGGGGTTTGTTTCTTCTCCAGCAATGGTAGCTCCTATGGATCTTCTAAAAGTCATTCTCTTTCTTCCTGGCGCCATTAGTTCTCAACAACAAGTCTTCTAAATAGAGATTAATGATCAACACACTGTTCTGATTGTGAAAGAACTAGCCCTGTTTATCGGATAAGGTAATAGAGCAGGACACTCTCCAGATTACATAAAAAAACATAATAATAAAAAGGGAACACATGATCTTTATAGTGGTTCGACAGTTAACGAAGCCTACGTTCACTTTATAACTTCTGTTATTGAATTGACTTTTGATCACAAGTACAAATTGATTACAATTCTAACAGTTGAATAAAGAGAGATCAGATCACCATTAATGGAGACAAAAGGAAGGATCTCAATTGTCCCGTGTCAGCCATTGTGAGGGAGAATAATGTTGAAGAATCTTCGTAACATAGTTGCTTAGTGATCAGAATAGCCAGCCCCCTTTCTGTTGAAGGTATGATGGTATTTATAGGATTTTGAGAGCACTTGGATTAGAGTCATTGCACCAGAAGCCTACAATTGTCCATAGGAAGAAGCACCAAAAGTTTGATGAGATTCTAAGCTAACTTTTTGGATCGGCACCGATCCAAAGAGTTGTCCAATTTTTGCGCATCTTCTTTCCTGTTGGCTTTGTTTCTTGCTTATGAGGCTCTCTACATAATTTTATCACTTGTTGACTTGTTTTAATGATGATTTTCTAATGAGTTTGACTGAACTTTAGTTTGAGTCCGGTAAGTGCTTACTTCTCGATTCTCGACGCCTGGATTGTTATGAAACTGGGTAAATGGACTTAGTCGAGGCATTTAAACACAATGCAAGTTTTTTGGAGGAGTTTGGGGCCAAAAATTTGGATCAGATCGGTGCCGATCCAAAGTGTTTGCTTATTTTTGGGTCAAACTTCCTTGGCTCCTTTGTCTCATGTTTTAGGCTTTCTGGTACAGTCATGAGTCATTCTCGCTTAATTTGAATGTTCTAACCTCTTTTTAATCCTGCTGGATTAGAAACCCGGCTAACAGAACCTATCCAAGTGCTCTAAGAAAATTGGGTTCATTAAATCCAAAATGAAAGCTGGCGCGTTAGTTAATCTGAATGGCATCACTAACCACTCGTATAAACGATACCACGTTCGAAATGCCTTCAAAGGAATACTGTCTTCCACCACTCTCAATTGATGAAATCCTATAGCCAAATTTAATTGGGAAAATACTTTGGTTCCACTCAACTGATCAAATAAATCATCACCTTTCGGCAAAAGATATTGATTCTTTATCGTCTTTTTATTCAACTTATGATAATCAATGAAAAAACGACCCATCCGGTTTCTTTATGAACACCACGACCGCTCCCTAAGGTGAACTGCTTGGTCTAATAATATTCTTTCCTTCTAAGTCTACTAGCTGCACCTTTAACTCCTTCATCTTGGTAGGTGCCATCCTGCTAGGTGGTCTACTTATGTGTTTAGCTCCTAATAAAAGATCTATCCGAAACTCAATAGATCATTTCGGTGGTAGTCCTATAATCAGCTCAAAAACATCTGCAATTTGTCTTACAATTAAAATTTGATTTGATTCGTCTTCCACTTCTGTAGCTCCCAGTAAAGCACGAACTCCTAGACTCAAATTCTCAACTAAGTATACTATTAGGTCACTTCTATTAGGGTGTCTCAATGATATTTTCCTATCCAGGCAAATATCGTAGCATCATATCTGCTCAACCAATCCATCCACAAAATAATCCCAAAACCCGTGAAATCAAATTATAAAGACCCGGATTTTAAACGATTAATAATTAAATATAGGAATTAACTAAACAATTGAATCTTCGATTTAATATAAATAAAAATGATTTCTATAGCTTAACAAAATTCAATTTAAATAAGAATGGTAATAATAAACTTTAATTTAGATTTAAAAGTGATTAATTTGGTTTTGATAACTATTCGTTTTAACTAATATGTGAAATTATCATTCTGGGGCACTATCTCAGATTTTGATAAAACAAGTGCCATTAGATCCGGAATAATAAACTATTGTATGCTGACTAGTTTCATGATGATCGAACATATTGTGTGGTCGTGTGAGCTTGATAAGCATGGCGATTAATTTAGAGAATTTAAATATAATATTATTTGATTTTAAAACCTAAATTCTTTATATGATGGTAGGTCCCACTACTAGTTCCATTGTGTTCGAAATAAGGGTAATTAGTTAGGAACGCCAGTGAACACGCCTCGTTTGGAGTTCGTAATTTTGAGGGATGAATAGTGTAGAAGAAAATTTCTATATAAGGACCTTAGTTTTCTTTTATTTTGCAAAACAAAATCCTAGCCACCAAGCTAAACCCTAAATCCAACGGCCAGAATTATCCTCGACGATCAGAGCCATTTCAAGCAAAGTGTCCAACATGGAAGTAGAGTGGCGTGGCTAGGCGAGTTGATCGATGGTGATAGATCGGCGTCTAGTGGAGAACGGTGGCGGCAAAGCCGAGATGAACGGAAGTGATGTATTGGGTTCAATCTCATCAAAGGAGGCACCATTTAGGGGTGGCTCTGGTGGCATTCGAGGCGGCTTTGTTGGAGCTACCTAGGGTGAATGAGCGGCGGTCGATGGTGGTGGGAGGGGCGGTGGTAGGTGAAACATCAAAGATGTCGAGGTATTGTTCATGCGACGTGGGTTTATTAGAAGAGGTAATTACATTAATTAACATTTTAAATTAAGTTAATTATCATTTTATTAATTTCAAGATATTCACTAATTCGTATCTTATCCATATGAGGTCAGATTGGGACGCGCTCTTTTGCATTGGACTCGTAGCGATGAAATCTATGCATTGGAGTTGGATTCGTCGAGTTTGGAGCTAGTTGGAATTTTAGTCAAATTGAACGTCGTTCGATTTTGAACTATTTGGAAACACGAAAGGGTTGGCTAAAATTTGGGTGAGATTTTATCACTAGTTATTTGTTTATTGTTGTGATAATTGTTGTTGTGAAAAATATAAATAAAAATTGATAGAAATGCAAGTTATTTTATTTGAACCCTCGTTGCTTATAAATGCAAATAAAAACAATATATGTAGTGTAATCTCTCTTATAAATCCTCTATAACATGTATCATTGCCCAGACTTGTTTACATGTTTGATGTTGATATTTGATTCGGTTGGAAATTATATTGCGAATGTTTGAAGCATTATAGTCATTATAAATGTGCATTGAAATCCCTGATAAGTGAAATGTATTAAATTAGATAAATTGTGAAATATTGAATATATATATATATATATGTGTGTGTGTGTGTGGTTGTTTTACACGTGTTCTGGCGTATTAGACATAAATGGATAGTTTTGGGAAGTTATATTATTGGAGAACAAAAGGGGTGTTGGAAATCTTTATTTTAGTAAGGAATAAAGGGCTTTGATTTTGGATATTTTCCTAAATCTTTGAAAAGAAGTTTTGAAGTTTAAAATTTTTATGTAACTATTTATGAATTTCAAAAGAAAGGATTTTATATTATAAAACATGTTTCTATAGATTTTAAGTAAATTATGAAATAAATATTTTTAAGTAATATTTAATATAATAGTTTTAAAAGAATTTCTAAGTATAAAATAGTTTTAAAATATTTCAAAATATATAATAGTTTTTAAAGTAATAATAAGTGTATATAGTTTTTAGAAAATTAGTTAAATATTTTATTAAAGAAAATAGATGTTTATATAACATAATATCCTATATAAATAATTATCATATATTTAAAGAAGTTTCAAAAGTGTTTTAACATATCAATAAATATTTTAAAAGTATTTCTATATTGTATATAAGTTTTAAATATTAAATTAAGTATTTTATAGATATAATAAATCAAATTTGGGTTTTAACCTTTAAGTTAAAATAAATGGTTTTGTGAAATTAACTAAAACTGTATTATCTTAACTAATAAGTGTGGACATGCTTTGGTCTTTAAAATATATGTTTTTAAGTTAATGATAAGTATAGAAATGGTTTTGGGTTGGAGTAAACATTGTTTTAGTAACAATTGTTTTTAACCCTTATTATTATTTATATTTAGGATTATAATTAGATATCTAATAATGAATATTTGGTAGATAATTATAAATAATTGGTTTTGGGTTTGTTGTGAAAATGTTTTAAACAACAATTATGACGACCCACCTTTTTTGACGGTTTAAATCGACACTAAACCGCACATGTCAAACTCAAACCATTCAAAAGGGAGGGTTGTCAGTGGGGTAAATAAGAAAATAAGAGAAAAGAAGGAAAAACAAAACACAGAATCTGGTAGCGGAATGACAAAATATAATAATCAAATAAACAGTTCATGAAGCTGTTTTATAATGTACATTTGATTGCACAAATTTTACAACAATCAGAGTACAAACAACGCCATACCAAAAACGATGCAGTAGAAAATTACTAATAATATAATATACCAAACTCCGTCTTCGTCCTCCATAAATAAAGTCTTCAACACTGAAATGCTCAGGCTGACCCGAGCGTAATGAAAAGACAAAACACTCGAGTCATAACTAAAAGATCTTATGTAAGTTAAATCAACAACAAATAAATATCAGTGTAATGGCTTCAGAGATGTTTATGGAATTTTACATCTCCTCTCCAGTGTATAACGTGCGTGCAATAACCTAAGAGATGTTCGGGATTTTACATCTCCTAAGGATCCGTTAAACTATATATATAGTAAAATAGGCTATATATATGTAGTGTCTATCAGTAAAGCAAAGTATTAAAATAGCGTTAAGGCGTTACCCATATCCCCCTTAACACATTTTTATAGGCATCGTAGTCTATATAGTACTGTAACTCCACCCGTAAACTGGTGGGCTATCAAAGAGCACTCCATAGGCACGACACAAACCAAAATTCTAGTGTGCTCGATAAGGCATATGACAAGGCATGCGAGGAAATGCCCAGGGAAGGATTCTACCATTTTGCATGCCCGGAGGTGGTACTGCATAGCAGCTACTTCCACCCACCTCGAGACGCACTCTCATAGTCAAATCGAGGGTAGCCACCAATCAATCACAAAGTAACAGGTATGTTATCGAAGAAGCATGTCCGATAGGAGGAGCGACCTCGTTTGGCCCGGGATAGCTCATGTTTTAGTCATATCAAGCTGACTCGAATGTCAGGGCTGCGTTCTTACCACATTCTAGTAGCATCCACCAAACCATCCTACTTCATTCTGGATTCTCCACCACGTGCATAGTTGTTAAAGTGGTTTCGGAATTGGCAGAGAGTATGACAATATTCGACCCCGGTCTCTTTAACAACTAAACGCTTATTTCACATCGTGGTCATTATATAGAACTTTTTTAATAATAAATCCAGAAAATAGTTTATACCTTCATATCAAGATATCCATATACTTATTCCAAAAGTACAAATATATTCATAAATGTCGAGGAAGATTTCTTTCAATCAATTTCGAAAATAATTTATAAATCTCTCTTAAACCATTTATAAACTATTTATATGCTTTATAACCATTTATAAAGCTATTTATAAATTCCAAAACAGTTTACAACTCTTTCCCTTTTCATAAACTTTTACGCAAATTCGTTTAAAACGCTTCCAAATCCCTTTATACAAGTTCTTTTATAAAACCCTTTATAAAATCCTTTAAAACCGTTACGACTCCTTTATAAAACCATTATAAAATATCTTACAAAACTTTTATAAATTCCTTACAAAACATTTTACAAAATTCTAAAATCTTTTACAAAAATCTTTTATCTATTAAAGTTATTATAAAAGTCTATATTTATTATCTTAGATCAAAACTATATTTATTATATTAAATTAAAATTAAAAAATATATATGTATTAAAACTATATTAAATTAAATTTTAAACTATTTAAAAAATATATTTAAAACTAAATAAAATTATAAGTTAAAATCTTAAATTTACATTTAAAACTATATATTAACTTATAATTTGAAGCTTTAAAACATATAAAAATAAATTATTTTCCAAATATAAATTTTTAAATAAGATCATTAAATTAAATTTAAAAAAATCAAATTTATAAATCAAACATACTTTACCATTTAGAAAATAATTTAAAACCGACCAACGGTGTATGTATATAATTTTCTGCCCTATAGTCAAGTGATTGGATATGTATCATTTCAACCTAAAATAGTTAAATTTTCTGGGTATATATCATTTCAACCCGTATCCCGAATCAATAATTTCCAAATCAATAAAATCGCTCGAGTATGTATCATTTCAACCCATAACGATTTTTCATAATCTATAAGATCATTCGGGTATGTACCATTTCAACCCATAGTGATTTTCCTAACAACAAACTAAGGGAACTTGAAGTGTGATAACAACATAACATCCAATCATCCAAAATGTCAACAAATAAACATCCATCACAATCAACAAATCAGTTAATAAATCACAACAATTAATTGGTTATCAATATCAGGTATTTAACTATCAATTTGATTTCAATATTAATTTAAATGGAAATTGTTAACCCTCCTTTTGGCAAGGCCGTAGACAAGTGGATTTACTAAATCGGTTGCTCGGTTGTCGAGACTGGAATACGATGGGTTTTAGTTAATTGGATGGATAGACAATCAATCACAGATGGTAATCATGATTATGAAGCTGGGATTCGGCATAGTCGATGGACAAAAGTCACGGGAGTATTTTGGACTTTCTTCAGGTTGTATTTGGACTTTCTTCAGGTTTTCTTGATGGTTTCTCCAAGTCATCCAGGTTAATGCTTTGGGTCGGCATGTTGGAGTCTCGAGTGGGTCGGCATGTTGGAGTCTCGAGTGGGTCGGCATGCTGGGGTCGGCATGTTGGAGTCTCGAGTGGGTTGGCATGTTGGAGTCTCGAGTGGGTCGGCAAGTTCTCGAGTGGGTCGGCAAGTTGGAGTCTCGAGTGGGTCGGCCAATTGGAGTCTCGAGTGGGTTGGCAAGTTGGAGTCTCGAGTGGGTCGGCCAGTTGGAGTCTCGAGTGGGTCGGCCAGTTGGAGTCTCGAGTGGGTCGGCATGTTGGAGTCTCGAGTGGGTCGGCATGACGGAGTCTCGAGTATGTTGGAGTCTCGAGTGGGTCGGCATGACGGAGTCTCGAGTGGGTCTGCAAGTTGGAGTCTCGAGTGGGTCGACATGTTGGAGTCTCGAGTAGGTCGGCAAGTTGGAGTCTCGAGTGGGTTGGCAACTTGGAGTCTTGAGTGGGTCGGCATGTTGGAGTCTCGAGTGGGTCGGCAAGTTGGAGTCTCGAGTGGGTCGGCATGTTGGAGTCTCGAGTGGGTCGGCATGTTGGAGTCTCGAGTGGGTTGGCATGTTGGAGTCTGGAGTGGATCGGCATTTTACATACTCCAAGAAAGCAGTGGTCGGCTATATGGACTCGACTATGGTCCTAATGGGCCCAGATCACTCGGGAAGCCCAGTAACTCGAATTTTGCCTATAAATACAACAAGCGGGGCTTCAGAAAAGGGATCTTCATTCTATTTCCCTTCTTCTTCCTCATTAAGGCTACTCTGCCATAATTGTTTTGAAAACCCCGGACTGTAACTGTAATTGATTCTCATATCAATAAAAAGGAAAATTTTGGTGTGGACGTAGGCCAGAGTCAGCCGAACCACTATAAATCCACTGTTTTTTCTACTTTCTTTTTAATTTTTACTCCTCTTCATATTTATACTCTCTACATACACTCTATATGTTATCTGTGACTGTTAGTTGGTGCTTTCATTTATGTTTGGGTGTTAGTGACCAATTTCTGCGCTAACATTTTGGTGCTTTCACTAAGAAAGCTAGGACTCAGGGATTCTAAAGCTTGGACTTTGGATTTAAAGGCTTAGAAACTCGGATTCTTGGGAAGCTATGGCAAAGCAATCAACAAAGAGACAAAGAGCGAAAAGAAGTCAGCTTGAAGGAAGTCCAGAGGCTTCCTCAGGAGCTAATCAGACCTAAGTTTTCATCACCCGAGATGAGATGGAAATGATGATGGATGCTATGAAGGAAGGGATCCTGAAAAGGCAGGAGGAAATGATACAGAACCTACTCCAACAGGTTGGAAAAGTTGGAGTACAAAACCAAAGGAATGGAGTAGCATGTGATGTTGGAAATGAGGATCTCGAAGCTAGAGTGACAGGAACGGAGGCAGCCCGGAATCAGGACCAAGGGCATGAAGCGACCGGAGTACGGGATAGAGTTGGACCATCGAGAACGGTCCCTGAACTAGGGGGCATGCCCCCGAATCGTGTAGGCTCCATTCTAGTAAGGATACCTAGACAATGATGGGCAATTTGGCGTTAATAGGGAAGTGGATGCTCATCTAGAAGGGCAGGTTCCGGGATTTCCTCGTGGACTCGGGAGGTAGGTTGGAGACAACGGACAAAGGCCATTACTTGATGACAATGACAGGTTAACGGACGTAATTAGACGGGTTATGAGGGGAGGATTGGTGAATAGAGATTTGGAGGACGTGAATAGGAGCCCCGTCACTCCTATGATCAGGCAGGCAAGGAATCCGCCGGATTTCAAACTACCATCGCTGGAAATGTATGATGGGAAAATAGATCCCACGGTTCACCTAACAAGGTATATGAGGCACATGGAAGTACTGGGGGGCATCGGAGGAAGTCATGGCACAGTGCTTCCCTTTGTATTTGACGGATATAGCGGCACTATGGTTTAGACAACTGGAAAGTGGCTCTATTGGCACATGGACGGAGCTGATTGATAGGTTTATGAGGCAATTTCGGGTCCACATTGTGAGACCTAGGAGTGTGATGACTTTGACATCAATGAAGCAATGGAAGGGAGAATCACTTAAGGATTTCTTAACCAGATTCAATGCGGCAGTGGCTTCGGTGGATCGACCTAATCCTTCAATGGTTTTGATGGCGGTAGTCTCAGGCATTGCGGATAATTCGGATTTTAAGATATCGTTGGAGCGGGATCCACCAATGGATCTCGGGGAATTTTACCATAAACCAAAAAGGTTTCTAAGACAGGGAGATGTGAAGGCTGAAAGAGAAGGAAGAGAGGTAGAGGTTTATGTGGTAAAAGGTGGAGGTCCACCCGGGGAGGATTCAAACAAGGACGACAGAGGCAAAAGGAAAATGGATAGCGAAAACTCATCAAAAAGGCAACGGAGGGAATCAAAATTCTCTTCTTATACGGATTTGAATGAGGCTCTAGAAAGAATTTATTTAGATACTCGAGGACGCCTCCAGTATCGAAGGCCAGCAAAGAGGGAACCCTCTGAACATGAACGAGCATCGGGAAAGCATTGCGTATTCCATGAGCTGGATGGGCATAACACAAATGACTGTAGGCATTTGAAGGATACCATTGAGGAACATATAAGGAATGGTCATTTACAACAGTACATAAGGAATCGAGCTGTGGTAGTGGATAAGGAGCAGCCACTGCCCACATCAGACGAAGCTGGCACTGGATCTAGACATCGTCGCCTTATTATCAGCTGAATGGATTTATGGCTTTGAATAAGTAGTAAACCCCAAAGTAAGGCGGCTAAGTCATTTACACATGTATGGGATCGAGGACGGTCTCTAGGCATACTCTGAGATGATGATATACCGTGATGCTCGGGTTTATGAAATTTTGTTTTTTCTATTTTTTGTGAACTCTAGTTTCTTTCTTGGTACTACGGAGATTTGATTTTCTTTATTGTATGGACTTTTATTTTATCAATGGAACTCTGTGTTGATTGGATTTGGAATATTAATGTAATAAATAGTACAAGTCACACGGTTACGGTCCCGATCGGAGAGACGGGGCAGAAATCGCATGTCACGAGTCCCTTCGCCGGAGAGCGATGGAATGGACTCTAGCATGGAATGGACTGAAGAATATAAAAGTCCTTGACTGGAGATTCGAGGCCAGAGAATATAAAGTCCTCGACCGGAGAGTCAAGGCCGAAGAATATAAAGTCCTCGACTGGGGATCGAGGCTAGAGAAGGATACCTCACGGATTAAGTCCTTGACCGGAGAGTCGAAGCCGGAGTAGGATAAAATAACCTGGATTTGAGTTACAGGACCCAGAGAGGTCCTAAATCTGGGTGTGGACCTGGTGAGGTCCCGGATATGGATTATAGGACCCAGCGAGGTCCCGACTTTGGATATGGACCCGATAATGTCCCGGATACGGATTATAGGACCCGGCGAGGTCCGGCTCTGGATATAGACCCAGCGAGGTCCCAGCTATGGATTATAGGACCCGGAGATGTCCCAGGCTTGGATAAAATGATCCGGAGAGATCACGGATTCGATTAACGGTCTAAGGCTATTCAAAACACACCTTCCAAAGCAAGGCATGTTTTGGGGGCCAAATGTTAACCTGCCTTTTGGCAAGGCCGTAGACATGCGGATTTAACTAAATCGGTTGCTTGGTTGTCGAGACTTACGATGGGTTTTAGTCAATTGGATGGATATACAATCAATCACGGATGGTAATCATGATTATGAAGCCGAGATTCGGCATATTCGATGGACAAAAGTCGCGGGATACTCGAAATACGAGTTTTGACAAAAGTTGAGTTGTCGCGGGTTGCCTGGAGTTTGCTTCGAGTTGTATTTGGACTTGCTTCAGGTTTTCTTGATGGTTTCTCCGAGTCATCCAGGGTAATGCTCTGGGTCGGCATATTGGAGTCTCGAGTGGGTCGGCACGTTGGAGTCTCGAGTGGGTCAGCATGATGGAGTCTCGAGTGGGTCGCGATGATGGAGTCTCGAGTGGGTCGGCAAGTTGGATTCTCGAGTGGGTCGGCAAGTTGGAGTCTCGAGTGGGTCGGCAAGTTGGAGTCTCGAGTGGGTCGTCCAGTTGGAGTCTCGAGGGGGTCGGCATGTTGGGGTCTCGAGTGGGTCGGCATGTTGGAGTCTCGAGTGGGTCTGCATGTTGGAGTCCCAAGTGGGTCGGCAAGTTGGAGTCTCGACCCAGTGGGTCGGCATGTTGGAGTCTCGAGTGGGTCGGCATGTTGGAGTCTCGAGTGGGTCGTCATGTTGGAGTCTGGAGTGGATCGGCATTTTACATACTCCAGGAAAGCAGTGGTCGGCTATATGGACTCGACTATGGTCCTAATGGGCCCGGATCACTCGGGAAGCCCAGTAACTCGGTTTTTGCCTATAAATACAGCAAGTGGGGCTTCAGAAAAGGGATCTTCATTCTGTTTCCCTTCTTCTTCCTCATTAAGGCTACTCTGCCATAATTGTTTTGAAAACTTCGGACTGTAAGTGTAACTGTAACTGATTCTCATATCAATAAAAAGGAAAATTTTGGAGTGGACGTAGGCCAGAGTCAGCCGAACCACTATAAATCCACTGTTTTTTCTTCTTTCTTTTTAATTTTTACTGCTCTTCATATTTATACTCTCTAAATACATTCTATCTGTTATATGTGCCTGTTAGTTGGTGCTTTCATTTACGTTTGGATGTTAGTGACCAATTTTTGCGCTAACAGCAATTTAATTCAAATTAAATTTAATGACAATTTAAATTACCAAACAAAAATCTATAAAATTCCTATCATTCATAAATTTAATTCAACTAACATAAGAAGGTTTAGTATTTTATGAGTGGTTTAAATCACTCACCTTTGATTTTAGTCGATTAAAAATCCAATAAAGCCCAAAATTTGAACAGCCACCAAAACCGACCAAACAAGTTCCATGTGGTCTGAAATTTTAATATGATCCCAATGGAAGAAACCACGCGTCAATCGGAGCTCGTATCAAAAGTTATTGAGGTTAGAACATTTGGATTTTAAATTTAAATAAAAATAAAACATTGGGTATAATCATAATTAACTCACATCACAAACCCTATCACAATCAACAGGCACACGACTTTGTCTGTAACCCACGAACAGCCACCGAAGTTTGACCATTGCTATCGCGACCTAAACGCACCGCCGCCTCATCCGACATCACCGTCGCTTTCCTCATGCTCTGCCGCCCCTTTGGGCTCCACCACGACGAACGCACTGCCTCCAGCAACCCTCTGCTGTCGCCGCCTTGATTGCAATATTCTGGCAAACTCGATAATCTCTATTACGATTTAACCATATGGATTGACTCCCCTTGACGTCCTCTACGATGTAGTGCCCTCCGATCGCTCCAAAGTCGAAGATCCACCGTTGAATCGACAACCTTAGAACAAACGGCCATGACTGTTTCACCAATTTCTGAAAAACTGTGACTCGATTGCAAAAAATGGATTATTGATGCAGGTTACGCTCATCAAGAGCTTCGCGATGATATATGATTCGATAGGTTTGATGAGTTTAAATTTTTCTATTGATTTGGAATTGGGAATTAGGGTTTGAGATGACAGCCATTTGAGAAGGAACCGATCAGAATAAAAGTGCATATAGAATAATAAAAATAAAAAGCTGTTAGGGTTTATAACAGCCTATATATAGGCAGAGTTGAAATAGAAATGGATGGACCAAATTGAATTGGGTTGAAGCGATACGTAGACCCGAAAAGCCCATTTCGTCCCGGAAATGAAAATAGGTCATCCTATATATCAAAATATAGGTTTTCGATATTTTTAAACTCAATGAAACTAATTTCAAACCCTAATTCCATTGTATACAGAAGTTGGCTTTTAAAATCAAAGTATATTCATTTAAATTCCATTAATCGATTTCTACGCGTTTCGAGCCCGCATGATCAAACAATAAATCTGATGGCTACGAAACTTGAAATCCAACAATAATTCACTATTACGGATCCGATGAAACTGGTTTCGTTGAAATCTGAGACCGTGCCCAAAAGCCCAATTTTACACTTTAATTAAATAAATTATTAATTCAAAGTCAATTTAATCACTTTTAAATTCTAGATTAAAGGTTAACAATTTCATCATTCTTGATTAAACAGGAATTTATAATCTTTTAAAAATACATATTTCCATATTAAGTCCAAGATTTAAATATTACATTAATTTCAGCGTTCAATTACAACTGTAATAAAAATTCATTATAATTTAAATTTCAAACGAAATCTTTTATTTAGATTTAAATTCTTATATTAAATCACTATTACCTGATGAATTAATTTAACATAAGTTTCCATCTTACTATTCTCATCACCCAACAGTTAACGTCTTTTACCTTATTAATTGAAATATTTCAATTATACTAATTTTATTGATTTCCAAATTTATTTCAAATGGATTAAATAATAAAATAATAATTAAACAATTATTACATATTAGTAATTCAAAGACATTTCTAAGTCTACTGTTTACAAACAAAAGCTAATAAATTTATGCACTAATTAATTTATTTCATATTCTATAATAAACCTATTTAAATTAATAACAGATAATTTCAACATTGAATCCAACATTTAATTTATTCCTTATTTACAATTATAACCAAGTTAATTTTAAAATTATTTCAATTGATTGAAATTACATTAAAATAGTTTTCAATAACATTCAAACAACATTATTAAATCATATTCTAATTATTTTTCTCATTAATAAATCATAAATTTTAATTTTTGACAATATTAAATTACAAAATCTTATTAAATTTAATATTTTTAATTATCAAAAAATACGGGTAGTTACAACAATTGTCTTAAACCTTACATATAATTGAATCTTTAAAAAGAGAGTTTGAGAGGGAAATCTTTTTAAAACCTGAAATAGATTTGGGTTTGTTGTGACAAATGTTTGAGTTACAATTGCCTTTAACTCTTAAATGTAATTAAATCCTTAAAGGCAAGTTTTAAAGGAAATGGTTAAGAGTGAAATGTTTTGGGTTGTTGTAAATAATGTTTTAGTAACATTTGTTTTTAAACCATTGAATTATATTTTAAAATGAAAAAATATTATGAATATAATTAGAACTTAAATAATGAAACGTATAAAGATAAGAACAAGTATTGAAATCTTTCATAAAAAGATAGAAAATGTTAATTTATAAAAGAGAAGGAGTTTATAGTAATAATGTTTTAGTAACATTTGTTTTTAACCCCTTTGATTATATTTTAGAGTAAGTAAAACTTGTTAAGTGATTTGTAAATATACTTATACGGTTGAGATAAGTATATGTATACTATTTAAAGTATTGAAAAGAGTATAAGTGAATATTAAAATAGTAGAAAATAAATGTATATCTTTTATAAAGGGAAATTATATATATACAAGTTTATAAAGAAGGTTTTAATTGATTAATTGGTATTGATTAATCAATGAAGTCTTGATTTATATAAGAAGTTTCATTAGATAAAATGTTTTTTACTAAATGAAAGAGTTTTAAATCAATAAAGGATAAATTAATTTAAAAGGGATTAAAAGTCATTTATGTGACTTGATCATGCTTCGGATGAATTGATAATGCTTGTATGTTTACTTGCTTATGGAGAGTGTACGGGAATTAGTTCCCTTATGCAATCATTTACATTATTGTTGAATAAGACCAAATTCATCGATTCAGTCTTAGAGAGACCGGGATCAGTAAGTGTTATACTTATCGAAAACCACTTCAAGACTGAGATATAGGTTCTACGTTTTGGAAGTGAATGATGGAACCCATGTGTGGTTCCAAAATCTATTGAGATGATGAAATCCATATGGGATTCATTATTTGTTTGAGTTTTGAAGACTCGTGTGAAGATGCCAAACACAGCTTCAACATCAAAAAATGACTAAACATGGAGTAGGCTACGCAATCAAGGGGTTTAGCTAACGCAGAAAGGTACATCAACTCCATTATCTAGAGTATGCTTATCGATATGTTGTGTGCGGGGAGTTATTGATACTTGGTTCCATGTGGTTCATGTTTACATGTTCGGACGTGGGCCAGTTGTGTTTTCTTATGGTATATTTTATCTAGAGATATACAATACTCGGAAAGGTAATCTTCTAATCCTTGTCATAAGAGATCCGCTTCAGTTTTTAAGCTGGAGGCATCTCTATGGAAAATCCATTTATACGAACGTCCTTTAGTGGTTTTGTTTGTATACTAAATATGTTGTTGAATGTAACAAATGTAACCATTATAGCTATGGATTATATTTATTTGAAATCCTAGACATTATTATAATATCATTGGATTTTCTAATAGAAATGGTTTGGTTATCGTAAGGCAAAACTCGTCCATGTTTATTTGCGGCATGGTCTTATGAGATACTTTTATTTGAATAGGTTTTATAACATTAAGTAATTCAAATGACTTGAGTTTCTCATGCTGCTTTACCAGACTGATCTGGGTGTTATTTTTCTTATAATGCTTGGGTCAGCCCCGTGTATGTTCCCATATTTTGTTGATATTCATTGGAGCTCCTGGAGAGGAGCTAGATGATTACCTACTATAGTTTTTTTTTCTCCGCTGTATTACTTTGTTTATATTTATCAGCATTTGTAAGGACAGGCAGTTATAACTATCCAGGCTGATGATAGGTTAGTTTGCTCTGATTATTGTATACATAATAAAATGTGTTTTTTGTAAAGATCTACTGAGATATTATATGTTATCTTTCCACTGTGAGATTCTGATGTTTTTGTTCTCTTCTTCCTTGTCCTTTTCTTTTCTTCCTTCTCTTTTACCCTAACAATCTATTTTTCCGGCACTTGGGTGCTCGGAACATGAATACCTTGGATGTATTAGTGTCGAAATTCGAGGATCGAAAAGGTGATCGTTACAAAAATACATACAAATTGCAGGTAAAAGTATATCCTTGCAACTCAAACTTTAAATGGTCACATCTCATCCCCAGAGTTACGTACCCTTCTATTAGATTAGCTATCCTTTAGGAAGTAACAAGCTATGATGGTCCTAAAGATATCTTATTTACCAAACACTGAGATATAAATGAATGCGATGCATTGGTATCAAATATTACCCTAACTGATATGCTATGAATCAAAAACGTACCTTCCATCACAGACTTTCCCTTCTTAGCTGTTGTTGGTCTTGATGTAGATGGTTCCAAAGCAAACACCTTACCTTTGCTAGCCTTGGCCGCTTCTGGACATTGTTCTTATAATGCCCCACCTGGTCGCAATATATCACTTCACATTCTACTTCCCTTCAACCACCTTGCCATTACAAGATCGACACTCGTTAGCATAGTTCCCTTTCTTGTTGCACTTGTAAGAAATTATATCAGCTTTCCCTTTTTGGTAGCCCATCGTTTTGAGCTCCCTTCTTCTTAAAGAATTTCCTCTTCTTATTCTGAGAATTTTGGTTCTCCGCTGACTTCTCTTTCCCGAAGGTCAGAAGCTTTTCTTCATTCCTGACATCCATCTCCACTATAGTCGATGGATCTTTGAGATGTGGCATAGTTGCCCAAGCAATCTCTGGCCTTAACCCCCAGATAAACTTCTCGTTCCTCTTGATAACCGTTGATCCAAAAAATGGACCAACACCCTGGTTTGAGTTTGAAAACACCAGCCCTATTCTGAAAGAGCAGTATCATAGATAACAGATATCAAGAAAGAACAGTAAAAGAAAGTAGACAGAGAATATTTATAGTGGTTCGACGGTTAATGAAGTCTACGTCCACTTTATAGTTTTATTATAGACTGATTGTCGTTACAAGAGATATGTAATTACAAGGCTTTGATTGTCTTGAAGTGAGTTGAATCCCCAGAGTTGGAATCCACTGGAGAATCACAGTGAATTCCTTTGGAGATTGTTGTGAGGGAGGTAAAGAGTGAAGAATAGTTCCATCAGAGCTTCAGCAACCAGTCCAAAGAAGATGCTCTTTATGTTGCAGGTAGGATGGTATTTATAGAGGTCGGAAGATTTCTGGGCCAGACCACTTCATTAACAGCCCGCATGTAGGTAGGAAACGACTTAGGGAGTGTTTGGCTTGCAGAACGATGAATAGGTGTAGGCGTCGAGTTCAAGAGGAATAGGTGAAGCCTCTTTTCCTCTTTTTTCTTCTTGCAATTTCCGGCATGTCTCGGAATGATGAATAGGTGTAGGGGTCGAGTTCAAGAGGAATAGGTGAAGCCTCTTTTCCTCTTTTTTCTTTTCTCATCCCTCTTTTTTTTGTGGGTCACTAGTGATCCATGTGGGATGGGCGCTAGCGACCTAACTGCTTGTTTTATTTGAACTTTGCAATTTTAGGTCGAGTCGCTAACGATCCAAGATGGGTCACATGCGACCCTAAATTTTATTTTGCTTGCCTATATACACCACTCGAACCGACCTAGCTCTTCACTCGAACAAACCTACCGAACTTCTTTGAGCGATCTGTTCCTCGAGCGATCCGATTCCAAGCAACTCCTCCTGGGCCTTTGAATTCATTTTCAGGTGGGTTTGCTCAGTTTATTTGCTAATTACTGCGTTCGTGCAATGAATTGGTGGCGAGTGTCCATTTGCAACGTTGATTGCGAGAAGTTCGAGTTGATTGTGGTTTGACGGGTCGAGATAGCCAATGAGTCTTGAGTTTCTTCCTAAAACGACATTTGGGTTGTGGTCCAATGCTTGACGCTTTTTGCTATCTTCGTCCGTTAGACCATAATTGACTTGTGCTCAGTTTCACAGACGTTACCGCACGACATATCACCGGTATATCCCGATTCTTCTAGAGAATTTGGGCTTATCCTACTTGTTTATTCCACACTCGGTGTTTCTGTAGTGAGAAGAGCTTTCCTTGTCTCTACGGACAACGGATCCGTTATCGATCATTGATCGATAACGGGTAAGTGTACAAGGAGTAGAAATAAAAGCAGAAAACGAAGTAACATGGGAAGTTCTTTTCTTCCTCTACTATGAGCGAACTATCTACATGGGATAGGGCGTTTGGAGTGTTTCGAGCACTAATTTTATCCCATATTGATAGCACACTGCACTTGCCCCGATCATCGCTCGAAACACGACTGGTCAACATACGTCGATTTCCCTTGTATTTTGAGCGTTAGTTATACGAAGATATTATTTAAAGTAGAAGATACATGGCGGGGTTAAATGCCAGGTTTTGTTGTTGAAAATGACTTTTCGATCATCCAATCTTTAGTCTGGCGGAGGAACTTCCACTCCTTTAGAAGCTGGATCCTTTGCAACTTAGGCTTCGCTTATTATTCTTATCATATTAGGATGATTGATTACAGTCAAATTAAAAGGCACAGTTTCAGTCTTCGGAAACTAGCGCATGAGTTGTCCGATTGCGATTATCGTTCCTTTTCATTTTTCGGAATTCAACTTGCACACCAGCCTCTGTCTCCGAGGACTATTGTTTAACTGCTCGATTCCGAACATTGCTTTTTCTCGTTGTTGCACCTCTTGTGTTCATGTGCAACAAATTCATTTACTGTAACTCTATACATGGAAGTAATGCTTCTACGGTCATTCCGGCATATTTTATTTCATAGCTTTGTTCAGAACTATGAAGTAGATTGGTCTATCTAGTTCTAAAGCTAATCCCTACTTATGCTCAATTGAGTTCGTTTCAACAAAGTGTTGGTGTAAATGCCTTAGTCCGTAAGGCTGATTACTTTGACTACTGAACCAACATGTGTTGGGAGACTAGGTCTCCTAAGCAATAAGTTCGATTGCCCCAGTTTAATTGACACGATAGCTCTTATCTTTGGGAATTAGGGACATTGTTGCTTGATCCCATGATCCGAGTTTTGTAATGGTGTCGGTATGTATTATAAAGATGCGTTTCTGGCATCTTTTGCTAAAGTAAATTCTCTTGAGTCCGGTGTTGAGGTCCTAATCATGTGTGGGTTTTTGTCATTGGGCAACAGTAGTTTTCTAAAGACAGGGATAGAAACTCAGTTGAGCTCCAACATCTATCTATGGAAGCTAGTGCATCGATGGGTCACTACGATGAGTGTACACCATCAGCCTTGTAGATTAAAGTTTTCCTGGCATTGCTAGGGCAATACCAGTACTTAGTGAGTAGAAAGTTTCCCGAAGTTTCCGGGGCAACACCGGTACTTATGAAATAGAAATTTTCCCATCGTTGACGGGGCAACACCGGTACTTAGGAAATAGAAAATTTTCCCGGCGTTGCCAGTGCAACACCAGTACTTGGAAGATACAAGAAGGCCTTGGCATTGCCGAGGAAACACCAACACTTAGGAGTTTGGGATCGATTTTTTCCGTCGATTCGGCAGTACTTTTAGTCTAGTTGGGTACTAGTTTCGGTCTTCAGGAACTAACACTTCGACGATTAGATTGTAGAAGTATTTTCTTAGTGCTTCCTATCTTCAGGCAGTGTTAAAGTCATGTTAGTGAGGATTGAATTATTCATCTGATCCTGTAGAGTTGAGTAGATTCCTTTTAACCTGATGTGGCTGTTTTCTCAATGTTGCTTGAATCTAGGATACGCCACGTTCTAGAAGGTTGAGAGTCCCAGGCGTTTATGTTTCCTAGCTTTGTTTAACTGTCAAGTATTACCCTTGGAGACGCAAAGTTGTTGCTTAACCAATTCCATAATTATTCTTATTCATGAAAAATCAAACTTCCTCCAACCGTTTTTGTTATGATCTAACGACTATTAGCAGAACCCTTCATTTCTAAGTCTCAAACTCCAGGTTCTTATAGAAAATTTGAAATTATGGAGCAAGTCATCACATTGCCCCCGGTACGACCGCGTTCATTCCTATACTGATCATGGACCGGTAGAGTTCGGTAGTGTTTATCTTGAATCCATGACACCTAATCTTTCTTATTTCAGGCTATATGCATTATGCTAGACTAATAGCATTGTTGCAGATATCAACCTTTTTCATTGGTTCAAATCTTCGGGAATCAATGGTTTAGCCGCTCTATTTTGAGTGTTCTCTCCTTGCCATTGTCTATCTTCGGATAATAGCTGGTTTTTTGCAAGTTAAGGTTTGAGACCTTATTCGAGCACCTGCTTCTGTCTTTGGAAGCCCCTAGGTCGATGACTTGATTTTTGAAATGTCTTCCATCATTATCTATCTCTAGTCGTCGGCAAGTTCCTCCTTTTATCCCTATTTCCGAGCGATGGCAAACTTTAAGGAGTTCGATTTTCTTGTTGATATGACGGTCTGGAGTTCTCGATGTTGCTTAGGCAATATCGATGTCTAGCCGGTTGGAGCAGTTTCCATTTTAATTCCCAATTCGTCCGGCCTACTATACTGCTTAGTTTTGTTGTGATTGCCGAAATTCTCTGTTCGGCATAACAGAACCACGGAGTGATTTTTGGTCCCAACCAAGTGTTAGTGTGTTATGTCTCGTCGGTCCACGAGGCTGATTACTCTGAACACTTGATACGAGACTTGATGTTTCGGGGGCGGCTCTCTGGATTCCCCCAGTCAAAGTTGTGTCGTAGCTCTTATATTCGGGAGCTCGTTATTTGAATGTCTTAACTTTAGACATTTTGGTCAAAGATCGGAATTCTTTGTTGAAATTTTGGCATTGCCGAAGCAATGTCGGTCCTTTTGGGTGGTAGGGATCAGTTCTTGTTAATCCTGAAATAAACAAGTTTCCCGGTGTTGTCCAGACAACATCGATACTTAAAGAATTTTGACGGTTCAGTGATGATGCTGGAGCAACACTGGGCGGAAAGGGGAGCAGTGGAAGGAAGCGCTAATGAACTTGTGTGGGGACTGGTCTGGTTTTGGTTCTTTTTGAGTCATTTTATTCAAGTGCAGAGTCTGCACTTAGTGTTCTTGTCGTGGAGTCCGTATTTTCTCTTTGTTGGCCGGTGTAGTGTGGGTACAACCTTCATGTTTTGACCCTGTGTAAAGAAAATTATAAGTAATACATTGATATTTCGACTGTACTCTTATTTGTCTGTTCATATGTGTTCTATGCACTTGTGCTTGTTTTGTTTACACTTATCCAATTTTGTGATTGCGGCCAAAAATTTTATTTGGAGCAACAATTCTTTGTTTGGGGTAACAGAACTTGTAAACTTATTGTTTTCAATTGTTTTTATTTAAGTACCGGTGCATGCCCCCCAGTTCACAGGGCTGTTTACTTCAAACGACTGATAACTTATAATTTAGATAATGTTCGTATTAGACTTGAAATTTGGCTAAGTCACAGCTTGATTTTCCTTCTTTCAAAAGTTTTGCAACTTTAGCACGTAATCCAAGTTTCTTGTGATATTTCGACAAGTGCGCAATATACGCGTATTTTAGAGGAACATAGTGCATGGGTTAATTGAGGGCGGCTTTTAACCCTTAAGTGTCTATAGTTGAGACTTTTCAGTTGGTTTGTAGCATTCCAATTTTGTCGGAGTTGTGCTCATTATTTTCGATTATAGGAGCAGTTGGCGCTGGTTATGAGATGCGCAGTTTTTGGTGCTCCTCGGTGTTGCCTATCTTCGGGCCACTTGAGGAGCGTGTGTTTTAGTGTTTAGTGAGCGGAATAGAGAGTGCACGGCTCTTCTTTCTCTTCGATGTTGCCTATCTTCGGGCAACGCGACGAGTCATTATTTTGGTGCGCAGTTTATGAGGTGCGTGGATTTTGTTTTTCCTCGGTGTTGCCTACCTTCGAGCAACGTGAGGAGTTGTTATTTTAGTGCACAGCTTATAAGGCGCGCGGCTTTTTCTTTCCCTCGGTGTTGCCTATCTTCAGGCAACGCGAGGAGTTATTATTTTAGTGTGCGGCTTGTGAGGTGCGCGGCTTTTGCTTTCCCTCAGTGTTGCCTATCTTCTGGCAACACGAGAAGTTATTATTTTGGTACATGGCTTATGAGATGCACGGCTTTTGCTTTCCTCGGTGTTACCTATCTTCGGGCAACACGAGAAGTTATTATTTTGGGGCGCGGCTTATGAGATGCGCAGCTTTTGCTTTCCCTCGGTGTTGCCTATCTTCGGGCAACACGAGGAGTTACTTTTATTGGTGCGTGGCTTATGAGATGTGCGGCTTTTGCTTTCCCTTGGTGTTGCCTATCTTCAGGCAACAAGAGTATTTATTATTTTGGTACGCGTCTTACGAGATGCGTGGCTTTTGCTTTCCCTCGGTGTTGCCTATCTTCGGGCAACACGAGGAGTTATTATTTTTAGTGTGCGGCTTATAAAGTGCACGGCTTTTGCTTTCCCTCGGTGTTGCCTATCTTCGGGCAACACGAGGAGTTATTTTTTTTGATGCGCGGCTTATGAGACGCGCAGCTTTTGCTTTCCCTCGGTGTTGCCTATCTTCGGGCAACACGAGGAGTTGTTATTTTGGTCGGCGACACGATGAGTTTTTATTTTGGTGCACGGCTTATGAGATGCGTGGCTTTTGCTTTCCTTCGGTGTTGCCTATCTTCGGGCAACACGAGGAGTTATTTTTTTTGGTGCGCGGCTTATGAGATGCGCAGCTTTTGCTTTCCCTCGGTGTTGCCTATCTTCGGGCAACACGAGTAGTTTTTTTTTGGTGCATGGCTTATGAGATGCACGGCTTTTGATTTCCCTCGACGTTTCCTATCTTCGGGCAACACGAGGAGTTATTATTTTGGTGCACGGCTTATGAGATGCACGGCTTTTGCTTTCCCTCGGTGTTTCCTATCTTCGGGCAACACGAGGAGTTGTTTTTTTTTGGTGCACGACTTTTGCTTTCCCTCGATGTTGCCTATCTTCGGGCAACATGGGGATTTGTTATTTTTTGTTGCACGGCTTATGAGATGCACGGCTTTTGCTTTCCTCGGTGTTTCCTATCTTCGGGCAACACGAGGAGTTATTATTTTGGTGCGCGGCTTATTATATGCATGGCTTATGCTTTCCCTCGGTATTTCCTGTCTTCGGGCAACACGAGGAGTTATTATTTTTTGGTGTGCGGCTTATGAGACGCGCTACTTTTGCTTTCCCTCGGTGTTGCCTATCTTCGGGCAACACGAGGAGTTATTTTTTTGTGCGGCTTATGAGATGTGCAACTTTTGCTTTCCCTCGGCGTTGCCTATCTTCGGGCAACACGAGGAGTTATTATTTTGCTGCATGGCTTTTGCTTTTCCTCGGTGTTGCCTATCTTCGGGCAAAAAGAGGAGTTATTTTTTTTGGTGCGTGGCTTATGAGATGCACGACTTTTTCTTTCCCTCGGCGTTGTCTATCTTCGGGCAACAAGAGAGGTTATTAGTTTGGTACGTGGCTTTTGCTTTCCCTCGGTGTTTCCTATCTTCGGCCAACACAAGGAGTTAGTTTTTTTAGTGCGCGGCTTATAAGGTGCGTGGCCTTTGCTTTCCCGCGGTGTTGCCTATCTTCGGGCAACAAAAGGAGTTATTATTTTTGGTGCGCAGCTTTTGCTTTCCCTCGGTGTTGCCTATCATCGGGCAACACGAGGAGTTATTATTTTGCTAGGCAACACGAGGAGTTATTATTTTGGTGCACAACTTATGAGATGCACGGCTTTTGCTTTCCTTCGGTGTTGCATATCTTCGGGCAACATGAGGAGTTATTTTTTTTGTGTGTGGCTTATAAGGTGTGCGGCTTTTGCTTTCCCTCGGTGTTGCCCATCTTCGGGCAACACGAGGAGTTATTTTTTTTGGTGCGCGGTTTATAAGACACGCGGCTTTTGCTTTTACTCGGTGTTTCCTATCTTCGGGTAACACGAGGAGTTATTATTTTGTTGGGCAACACGAGGAGTTATTATTTTGGTGAACGGCTTATGGGATTCGTGGCTTTTGCTTTCCTTCGGTGTTGCCTATCTTCGGGCAACACGAGGAGTTATTTTTTTTGGTGTGCGGCTTATGAGATGCGGAGCTTTTGCTTTCCCTCGGCGTTGCCTATCTTCGGGCAACACAAATAGTTTTTTTTGGGTGTGCGGCTTATGAGATGCGTGGCTTTTCCCTTCCCTCGATGTTTTCTATCTTCGGGCAACACAAGGAGTTATTATTTTGGTGCGCGGCTTTTGCTTTCCCTCGGCATTGCCTATCTTCGGACAACACGAGGAGTTTTTTTTGGTGCGCGGCTTTTTCTTTCCCTCAGTGTTGCCTATCTTTGGGAAACACAAGGGGATGTTATTTTTTGGTGAATGGCTTATGAGATGCACGGCTTTTGCTTTCCTCGGTGTTGCCTATCTTCGGGCAACACAAGGAGTTATTATTTTGGTGTGCGGCTTATGAAATACATGGCTTTTTCTTTCCCTCTGTGTTGTCTATCTTCGGGCAACACGAGGAGTTATTTTTTTTGGTGTGCGGCTTATGAGATGCGTGGCTTTTGCTTTACCTCGGTGGTGCCTATCTTCGGGCAACAAGAGGAGTTATTATTTTGGTGGGCGGCTTATGAGATGCACGGCTTTTGCTTTCCCTCGTTGTTGCCTACCTTCGGGCAACACGAGGGGTTATTATTTTGGTGTGCGGCTTATGACATGCACGGCTATTACTTTCCCTCGGTGTTGCCTATCTATGGGCAACACGAGGAGTTATCATTTTTGATGTGCGGCTTATGCTTTCCCTCGGTGTTACCTATCTTCGGGAAACACAAGGAGTTAATTTTTTTGGTGCGCGGCTTATTAGATGCGCGGCTTTTGTTTTCCCTCAGTGTTGCCTATCTTCTGGCAACACAAGGAGTTATTATTTTGGTGCGTGGCTTATGAGATGCGCGGCTTTAGCTTTCCCTTGGTGCTGCCTATCTTTGGGCAACACGAGTAGCTACTATTTTGGGCCTTCTCGATGTTTCCAGAGCAACATCATTTTTAGAAGGCAAGGATCGGGTTCCGCCGATCCAGCGGTTTGAGTCAATTTGACACCGTCGACCCAGCAGGTTTCTTACATGAACACAGTTTTATTGGTTCAAGAAGCTAAACAGTTTTTGGTTCGGGTGACCATGGCTTGGATGATCCTTTTGTGTTTCTGGAAGATGTACACATCCAAATAGATCAGGCTGCCATGGTGGAGAGATATATAGTTGACCGCGTGAAGATGGATTGAAGAAAGGGCCTATGGGAGTTCAGGGCATGACCTTTAGCTCTTGGTCCAAACTACCTTTAGAGAAAGGGTCTTTGACTGGCATATGGTCTAAAAGGAAGAGGAATTGGTCACCTAGAGCGATAAAATAGTAGTTGGAAAGAAGTGGGCAAGTATTTTGCTAGTATTTCGTTTGTTGCACTAGCTAGGTCATTAAGTCCGCGGTTGTCAAAATGGCAGAATTTTTGATCGGGAATAACAGAACTGTGGTATGATTAGTCTCGGCCTTTCTTATGGCTATTCAAGTGTGTGCGGTGCCTCCCATGCCACAGAGCTGTTGGCGCGCTTGAACTGTATCCATGGTCACTCCATAACTCATTTGGTTGCCCTCGGTCCAGTGGGTGCGGTTTTCCCAGGTGCCGAATCTTAGCTTGGTTCGAGTTGGCCTCTAATTGAGCGACTTGAAGCTGTGGAATTTAGCACTGTTTGTCTCATTGGTCATTGGAAGTGATTCCATTAATTTTGTGGAGTGGTTGGTATAATTGTCGATTTGCGGCCCCGGAGTGTGACTTCGTCGACTTTGGAGAGGTCTGGATCAGATGACTGCCGATCTTCCAGTTCACCTTTGTGGATATCAGTCATACATAAATTTCGCTGATCTACTGGTTCGCCTTCACGACGCTTTGGTTAGTGAAAGACCTTTGCATTCGCGAAGGGTTTTTTTGGATCAGATGACCACTGATCTACCGATTTACATTCACGATGCTTTGGTTCATGAAAGACCTTCACATTCATGAAGGGTTTTTGTGATCAGATGACTACTGACCTACCAGTTCACCTTCACGATGCTTTAGTTCGTGAAAGACCTTTACGTTCATAAAGCGTTTTTTGGATCAGTTGACCGCTGACTACTGGTCCACCTTCACGATGCTTTAGTTCATGAAAGACCTTCACATTCGTAAAGGGTTTTTTGTGGTCGAATGTCCGGCGACCAGATGGCCTTGGAATGATAATTTATCGATTCCAAGAGGAGTTTTGGGTCATGTGTCCGACGACCCAATGGTCTTAAAGCAATGATTCATCGAATTTAAAATGAACTTTTTGGATTCAGCTCGAGGGAACATAGTTTTATCAGTTCTTGTAGGCTAAGGCGTTGGATCTGTTTGTTTGATGCTCCTTTGGACAAGACTTCTTGACGCCACCAGCAACGTCGGTTCTCAGAAGGGGGATTGACATGACTCATCGAGGGCATAAAAGCATTTCATTTGTCGTGCTGTCTATAATGCCTGTAGTGTTTCGGTATGGCTCATTTGGAAAAGGGGAGTATACAAGGATGGATGAGAAGGCATCGCTTTAGGTTGCTGTCCCATTCCTTAGTTGCTAGCTAGCTAGAGTGTTATTTGATAATTATCTTTTCGTCAGTTAGCTGGGGCGCTTTTCTACTGGGTCTTAGTAGCCTTGCATCGGCAGAATGTCCCTGAGGTGTTGTGGCTCCTTCACAGTTTGGTTTATTCTTTGGCACACTACCGGGTTTGCCTTCTTCTAATTGCACTACTTCTAGTCTTTAGAACCGGTTTTCCTTCCCATAGAATTCTTCCAGGGTAGCAGGTTGTTTAATCCTTTAATGATTCCTGAGCGCCTTGCGACAGATTGCATCCATCGCCCTTTCTTTATCCATACTCTATTCATACCTGTAAAGAAGCAATTTCGAATCAATTGTACAGTTGTATAAAAGGTATACTTGGCATGATAAACTTCATTGGATATTCTGCATGTTGAACGGCTTCGATGAATGGGTTTCGATTAGGGAAGATGCTCTAATCGTTGTCAGATCAGTCTGTTTTCAAGTTACGGCTGTTTATAATGCTTGAGAAAGATATATGCATGATTTTCCATGGTTGAATGATTGAAAACGCCGATCGAAGACAAATCACTTATGATGGGGTCCTGGATCAGTGACGATCCCCAAAATCTTCAAACTAGGTGTGATCGGTCTGGGGTGACAAAGAAAGCCCTACAAGGTTGCATTCCGAATTTCAAGGTATTCGGAGTTCGCACGTTCGAGTTATGGGCAAAAGAAGATGGATCGACATTGATGGATTGGTGGTATTATATTTAGAGTCTGACCCGAGAAAATTGGCCATTTGCTTGGAGTCAACACATGGTTCGCTTGGAGTCACAGTATTTGAGGTGCTGGGTTGGTGATAAACGTTGCTCGGAGCAATTTGCTTGTTTACTTGGAGAAAATCTTTGTCTTACCCGAGTCTGATTTCGAGCCAGAGTTTCCTAGGTTTACTTCGAATTAAATGGGTGATTTCCCGTGTTCGACTTTGAGTCAAGACTGAAGTGAGTTTTTCCACGGTCATTTTGACGATTTTTGATGATTTTCGAAGACAACCATTCATGATTCGACGATGGGAGCTCCATGACAGGATTGAAAGATGGTCAGTTGGGAGTTGACACAATATACCCTAGGGGCTTGGCATTGTAATAGATCTCGGTTATATCATATCTTCTTAGTTCTCCTGCCTCTAGGAGTACCGTTTGAGTAGCAGTTTCTCGTTCGTTGCTTAGCATTGTGCTACGTCATGGGTTTTAGAGCTTCTTCTAGCGTTTTGCACGTTGGCATTTCATCCAATTTATCTTCCTCAAATTGTTTGTCCTCTTCAGAGCCGAAGAGAGTCATCGTCATGTCCTTCTGTGTGGTTTTCACCCTTAAGTTCGGGTTTGTAGCCGGTCCTTTTGGAGTAGGTGGAGTGTCAACATTTTCTTCCGTCATGATTCTTGGAACTCCGCCCATTGCTTCCTTTCAATTATATCCCCTTCGGACGACCTAGACGATAGTCTCGTTGGCCGGTCAGGGAGTCGGGGTCCAGGGGTGAAGCGCCCTAGTTTGGGGGTTCGGAGGCAACGCCCTCGAAGTTCACGATATATGCAAAAATCATCATGAACCAAGCTAACTTTATGGCGATCCATAGTACATGGATCTCTAGCGATCCATGTATTTAAGTGATTTCAGACTTTGTGGTGACCTGGCAAATTAGTATGGATTGCTGGTGATCCATAGTACATGGATCTCTAGCGATCCATGTACTTAACTGATTTTAGTACTTCGTCTTCTGCCTTTTATGGCGGTCTAGTCAAAAGGTATGGATCGTTGGCGACCCATAGTGCATGGATCCCTAACAACCCATGTACTTAAGTGATTTCTGAGCTTTGCCTTTAGGATCATGTCTACTATCTCATGTTGATGTTCTCCATCACCTTGGCATGTGTTTACTTGCTTTTTCTCCAATCCTTCTTGGTTGGTTCTTCTGTTCTCAACAGCAAACCTTCTAAGCAAAGATTGAGGATCTAACTTCTAAACCTGGATAATCCAAAGTAGATAGCTAGGTCTAAGCCTGAGTTGGATTCTCGGTGAAAGCACCAAAATATTGACCCAAAAAATGGACCAACACCCTGGTTTGAGTTTGAAAGCACCAGCCCTGTTCTGATAGAGCAATATCATAGATAACATATATTAAAAAAGAACAATAAAAGAAAGTAGACGGAGAATTTTCATAGTGGTTCGGCTGTTAATGAAGCCTACGTCCACTTTATAGTTTTATTATAGACTGATTGCCATTACAAGAGATATCTAATTACAAGGCTTTGATTGTCTTGAAGTGAGTTGAATCCCCAGAGTTGGAATCCACTGGAGAATCACAGTGAATTCCTTTGGAGATTGTTGTGAGGGAGGTAGAGAGTGAAGAATAATTTCAGTAGAGCTTCAACAACCAATCCAAAGAAGATGCTCTTTATGTTGCAGGTAGGATGGTATTTATAGAGGTCGGAAGATTTCTGGGCCAGACCACTTCATCAACAGCCCGCAGGTAGGTAGGAAACGACTTAGGGAGAGTTTGGCTCGCAGAACGAGGCAAAGCCATGGGTCGCTAGCGACCCAAAGACTTGGCTCGTTTGCGAGCCAATGTCTTGGCCTCTTTACGTAGTGTCCCTTAGCTAGCTTGTTTGAAGGTTTTGAGGAGAGGCATGGGTCGTTGATGATTCAAGCACTTAGGATTTTTTTGGAGTTTGGAATTTGAGATATTTTGATAGTCTTTCATCGTAGTAGTTACGTTTTGATGGTGATTCACTGGCTGTTCGCGCTCAGCTGCTGATTGGACTAGAAGAATGCTGATCTCTCGAGTTCGTAGATCCTAGTCGTTGCCTTAGTCATATAGCTTGGCCCTTGTTAACCCCTTGTCTTAGCTTTTCTGGTTAAGTTCTGAACCATCCTATTTACATGAGATTGTTCTATTTCTTATTGGTTCCTGTTGGGTTCAAAACCAGTATAACAATAACAGTGTCAATAGTGGCATATCCATATCTAGACTACTGACCAAATTTAGCGAAGTACTCCAACACTGACATTTCCCCCTACTCTAACTCCATGAACTTCCTAGGCAACGCTAACTTGGCTATTTCAGACAAAAACCTTTCCTCGAATCTCCTCCAAAATTCTGCCTAAGTCAATTCTTCTTCTGGTACCCCTACGGTCACCCCATTCCACCAGAACAAAGCAGCTCCTTGCAACTGTCTCGAAGCCAATCTCCTTTTATGCTCATCATTCAGACCTAAATTAATGAAAATATTTTCATAGTGTAATAGCCAGTTATCCACTTTTATTGCATCCTCGGTCCCTTGAAAAGGCTTTCCATCTAGACTGGTATAATTTTGACTCAGCTTGGCATAGTTATTACCAACTGGCCTATGGGATTGACTCCTCCTGCATTAGCAACATTT
Organism: Allium fistulosum; assembly: GCA_030737815.1. Classification (NCBI taxonomy): domain Eukaryota; kingdom Viridiplantae; phylum Streptophyta; class Magnoliopsida; order Asparagales; family Amaryllidaceae; genus Allium; species Allium fistulosum. The sequence goes on along the minus strand of CM060905.1, from coordinate 180,883,100 downwards.
CCTCCAGCTACCCTTTTGGCTGCTCTAGCTTGCATCAGATTGATGAAGAAGTGATACATAGTCCCCATATCTACTAGTATGGTTGCAACATCTACATTGGCAATTGCATTTTGATTAGCATTTGCCTATCGACCCTGGTTTCTCCTGGTATTGGGTCAAGCATTTCCATTGGTTGTGATGCTTTCGCCACCTAGATTCACTCTTCCATTTCCTGCCACCGTATCTTGCTTTCTCATAAATCTGCATACGAGCCTTAGTAACATACAAAAGAATGGTCTAGGAGAGAGGAGGGAATGCATACTTATATATAACAAATATAAGTATGATACTATAGCGTTAACCCATACTTGAATCTTATTCTTTGATTCATTAGGATTATGTTTTCAAAAACTTTTTAGGTTTAAAATTATTTTAATTATAAACATATGCTCTGATACTAGCTTGTAACATCCTCCATTCTGAGGCCCAAAACTAACTGTTACGATGCTGCAGTATCCATAATTATTAATCCTCGATGACAAAATATGGCTATGTTAATCATATCAATAATCAGAAGCACATGAATATGAAAAATATTTCAAACATAGTTTAATAACAAATTTTCACATCTCATTTCACAATTTATATTTCATATTCATTGCATAATCCCATTTGTAATCCCACGTTCGGAGAAAATAAAATTATTACAAGATACTCCAAGAGCAACATATGAAGATGCCCTCTTAGTTGACTAGAGTCAAGTACTTGGCAATTATACAAATTTTCTATTACATCCAAATAGACAGAACCAAACTACATAGTGGAAATAGATAAAGCTACTAATGACTAGATTGCCTCCTGCACGCCTCTAGAAGCTTATTCGTCTAAGTAGAACCTGAAAGCCTTTACTCCCGACATTATCAAATGAGTTCCCAAGAGTTGAAGGGGAAAAACAAAAACTTCAAGGTCAGATAATAGTCTGGTGTATAATAACCTACCATCTCGAACCAAATAGATTTCTAGTGAGAACACGCCGCTAACCAGAATAGGTTTTCCTCTCACTAGTATTTTAACCAAAACATAACAACCATATACTATGCTCCTGCAACCACAATGGTTAGAACATAGAAAATAGCATTTATAATCATGCAACATCTTTTGGATTACCCATTAGATTATCCATCTAAATTTCAAATGACTACCTATCGCAATTTAAACTGACTACCCATCTTATTTTGATCTGACTACTCATCTTATAATTATGTGGACTACCTATCCCATATATAAGCATATTAAGAATTATGTGGACTATCCATCTCACAGGTAATTATTACTTGGATTACCATCCCCTACCATATTGACTACCCATCACATATGGTTTGATTATTCAAAATTATGTGGACAATCCATTACACATATTCCCTTTTAACTTAAAATGATATGGACTATCCATCACACATCCAATTTTTTTCCTAGGATGACTATGAACCCTTCATTATCCTCATAGAGACTATCCATCTCCAGCACGATGTAGACTATCCATCTCACATCTTATAGTTTTCCTAGGATGAATATGAACCCATCATTTAACAATTTAATTCATGTTATGCACATGATTAACCTATGTCAATTGGTGTCCCCGATTAGGTTATCTCCCCTTAAAGTTATAACATTTCAATGTGACATACATTGGTATCCCTAAATGATCAATGCTGAACTCATTCAAAAAATGAATCTGTATCCCCAATGATAAAGTCTCATTTATAGAACATTTGGTTTATCGAAACTAATATACTTTGGTGTCCCCAATGTTAGTGTCGACATCTATAATCAAAATAGCATTGGTATCCACAATGTTTAGAATCGAAGTCATAAAACAATAGGCTTGCTGCCATTATTAGGTTAATATAGATCAATGTCGAAGTTCATCTATATTAGTGTCCCTAATGAAAGTGTCGAAGTTTACAAGTTTTAAAACAACATTGGTATCCCTAATGACGACATTGAAATGGAAAACATAAGGCTCTCCTCCTTTGATGAAGATAGGCGACATTCAAGCTGCACTATACCTCATTAACCATCTACCTAAGGCAAAACCAAACTTAAATTTATTTAAGTATAAATTCACATCGAAGATAACATTGTCAACTTCCATAACCTATAGGAAATCCACCTATTAAAGCAAAACTATAACTTTTATAAATTATATGGCTATCTGCCAAAGTTATAGGGTCATCAACCTCTTAAAACATAGGCCTTTTAGCCCCTTTAAACATTTTAAATTTATGTAAAAAAACCCTCTATGTCATTAAAAGATAAGGAGCGACATCGTGGCCAAGCAGCATTGACACTAAAACATAAGGTCACCGACCTCGATGCACATCAACCCCAAGACACTCGATGACGTCATAAAACTTTTATACTTAAGTTACTTTGGCTACTATGTCGCTTTTTATATAGAGTGGAAGACGTAATAGCGGCATCATTGCCTTGATTTGGAAGACAAATGAAGAGATGAGATGCGACATTATTTAAAACAGTGATGAAGACATGCGATGACGTTGATGTCGGCACTAAAGCTTTTAAAACGCTTAGATGAATACGAAGACACCATTGTCACTGATACTATATTGTCGACGACGTCGACTTTGGTTTACTAGAAACATTACATAACTGCCGAAGTAACTATCTCATGCTTCCTCTCACTTCGACGTCAAAACTCACGAATGTAACCTGGTCTTAGGCTCGGCGACCTTAGGGTGGTATGGCACTATTGTAATTCATGTGAAAACTAATTTATTACTAGTTTAAGTAAAAACTTTTCACCAAATCTTATTCCTTATCCAATTTCTATTGGATAAAACAATTTTTTTACAAACCCATTTCAGAATTACTGTTGCACTAAATTTTCAAGTTCCAAAACATGTTTAAAATAATTAACTAATATCTTTAATTAATTATCCTTTTAAATGCTTATCTAACATAATAAATTCACAATAATTTGGAATTACTTGGGATAAATCCCAAAAATCCACATAATTAGAGAATACCCTTCTCTTTGCCATATAAAAATTTTAGAGTCAAAACCATATTTAATTATTTTAAATAATTAAAACCTGAAATTAAGCTAAAAATATTCTCTTTAATTTGAAAAATTATGAAATTAAAAACTCATCCCCAAAATAATGTTTTATACAACATATCAAACAATCAAAGCATTTGAAGATTAAAATCTTAGGATTTACCTTGAAAACCCATTTAAACAATTTCTTAAAAATTCCAATAACAATTATTTTATCCAAACAATGATTAAACAACCATATCTTGGCAAAACAAACATCAATCATTTGGGTATTATCCATAATCGAATTCAAAAGCAAAAATAGAGATTGAACACTTATTATTCACATTAGATTTGAATGAAGTTGTGATTTGATTAGCATTTTAGTTTCCTTAAACTTTGCTTGAATCCCTCTATGATTTCATTATCCCCTTTGGTTGCTTATGGCTAGCCTTCTTTTTCTTCGTTTTAGATTGCTTTACGAATGAGTAAGGTGAGAATAATATGAGAGGTAGAGGGTTTAAGGAATAAAAGGTGGATCTACCTATTTTGCCCCTCTCATGTAACTCTTATGTGATTTAAGTTTAAAACAATCTTATTACTTAGTTCATTAAGGCACGAGCTTAATATTTCTATGTCTCATTCTCCCTAACTATTTACATTATTCTATTTAATATATCCAGTTAAATGTCCTAAATAATGTTTAACTAAAAACAGGGGTGTTACAATCAATTTATATTCTCTGTATACCATTTATCATTATAATATGTGTTTTATTAGTTGGTTGATAATATTGTTGTGTACTATGATATGCTTGTATTGTGATATTTATATTGTCTCTGCATTTGTATATTGGCATGGTATACTGGTGGGTATCAGTCACATTATACTAGTTGTGTCGATTCGTTGATTAAAGGAGAAAAGCATGTTATGGTATGTTTTCTTACTTTTGTGATGGTTTTACTTTACTTGTCTATGGGCTATCCGAATTACCTTTGAGCCATATTTGTGGAGAGGATCAGATGTGCCTTAGTGGCTGCAAGTTTTGCATGTGTATATAATTTTGATATATAGTATTTTGAGATAGTTCCCCTCACACCAGGTTTTATGTCTGACCTACATTTTTTCATTGTCTGTTTTTTTCATGACAACTCTCAGGTACTCGATTGAGTAGTTTGGGAGTTGGATGCTTTTAGGGATATGCTATCAGAGTGGCGCTACTGGAGTTTTAGAGACAAAAATGATACTTGGATATATATACATACACTTGATATTGCAGTAGTACATGAAAGATATGTTATTTGTATATGAGACTTCTTGTATCAGATATTCAATTATGTCTTTCTCTATTAATATTTACTTACCAGCTACTTCCGTCAGTGCAGTCTCTTATCATCCTATTATGTTCATATATATTCAGTATATCATATGTATCATTCCACTGTTAGATTATAATGTTACGCTTTGGCGTTGTGTTTGTTTTTAATTTTACCCTAATAAATTATTCTTTGTGGTATTCGAGAGTCAGACGTTGTCATCGATGTTGATTTTTGGATTTACGAAGGGCGGTTTGTTACATTTGATATCAGAGATTAGGCTTAACACTCAGACCAAGTATACCAATTTGAGTTAGACAACTTGGTAGAATGAGATACGTTGAGGGAGTGTACTTGTATTTTTCTATTATATAATATCATTGACACGACTTGTCTTTTAGACTTTGATTTATTTATATTGCTAGTTGCTAAGGTTTCTTTATTCAGGCTATCAATATGAGAAGACGGAGTACACAAGCGACTACAGATAGGCAGTTTGAGGCATTTGATTAGCTCAAAGACTGTTTGGCTACCACACAGGATGTTCTACTGCTTGCGTACATCCTAGCTGTAGTGGTAGGTGGCAGAGGTGGTGTAGCTCTTGAGGCACTAATATTTCTTGCTCCACCAACTTTAGACTTTCTGAAGTTGTGCTAGGAATTCTTTGACCTTGCATGAAGACATATTTGGGTTTTAATACTTTTGTTGAGACAGAGGCTGTAGCCCATTTATTTGAGAGGGCTTTCGCCAATACAGAATTAAAGTATTACTTCCTAGCGCCATGGGGGATGCTTTGGCTTGGTGGGACATAATAGTAGTGGAGGTTGATGTTCAGGCCATGAATTGGATTGATTCTAAATGTCGCTTTGAGCCTCGATTTATCTCTAAGATCGGTTAAGGCATACATTATGAGTGTTTCATCCTTTTGCAGCTGGGTAGTTTATCAGTAATGTAGTATGTTAGTCGATTTAATATTTTTCCTAGATTCCATTTTGTGATGTTTAGTATTTCATTGAAGTGGGCAAGGAGTTTGCCTAGGTTCTTAATGCATTGGTTGGGGTTTCATTGCTTAGTCTCACCCTAGTTGAAGCCACTTTTGAGAGTCCCGTGGTGATAGCTATTCTCCATGATAGCGCCCACGAGGTACCAATGGGTGTAGCAATGGTGGGAAGCAAACTGAAGTTCCAACCGAAGTGCAAAGGCCCGGATACATGGAGTGATCAAGCTTATCCAAAGATGAGAGCTGATATAGTTTGTCACTCCTATGGCATATGGGGGCATTTTGCAATGAAATGTCATCTAGCTAGAGCAATGCCTAAGTGCTTCAACAGCAATTGGCTTGATCACTTGAAGAAGAACTTTCCTATGTTTCAGAGAGGTGGGCAAGTGATGATGACTTATGCCTTTAAGGAATTTTCGAGTCCTCAAAGTCTTACTGCATAGGAAAAATAGAGAAATTTATGCACAAAGGCGTGCTTTAATTATAAGTTACTTGCTTATGTTTTTTTTGATACCTGGGATGTATATTCATCTATTGCTAATTACCTGGTAGATAGAGTAAACTTAACACCTTTCATAGTAGGCACATTCTTTTGTTAAACCTAGTATGAGTAACCATAGTTGTTGAGCTAAGGTGTAGCGGCTGAGAATACCACTATTTAAACTTGATGCGCTAGCATTAGATTTGAGTGGTGATGGTCAATGAAGTGTGACTTGGATCTAGCATCCGAGTAGGAATCGATGTTTACCCAGTAATGAGAAAAGGACGAGCGAGTGACTTATAAGTTCTGCGTATAGTCATTCGTGTTAGAAGTGTTTTTCCTTGTGTTAGTAAACCTTGGGAAAAGGGAGTATTCCCATGTGATGAAGAGGTATTTTCTAGGAATCAGTCCATTCACGTATCAATTCCTAATCAGTTGTTCGAGAGCAGGGTTTTTGGGTGATTTGCACCAGTTAGGCAAGGGTTTTCACTTGATTCTTAAAGGCAAGCACTTGAGCCAGGTTCTTGAGATGATTGAGAGATTTCTGAAGCGCTACTCTAGTTGTGCTAGGAAATTTAAATGGTTGGACCAATGAACCAGATCAGAGTTCACATGAGAGGAGTCGGGTGGCTGATCCTAGTTTAACAAAGAAATATTGTGAGCAAACAAAGGTTTGGATTGGGCATTATATATCATTTTGGATGATCTTTAGCTATTGTAAATTTTAGTATAATGTAGTTAAGATGGCTTGTGATAGTTTGGTGAAGGATCACTCGATTAGGTTTTTGAAGATTCAGATAATCTTCTAAGTGGCAATATGATACTTGCCTAGGTAAGTGTCATGGTACACTTAGTATATTATCCTTATTAACATTTTGTGGTTGAGGTTAGTTTGAACTCGAGTAAAACAAGCATTTGTAGATCATCATTTAACGATGATTTAATTAAGTAATATTTTTTCCTTTAAAGAATGAGTTCTATTTGGAGGAAAAGGAAAGTAGGGGCCTAGACTATTGGATTTATTTAAGAATTTTGAGGATCAGTGATCCAGCATATCGTATGAGTTTTCCTTTTCATAGAGGGAGGTGTAATACGCTTTCATGTGCTATATTCATGAAAGGAGTTTCACCACTTAGGCATTTGTTCATCTTGAATGTCAAACAGACTCATTGGAGTTTATAGTTTTCCATACACGTTTTGGCTATTGTTGGTTACCGTGTGTGTCAGTATAGACTCATTTTGAATGTTTCATTGCTTTGTATGTCTGCTTTTTCTTATTGATTGGTTATCTTTGTTTGTTGTTGGTTGTCGTTGCTTGTTGTTTGTGTTTCTTGTTGTTGTTTGTCATTGCTTATAATTGCTTGTTGTTGTCTGTAACAACCTGAAAGTTTGTCATTTGATTTTGAATATTGAATTAATTTTAAATATGGGATAATTGGTTTTCAAGGTTTAAATCTGGAATTCAAATATATGGATTATTTAAATATTTGAATAGTGATTTAAATATCTGAGTTTGAATTGAATATTAATTAAATGGGTTTAATGGTCTTATTTAAATCTTTTTACTTAATAAATAATAAAAGTGGATTCATTTTAAAATTTTATTTGTAATAATAGATGGTTCAAATAAATGATAATAAATTTTTTTAACGACTCGATATTATTGATGTATTTTTAATTTAATTTATTTGATTTTTCCATAATTTTTAATTTGGAAAATATTTAGATTATTGTTTGACGATTTTTCGACAAACGATGGTATTTTTGTGAATTTACAGAATCATATAACTAGTATATATTTTTATTGTTTTGAGATCATGTCACATTTTTGAACATGATCGTATTTTTATTTTGTTATTTGCGGTTCATAGGCAAACAAAAATCTGTGCGGTGAGATGCCGAAGATTGCAAAATAATCTAACAACAACACTTAGCAAAATCAGTACACACATTTTCCTCTTCTCTTTTCTCTTCACTGTTACATACAAATTCAAAAACAAGAAAAAATGTAAAAAGCTCCAGCTTAAAAATTCAAAAACAAACCAAATAAAAAATATATAATGCAAAGGTCATTGAGTTTGAGGTGTGTAGATCTACAAGTGTATGTGATTTAAGGGTGTGCTAAACACTGTTTGGAGGGGTGGGTAGTTTGAACGTGGCTAATAGGAACTAGGGTTTTATTTTTGGACAATTGAAGGTGAATCAGGGAAATTGATGTGTGGAATCATATTCCTGAGATGGTGGAGAACTTGAGGCCATGTTTTGGTGGAGGCCGATCTAGGTTTGGGTCGTGCATCATTTTCTGGATGCGATGGAGGCCTGGGTGTGGTGATTCATGGGAAGGGGCCGCAAGGGATGGCGAGTGGTTTGGAGGGTGGAAATTTTGTTGTAGACTTCATCGGTGCAATCGATTTGTGTTTACAATGAGTGGTGAGGTAGAAATCGTTGGTGGAAGGACATGACAATGGGGTGGGTAGTCTTTGGTTTTAGGCTGCAGTTTGAAAGGAAGACGAAGGATTAAGTTTGGTATTAAGAAGTTAATTATGTAATTATTATATTTATAAAATAATTAATTCTCAAATCTTATAATTTGAATAACTCTCTCATACGAGGTCTAATCGAGACGCAGTCTTTTGCGATGCACTTATAATGGTGAAAGCTATGCGATGGAATTGGTTTGGTTGAATTTAGAGCAAGTGAAATTTTTGGCTAAAATCAGACATCGTTTGATTTTATTTCAAACTGAAACGCCTAAGCGTCCACTACAATTTCGGTGAATTTAGCTTACCTTTTCGGCTAAATAGTATGATATATAGTAGATAAAATTTATTGTTTATGTTTGGATGAATTTTTGGTTGATTTGGTTAAACATCCACTTTTGAAAAAAGATTGACATTTATATTGAAAATACAGGAATTTAGTAGAAAAATCCGGATTTCTCGACATTGTGATTTTTAGTTTTCTAATTATATTCTTATTGATCTTATTTTAATTTTATACATATTATGTATATTGTTAAATGCTAAAATTTGATTGTGTGACCATATTTGATGTGACACCAACATATGTGAAAAATCGAACCTTTTAGAGAAAAGGTATTAATAGCACCAATTAAGGGCTATGGTAACTATTGGCCTCGATATAGTATTTTGGAAATATCATAACTGTTGTTTTATAAAAGAAGCTTTATGATTATATTTGGAAATACATAAAAAGGAGTTTTATAAATGAATTTGGAGTGATAAAATGAAGTTTTATAAAATATATTTTATAAAAGAAGTTTTATAAAAGAGTTTTATAAACAATATAAAGGATGTCTATAAAGGAGCATATTAAATCTTTAACATCCCCCATTTGGAGTCCCAAAACTAACGGCTACGGATGCTGCAGTCGTCTATTGTTATTAATCCTCGGCGACCAAATATGATAATATTAGATACGTCGATATAATAGAAACACGTGGATATGGAAAAAAATTAAAATCAATAAACAACTTTCTCATTACATTTCAAATTCATTACATAATCCCAATACGAGAACCACGTTCAGAGAAAACATGTTTTACATAACATAGCTTGGAAAATTATCAAAATTAAAACCCAACTCCAAAATCATGTTTTACATAACATATAAATTTCTCATGGCATTCGAAATCAATTATAATCGGTTTTACCCTTAAAACCGTGTAAAATCATATTTAAACAATCTTGTTTAAATCTAACATGTTATGATCCAAGAATTTCATCATCCAAATCATCATAAAAATGGATTTAATCTTAAACCCGAAAACAAATGATCATAAGAACAAAATAGAGATAATATAGATTATTATTCACCTTGATTAGGATAAGGAATTTAAGATTAGTTGTAGATTAATTTCCTCTAGCTTTAATCCTTAGCATGATTTGAATTTCTCTTCTTTTTCTTCCTTAACAATGGCCAGCAAATTTTCTTTTTTACGTTTTGGTGAAAAAGGAAAATGAACGTGAATGGATGGTAGAGCCGTGGATATATATAAGGGTTATGGTAGTGCGGCTATTTCCCAATATACCCTTGTGTAAATTAATTTGCTTATAAACTATTCTTAAGCCCATTTAAACAATTAAGCACGGCCCTTAATTTTATTCAAATCTCAATCCCCTTATCACTCTAATATTTACATTATTCTATTTAATTTATCTAATTAAATCTCATGAATAATTTTATTAAAAATTAGAGGTGTTACAGGCTCTCCTCTTTAAAGAATTTCATCCTCGAAATTCAGTAAGGACTAAATACTAAACATAGCAATCATTTGTAACCACTCCTACAACCATACTAGCCTACCTGACTAGCAACTATCTATATAAATCTAATATAGACGTACTCTCGTAGCAGATCAGGATAAGTATCTCTAATCATGTCTTTTGTCTCCCAAGTACAGTCCTTCTCGTTGTCGCTCCACTGAACTTTCACCAACTTGAATGTCTTGTTCCTCAATCTTTTCACATCTCTCGCTCAACCAGAACTGGTTGTCTAACAAAAGTCAAATTAGGCTCAACTATCAAATCTTCCAACCCTGTTGGAGGAAGAGTAGTCTCTAGATCATGCACATACTTGCGAAGATGAGACACATGAAATACATTATGGACACCTGCCATACTACTCGGCAACTCTACTTTGTATGCAAGCTTTCCAATCCTCTCTATAGTTTGGAATGGACCAACATATCTCGGTGCCAGTTTCCCTGACTTTCCAAATCGCACCACACCCTTCATTGGTGATACCTTAATGAAAACCTTATCTCCGACTAAGATTTCTAGGTATTACGCCTCTTATCTGGGTAACTCTTCTGTCTAGACTGAGCTTCCTTCATCCTTCCTCGGATCAACTCAATCTTCTCTGTCGCCTATCTAACAAGATATGGACCTAAGACCAATCTGTCTCCAGTCTCCAACCAACATGCTAGTGATTTGCATAGCCTTCCATACAAAGTTTCAAAAGGTGTCATTTCTATACTAGTCTGATAACTATTATTACAGGAAAACTCGACCAAATGTAGGTGATCTTCCCAAGATCCACCATAGTCCAATGCACAAGCTCTCAACAAATCTTCAAGTACCTTATTGACTCTCCCTGTCTGCCATCCATCTGAAGGTGATATGTAGTACTAATCTTGAGCTTAGTGCCTAACACATCCTGTAGACTCTTCCAGAATTTGCTAGTAAACAAAGCATCTCTGTCACTGACTATACTACTAGGAACTACATGTAGTCTAACTATGTTCTTCATGAACAACTTAGCTAAAACAGGTGCCGTCCTGGTTAACTTAACTGGAATGAAATGGGCACTCTTGGTCAACCTGTCCACTATAACCCATATACTTAAATTTTCCCTATTTGACCTTGGCAACCCGTCTATAAAATCCATGGATATCGAATACCATTTCCAAACTGAAATCTCTAAAGGTTGAAGCAACCCACATGGTTTTTGATGTTCGACTTTCACTTGTTGACAGTTTTCACACTACCGATCCCACAAGCCAACATCTCTGTTCATACCTTCCCAATAGAAGCTCCTCTTCATATCTTGATACATCTTGGTCCCTCCAGGATGAATCGTAAACTTGGGCCGATGACATTCTCCAAGAACTTGTTTCCTCAAGTCTTCAACATTCGGAACACACAACCATCCCTTCTTTCTCAACCATCCTCTCTGGTCAGGACTTAAAACCTTTTAGATCATTGATCTCGGTTCCAACCTCAAGCCTTCTAATCATCTCGGCAAATAATGTATCCTCTTTCTGCTCAGAAGCAATCCTTTCGATCAACACTGGTCGAACTTCCAAATAGAACAACTTGGCAGTACTTTGACAAGAACTAGCAGTCGATCTTAACTGCAGACTACAAGTAGTCAAAGCTTCTAAATCCTTCCACTCTGCCAGCATAGCTAACACCACATTCTAATGTTTTCTGCTAAGAGCATCTGTTACTTTATTTCCTTTCCCAAGTGTATACTCTATACCAAAATCATAAGCAGCTAAAAACTCTAGCCACCTCTGTTGTCTCATATTCAGCTCCTTCTGAGAGAATAAGTAACTTAAAGACTTATGATCTGTGTATAGCTCAAACCTCTCCCCTAGGAGATAATGCCTCCAAATCTTCAATGCGAAGTTCACCGCAGCCAACTCCAGATCATGAGTATGATATCTCACTTCATGCGGTCTAAGCTGTCATGAAGCGTAGGCAATCACTTTACCCTTCTGCATCAACACAACTCCTAATCCAGTCCCACATGCATCGATATACACCACCAACCCTTGGATTCAGTCTGGAACTACTAACAGAGGTGCATTGGTCAACAAATGATTTAACTTAAGGAATGCTTCCTCACATTTGTCGGACCAAACATACTTCACATCCTTTCTGGTTATCTTAGTCAAAGGTGCCACTATCCACGAGAAATCTTTGATGAATCTCCGGTAATAGCCAACAAGTCCAAGAAAACTTCTAATCTCAGTCACAGTCTTTGGTCTCTTCTAATTATTAACAGCTTTGACATAATCTGGATCGACTGACAAGCCCTTCTCTGAAACCACGTGACTAAGAAACTTAACCTCTTTCTTCCAAAAATGACACTTGGAAAACTTTGCCTTTAGCTGATGCTGCCTCAGCGTCTCAAGCACAATTCTAAGATGATCCTCATGCTCTCTTTCATCCTTAAAGTATACTAAAATGTCATCTTTAAACACCAGCACAAACTTATCCAAGTGCTCTCGGAAAACTCGGTTCATCAAATCCATGAAGAAAGCAGGTGCATTCGTTAACCCGAATGGCATTACTAACCACTCATATGAACCATACCTAGTCCGAAATGCTATCAAAGGAATACTGTCCTTTATCACTCTTAACTGATGGAAACCTATCACCAAATCCAACTGGGAAAACATTCTGGCTCCACACAACCGATCAAATAGATCATCAATTCTTGACAAAGGATACATATTCTTGATCGTCCTCTCGTTCAACTTACGATAGTCGATGCACATCCTCAACAACCCATTTGTTTTCTTTACGAATACCATGGCCACTCCCCAAGGCGAACTACTTGGTCTAATAAAATTCCTTCCTTCAAGATCCACTAGCTGCACCTTCAAATCCTTTATCTTGATCGGTGTCATCCTGCTAGGTGGTCTATTTACAGGTTCATCTCCTGGCACAAGATCTAACTGAAACATAATAGCTCGTTTCGGCGGTAGTCCCATAACCGGCTCAAAGATATCTGCAAAATATCATGCTACTCGAACCTGACTTAACTCTTCTCCTACATCCATTGCACTTAACAAAGCACAACTAATCTGGTTATAATTCTCCACTAAAAATGTAACATCCCCCTACTTAGAGGCCCAAAACTAACGGCTACAGATGCTGTAGTCATCTATAATTATTAGTCCTCGGCGACCAAATACGGCGGTGCTAGATATATTGATACACAGATCATAAGAATATGGAAAATTTAACAAATTCAAAAATAAACTCAATTCTACATTCCATTCAAAACATTTCATGTTCATTACATAATCCCAGATACGTTAACCACGTTCAGAAAAATATAATTATTACACATACGCAAAGAGCGACATATGAAGATGCCCTCTTGGTTGATCATAGTATATAATAAGGCTAAAAAATTTCCTTTACATCCAAAATACATAGCGGAAAAGATAACTCTAAATAACTAACTGCCTCCTGCACGCCTCCGGAAGCTTTATTCGTCTAAGAAGAGAACCTGAAAACCCTAAACCTCAAACTACTCAAAATCAATTGAGTACCCGAGAGTTTAAAGGGAAAACAAAAACTTCGAGTCAGACATAAAGCCCAGTATGAATAATAATCTAAAATCTCAATCCTTTTAGATATCCAATGAGACCACGCCGCTTAGCGGAACAATTTTTCCCCTCACTAGTATCCTAAAACCTTTTCAAAACCATATACTGTGCTCCTGCATCCACAATGGTAAAAACATAACATTTCAAAATATAGTGACGATATACATATATAAACATTTTGGATATCCCATCCCCGGTTTAATTGACTCCCTATCATATTTATAGTTTCTAGGGTTAATATTAACCTATTAGTTTACATGGGTTTACTAATAACCTTTTTATACATCATGGACACCCTATCCTATTTCAGAGTTTTCATGGGATCACTAAGAACCTATAGGACAATGCCAATTAACTTAATTAATTCGTGGGTTCCCCTGAACTTATTGGTCATTTCAATAACTCATCTTATATCCTAGTTTTCATGGGTTGACTAGGAACCTATGGCTTACTCCAGTTACTCCCTTCTTAGCCTAGTTTTCATGGGTTTACTAGGAACCTACCGATACCGCGCTTAACTTCTTTCTTATCCTAGTTTCATGGGTTGACTAGGAACCTTTTGACTGATGTTAATTCTTAATCCGGATATAGTTTTCATGGGTTCATTACAAACCAATTGGCCCATGCCAACCATCCTTAATACATAGTTTTCATGGGTATACTATGAACCTGTTGGTTATACCCAATAAGTTACTAATCATAGTTTTCAGGGTTTACTATGAACCTATCTCCCGGACAACTTCAAGGTTTAGGCATCCTATATTTTGGTCTCCCTGACTCCCTGGATAGAATTCTACTCATTCAGGAGTTTAATCAATTTATATTCACTACTGGGTTACCCTACTGGTTCTTCTACCCCTTTATCCCTAAAATGCAGTTATGGGTCCTTAATCATGTGAATATATTCATATTTGAAGAAGCAAACATTACAACTTATAATACCACTCCTATGGGTTTAAAGTCCTTGAAATACTTTTCCTATAAAACATAGTTAATCCCTTTAACTTGTATTTATCAAGGCAATACTTCTTCAAATTTACATACTTAAAGTCATTTCAAAACTCCTTTATTTAGCCATGGGTTTTTCCTTTAAAAATGAGTTTGAGTTTAAAAAGAAACCTTTTGACACCTTCGAAACATTGCTTTCGACCTCATAGGATGACCTCCTTCGAAAGCAAAAAAACATATTTTCAAAACCTTAGGCTCCTGCCTTTCGAATACTTTCAAACATCTCTTTCGAAACCTTTCGACCTTGTTAAAGTATTATCATATATCTATAGAAGCATAGCTTCGAAACCATTCAAAAATGCCCCTTTTGAAACCATTGAAGGTTACCCTTCGAAACCATTGAAAGTCCCTCTTTCGAAATCATTGAAGGTTACCCTTCGAAACCAATACCTTTCGAAGCCATGGGGTTTATATTAAAATAACATTTTTGGGTCAAAGCAAACATAAGCGAAAGAATCTCTTTCGTAACTATTCTTCATTTTATAAAAGTATTAGGGAAACTTGATGGTGTCGAAACCATCCTTCGAAAGCATTAAAACATCTGAGTAAAAACATTGAAGGTTAGCTTCAATACCCCTTCCGAAACCATTTCCTTCGAAAGCCCTAACCCCTTTCGAAAGCAGTAGGAAGTGGCTAACAGTTTGTAAAACAAATAGTACCTTTCGACAGCATTGATGTCTTCAATACCATCGAAGGGCATCAAATCACATAAGGATTGCGACTTGGTCGAAACTACCCCTTCCGAAAGCATTACTTTAAAAACTTAGTAACTTCTTCGGAAGCTACTTACTTTAAAAACATAGGTGGCTATTCTCCTTCGAAAGTTTCTTTTGAAATACCCTTTCGCAACCATTGGTTTCGACTAGGTCGAAACCACTTTGTAAGCAGGCAAGCGCTTTTCTTTTAAAACAAAACAAAACAAAGGAATCAACCCCTTCGGAAGCTACTTTTCGACAACCTACCTTCCGCTTTTCTCCAATCTACTACGTACCATCTAAATGATACCATGTGTATTGGTTTACTGGTTTCGACCTAGAAGGTTTCGACTAGGTTGAAAGCGGAAGCTTTGAGTCAAAAGGTCCTTCCAAAGATGGCGGAGCCCTTTTTCTGAGCAAAAGGATATTTTTACCAAATAAAGTAAACTTTTTGTAACTAACTTGCCCACTTGTAAACGCCTGATTGGCTATCATAAACTTTAAAATTATTTAAATAAATTTTTGCCGCATTTTTTCAGATCTAAAAATGGATAACTTTTAACAAATAAGCCCTTCCTATTAACAAAACAATTAAATAATTTAGGTCCTCCTTTTAAAATAATTTAATTTCCATACTAAATCACTAGGTAAAAATCCCTAAAAATTTCAAATATTTTCTTTAATAATGTTATCAAACATATCAAAATTCCAAACCCAAAATCTTAATGTATTTCCCAAATTAAATTTATAAATCCAAATAACCATATTTTTCTTTGAAAATTCATAACTAATTCTCCACGGCTTGGAAAATTATAAAAATTGCAACCCAACTCCAAAATCATGTTTTCCACAACATATAATTTTTCCATGGCTTTTAAAAATTATTTAACCTCGGTTTTACCCTAAAACCATGCATATCTCCTTTTAAACAATCTTGTTTAATCTAAAAAATTATAAATCAAGCATATCATCATCTAGTATATCGTAAAAACGAATTTACACTTTAAATTTGAAAACAAATGATTATAAAACAAAAAATAGAGATGTAGTGATTATTATTCACCTTAGTTTGGATAAGGAAATTGGAGATTGATTGAGACTGATTTCTTCTAGCTTGAATCCTAAGCTTTAGATTTTATTTCTCTCTTCCTCTTTCTCTGTAATGGTCGGCTCCTGTTTTCTTTCTTACATTTTTAATTTTTTAAAAGATAAATGAACGTGTATAGCTAAGGTGATAATAGTATAAGGGTGGAGAATGTGGGCGGAAAATGACCCTAATGCCCTTATGTTTAATTTGTTAACACTTAACCATTTTAAGCTCATTCAATTTAAATAGCACGTCCACTGCATTAATTAACCAACCTCAATCTCCTTATCACTCTACATTATTCTATTAAATTTATTCTAATTAAATCTCCTGAATAATGTTATCAAAAATTAGAGGTGTTACAGGCTCCCCTCTTTAAAGAATTTCGTCCTTGAAATTCAGTAAGGACTAAATAGCAAACATAGCAATCATATGTAATAACTCCTAATATCCATACTAGCCTACCCGACTAGCAACTAATCTATATAAATCTAATACAGACATACCATCAAAGCAGATCATGATAAGCATCTCGAATCCTGTCCTCTGCCTCCCAAGTATAGTCTTTCTCGTTGTCGCTCCATTGAACTTCCACCAACTTGACTATCTTGGTCCTCAATCTTTTCTCATCCCTCACTACAACCCGAAATGGAAGTCTAATAAAAGTCAACTCAGGCTCTACTACCAAGTCCTCCAACTCTGTCTGAGGAATAGCAGCCTCTGGATCATGTACATACTTGCAAAGATGAGACACATGGAATACATTATGGACACCTGCCAAACTGCTCTACAACTCTATTCTGTACGTGAGCTTTCCAATTCTTTCTATAATCTAAAATGGTCCAACATATCTCAGGACCAACTTTTCCGATTTTCCAAACCGTACCACACCCTTCATCGGTGATACTTTAATGAAAATCTCGTCTCCCACTGAGAATTCTAGGTCTTTACGCCTCATATCTGCGTAACCCTTCTATTTGGATTGAGCTTCCTTCATCCATACTCGGATTAACTCAATCTTTTCTGACGCCTCTCTAACCAAATCCAGACCTAAGACCAATCTATCTCCAGTCTCCAACCAACATGCCAGTGATTTTCATGGCCTTCCATACAAAGCTTCATAAGGCACCATTCTTATGCTAGTTTGATAACTAGTATTATAGAAAAACCCAATCAAATGTAGGTGATCTTCCCAAGATCCACCAAAGTCCAATACACAAGCTCCCAATAGATCCTCGAGTACTTTGTTGACTCTCTCTATCTACCCATCCATCTGTGGTGATAAACTGTACTCATCTTGAGCTTGATACCCAATACCTCTTGTAGACTCATTCAAAATTTGCTAGTGAATAATGCATCTATGTCGCTGACTATGCTACTAGGAATCGCATAAAGTCTAACCACGTTCATCATGAACAACTTTGCCAAAACAGGTGCCGTCCTGGTCGACTTTACTGGAATGAAATGGGCACTCTTGGGCAATCTGTCCACAATAACCCATATACTCTCATTTCCTCTTCCCGACCTTGGTAACCCATCTATAAAATCCATGGATATCGAATCCCATTTTCAAACTGGAATCTTTAAGGGCTGAAGCAATCCACTCGGCTTCTGATGTTCGGCCTTCACTTGTTGACAGTTCACGCACTGCCTAACCCACATGCCAACAACCCTCTTCATGCCTTCCCAATAGAAACTCCTCTTCATATCTTGATACATCTTGGTCCCTCCGGGATGAATCGTAAACTTGGACCGATGACATTCCTCAAGAACTTCTCTTCTCAAGTTCTCTACATCTGGAACAAATAACTGACCCTTCTTTCTCAACCATCCTCTTTGGTCAAGACTATAATCCTTTAGATCATCGATCTCTGACCCTACCTCAAGCCTTCTAATCCTCTCGGCTAAATCTCGATTTTCTCTCTGCTTGGAAGCTATCCTTTCAATCAACACTAGTCGCACTTCTAAACAAGACAACATGGCAGTCCCCTGACTGGAACTAGCGGTAGATCTTAACTGCACACTACATGTAGTCAAAGCTTCTAGATCATTTCATTCTACCAGCATAGCTAACACCACAATCTGATGTTTTCTACTAAGAGCATCTGCTACCTTATTTCCTTTCCTATGAGTATACTCTATACCGAAATCATAAGAAGCCAAAAGCTCCAGCCACCTTTGTTGCCTCATATTTAACTCCTTCTAAGAGAATAAGTATCTTAAAGACTTATGATCGATATACAACTCAAATCTCTCCCCCAAGAGATAATGTCTCCAAATCTTCAGGGCAAATATCACCGCAGCCAACTATAAATCATGAGTAGGATATCTTACTTCGTGTTGTCTAAGCTGTCTAGATGCGTAGGCAATAACTTTACACTTTTGCATCGATATTGCTCCCAATCCAGCTCCACATGCATCAGTGTATACTACCAACCCTTGGTTTCCATCTGGAACACTAACACTGGTGCATCGGTCAACAAATGCTTTAACTTAAAGAACCCTTTCTCACATTTGTCAGAGCAAACAAACTTCACATCTTTCCGGGTCAACTTAGTCAAAGGTGCTGCTATCCATGAGAAATCCTTAATGAATCTCCGGTAATAGCCAACAAGTCCAAGAAAACTCCTGATCTCGGTTACTGTCTCTGGTCTCTTCCAATTGTTCACAGCTTCGATCTTATCTGGATCGATCGATAATCCTTTCTCTGAAACCACATGACCAAGAAACTTGACCTCTTTCCTCCAAAAGTGACACTTAGAAAATTTCACTTTTAGCTGATTCTGCCTCAGCGTCTCAAGCACAACTCTAAGATGATCTTCATGCTCTCTCTCAGCCTTAGAGTATAACAAAATGTCATCAATGAATACCAACACGAATCTATCCAAATTCTCTTGGAAGACTCAGTTCATCAAATCCACAAAGAAAGCAGATGCATTAGTCAACCCGATTGACATCACTAACCACTCATATGAACCATATCTAGTTCGAAATACTGTCAAAGGAATACTGTCCTCCGCTAATCTTAACTGATGAAACCCTATCGCCAAATCCAATTGGGAAAACACCTTGGCACCATTCAACTGATCAAACAAATCATTAATTATTGGCAAAGGATATTTATTCTTTACTGTCCTTTCGTTCAACTTATGGTAGTCGATGCACATCCTTAACGACCCATCTGGTTTCTTCACCAATACCCCGGCCACTCCGTAAGGGGAACTGCTTGGTCTAATAAAATTCCTTCCTTTAAGACCCACTAGCTACACCTTCAATTCTTTCATCTCTGTCGGTGTCATCCTACTAGGTGGTCTACTTACAGGTTTAGCTCCTGGTACAAGATCTATCTGAAACTCAATAGCTCATTTCGGTGGTAATCCCGTAACCGGCTCAAAAACATCTGTAAACTCTCTTGCCACCCGAACCTGATTTAACTCTTCTCCAACCTCCATGGTACTTAACAAAGCCCAAACACTCCTGCTGGAATTTTCCACTGAGAAGATGATTCGGTTATGAATATTTGGGTCTCTCAACGATATTTCTCTATCTCGGCAATATATCCTAGCCTCATACTTACCTAACCAATCCATGAGCAAAATGATCTCGAAATCTATGAAATCAAGAACATACAGACTACATGCAAACTTATGACCTAACAAATCAAGTTCTAACTGGTCACATCTCATCCCTAGAGTTGCATACCCTTATATTGGATTCGCAACCCTTAAGGAAATAATAAGGTATGTCGGTTCTATGCACAACCTATCAACCAAATACTATGATATAAATGAATGCGATGCACCGGTATCAAATAGTACCCTAACTGGTATACTCTGAATCAAAAACGTACCTTCCATCACAATTTTCCCTTTCTCTACTACTGTAGGCCTAGAAAAAGATGGTGGTCCAGTAGCAAAAACCTTCCCTCTGTCCGCTCTGACTAGCTCTGGACACTGGTTCTTATAATGCCCAACTTGGTTGCAGTTGAAGCATTTCACATTCTTCTTCTCTGCATGCTTCTTCCTTTTGCATGTTCTATACTTGTGAGCATAATGACCCTTCATATCACACTTGAAGCACACTAAATCACCCTTTGCCTTCTTGGTTGCATCCCCTTTCTGGACTCCTTTCTTCGAATTTCCTCTTCTTTCCCGGAGGACCCTGGGACTCGACTGGCTTCTTCCTAGCAGAAACAGCAAGCACCTCGTCATGGCGAATGGCTATCTCCACCACCACATTACAAGGTTCTCTGACATGAGTCATAGTCCTTCTAGCTAGCTCTGGCCTCAGTCCATGAATGAACCTCTCATTCCTTCTTATGTCAGTATCTATAGTGGCATTACCATACTGAGATAGCTCATCAAACTTAGCAGCATACTCGATTACTAACATATCTCCCTGTAAAAGGTCCATAAACTTCCTCATCAGCACCGACTTAGCTACCTTAGATAGAAACTTCTGCTCAAACCTCATTCTGAAATTAGCCCAAGTTAGTTCTTCCTTCGGAACTCCGGCTGTCACACTATTCCACCAATGGAGTGCTGCCCCTTGCAACTACCTAGAGGCCAGCCTCCTCTTTTCTTCATCATCCAAGCCTAAATTAGTAAAGATCCTCTCACAGCTCAGCAGCCAATTCTCAACCTCAACAGCATCCTCCGTTCTCATAAACGACTTTCCACCCAAACTGGTGCAATCCCTGCTCAGCCTAGCATAATTATATCCAGCTAGAGCTACAAGATTAGCTCCTCCAACATTACCAGCAGCTCCTGCTTGCAAAAGATTAGCTAACAACTGATACACCATCCTCACATCTACTGGTGGATTTTCAGCACCTCCATTGGCCTCAGCATTTGGATTAGCATTAGGCTGTCGACCTTGATTCCTCCTAGTATTAAGTCGAGCATTTCCGCTGGTGGTGTTACTTCCTCCACCTAGATTTCCTCTTCCGTTTCCTACTTTCATATCCCACTCCTCGTAAATCTGCATACGATCCTTAGTAAGATACAGAAGAATGGTCTAAGGGTGAGGGGAATACGTACTTAGATATATACCTATATTTCACATACAAGTACGTTACTATAGCGTTAACCCAAACCCCGATCATATTTTCAAATTCATTGGATTATGTTTCAAAAAGCTTTTAGGTTTTACTTTTCTTTTAAAGTTTCATAAACCTATGCTCTGACACCAACTTGTAACATCCCTCTACTTGGAGGCCCTAAACTAACGGCTACGGATGTTGTAGTCATCCATAGTTATTAATCCTCGGCGACCAAATACGGCGGTGCTAGATACATTGATACACGGATCACAAGAATATGGAAAATTTAACAAATTCAAAAAAAACCAGTTCTATATTCCATTCAAAATATTTCATGTTCATTACATAATCCCAAATACGTTAACCACGTTCAAAAAAATATAATTATTACACATACGCCAAGAGCAACATATGAAAATGCCCCGTTAGTTGATCAGATTATATAATAAGGCTAAAAGTCTGCCTTTACATCTAAAATACACAACGGAAAAGATAACTCTAAATAACTAACTGCCTCCTGCACGCCTTTGGAAGCTTTATTCGTCTAAGAAGAGAACCTGAAAACCCTAAATCTCAAACTACTCAAAATCAATTGAGCACCCGAGAGTTTAAGGGGAAAACAAAAACTTCGAGTCAGACATGAAGCCTGGTATGAATAATAATCTAACATCTCAATCCTTTTAGATATCTAGTAAGACCACACCACTTAGCGGAACGTGGTCTCACTAGATATCTAAAAGGATTGAGATGTTAGATTATTATTCATATCAGGCTTTATGTCTGACTCGAAGTTTTTTTACCCCTTAAACTCTCGGGTGCTCAATTAATTTTGAGTAGTTTGAGAGTTAAGGTTCTCAAGTTCTCCTCTTTGACGAATAAAGCTTCTAGAGGCGTACAAGAGGCAGATAGTTATTTAGAGTTTTCTTTTCCGCTATGTATTTGTTTGTAAGGGCAGATTATTAGCCTTACTATATACTCTAATCAACCAAGGGGGCATCTTCATATATTGCTCTCAGCGTAATTGCAATAATTATATTTTGTTGAACGTGGTAACGTATTTTGGGACTATGTAATAAACACGAAATGTTTTAATCTGAATGTGGAAATATACCCTTATGTTTAATTTGATAACACTTAACCATTTTAAGCTCATTCAATTTAAATAGCATGACCACTACATTAATTAACCAGCCTCAACCTCCTTATCACTCTACATTATTCTATTTAATTTATTCTAATTAAATCTCCTGAATAATGTTATCAAAATTAGGGGTGTTACAGAGAATATGATTCGGTTATGACTATCAATGTGTCTTAGTGATATCTCCCCATCTTGGCAAAATATCCTAGCCTCATACTTACTCAACCAATCCATACCCAAAATGATTCCGAAATCTACGAAAACGATAACTTACAGACTGCATGCTAACTTATGACCCAACAATTCTAGTTCTAACTGGTCACATCTCATCCCCAGAGTTGCATACCCTCCTATTGGATTCACAACCCTTAAGGAAGTAACAAGGTATGCAGGTTCTAAGCATAACCAATCAACCAAACACTGTGATATAAATGAATGTGATGCACCAGTATCAAATAATATCCTAACTGGTATATTCTGAATCAAAACGTACCTTCAATCATAGTCTTCCCTTTTTCAGCTACAGTTGGCCTAGCAGATGATGGCCCAACAGCAAAAACCTTTCCCTTGTCCGCCCTGACTGGCTTTGGACATTGGTTCTTATAGTACCCAACTTGATTGCAGTTGAAGCACTTCACATTCTTCTTATCTACAGCCTTCTTCCCTTTCCTGACTGGCACTCTTGAGCGTAATGACCCTTCTTGTCACACTTGAAGCAAACTAAATCAGCCTTTGCCTTCTTGGCTAAATCTCCCTTACGGGCTACCTTCTTCTTAAAGAACTTTCTTTTCTTTCCCTGAGAACCCTGGATTTCAACTTGATTCTCTCTAGCACAGATAGCAAGCATCTCCTCATGGAAAATTTCCATCTACACCACTCGGCAGGGTCGCCGTAGCAACCTCGGGCCTCAATCCCCTAGTGAACCTCGCATTCCTCTTGATGATGGTGTCTATAGTATTATATCCATAACGGGACAACTCATCAAGCTTGGTGGCATACTCAACAAGCGACATCACTCCTTGCTCCAGATCCAAAAACTTCCTCAACAGCGCTGATTTAGCAACCTCAGACATAAACCTCTGCTCAAATCTCCTTCTAAAATCAGCCTAAGTCAATTC
Source organism: Allium fistulosum (assembly GCA_030737815.1). Lineage (NCBI taxonomy): Eukaryota > Viridiplantae > Streptophyta > Magnoliopsida > Asparagales > Amaryllidaceae > Allium > Allium fistulosum. Next base: position 180,859,306 of record CM060905.1, on the reverse strand, counting down.
CTCCTCGGGAACTCCAATAGTAACACTGTTCCATCAATGTAGTGCTGACCCTTGCAATTGCCCAGAGGCCAGCCTCCTCTTCTGCTCATCATCTAAACCCAAATCAACAAAGATTCTCTTGTAATGCAACGGCCAATTCTCTACCTTTATAGCATTCTCCGTCCCCATAAATGGCTTCCCAACAAGACAGGTGTACTCAGCTTAGCATAATTATTTTCAACTAGAGCTACAAGGTTAGCTCCTCTAACATTTCCAGCAACTCCTGCTTACATCATATTGACAAAGAACTGATACATCACCCCCATATCCACTGTTGGATTTCTAGTACCCACATTGCCATCTGCATTTTGTTTAGCATTAGCCTGTCAACCCGGGTTCCTTCTGATGGGTCGAGCATTTCCATTGGTTGTGATGCTTCCTCCACCGTGATTTCCTCTTCTGTTTCATGCTTCCATACCTTCTTTCTCGTAAATCTGCATACGAGCCTTAGTAAGATACAGAAAAACGGTCTAAGAGAGTGGGGAATACATACTTATATATATACACACACACCAAATACAAAGAAGTTATTATAGCGTTATCCCAAACCCCGATCTTATTTTCCGATTCATTGGATTATGTCTGAAAATATTTTAGGTATAAATTTCTTTTAAGTTTCATAAACCTATGCTTTGATACCAACTTGTAACATCCTCTACTTGAAGGCCCAAAACTAACGGCTATGGATGTTGCAGCCATTCATAGTTATTAATCCTTGGCAACCAAATACGGTAATGTTAGATACATTGATATAACAGAAACACATGGATATGGAAAAAAATTAAAATCAACTAACAACTTTCTCATTCCATTTCAAAACATTTCAAATTCATTACATAATCCGAATATGCAAAGCACATTCAGAGGAACTATATTTTTTACAACATACGCCAAGAGCGACATATGAAGATGCCCCTTGGATGATCTGTAACAACCCAAAATTTAATCCGTAATAATTAATTAATTAATTAATTAAATAATAAAATAACTTTGTGAAATTATCAGAATAGAGCCACGGGAGTTGCGTCAATGTGTCTGTGGTAATTTTCTGGCCAATTTCCATATATAGAACGTCAGAATCCGAGTTAATATGAGCAAAGAACGAAATAATCAAAGAAACGAAAAAATAAAAAATAAATATAATACAGGTCGACCGACCGGTCGACCTAGACAGGGGGGCGGCCGACCGTCCGGTCGACCCGCCTTGCCTTTTGGCAAGCGAACGAACGTCCGTTCGTTCGAACAATTCAGCAACGAATGAACACATATTTTGCATCATTTAAACTGATCTGGTCCTTCCATTCATGCATCTGATGGCCCCTATTCAGCCTATGACGTGGTTGCATCCTATTCAATCCCCAAATCCAACGGTCTAAGATCCACTTCTACCCCAATAAATAGAACCTTAGGCCTAACACTTTTTCTCATTCTAAGATTTTTCTCCAATTGGGATCACCTATTCAGGAAGGACCCTAAGTAGAGTAATTTTCCAAGGAGGAAATCGTTTTAAATAAATATATTTAACAACCCCAAGTGGATCCATGAAGGCCCAAAGGGAAGAGCTAAGGACCAGAGGTGAGTGATTGTAATTATTTTAAATTTCTTTAAGTAATTTAAAATAATAGGGTTTACAATAGTTGTAGTTTTACTATGATTGTTGGAGTAACCTTCTTAGTAATTTATTTACAGTTTTAAGAATTATTTTCAGTTAATTTTAGTTTATTTCTAGCTTTTCCATTTATTTACAGTTTATTTAAAGTATTTTAGTTTATTTACTGTTATTTATGCGTTATTTACATCTTCATCTTACGCCTTGGATTTCCTTCTATTTTCAGTTTTCTTTTATTCCTCCTTCTTCCTGTATGGATTAGAATAGAATTAACGCGAAATTGGATTAAATTATAAGAAATCTGAAATAATGGAATATAAGATGTAAATTATAAAGACTATAATATAATGGAATTGGACTGAAATTATGCCTAATTATGATATTAATTGGACTGAATTAAAGAGATTGGCCTAGTTATAACTTAGAATTATAACTAAAAAGAATAAAAGAAGAAAAGAAGCTTATTTTCACACTTAGACCTTGGGTTAAGTAACAAGCATGATTATAACGTAGGTTATAATAAGAAATAGAACAGAATAAGGCTTATTCTAAGACTTAGGATAAATTAATAAGCACAGATAGTAAGAACAAGAGTAAAGGCTTATTTAAATAATTTATCTAAGTTAATAAGCAAGGAATTAAAGTAGGACCTGTACTAAATAGCATTCCCCTATTATTTTCTATGGGTACGGTGTTTCGCATAAACCTGAAGTGAGACGAGGGGAACGCTTATGCTAGTAGTGGTAGTAATTGGTCAATATAGAGATGTTCAAATCACGGAGGATTTGGACAAGGGCGCTATTAGATATTGTTTGGATGACGGGCCAGTACCGGCAGCATTCCCCTATATTTTCTATGGACACGGTGTTTCACATAATCCTGAAATGAGACGAGGGGCAAGCTTATGATGAGTCGAGGTAATAATACGACCCAATAGGATGTGCAACAGGTAGCATGGGCATGGTGGTAGTTACGCGTGCGACTTCCATTTCGGTGCTCAGTAATCGCTATGAGTTCTAAGCGCTTAGTATGTATGTCTTTCGTAGACACCATTGCCTTCTGTGTAGGGAGCTATGTATCCTTTAGTTCAAAGTGGGTGCTTTGTGCATCTTTCGTAGTTACCATTGGCTGTTGTGTAGGGAGTTATATAGCGTCTAGTCTGCAGTAAGGTCTATGAAGTAGCAGGCCGATCAAAGGGTAGAACTAGGATTTCAGCCTAATTATAGGATTAGGAATTCAGCCTAATCAAGCATCTATCAAAGACAAGTGCAAACAATTAAAGTTGACCTATCTTATCAATTGTAATAGTTTAATTTATTTTCCAGTTTATCTCTTTCCTATTTCCTTTGTTTTCTTTTGTATATACTAGAACTATTGAAGAGTCTATTACTTTTACTTTGCTTAAAGATTCTAGTAATTACTATCATTCACCAGACTTTTAGTTTGACCCACTCCTCTATTTTCCCCTTTTCCCCCCATAGGCAATCAAGGGAGATAGCAGTAGATTGCAGTTGCTCGGAGGCTTCTTGGAGAAGATTCTGCTATGTATTTCCCTACTTTTATTTCCGTTTTTCTTTCTTTGTACTGGCACTTGAGAGGGATATTTATACTCTGATTTTTGTTGAGACTATGAGTTTTTATTTCATGGGACATATTGCGTTTTGAGACATGTATGTTGTATATGGTATTTGACTTATTTGGTTTATGATGCACTTATGAAGTTTTTATTTTGAATAAGTTATTATTTTAGTTTCCGCTGTTTTTACCTATTTTTGTCTTATGAATCTTAGTCTCTGTTTGATTCATTTATACCTACAATGCACCATGCCTTTAATGTGCCCTTTTGGGTATATTAAGGGTGTGGGGTGTTTCACTTGATATCGGAGCCTAAGGTTACAGGATTCCTAAAAACTTATTTTAAAAATAAAGTATTTTCCAAAATAACTTGTTTTAAAAAGTACTTTTCAGAAAAGAACTCTTAGAAATGTTTTTTAAAAATAAAAGAGTTTTTATAAAAATCGCTTCATAAGTCCAGTTCAATCTCCCTTTGACTCTTTCCTAAACTATCGTTTTCTTTTCGTAGAATGGATGATGCCCTGCACCTTCCCAAGGGAATTCCAATACCAGCCTGGTTTTGTAGGTACTTATAAGCCACGACTCTATAGGTGCACGGGCCAGCACCCAATCCTACACCAGCGGGTGGGAACCCATCAACCTACATGCCGCCATCAATTTCTCTAATCTTTGTAAGGATTTTGCGAGTTTGGGCGGAAAGACTTTTTCTAGCAAGGAGACTTTTGTAGAGGCGAGAGCTTGGCTTAGGAACACCAAGCGGATATTTGGCTTATTAGAGTTAGAGGACCAGCAGCGAGTTCAGCTAGCATCCTGGCAGCTGAAAGAGTAGGCTTCGTATTGGTTGGAGGTCATAGAGTTAGAAGGTAGGGAGGTGACTTGAAATGGATTCTGGGAGTGGTTTGATAGGAAGTTTTTGTCTCAAGCAGAGGAGAGTGTTCAGTTAGAGCGGTTTATTACTTTGAAGCAAGGAAGTTTGTCGGTGAAGGAGTACATCAATCGATTTAATGAATTGTCTCGGTTCGGAGTGGAGTTGGTGAATACGCCGCATAAGAGAGCTATGAAGTTTGCGAAGGGATTGAATCAGCCCCTTCAGGGATTTATGTCGACTCACGTACTAATAGGAGCTACTTATGAGTCTTTAGTAGAGATGGCACTTATGTCTGATGCAGTCAAGGAAGGAGAGTCTAAGGAGGTTGTTAAGTCAGAAGGTCCAAAGAAGAAATGGTGAAGGAACAACAAAGAGAAGAAGAAAGGCGATGGCCCTCAGAAGTAGATTAAGAAAGGATTGAGGTGCAATAGCTATGGAATTATGGGAGATATCACCAAGGATTGCAAAAGGGAAAAGATGAAGGGGAAGTGCTTCAATTGCGAGCAGCCTGGTCATATGAGTAGGAGTTGTCCCCACAGAGCTGGTTAAGGAGCAGGTGCACCAATCGCACAGATTCAGGCGTTAGACGGGCACTTTCCAGTAGCATTCCAGATAGAGGTAGGAAAGTCGCAGTTGAAGGTTTGATTTCTATATCTGATTTTCCCATTCGGACTTTATTCGATTCTGGAGCATCACACTATTTTATTTCTAGTTCTCTTGTGGATTGTTTGCACTTAGACATTTCTTTAGTGGTAGACCCCATTGTTGTTTCAAACCCCATAGATGGATTGGCACACTTGTCTATGGTTTGTAGGGGTTTGAAAATTTATATCCTAGGCGTAGAATTTGACTATGACGCCTATGTTTTGGGATTCTCGGGGTATGGGATGATCTTGGGTATGGATTGGCTATCCACATATGGAGTTATGCTAGACTGCGAGAGAAGAGTCATTAGATTAGAGACTTGCAGTGGTAGGACTCTCGAGGTATCTTGCGACCCGCAAGGGTCAGTCAGGTTGAGCTTTCTCTATTCCCTCAATTCATCTTCAGCAGAGTTTGATTTGGTTCCTGTCGTCAGAGATTTTCCTAACATCTTTGAGGAGGTTAGGGGACTGCCCCATAAGAGAGAGATTGACTTCAAGATTTATTTGACCGAGAATGCTAAGCCAGTGGCGTTACCTGTGAGGCACATGGCACCTAGGGAGAGGAAAGAGTTGAGTAAACAAGTTAGTGAGCTTTTGGAGAAGGGTTTTATAAGAAAGAGCATAACGAAATGAGGGCACCGGTCGTCTTCGCTACTAAGGCAGATGGTTCTCTTCAACTTTGCGTTGATTATAGAGAATTAAATAAGCTCACTAAGAAGAACCGATATCCACTCCCTAGGATTGATGATCTTTTTGACCAGTTAGTTGGCTCTTCTATTTTCTCTCAGCTTGATTTAGCCGCAGGATTCCATCAGCTTAGGGTCGCCGATGACAGCATAGATAAGACTACGTTTAAGACTCCAAACGGACTTTATGAGTGGTTGGTTATGCCTTTTGGGCTAACCAATGCCCCAGCCTACTTTGTTGACTTGATGAGCCGCGTCTTTAGAAAAGTCCTAAATAAATTCGTAGTGGTATTCGTGGATGACATCTTGGTATTTTCCAAGAATATGGAGGAGCATGCTATTCATTTAGAGGAAGTTCTTCGCACACTTTGTAGTCATCATTTAAGAACTAAGTTTTCGAAGTGTCACTTTTGGAGAGAGAAGGTACGTTTCTTAGGGCATGAGGTCTCGAAGGAAGGTTTGGTTATTGACTCCACTAAGGTGATAGTTGTACAAGATTGGAAGGCCCCTAAGAACATCACTGAAGTTAGGAGCTTCCTAGGATTGGCTAGCTACTATAGGAAGTTCATTAGGGACTTTGCCAAGATTTCGGCACCACTCACGCGCCTTACTAAGAAGAATAAAGCTTTCATCTGGGACGTGGACTGTGAGGATTCCTTCACAAAGCTTAAGAGAGCCCTTACGAGTGCACCGATGTTAGTACTACCCAATGGAGCTAAGTCTTTTGCTGTATACACTGATGCATGTGGGACGGGCCTAGGAGCGGTGTTGATGCAAGAAGGGAGGGTGGCATGTTGTGGTAGTAGGCAGTTGAGGATGCATGAGGAGAACTACCCTTCCCATGATTTGGAGTTGGCTGCCATAGTTTTTGCACTCAAGTCTTGGAGGCACTATTTACTTGGAGAGAGGTTCGAGCTTTTCACCGACCACAAGTCATTGAAGTACCTATTCTCGTAGAAGGACTTGAACTTGAGGCAACAGAGATGGATGGAGTTTTAAGCCGCCTACGATTGCGGATGCATTGAGTAGAAAGAAAGAAACCCTTAGTCCTTTGTTCATAGAGTGGAGGAGCTTGGAGTTTATTTCTACTTTTGATTTTAAGCCCTCTATGAGCAATACTCCCGAATTGTTGGCGACATTAGAGGTGAGGCCTACCTTTATGGATCAGATTGGCTCGAGGCAGCAAGGAGATTCGAAACTCATGGACATTATGGATAGGATTTGTAACGACCTGGTATTTTGAACCATTCGCATCCGCACATGTCGAACTTGAATTGCTCAAAATATCAGATTGTTAATTTAAAATTTGGCAAAACTCAGCATATACAGTAAATAAATCAATCACAGAATCACAGACACAGAGTAATACAATAATACGCAGCGGAATAGATAAAATAGTAGTTCATGAAGCTACTATATAAACATCAGAGTTAGAAATAAAATACAACAGAATATCTCAAATGCAGTGAAGTCTTCAGTACAACAGATGACTTCTCTGAACAAATCAACTAGAAGAGCTGAAAGCTGAGGCGATAGTTGGATCTCCAAAGGAAGCTCCAAACTCCATAGGTGAGTCTCAAATGATGTATCACTCGGTCTGACCCGAGCGTAAAGAAAAACACAAAACACTCGAGTCAGGATTAACATTCTTATATCAATAAATCCAACTCAAGTGAAATATCAACTGAAATACGAGTAACTTAAAGGATGTTTGGGATAACCATCCTCTAAGGATCTACGGAACTATCTACAAGGTGGAAATATACACTATATGTAACGACCCGTATTTTTAACACTTTAAAAATACGAATTAAAATAAAAATTTTGGATAAAAATCCGAAGGAAATAAAATTTTGTGTTGTTAAATGTGAATTACAAGTTAAAATACAAAACTGAATTCTGGAATAACTTATTTGTAAATTAAATATGGATGTTAACTTGTATTAAATGTAAATAATGAATTGAATTTGATTGTAAACCAAATTGGTTATGATTGTAAACAAATAATAAATAAAATGGTAGATTTAATAGTGGAAGTTTATGTTATTGAAACTAATACAAATAAATGTAACTTAATATTACAGTTGATTAAAATCAAATAATAATTGAAACTGTAATTTGATAAAGATGTTAACTGGTAATTGAACGCAAGTAAAGATTTAAATTTGAGTGTAACAAGTAATTGAAACAAATTGAATTTGATTGTAAACAATGAAATAAATAAAATGTTACATTTAATATTGAGGTTATAATATTGAAATCAATGTAAATGAATGTAATTTAATATTACTGTGAATTTAAATAAGATGATAGCTGAAGAAAATGAAAGTAAATGAATTATAAACTATTGATAATAGTGTTTAAGTAAATGGTTGATTCAATAATGAAATTGTAAATCGAAATAAAAGAATTCAATTGGAATTATATAACTTGAATTTGAATTACAATATAATTGAATGCTGAATCTAATATAATTTTTTATACTGGATTTATAATGGAAAACTGCATTGTAAAAGATTGTTAATCACTTTGGAATTAAAAATGAAATTTGTGAATAATTGAAATTTGATTTAAAAGTTAATAATTTAAAATTGGGAATTTTATATTGAAATTAAACTGTAGAAATAGCCATTTTTACAACTATCTCGGATTTCGACGAAACCAGTTTCATCGGATCCGTAATAGTGAATTATTGTAAGGATTCAATTTTCGTAGCAATCGGACTTGTCGTTTGGCCATGCGAGCTTGAAACGCGTAGAAATTTAATGTCGAATTTAATTAAAATAATCGACTTCAAAAGCTATCTTCCACATACGATTGAATTAGGCCTTGGGACTAGTTCCATTGCGTTCGGAATATGGGTAAAACCTTATAAACGCCTGGCGGCACGTCTCGATTGGAGTTCGGATGATTTTGGACCTACCTTTATAAATACGCACGCAAAACCGAGACAGTTTTATCATTATTTCATTTCAGAAACCCTAATTTCAAACCATGGCCGCCACCTATTCCATGGCTGAAATTGCTTGAACTTCTTTCCTCTTTATCTCTCAATCCGTTCAATGAAATCGAAAAATTCCAAAAGCAAAGTTGTAGATCTCGACGAGCTCTTCAAATCCATACGGTTGATTCGTGCTAATTCATCACGGATTGGTCCAGATCTGGCTTTGAATGTCGTGCGTATTTTCTTGGTTTGCGTGCAAACGGTGGCGAATGGGGTGGCGAAACTTGGCGCGGAGGTGGAGCAAGGAGAGGCGTACGCGATGGCATCCCCTGATCAACGTCCGGTCGCTCCTAGTTGCGTGCGTATGGAAGAAAGTGGCGCGGTGTTGGGTTCGTTCGTTCAACCCTAGAACGTGTGGAGGAAGAAGATAACTTCGGTCCAGATTCTCCAACCCTAAAGTCAACGGCTCTGATTTAACAAAGGTTAAATAAAATAAAAAGGTGTATAAATTATATTATCTAAAAATCAGGTAATCTCCTAAAATGCAATAACTTTGTCATACGAGGTCGGAATCAGACGAAACAAGAAGCAGCGGAATCGCAGCGACGAGTGCTGCGCTGCAGTGCAGATCCGAAGACATTTGGAGCTTGTTAAAATTTTAGGTTAAATCGAACGTCGTTCGATTTGATTTAAAACCGTAGATTCAAGGTGAGTGTTTATACGCTCACAATTGACTAAAATAATTTTTGTTAGTTAAACTTATATTCTGAAGTGATATGAAATTTATTGGTTGTTGTTTGGTAGAATTAATTATCATCTGTATTGATATATGAATTAATTGATAGAATTTAAATTGACCGTTAAAATAAATTTAAATTTAAAATTGGCAGTATATTACTCGATATTGATAATTATAAAATTGTTGTGAATGTTATTGGCTTTATGGTGAATTGGTTGTGATGGATGCTATTGGTCGATATTGGTTGTTTATTTATTTTGATATATCATGCTATCATCATGTATATTGTCTATTGCATATAAAACTGTAAACTGTATCATTTCGAATAAATTAGGAAATAGGTTGAAATGATATACCTATGACATCTATTTGGATTGAAATGATATATATCCATCCTTGAAATTAGAATTGAAATAATTATCCACTTGGTCATAGGTTAGAAAATTATATACGGACACCGGGTTGGTTAAATTAAATGATTTTAAAAGTTGTTTTGAAATTATTTAAATGAATTGATTTTAAGAATAAAATCCAATTTATGGAAATTGAATTATTTTGAATTGAAGCTCAAGATGTTGGAATTTAAAATTGGTAAATGAAATTGTTTAATTATTCGAAGTTTAGATTTTAAGAAAAAATTGAAATACGGCGTAAATTTTCAGAAGTTTATTTGTTTTAAAAGATTGGACTTTTAATCGAACTCTGAATATTTCTAAGAAAATTTATATGAAATGATATTTCAAGTTTGAGTTTGGAATTGAAATTTAATTTGAAATTGAGATTTAATTAATTTGGAATTGAATTGAAATCAAATTGAGATATAAATGGAATTATCAAATTTAGTTTTGAAATGTGAATATTTAAAGCTTTGAGATATATGGAAATTGGAATGGCTTATTTTGTGGTTCAAATATGTATTTGAAAGTGATAATTTGAAATGGTTTATTGAGAAGCTGAATCGAGTTGAAATTGATGATTTGAGATTTGATTAAATTTTAACTTTTGGAATTCGAGTTTATGTGAATCGTTTTGTGGAATTTGAGGCAAAAAATGATTTTGAAATCGAAATGAGATATTGAGGCGAAAAATGATTTTGAAATCGAAATGAGATATTGAGGCGAAAAATGATTTTTGAAATCGAAATGGGATATTGAGGCGAAAATGATTTTGAAATGGAATCTTACATCTTGAATAGATAAGATGATATTTGAAATGAATTTGATTTTGAAGCGAATATGATATTTTGATATCAATTATGAATCGATTTGAAATGTAAAAGAGCCATCGGTGTAATAATACGTAGTTATTAAAGAGACCGAGATCGGATATGGACATACTCTCTGTCGATATCGAAAACCACTTTAATAACTAATATACGCGGAGTGTTGATCCAGAATGAAGTGGATGGTTTGATGAACGCGTTGACTGAAGAAAGAGAACGATATTGGATGACCCCTGACATGACTAAAACAGGAGCCGCGCCGGGCCATTGAGGATCGCCATCTCTAGCGGACACACTCCTTCGTTACCATGTCTATTACTTTTGTGATTCGATTTGGGTGCACCCCTCGATTTTGGGAGTGTTGTTTCGCGGTGTTGGGGTAGTAGCTGCTATGCCCAACATCAGTCCGGATCACGCAACTACTAGTATCCTAGTTGGTATTGCCTCATGTACCTTGTCATACTGATTATCCTATTCGCGACCACTACGTTTTGGTTTGTACCTTTAGTATATGGATTGCCCTTTGGTGACTTCCGGTTTTAGGGAAACTACGGTCTTGTATATGCTCTTGGGAATAAAAATGTGTTAAGGGTGGAATGGGCCATGGCTTAACGCTAGTTTGATATTTTACTTTATGATAGACATTATTGTATATAGCGTATTCTATTATATAGTAGATAGTTTAACGGATCCTTAGGAGATGGAAATCCCGAACATCTCTTAAGTTAATGCACGCACGTTAAATACTGGATAGGAGGTGTCTAAAACCCGTAAACATCTCCGATGCCGTCACACTCATATTTACTTATTCGATTTAACTTACATGAGATATTTTAGTCCTGACTCGAGTGTTTTTTCTTTTCATTACGCTCGGGTCAGCCTGAGCATTTCAGATAAGGTTGAAGATCTATTCTGGAGGACGGAGACGGAGTTTGGTATTATATCATTTGTATTCTACTACTGTATTATTTTTCCGCTGCATTGTTGTATTATCTCTGATATGTATGTAACTCATATTTATGATGTATAATAATAATCAAATTTATTTATTTAAAAGCTTCATGAACTGTTATTTTATTATTATATCTTGTCCCTTCCGCTGCGAGATTCTGAGTTGTTTCTGTTCTTTCTTTTCTTTTCTTATTTAACCCCAATAACTATCTGTAGTTTGGATTGTTTGAGTCGACATGTGTGTCTGCCTATGCACTTGGCGGGTGCAGCATGATAGGGAGTTCTCGCATTTGGTTTGGTAGTAAGCGGATGACTCTTACTCCTACATGTCCCTGCGGGGTTGGTGCAGTCGAGAGGCTGGCTGTAAAGGCAGAACACAGGTACTGCTGTATGCTACGGTGGGCGTTACCCCACTGACGCGATCCGTTACAGTTGGTATTAGAGCTTTGGTTTAGATTACCTTGGCTCTAGTGGGGAATAACTCATTGAAATAGGGTTAAACCTTATGAATGAGTTTGAGTGTATATGAGAGAGTGTATATGTAATTTTGATATAAAAATGATTTTGTATTGTGTTAATTTGTTCCGTTGAGTATTTATGAATTCTGGTCGGTACTTGGGACGCCAAGGCATCGATAGGGATTTCTAAACACTCGAATAGAACAAACTGACATAATATTGTTTTGAATTATATTTTACATATAAATATAATTATGAATATATAGATTGAATTTATTGGTTGTTAGGAGATGATAATATTAGATTATCATCGTCCATTGGTTGATTAGTCAATATTTCTAAACTATTGACTATTGAATGAAAAAGAAAATGAAACTCTGTGAATATAGTTGATAATGAAATTAAATGAATATAATTTTGGATTTGAGAATTAAATTTCCGGTGCTTTGAAATTTTGTAAATGGTTTGAAAATAATATATCCTTATGTGAAAGTAATTTGAATAGAAATGATTTACAAATGATTTGAAAAGAAATAAGTGGTGTATTCCCCTCTTGTCATTGGGAAATAATTTCGGTAATGAGTGCACGTATTATCGACATTTATTTTCAAGGGTCTGAGTGGGGGAGACCACTTAAAAGTTTCTGTACTCTTTTGGATTAAATAGAAATTGAATTGGAATTTTCTAAAGTATGAAATGAAAATAAGTATATATATATATTTCAATGCTAATTAAAATTCTTCTAAAAAGTATGATTTGAGATATAAAGATATTGGTATATATATATATATATAGAAAAAATGGTTTAAATCAAATTCGGAGTTGAAATTCTTAAGTTCTCTAATAAGGAATGATTTTAATTATTAAACTAAAGTAAATCTTGAATTGTTAGAAACTTATGAATTGAAAAAGGTGAAATTGAATTTAAGTGTAAAAAAAAAATTAAGATTGTAGTAGTAACCCTTAATTTGGAAATTTATTTAATAGGTATAACACTCAAATTGAATGAAAAGAAGTTGTATATTGTTTAACTACATTCTATTTGCATAGCCATAACTTACCAAATACTTAAAAAGTTTAAAGTGCTAATAAGGATAAGTAAATGAATAATATACAAATGTGATTGCGAATAATAAAATGTGAAGATCTATTGATAGTTGTAAATATAAAGGAAATTTGAGTTGTAAAATGAATTAAATTTAAAATTAATTAAATATAAAATTAGTAAATGGAAACTAATTAAATTTGAATAAAACTAAATGTCAATAAACTTGGAAGTGTATGAAATTAAAATTTTGACTTGGAAATGTATAATTGATTTAGTGTAGATTTTGGATGAATGTTAATGTTTGATATGCATTGGTTGTTAGATGGATGGTAATTGATTAAATAGAATTCATTAGTGTAAGTGGAATTGAATAAATGGAATAAAATTTTTAAATAATTAAATTCAAATCTGAAACAAAGTGAAATTAAATATAATTGAATTCAAATTAAATTGAAGCAAATTGACTTGAATTTAAATTATGAATGAAACAAACTTGAATAAATCGGAAACAAATCGAATGTAAACTTATTTCATGGATAAATAAGAAAATAAACGACTTTGTGTATATGATTGTTTCTTTAGAAAATTTGAAGTTTGATGGTTTGTACTTTGAAATAATAAAAGCAAATTTTGGAAAAATCCAAAATTGTCCAATATATACTAAAACGAAAACGACCATAACTTTTAAATGGTTCAACGGAATTCAACGATCTTAGACTTTTCGGAAAGTTTAGAAACTGTAGCACGACTTTTGTTTAGAGTGTCTTCAGAGATTCCTTCATTTACTTAGTTAAAAAGTTGAATATTCTTGCTGGCCTGTGTAAAAAAAAAAGGAAGCAAAATCAGTAGCATATACCCTTAGTATTTTCACCATAACTTTTTACTAATTTATTGGATTTTGACGATATTGCTATTTCTGGAAAGCTTAGAACTTAAGATAAAACTTTTGTTTTAAATGTTTTGTGTTTTTCTGTCATTTAGAGGGTCGAAAATGTGAGTGAACGTCGCTGACCTGCGCAATTCATTGCCCAGGCTGAGGCGTGTCCATTTAGTAAAACGACCGTAACTTTTGAACGGATGGTCCGAATTTGATGATTTTGGACATTCCGGAAAGCCTGAAACAAATGCAACAATTTTATTTAGATTACATTTTAAAATTATATTGTTTAGGTGACCAAAAACTGGGATTTATTCGCTGTCCTGAATTTAAAATTTTTCAGTTTTGAAGTAAAATAAGTTATATATATGTTGTATATGCTAATATATCAATATACCTTTATATGCCTGGTTATCATTTGTTGTTGAGTATTTTAATAGGTGACAAAGGGTTGCGCTTCGCTTGTGGAGCTCGCTTCTGCGCTAAATGCAAAATGTAAGTTAAAATGCTAATAAACGCTTAATAAAAGGTACGTTCTCGGATTACGGTTTATGTTGTGGTATATTATTGTGTTTCCCATGTTTTGGGTGCCTCATTCTTGTAATGAGATGTATATCATGCAATTATTACCACTGTGAAATTTTTCGGTCCTAGCCGCGCAAAGGAGGTGCTGCCGAAATTTTTCAAAAATCCGGGAGTTAGAAAATTTTGAGATTTTAAAAATCCTATAACTAAATTTTGCAAATAAGTCGAATATTTTGAATGAATTATATCTAAATGATGGTTTCCCCTTCTCCGTTCCTTTTCGAGGACGAAAAGTTTTAAGTGGGGGAGAATGTAACGACCCGTATTTTTAACACTTTAAAAATATGAATTAAAATAAAAATTTTGGATAAAAATCTGAAGGAAATAAAATTTTGTGTTGTTAAATGTGAATTACAAGTTAAAATACAAAACTGAATTCTGGAATAACTTATTTGTAAATTAAATATGGATGTTAACTTGTATTGAATGTAAATAATGAATTGAATTTGATTGTAAACCAAATTGGTTATGATTGTAAACAAAGAATAAATAAAATGGTAGATTTAATAGTGGAAGTTTATGTTATTGAAACTAATATAAATAAATGTAACTTAATATTACAGTTGATTAAAATCAAATAATAACTGAAACTGTAATTTGATAAAGATGTTAACTGGTAATTGAACGCAAGTAAAGATTTAATTTAAGTGTAACAAGTAATTGAAACAAATTGAATTTGACTGTAAACAACGAAATAAATAAAATGTTACATTTAATATTGAGGTTATAATATTGAAATCAACGTAAATGAATGTAATTTAATATTACTGTGAATTTAAATAAGATGATAGCTGAAGAAAATGAAAGTAAATGAATTATAAACTATTGATAATAGTGTTTAAGTAAATGGTTGATTCAATAATGAAAGTGTAAATCGAAATAAAAGAATTCAATTGGAATTAAATAACTTGAATTTGAATTACAATATAATTGAATGCTGAATCTAATATAATTTTTTATACTGGATTTATAATGGAAAACTGCATTGTAAAAGATTGTTAATCACTGTGGAATTAAAAATGAAATTTGTGAACAATTGAAATTTGATTTAAAAGTTAATAATTTAAAATTGGGAATTTTATATTGAAATTAAACTGTAGAAATAGCCATTTTTACAACTGTCTCGGATTTCGACGAAACCAGTTTCATCGGATCCGTAACAGTGAATTATTGTAAGGTTTCAATTTTCGTAGCAATCGGACTTGTCGTTTGGCCATGCGAGCTTGAAACGCGTAGAAATTTAATGTCTAATTTAATTAAAATAATCGACTTCAAAAGCTATCTTCCACATACGATTGAATTAGGCCTTGGGACTAGTTCCATTGCGTTCGGAATATGGGTAAAACCTTATAAACGCCCGGCGGCACGTCTCGATTGGAGTTCGGATGATTTTGGACCTACCTTTATAAATACGCACGCAAAACCGAGACAGTTTTATCATTATTTCATTTCAGAAACCCTAATTTCAAACCATGGCCGCCACCTATTCCATGGCTGAAATTGCTCGAACTTCTTTCCTCTTTATCTCTCAATCCGTTCAACGAAATCAAAAAATTCCAAAAGCAAAGTTGTAGATCTCGACGAGCTCTTCAAATCCATATGGTTGATTTGTGCTAATTCATCACGGATTGGTCCAGATCTGGCTTTGAATGTCGTGCGTATTTTCTTGGTTTGCATGCAAACGGTGGCGAATGGGGTGGCGAAACTTAGCGCGGAGGTGGAGCAAGGATAGGCGCACGCGATGGCATCCCCTGATCAACGTCCGGTCGCTCCTAGTTGCGTGCGTATAGAAGAATGTGGCGCGGTGTTGGGTTCGTTCGTTCAACCCTAGAACGTGTGGAGGAAGAAGATAACTTCGGCCCAGATTCTCCAACCCTAAAGTCAACGGCTCTGATTTAACAAAGGTAAGTAAAATAAAAAGGTGTATAAATTATATTATCTAAAAATCGTGTAATTTCCTAAAATGCAATAACTTTGTCATACGAGGTCGGAATCGGACGAAACAGGAAGCAGCGGAATCGCAGCGACGAGTGCTGCGCTGCAGTGCAGATCCGAAGACATTTGGAGCTCGTTAAAATTTTAGGTTAAATTGAACGTCGTTCGATTTGATTTAAAACCGTAGATTCAAGGTGAGTGTTTATACGCTCACAATGGACTAAAATAATTTTTGTTAGTTAAACTTATATTCTGAAGTGATATGAAATTTATTGGCTGTTGTTTGGTAGGATTAATTATCATCTGTATTGATATATGAATTAATTGATAGAATTTAAATTGACCGTTAAAATAAATTTAAATTTAAAATTGGCTGTATATTACTCGATATTGATAATTATAAAATTGTTGTGAATGTTATTGGCTTTATGGTTAATTGGTTGTGACGGATGCTATTGATCGATATTGGTTGTTTATTTATTTTGATATTTCATGCTATCATCATGTATATTGTCTATTGCATATAAAACTATAAACTGAATCATTTCGAATAAATTAAGAAATAGGTTGAAATGATATACCTATGACATCTATTTGGATTGAAATGATATATATCCATCCTTGAAATTAGAATTGAAATAATTATCCACTTGGCCATAGGTTAGAAAATTATATACGGACACCGGGTTGGTTAAATTAAATGATTTTAAAAGTTTTTTTGAAATTATTTAAATGAATTGATTTTAAGAATAAAATCCAATTTATGGAAATTGAATTATTTTGAATTGAAGCTCGAGATGTTGGAATTTAAAATTGGTAAATGAAATTGTTTAATTATTCGAAGTTTAGATTTTAAGAAAAAATTGAAATACGGCGTAAATTTTCAGAAGTTGATTTGTTTTAAAAGATTGGACTTTTAATCGAACTCTGAATATTTCTAAGAAAATTTATATGAAATGATATTACAAGTTTGAGTTTGGAATTGAAATTTAATTTGAAATTGAGATTTAATTAATTTGGAATTGAATTGAAATCAAATTGAGATATAAATGGAATTATCAAATTTAGTTTTGAAATGTGAATATTTAAAGCTTTGAGATATATGGAAATTGGAATGGCTTATTTTGTGGTTCAAATATGTATTTGAAAGTGATAATTTGAAATGGTTTATTGAGAAGCTGAATCGAGTTGAAATTGATGATTTGAGATTTGATTAAATTTTAACTTTTGGAATTCGAGTTTATGTGAATCGTTTTGTGGAATTTGAGGCGAAAAATGATTTTGAAATCGAAATGAGATATTTAGTCGAAAAATGATTTTGAAATCGAAATGAGATATTGAGGCGAAAAATGATTTTTGAAATCGAAATGGGATATTGAGGCGAAAATGATTTTGAAATGGAATCTTACATCTTGAATAGATATGATGATATTTGAAATGGATTTGATTTTTAAGCGAATATGATATTTTGATATCAATTATGAATCGATTTGAAATGTAAAAGAGCCATCGGTGTAATAATACATAGTTATTAAAGAGACCGGGATCAGATATGGACATACTCTCTGTCGATACCGAAAACCACTTTAATAACTAATATACGCGGAGTGTTGATCCAGAATGAAGTGGATGGTTTGATGAACGCGTTGACTGAAGAAAGAGAACGATATTGGATGACCCCTGACATGACTAAAACAGGAGCCGCGCCGGGCCATTGAGGATCGCCATCTCTAGCGGACACACTCCTTCGTTACCATGTCTATTACTTTTGTGATTCGATTTGGGTGCACCCCTCGATTTTGGGAGTGTTGTTTCGCGGTGTTGGGGTAGTAGCTGCTATGCCCAACATCAGTCCGGATCACGCAACTACTAATATCCTAGTTGGTATTGCCTCATGTACCTTGTCATACTGATTATCCTATTCGCGACCACTACGTTTTGGTTTGTACCTTTAGTATATGGATTGCCCTCTGGTGACTTTCGGTTTTGGGGAAACTACGGTCATGTATATGCTCTTGGGAATAAAAATGTGTTAAGGGTGGAATGGGCCATGGCTTAACGCTAGTTTGATATTTTACTTTATGATAGACATTATTGTATATAGCGTATTATATAATATAGTAGATAGTTTAACGGATCCTTAGGAGATGGAAATCCCGAACATCTCTTAAGTCAATGCACGCACGTTAAATACTGGATAGGAGGTGTCTAAAACCCGTAAACATCTCCGACGCCATCACACTCATATTTACTTATTCGATTTAACTTACATGAGATATTTTAGTCCTGACTCGAGTGTTTTGTCTTTTCATTACGCTCGGGTCAGCCTGAGCATTTCAGATAAGGTTGAAGATCTATTCTGGAGGACGAAGACGGAGTTTGGTATTATATCATTTGTATTCTACTACTGTATTATTTTTCCGTTGCATTGTTGTATTATCTCTGATATGTATGTAACTCATATTTATGATGTATAATAATAATCAAATTTATTTATTTAACAACTTCATGAACTGTTATTTTATTATTATATCTTGTCCCTTCCGCTGCGAGATTCTGAGTTGTTTCTGTTCTTTTTTTTTCTTATTTAACCCCAATAACTATCTGTATTTTGGATTGTTTGAGTCGACATGTGTGTATGTTTTGTCGACTTGAATGGTCAAAAATTCGGGTCGTTACACTATAACACCATGGTCATTCCAAATTAATTTATACTTCAAAACCAAAATATCGTTTCATTTCAAATATATCTATTTTCCAAAATAGTATATATATGTTAAATAATTTAAAAGTAAAGTATTTATAATTTACTCAAGTCACAAATCGATTCACATCCACCCAAATTCCAAATTCAAATTTATTCAAAGCTCAACTCATCAATTCAATTCAGTTCTAAATATACAATTTAAAATTTCAATATATTTCAAAGTTTAATATTCAACATTTTCAAAGTTAAATTTAACAGTTTCATATAGCTCTTGATTTAACTTTATTTTTATTTAATCAGGGAATATTCACTTAATAAATTCAATATCATTTAACTAGCCTTAAATTACATTTTTACTAAATATTTCCTTAAATTTATTTAAACAAGAAATATTCATTAAATTACTTAAATCAAACCCAAGTTATAAATCATATCTTAAATCTCAATTTCAATAAGTTTCAAATCAGTTTAATTAAATAAAATTCTTTAATGAATACAATTTAAACTAAATTCAATTTATCTTCCCAACCTTAACTTATTCAAATTATTACTGAAATCTATTTTGAAACATAAATTTAAATACTTAACCATATTATATGTATTAAATCAATCTTAATTAAATTAAATATTATTATTAAATCTATATATATATATCATCACCATTTATATATACTAATTTAAGAATCAACATTTATTAAAACCATATATTTCTTCCCAATCCATAGAATTTATTTTCAAAATATTTATATATATGGACCAACGGTGTCTGTATATATATCTATCATATGGTTAAGTGATACAGATATTTATCATTTCAATCCAAATTTTAAATATATATACGGGTAGATATCATTTCAACCCGTAATCCCAATTTCAATTCAAATGAAAATCGCTTGGGTTTATCATTTCAACCCATAACGATTTTCTCCTATTCTAAAGTCCGTTTGGGTATGTATCATTTCAACCCATAGTGAATTCTATACTAACAGGGAACTTGCAGAGTGATAACAGATAATATAAAATACAACAACAGGCATATATCATCAATAACAATATAATATAAACGACAGGATATGGTGTCAAATCCCACCGGTGAACCGATACAGATAATAGCATATATAACAATGTAAATAACTAACAACAGCATATTTCAATTGTCGTTTCGATTGAAATCTAATTTAATAAATATAAGAACGTTAAATCGTGAGTGATTTCTCACCTTTCGAGGCTAGGGTGTTTGACAACAGAGCAAGCTACGAATTTCAAAGCAAAGTGAAGTGGGCATGAATTTGACGGAAAAGCTGATAGTTTACATTAACGAAGTCAAATCAGAATTGGATTGATGCAGATAAATGGTATAAGTGAATCTTATATATATACTATAGATAAATATATATATATATATACAAAATTATATTTTAAACTCAAACATGTTTAATATTTAAATATATATGTATTTCAAAAATCCATTGCTTCTAATTAACACATATATTAAAATCAAAATATATACATAATAGGTTAAAAATCAATACTTGTATAAACGAATAGATATATCACTACAACAAAAAGGACCTTTGATAACATCAATCTATAGCGTTTTCGTATACCACCTTTGGTACGCTATGCAAACTAGGATCTGGTACGCTATTTGTAAATCTAGTGAACGCTATTTGTATGAACAAACGCTATTTGTATATTTGCAGGCGGGAAATAAAAATTGTGCGGGAATATTGCTTTCACTTCCTCTCCTCACAGGCTATAGCAAATACTTCTTTCACTTTATCATCTCCAAAAAAATTAGTCACCATCACTTTTATCATCTCCAACAAATACTTCCTTTCACTTATGCTCCAGAAGCAAGTAGAAATCCCAGCCGATCCATTCCAGAAATCTGTGCGATCCAGAAGTAAACAGAAATCCAACAAACTCTCATCATACTAATTGAAGGGGTGGATTAGGATGTCGATCGAATTATTCTGTGCGATCCAATAATATCCAGAAGTAAACAGAAATTCCAGAAATCCCAAATGAACCGATAGCTATGTTAACAAGCGTCTCCAGAAATCCCAAATGAACTTCGGTACATTTCAAATCATTTTTTTGTCTCTGATTTATTGAATTATTCTGTGCATTTTGAATCATTTTGTTTGTGTCTGATTTATTGTTTGCGTTTCCAGAAATCCCAAACGAATTATTCTGTGCATTTCGAATCATTTTGTTTGTGTTTGATTTATTGATTTGGTACATGTGTCTGATTTAATTATGTTTAAAAATCCAGCATTTGGCAGTGTGTGATGGAACACTTAAACATAAGTGATTTAGTACACCTTTGGTTGTTGTACTTGTTTTTGAATTTGATTGCTTGATCTGTAACTTTTATGGGTTATGTCAGTGAGTAATACTAGTGGTTCCTGGGACTTAATCCTTTTCCATGCTTGCTTGATGATTTAGCAGTTTGTAGGATACCTTAATACATAATTCCAATGGCTTGTTTGTTTGCAGTTTTGAACTTGCTTTGGAAATGAAAACTATAATCACGGTAGGATTATACTTGCAAAAATATAAATATGCCAACCTGAAATTAAATTTAACAATTGACCTGAGTCTCAACTTCTGATGTGTATGCACTCTAAACTCATCATTATAATTAGTTCAGGTGTTTGATTTCATACTATAATTAGTCTCATCTTCTATGCATTTCTGTTGATGTTCTGGCGGTCTCTGTTCTTTTTTCTAATTCATAGGTTGCCAGTTACATGTTTAATGTTATATTGAGAGGCTAAGGTCACTTTGTTGTTTGTTATTTGATTCTGTTTTCAAGGGAGATAGTTGGTCAATTTTATGTATTCCAAGAATAAGCAATGGTTCATTTTTAGTGTTGCTAAGAAATGTGGTCTGATCATTATGCTGCTTAGTCTGCTTGTTATATGGTATGTTGCTAAGCAATGGTTTTTCTTTGCTTGGTTTGCATATATTTGTGTCAGATGACATATATGCAGTTTACTGCTGGTCTATTTGTTGTTAATAAGTAATCTTCTTTTATGTTAGATTATGCTATATGGTTTTTGCAATTCTTTAAGTTTATATTATATTCCTTCTCATTGATAAGATTCTCATCCTTTAAGTCACATAACTACAAGGTGATTGTTTATAGGTTCTATATTGCAACTGGAATTGCTTACATGTCTTTGTGATTCTTTCTTGTTTCCTTGTTGTTAATTATAACTAGGTACGTACATTTTGTGATTCATGTTGTATATTTATAACCTGTTAATTATAACTTGATTCTGCTCTTTATTATTATTAGCTTCACATTGTATAATTGAGTTAAAGTTTTTAACTTGATTATGCTCTGCACTTAGTGAAATATTTGTATACTTATTGAACTGCACATCAAAAATTTTGTATGCTCAATTTTTTTGGGTCGTATATTAGATTCATGTTGTACATTTTGGTCAAAGTTTTTAACTTGATTCTGCTTTCGTTGAAATATTTGAACCGCACATTCATATTGTATAATTTGGTCAAAGTTTTTAACTTGATTTTGCACATCAAAATTATCTCATAATAAGCACAAAGTTAAAGTTTCAAGGAAAGTAAACAAACTAATACGATAGATTTCAGTAGACTACAATTATGTTAGCTTCTTACTCATCTGATTATAGAATAGTTGCACTCTAGTTCATAAATGGGTGACCTCGAAAGCCCAAACACATTCTTTGTTATAAAAATAAGCCTTCTTTAGGAAAAAGGCACTTGAGGACAAAATCAAACTTTTTGCAAGCCTTTTGCTTACTACTATTAATCCCATATATTCAAAAATGCATTGATATGGGAGTGTGAACCTCAATTCCCGAATAATGTATTCAATTGACTAGAGAAGATGTAATATTTCAAGACAATTAAAAAATTAAAAATGATTATAATATCATAAATCAATCACATGCATGTATGTTTCTATGAAGGGTGATACTTTTTCTCACTGACAAATAAAAAAAGGTTAGTTCAACGTTTTGAAATGCAGAATTTATATGAGGCAATCTTATAGTAAATTTATAAATAAAATGATAAAGCCATGTATACCATGCATTTGTCATCCCGAATAAATAATTTTCTATTAACCGTGGTAGATGTATAACCTATAATGAAAAATATATCAGCGCCGAAGTAAAGTTGATGAAGTGGATGCAGGCCTGTCATAAATATGTTAAACTGACAAACTTCATTATTAATTTCTACTTATAGAGTGACAAAAGGTTTTATATTTTGGAATGAGGTGGTATATCAGCTAATCAGGTGAAGCTAAACCATAGATTTGATATGTACAATGTGTATCAAAATTATTTTGAGAGTAATATGTTGTTACAAATATTTATAACATTTGTTCAACAACTACATACCTCTAAAGTATATAAAAATGCTTTAAAATGCACAATGCCTAATTTAGCTTAAAAGTTACATTGTGTAATCTCAGTAAGTGACATGTACAACTACTATGTTAAACATACATTAGTACATTCTTATTTTTAACATACAGTTACTATACTATTTTTGCACTAATTACTAATTTTAACAAAATCCAGACTTTATTCTTATTTTAAACATAAGTTACTATATTATTTTTTCCAAGTAATAGACAAGATTTTACAGCTTTTAAATAATGGGTAACCATAAAAAAACCATAACTTACTCACTATGAATTGAATTTAAAAGTCAATACTTAACACAAATATGTGTACAGTAGGAAATGCGAAATGTAAATTGAATCAGAAATATAAATTTCATGTTTTCAAATCGCCACATATAAATTGAATCAGAAATATAGAAATTTGGGGCTCCCGTTTAAATCTGAATTATGATGATGGTGTTGAGATTTGGATTACGCTAATCAATTATGGTGAATGATGATGTGTTAGATTAATAATCAGCTATTAAGATTAAATGATTCATTTGTTGATGAATGTGAACCAGATCCTCATTTATTAATTGTTGATGAATGTTTCAATAAAACCGTGTGGCTTATTTTGATTAATAAATGTTAATCTCTTAGTTTTTATAACTTCTAAGCAGTAATTGATCATGAGTATATTTTATTTGCAGCATTCCTTTAAATTACATGTTTCTGAGATGACATATGTATGAGTTGAATTATTATCTATCACATACGATGTCACCTTAAAATTTGCAGTTGATCATAAGTATATGATTTTAATTTTTAAATCATGACAATAATGCTTGAGAATGAAATTGGCTAGTGCATACGCAAATAATTACTAGTAACTGTTAAACAGTGAAAACCCGATTGTTGTGTTATATAAGTTCAAACTACAAGAAAATTGTTATAAGTTTTCTTTAATTTCAGTTAAACAAATGATAATAATATATTGAAAAAGATTATTCATATTATTAAAAAAACAAAATTTAAAACTGCTGTAGAAAACGTAAAGTAACGTTTAACTATTAAGTGCCTAAAATCTTCGTGTAGATACATACATAGTAAATTGAAAGAGCATAATTCGAAT
This sequence comes from Allium fistulosum, assembly GCA_030737815.1. Classification (NCBI taxonomy): domain Eukaryota; kingdom Viridiplantae; phylum Streptophyta; class Magnoliopsida; order Asparagales; family Amaryllidaceae; genus Allium; species Allium fistulosum. The sequence continues at coordinate 180,834,897 of CM060905.1, read as the reverse complement.
CGTAATTAAGGAAAATTTTGTACACCAAAACTTACCTAAGGTACAAAATTCATTTTTTATTAAAGAATAATATATGATAAGACTACCTATTTTCTTAATAATTTAAAATTCTTGCATATCTTTCCATAACCCATCAATTAAAATCTAAAAATCACAAGTAATAATTAAATCTTAACATTTTGATGAAGAAAATAATTATTTTTTAACTGAGAAATCATAATTGTTAGTTACAGTAGTTTTCAAATTTAAACATATAGGAAATTAATAAGGAGTTTTCCTCAGTGCAGCATCAAAGAAAGAGGTCGAGTTTATGTCCTACTCGTCTGTTAACAATGATTTTCAAAATAAAGCTGGTTGCTTAAGACTGATAATCAAAAGCATTGAAAGAAAAATAAAATACTACTATTGAAGCTTGGTATATATAGGAGAATAAATTTTCATATTCTTGTATAAATTCAAAGGCCGAGTCAATAGACAGTAATTAGCAGTGTAAGCGCCTGCCATGCAGAGATATGCTAAATTAGCAAGAGATCGCCTGTGTACATGCCCGCTACTGATAACATCCATATAGGACCGAAAGCAGACCCTTTCCGAATCTGTGAGTGTAATTTGGTAGTTCTGTATCACTAATCTATATATTTGCACTAATCTATATATTTACACTAAAATTTCATACTCTTTTTGGTAGTTATCTGACTGAACTGAACTATCTTTGTTTGGTAGTTTCATACTCTATATAAACTAATTTCATGTAGCTCTGTATTTTCTTTTCAAAATGATGACTATTATGCAAAACGGTTGAAGGTGTTTCTATGTATTAATTTATAAAGCTGCTTAGCTAGCTTCTAAATATTGGTATATAAAAGGGCATAACCTGCCTGCAACAAAGACAGATGAACAAAGACAGATGATTAGTCTTTTTATTAGATGAAAGTCTTGCAACAAAGGCTTTTGTAGGGACACAACGTATATGTTGATAGCATGATCAATTTAAAAGCCTAGCTTGATCAATAAAGAGGTGTAGTTGATAATATAGTATCTAGTATTAGAGTAAGTTTATTGTCTTGATTAAGCTTTTTACTATACTTGGAAATTGCCTCTGTCATTGCATAATTTCTTATTCTAATCACATGTTGGCTACATTGCAACCTTGAATCATGAAGTTAACCTAATAAGTCAAATTTATTACTGTGGAGACCAACTTCTGATCATGTCTGCATTGAAGATGCTGTAGGCTCTACAGTGGCATGACCAGCCTCAAAAGTTGTGATAGAATCAAGTTCTAGTAAGTATAAATTATTTCTTTTATATATACAAAATTTAAAATGTATTCATATTTGATTGTATGATTTAATTCTTGACATTGAACCACTTTCTTTTATATAAGTAACCATTGTTAAAGTTTGTTAACTGATCAGAAGAAAAGAAAGCACTTCTATATAATACAGGAGCACAATCATATTTAGTTCCTTAAGAAAGGACATTGCAAGCAGGAATCAAAATAATATAAACCCAAACACTTAGAACTGGTAATTTCTTAGCACCATTCTGCGTTGACCATAGCTTCTATATAATTGCTACATAGTTTATGCTTTGAGTTTTTTGTTGTCGGAAAATTCTATTATTGCGTTCCCCCCATACAATTCTTCTCCACTTCTTTATGTATCACCAATATTTTAACCTGAACTCAGCAAACCCAGCTGAATTCACTAATATTTAGATCCCAACAATTTCAATCGATCTAGAAATATGTTTATAATGAGTGAGGCTGATTTAACGTTGATTTGCTTCTAGTCAAATAACTACAAGGACTAATTGATCAAATGACATAGTTTTAATTTTGTAATATTCATGTAAACTACGCGCTAGGTAAATATATGAATAATACATCATGCATAAAAGTCATTTTATTTTTTCGTTTTATATGCATATTTTGGTTCTCACCAAAGTTAAATTCTTAATTTAGTGTGGTCAAACAACTATGATACCAAAGTTAAACTCTTAATTTAGTGTGTTCAAACAACTATGATCTCTGAATGGATTCGCGCTGATTAAAATACTGTGTATATGGAAAAGTTAGAAAATATTTTATACCTCACCGAGTATAAAATAATTTATTGGACCGATTCATTATCATTTTGTACTTCGATGAGTATAAAATATTTTGTACTTCACTACATAGCTTCACAACTTCTTCCTTATCGCCTAAGAATTATATATCAAGGGATAAATATTCATATCGGAGAAATGATGCATTTTCCTCCATAGATATTAGGGCGTACATAGACTTTAGTTATCCTAATACATCCTACAAATAACAAAAGTTTATAACACTTGAGATTTTATGTCTACAAAGTTGTGGTTTCATTAAATATATATACGGCTTCATCTGGTCATAATCTGAACATATTTACAGTTTATTTAAATATAATCATCGTTATTTTCTATTAATGAGTTATAAACAACATGTTATACACACACATTAATAAGTGCATTAAAAGAATAGATGATTTCTATTTTCAATTTCCTGTTTACAAAGTACACATGTTGAATCGATGTGCATCCCTATTTCTGTAATCTGTTTTTAGTACTCAATCGGTAGATGTAGGCTTGATATGAACAAAAGGACATTCACTTGTTGTTTTTGATATGCCAAATCAGTTGTGCCCGTTTTTTGAGTTTGAACTCGATTTCTGACCTTGTTCCGTGCTTTATGGAATATGAATTTACCCCATCAAACCATTCAGAGAAATATGTATCACATTCATTTTTGAAATGAGTATCATTAAGTTGTGAAGTTACTTTTCTTGTTGCATGTTTAAATTTGGATTTAGTGCTCTCCATTTTGTATTACATCTGATACTTTCATGTTTGAAGAACCAATATGCTTGATACTAGACAACTACCACCGTGCCAAATATTTTTGTTATTTCATGGGCTATCGATAGGTCGGTTTATATTTACAAACTCGGGTAGGGATGCTAATTGCAAAGAATCTCCAATACTATAAGCTCCATTGCAATTCAATAAAAATATACTTACCAAGTTCAAAATAAAATGTGAAATAAAATTTATAATAACCTACAATTTGAACTGTTTTCTTACAAAAAGGCGGAGGCTTTGCATTATAAATCATAAATCATTAATAATCTTCTGACAGCATTATCAATTTTGTCTTCAATCGGAGCAATACATTTTTTTTGCTATACCAAAGCTAGAGGTTATCCTTTAGGCATCCTTAATGACCTGCAAAATGATAACATCACTGATTGTTCTCTCAGCCCTTTAGAAACCTTTAAGCTTACTTAAAACTAAAACTTTTAATAGGATTAGAAGATGATAGTCTTGTTTAAGGAAATATAATGAGTACTACTTTATACTCAAAATAGATGACACTGAAATAAAAATAAAACAACATTAATCCTACCATTTAATTGAACAAGTTTTTAAAGAAAATGCAGATGCCTTGCATCAAAAACCTCACGATTGATGAAAACCATCTCGTTTATTGATTTTAAATCCCATTAATACCATATTCAAATATTTATACGCAGTTACTTAAGAAACAACTTAATAACCATATGAAAATTTAGATGATACATGGCATGTTCTCTCAGTCTTTCAAAAACCTTGACCCTTTCATAAAGCTTGAAAATTTTCAATAGGATTAAAAACGATAGTTTTATCCGAGTAAATAAAATAAGTAGTACTTTAGACTCAAACTAGATAATATTGTACTAAGAATATAAGAAAATTCATTCAACCGTTAATTGAATAATTTTTGATGACAATGAAGAGGCTTTGCATCAAACACCTTATGATTGATGATAACAAGCCTATTCATTGATTTTAAATCTAGTGTAACTCAATTTGAATACTTATATACTTAATTATCTATTCAAGGAAACTTAATAATGCTCTGAAACCTTAAATATAACTAATTACCAATTTCAAAATATGCTAAACATCATCAGATTCTACAATAGGATATGTTTCTTACAAAAAGCAGAGGCTTTGCAACAAAAACCTTATCATAATGATAACAATCTCATTTACTTCTTTATATCCCCATTGAATTATCAAATTGTTTCTTGAATAAATAATTAAGTGTATTAATATCTGAGTTAAGTTATAATGTACGCATTCTTTTGCAAAATGGTTACTTGAATACCTAATAATTATGTTGTCTGATATTTATCTAATTTAAATATATAGTAATACTCATTTTCCTCGTACAAAACCATTTTCTTCTAGTCCCACTTAAAGCATTGGTTTTAGTAAAAAGTCAAGTTCTTGAAAAAAACTGAGAGAAGATGTGCCATGATGCAATCACCTTGCAATTCATTAGAGCTGCCAAAAGGCCCACACCTCACCATCCCATAGCCGGACTGTGGTCCAGCCAGGTAGCCAGAAAAGTGGACAGGCCATTGGCCTGGCCCCATGTAGTCAGCAGCAGGTGCTGCTGCTATAGTTAGCAATACTTTGCTGATGTTAGGCAGCAATAGCAGGGTTTGTGAAGATCGTTAGCTCGACATGTCGTCAAACTAGCCCATATTCAAGGTAGGTGCTGCCCATCAAACCCATGAACCGAGACAACCTGTAAGATAGATGGAAAATTTCAATAAGTTAAATTATATACGATACAAGGTCAAGGTAGTTATTGTTCAACATCTTTTTCGAGTTTCATTCTATTTTGAGCTTTTTGGGTTTGGCATCATATTTTCTGTGCAGACTATTCCAACGTGACAGCTTTTCAAATGTCTTGGCAGATAAACTAACAATTGCAGTTAATTCATGGCTCATTCCTTTAAGAAGTATTTGATATTTGATAAAAATTTATTTGATATTTTCCACTTCTTATTTGCAAAGAATTTAAACAGTTGATATTTGATAGCTTTCATATTAAGATAGTATTAAGTATACGTCCTTAACTCGAACTGTTTTAACTTTTGTGGACTGTAATGCACAGTATAAAATTATCTACAAATCAGGATATGCTCCTTTTAACTTCATGTCTCATATGTTAATTGAATTTACACAGGTATGAGTAATCCTGCAAGTTTGGCGAAACATCAAGCAAATCCTAAGGTAGCTCCTGTGATTGCAAAAATGATGGGAAAGATGGATGCCTGGGCTAAGTAATATGCTTATGTTTTCTTCATACTTGTATTAGTGCATTATGCTAGATAATGTTGTTATTATGTAATGTTGGAGGCAAACTGTTTGTTATGACCTAGAATGGGCTATTATTTTAAGAAATGAATGCTTTTATTGATTATGCTTTAGCCTTAATTTTAATGGTTGTGCACTCTCTACACCGATGTTTCATTGTTCTCGAGTCTCACGGTGGGCTCTACAACTAAGTGTAATTAGTTGATTTGGTTTCATTGTTCGATGATCATAATATGCAATGTAGAGTTCAAAGTTGTCGTGTAACTATATATATATATCTATGTATGTATGTATGTATGTATGTATGTATGTATATAATAATATAATACAATAAAAAGATGAAACTGAAATAGATAAATGCTATAAATTAATATTACATGGAATAGCGTTAGATAAACGCTATTGATTAACAAAACGCTATCAAAACTGTGTATGTGATGTAAGATTTATGCATCAAAAACGCTATAATAGAAAATCATAAATGCTATACAAGTATGATAATAAATTCTATTAAAATGTCATCTTAACGCTATAACATGGTATGCTGAAACGCTATAAAATATGTCCAGAAAACGCTATAGAAATCAACTGTAGGATAATATTTCCTATAGCGTTTTGGCTTAATAACAGAACATAAACGCTATGGTAGGCTACAAACACTATGATCGTTTATAAACACTATTGTTTATTATAGCGTTTTTCTCCCTGCTATGTAATGCTAACGGCCTACCATAGCTTGTCGTTCCACGGTGTTCTCTGAAACGCTATGGTAGGTTGTAATAGCGTTTTCTGAACGCTACGAAAGCCCTGTTCTGTTATAGTGTATAGGCAAATATATAAACATATGCGTAACCTATATACAAGTTATATCTTTAGAAATCAATATTTAAACTAAAGTCTATACAACTTGCTAAAATTGTTACAAAACTAATTTTATATACTAACAAAATTTAAATGCATACCATAACTTTGCTTTAAAATACAAACATAACATATGATATACCTTACTTATCCTATATATGTAAACTGGCATCTACATAAAACTTTCGAAAACAACATACATAACTGGCATATTATATATATATATATACATAATACATACATTTTTAAACATCACTATTATATAAACAGAGCTCAAGTACAATTATGAACAAAATAGGTATATATAAACTGTCGAGACTTATAAGCTTTATAATATACTGTATATTGTTTACATACTTTAACATATATAAAAGCTGTCATGCTAACTATACATATTATAACTAATAAAACAACATATATATCGTTATATACATTGTATACTCAGTAATATACCCCACCAGACTATATCCACGAATAGAGTATATGAACAATCATACATATATATATATATAATTATAATACTTTTATAATAAAATATGTTGTAAGTCTATACACTAATATAAATATACTATATTTTTAATACACTATTCAATTTATAGCTGCAACCTGAAATTAACTACAACATATAGTATACCGTACATAACTAGCATATATAGATGCTTCTTTTAAAATGTATACTTCAATATAATGTACACCAGCATAAACAGCAAGCTAACATAGATACTAAAATACAGTGTAATACAATGTAATATAATATAAAATAATATAATATATATAAAATATTCGCATACCATTTTAAAAGAAGGAGGCTGGATGATGTTTAGGCTGAGAAGCGAGGAAAGGTAGGAAAGGAGGGGAACGCGGATCTGGATGATCGGGCAAGGTGAAGACAAGATGGTGGCGGATCTGGAAAGTGAAGGGGCAGGCGAGCAAGGGGAGCAGGCGAAGTTGTTAAGGCCGATGGGGTGGGTGCGGAGTTGATCTGGGTTGCTTTTGTGTGGCCGAGGTGGTGAAGTGCATCAGATCTAAGGCGAAGGTGATGGGCTCAGGTTGAACGGTGATGAGAAGAGCAGCGCGCGGGTAGATTGGTGGTGGAAGCGGGTCGGAGTGGAGAGTGGTGGGAGATATGAATTTGTATTTGCAAAAAGGGAATTGGACGAATGAAATTATCACAGGCAAAATATGTGAATGCCTTTGTTATATTGTTTTATATTTCATAAATGAAATAACAGAAAGGAAGAGGAAGGAACGGGAGAAAAAAATGATGAGCCAACGTATGAATTGAAACCAACAAATATAAATTTAATGATGGGAATAAGGAAAGTCAAAATAATAAATTTCTGGAAATTAAACTCCATTTGTTTCAACAGATGGATAAAAGGACAAGGAATCCGAAAAGTTGAAAATTGGGTACCGGTGCGGTTATCGATCTATTGATTTCACTGGGTACCGAAAGCCGAAACACAGAATTGAATATACTATGGAGATCAGCACAATGAGATGATCAAAACGGTATACAGATATCAGTGGTACGATCATCCGATCAAAAGTCGATAACTGGTATCGAAAATGCTGCTAATAGGCCAGAATTAAGATAAACAGAGTAATAAAAGTCCAAATTTGGAAAAATGAAAAATGACGTCTCACTCAGAAGAGGATTTATAAATTTTCTATAGAAAAATATTTAGGTTGGGAAATAAATTTTTTATCATCAATTTTAACTGATTTGAATTGAAATGGAATTACACAATAAAATAAACTTCCGTATTTTCTGATGAAAATTTACCAATTGCTATGTTTTTAAATACGTATCCCAAATATAACATTTTTTTCAAAATTCAATTATTTAAAATTTCACAAAAATTCAGTTAAATACGTTATTAAAACCAATTAAAATTTTTGGGTCGTTACACTCTCCCCCACTCAAAACTTTTCGTTCCCGAAAAGGAAGGAGGTAGGAGAATAGAAACAACCATGCAGAAATGATAGATTAAAAGACAAGGATAAACAGTTAATTTAAAACTATATAAATTTTACTTGAAATATTTATTTGAAACTTCATTTGCAATTCAATTATCTTTAATACTTTAAAACCTTTCAAAACCTATCTTGTAAAATTTCTTGCTTCCCTTATAAATACCATTTATATGTTTAAATAACAGCTTTATAATTATATGAAAATGTTTGAAAGCAATTATTTACATTATTACTTATATTTACAAAGAAGCTATTTGAAAACATTAAACCCATAATTCATAAATTTATTAATTTATCTCAAGACACCTTTCAAATATTATTAATAAATCACTAATCATTTACTTTAAATATGTTTTATTTAATTAATAACTTCTAAAATATTTATAACACTAAAATTTTCTATTAAACCATGTAGTATATAACTAAACAATATTTAAAAAGGATATAGTAAACAAGGAAAAAAAGAGGATTTGGAAAAACAGAATATAGGTGAATAAATAAAGCTAAGCAGATAAGGTAGATTCAAAAGAATAGTATCGGGCATGAATAATTAATTCAAACCATAAGAATTTCAATTTCAAATATTAATACAGAATTTCTTTATTGGAAATACTTTTATAATAAATTACCTTTATAACGAAACAAATTTCCTTTCGAAAATACTTTTATAACTCGATGTCTCAACAAGTTTATCCTCGTTCCTGCAGACTCTGGCAGTGCGTTGATCAGACGCAAAGCTAGAATTCTCCAGGTACTTAGTAGACCTGTTTCAACACCCAGTGAAAATATTGGAAAACTTTTAAAAAAAGATATGGAAAGTACAATCCAAAAAAAAACAAAACATGTCGATCATGGATCGCGGATACACAATGCTTACGCCTGGATCCCCCAGGAAACATCCGTACCCGTAGTCCACCCCCCCAACCTTGCGATTACGCCATGAAGACTGGTAGTACTGCAGATACACAATGGTTATGCCTGGATCTCCCAGGAAACATCCGTACCCTAGGCTCTCGCAGCCCCTGCTGATTACACTACCAAGCAACCCAATAGATCGCAGATACACAATGGTTACGCCTGGATCTCCCAGGAAACATCCATACCCGTAGGCCACCCCCCAACCCTGCGATTATGCCATGAAGTTGCACTCGTAAGACCATGGAGATTTCCATGGAATTCGATGGAAACTCAAGTATCATATCCGGAAAACCAAAACTCAAAGAAATATCGATAGAATGAATCCACAATGTGGCCACAAAGCGGATATCAAGCAGAAGGCACTTTCCATATCTTTACTTCGAAAATATATATAATATAGTACCTTTTCAAATCACTTTCAAATATCATACTTATATAAAGTCCATTATATATAAGATTTCATTTCAAATCAAATACTTTCCAAAATCAATAGTATATCAAATCACACTTATATAGACTTCAATTATATAAGATTACACCTTTCAAATTGAGTACCTTTCCAAATCAATAGTTTTCAAATCAACTTCATACTTATACAAATCAATTTTATATAAGTTCGATAACTCCCAAATCAAGTATTTAGTAAAAATAAGGTTCTCAATTTCAATTCCTTTCAATATCAGTTCAGTTTCAAAATCCTCTACGATTTCACCAAATTGCTTCTCAATGTAAATATCTTCAGTTTCAAAGTTTCCAAAATAATAGGTTTGGAAAATAATCCAAGTTTCTAAATTAATATAATTTAAGTCAAACAATTCATTTCCAAAATCAGTGGTTTTCAAAATCATCTTATATTTACATAAGGTCCATCTTATATAAGGATCAATTTTTTTCAAAAATATATTTCGCTGCATGGAGAGCCATATGGGATTGAACATCTTTGCTTTGTAAAAGGTTTTGAATTTAGAATAGTTTTGTAAAATAGATTTGTATATACAATAATTTTGTAAAATAGTTTTGTAAAATAGTTTTGTATGTAAAATAGAATAAAACAATTTGTTTAAGAAAATAAAAGAAAACTAGTTTTGAAAAAAAAAAGGTTTTAAATTGATAATAGTTTTTCATAAAAGAAAAATTCTAATTAAATTACAAAGATATCCAACCCAACAACTTCCAATTTCAGCGTCAAGTATCTCAATGATATTAGAACATAAGATGTACATATGTCATCATTTCGCAACATCACATTCGATCACTCGCTCGATCACACAAGTTCGCTTTCGAACTAGTATTGTCCATTCGACTTACCTAATGTAGATTTTGATATGGTTTCTTGACTAGAAATCATCAGTCTCCTTGCATAGCCATATACCATGATAGAGAATCCTAGAATCAAGCCCAAAATCCATATCAAATATTCGTCGTCAAGAATCGAATGAAAAATCCTAACACGAAATGGTGTAATTCACCTCTAACTTGTGTACTCAAACCTGGATCAAATTAATTATGCGAATAAAACGGCATACGTACAACTTATGTATTTATTCCAACTTGTTAAATATATAGTTTCGTAAAGCTGTTACTAAGTTAAAACATTTAAACTAAATTTAATTCAAAATATTTTGAAGACCAAATACTTTTCAAAACATTTCAAATCTAAATTTCATATTAGAAAAATTCAAAATAGCCCTATTCATTTACTTAACAAAACAGTTTCAACTTATTTAAATCATATTACTACATACTTTAAACATACATACCAAACTTATATACTTTATACTTTTCCAAATTACTTAGCTTTGAAAAGTTAACCTTGATTTGGAAGTGCTCGAACCTTCAAAATAGTCGAAGAAATCATATTCAATCCAAGAGTTGGAAATCAACAACAAATCAGTAAATCAATTCCAAAAGATAGGGTTATATCAAATCAAATCCGAAACTCAAGGACTGAACACCGGCTCATTTCAAATCGTTTCAAATACATATACATATATCTTTCGAATATCAAATCATACTTCAAAATTTGAAATAAAAATTGGTTTCGCAAAAATCACTCGCTTAGCAATGCTACTAAAGTGGCCTCTCCCCCACTCTGAAACTCAAAAATCAATGTCGATGATGCGTGCACTCATCACCGAAATTATTTTCCAGCGACATAAGTGAGTTCTGGACTTCTATTTTCTTAAAAACTTCTTTGAAATTTCTTCAAAATCATTTGGGACTCATTTGAAACATTTCTTATTCGGAAAAATACTTTCAAATCGTATTATTATATATTTTCAAAATCTTAAAACCCATTTCAAAATACCGGAATTCAATCTCTCAAATTTCAAATTCAACTCTTCAGTTATAAATCATTTTATATAAATCAATTTCATATATAACTTTCAATATTTCAAATCCTTTCAAAAATTCAAATTCTTATTTTTAAAAGGTATATATAATCCTTATCGAAAACATTTTCACTTTTATATATTGAATATAATCATACTTATCAAAATAATAATTTCGATATATAAAACACTTTCTAAAAATACAAACAAACCCGATTTTCAATGGATTTCAAAACAAAGATAGAGATTTCAATTAGAGGGACTCCAATCGGATAGAATTCTGACTTGAAGATAGGCTCGAACGAAGATTAGGTAATTAAATTACAAAAATTGAAGATGGATATACTTATATAAATCGGGGCGACCTAACCGGTCAACCGTGATTCAAAATAAGATCGGTGCAGAATTCTAAGGCAAATCGACATTCGATCGCCAGATATAGAATTCGGCATAACAAGAGATAACAGCATCTAAACCGATGATACAGAAATCTTCGGTGAATCGATGCCCATAGTAAAGGAGTTTCACCCCTTTACAAATCATTCAGTAGAGTTATGGGATACTCCAGGATCAAAGAATACAAATAGGGGAGACAAGAATAGATTTCGGAACCGAGGGACGTTCCAAAATTCAAAGGAATTTTCAATCAAGAAAAGGAATTCAAGCTCGAACAAAAGTGATTCCGTAATTAAATTTACCATACATACTCAGGTTTGCCTAGAGCCAAAGCTCTGATACCAATTGTAACGACCCGGTATTTTGAACCATTCGCATCCGCACATGTCGAACTTGAATTGCTCAAAATATCAGATTGTTAATTTAAAATTTGGCAAAACTCAGCATATACAGTAAATAAATCAATCACAGAATCACAGACACAGAGTAATACAATAATACGCAGTGGAATAGATAAAATAGTAGTTCATGAAGCTACTATATAAACATCAGAGTTAGAAATAAAATACAACAGATTATCTCAAATGCAGTGAAGTCTCCAGTACAACAGATGACTTCTCTGAACGAATCAACTAGAAGAGCTGAAAGCTGAGGCGATAGTTGGATCTCCAAAGGAAGCTCTAAACTCCACAGGTGAGTCTCAAATGTTGTATCACTCGGTCTGACCCGAGCGTAAAACAAAACACAAAACACTCGAGCAGGATTAACATTCTTATATCAATAAATCCAACTCAAGTGAAATATCAACTGAAATACGAGTAACTTAAAGGATGTTTGGGATAACCATCCTCTAAGGATCTACGGAACTATCTACAAGGTGGAAATATAAACTATAACACCATGGTCATTCCAAATTAATTTATACTTCAATACCAAAATATCATTTCATTTCAAATATATCTATTTTCCAAAATAGTATATATAGGTTAAATAATTTAAAGTAAAGTATTTATAATTTCCTCAAGTCTCACAAATCGATTCACATCCACCCAAATTCCAAATTCAAATTTATTCAAAGCTCAATTCATCAATTCAATTCAGTTCTAAATATACCATTTAAATTTTCAATATATTTCAAAGCTTTAATATTCAACATTTTCAAAGTTAAATTTAACAGTTTCATATAGCTCTTGATTTAACTTTATTTTTATTTAATCAGGGAATATTCACTTAATAAATTGAATATCATTTAACTAGCCTTAAATTACATTTTTACTAAATATTTCCTTAAATTTATTTAAACAAGAAATATTCATTAAATTACTTAAATCAAACCCAAGTTATAAATCATATCTTAAATCTCAATTTCAATAAGTTTCAAATCAGTTTAATTAAATAAAATTCTTTAATGAATACAATTTCAACTAAATTCAAATTATCTTCCCAACCTTAACTTATTCAAATTATTACTGAAATCTATTTTGAAACATAAATTTAAATACTTAACCATATTATATGTATTAAATCAATCTTAATTAAATTAAATATTATTATTAAATCTATATATATATATCATCACCATTTATATATACTAATTTAAGAATCAACATTTATTAAAACCATATATTTCTTCCCAAATCCATAGAATTTATTTTCAAAATATTTACATATATGGACCAACGGTGTCTATATATATATCTATCATATGGTTAAGTGATACGGATATTTATCATTTCAATCCGAAATTTATATATATATACGGGTAGATATCATTTCAACCCGTAATCCCAATTTCAATTCAAATGAAAATCGCTTGGGTTTATCATTTCAACCCATAATGATTTTCTCCTATTCTAAAGCCCGTTCGGGTATGTATCATTTCAACCCATAGTGAATTCTATACTAACTGGGAACTTGCAGAGTGATAACAGATAATATAAAATACAACAACAGGCATATATCATCAATAACAATAAAATATAAACGATAGGATATGGTGTCAAATCCCACCGGTGAACCGATATAGATAATAGCATATATAACAATGTAAATAACTAACAACAGCATATTTCAATTGTCGTTTCGATTGAAATCAAATTTAATAAATATAAGAACGTTAAATCGTGAGTGATTTCTCACTTTTCGAGGCTAGGGTGTTTGACAACAGAGCAAGCTACGAATTTCAAAGCAAAGTGAAGTGGTCATAAATTTGACGGACAAGCCGATAGTTTACATTAACGAAGTCAAATCAGAATTGGATTGATGTAGATAAATGGTATAAGTGAATCTTATATATATACTATAGATAAATATATATATATATAGAATTATATTTTAAACTCAAACATGTTTAATATTTAAATATCTATGTATTTCGAAAATCCATTGCTTCGAATTAACACATATATTAAAATCAAAATATATACATAATAGGTTAAAAATCAATACTTGTATAAACGAATAGATATATAGGCAAATATATAAACATATGCGTAACCTATATACAAGTTATATCTTTAGAAATCAATATTTAAACTAAAGTCTATACAACTTGCTAAAATTGTTACAAAACTAATTTTATATACTAACAAAATTTAAATGCATACCATAACTTTTCTTTAAAATACAAACATAACATATGATATACCTTACTTATCCTATATATGTAAACTGGCATCTACATAAAACTTTCGAAAACAACATACATAACCGGCATATTATATATATATATATATATATACATAATTCATACATTTTTAAACATTACTATTATACAAACAGAGCTCAAGTACAATTATGAACAAAATAGGTATATATAAACTGTCGAGACTTATAAGCTTTATAATATACTGTATATTGTTTACATACTTTAACATATATAAAAGCTGTCATGCTAACTATACATATTATAACTAATAAAACAACATATATATCGTTATATACATTGTCTACTCAGTAATATACCCCACCAGACTATATCTACGAATAAAGTATATGAACAATCATACATATATATATATATATATAATTATAATACTTTTATAATAAAATATGTTGTAAGTCTATACACTAATATATATATATACTATATTTTTAATACACTATTCAATTTATAGCTGCAACCTGAAATTAACTACAACATATAGTATACCGTACATAACTAGCATATATAGATGCTTCTTTTAAAATGTATACTTCAATATAATGTACACCAGCATAAACAGCAAGCTAACATAGATACTAAAATACAGTGTAATACAATGTAATATAATATAAAATAATGTAATATAATATATATAAAATATTCGCATACCATTTTAAAAGAAGGAGGCTAGATGATGTTTAGGCCGAGAAGCGAGGAAAGGTAGGAAAGGAGGGGAACGCGGATCTGGATGATCGGGCAAGGTGAAGACAAGATGGTGGCGGATCTGGAAAGTGAAGGGGCAGGCGAGCAAGGAGAGCAGGCGAAGTGGTTAAGGCCGATGGGGTGGGTGCGGAGTCGATCTGGGTTGCTTTTGTGTGGCCGAGGTGGTGAAGTGCATCGGATCTAAGGCGAAGGTGATGGGCTCGGGTTGAACGGTGATGAGAAGAGCAGCGCGCGGGCAGATAGGTGGTGGAAGCGGGTCGGAGTGGAGAGTGGTGGGAGATATGAATTTGTATTTGCAAAAAGGGAATTGGACGAATGAAATTATCACAGGCAAAATATGCGAATGCCTTTGTTATATTGTTTTATATTTCATAAATGAAATAACAGAAAGGAAGAGGAAGGAACGGGAGAAAAAAATGATGAGCCAACGTATGAATTGAAACCAGCAAATATAAATTTAATGATGGGAATAAGGAAAGTCAAAATAATAAATTTTTGGAAATTAAACTCCATTTGTTTCAACAGATGGATAAAAGGACAAGGAATCCGAAAAGTTGAAAATTGAGTACCGGTGCGGTTATCGATCAATTGATTTCACTGGGTACCGAAAGCTGAAACACGGAATTGAATAGACTACGGAGATCAGCACAATGAGATGATCAAAACGGTATACATATATCAGTGGTACGATCATCCGATCAAAATTCGATAACCGGTATCGAAAATGCTGCTAATAGGCCAGAATTAAGATAAACGGAGTAATAAAAGTCTAAATTTGGAAAAAAGAAAAATGACGTCTCACTCAGAAGAGGATTTAGAAATTTTCTATAGAAAAATATTTAGGTTTGGAAATAAATTTATTATCATCAATTTTAACTGATTTGAATTGAAATGGAATTACACAATAAAATAAACTTCCGTATTTTCTGATGAAAATTTACCAATTGCTATGTTTTTAAATACGTATCCCAAATATAACATTTTTTCAAAATTCAATTATTTAAAATTTCACAAAAATTCAGTTAAATACGTTATTAAAACCAATTAAAATTTTTGGGTCGTTACAGGATTAGCCGAGGAGAGGTCTCTAGACATCTCCAACGTTATTCCATTGATAGCAAAGGGTGGCTTAGGAGAGATGGGAGGCATTGTGTTCCACGTGCTAGAGATTTTTTGAGAGCGGTTTTGGAGGAAGCCCGCCATTCTCGTATGACTATTCATCCGAGTGGTGACAAAATGTATCGGGATATGAAGAGTATGTTCTGGTGGAATGGCATGAAGAAGGACGTGGCAGAGTTTGTAGCTAAGTGTCTCATATGCCAAAGGGTAAAGGCAGAGCAGTAGAAGCCCGGTATACTACTTCAGCCCTTAGATGTGCTAGAGTGGAATTGGGACAGCATTTCTATGGATTTTATAGATGGTTTGCCCCGTTCTAGGAAGGGGAATACTATCATTTGGGTGATTGTTGATCGGTTGACCAAGAGTGCCCACTTCATCCTAGTTAAGAGCAAGCGTACAGCATCATATTTGGCATCCCTTTATGTTCGAGAGATAGTCCAACTTCACGAAATCCCTTCTCGTATAGTGAGTGATAGAGACCCCATTTTCACTAGTGAGTTTTGGAGGAGCTAACAAGAGGCGCTAGGGATGCAACTTAGATTGAGTACGGCCTATCACCCTCAAACGGATGGCCAAATGGAGAGAGTGAATAGAGTGCTTAAGGATTTGCTACGGATGTGCATTTTGGACTTTGGAGGAACTTGGGAGGAGCATCTTCCATTGGTTGATTTTGCGTATAATAACAGTTGCCAAGCGAGTATAGGAATGGCATCAGTTGAGGCTTTATATGGGAGACCTTGCAAGTCCCCTTCATGTTGGGTGGAGTCTACAGAGAAGTTGCTATTTGGGCCTGACATGGTGAGGGAGACATTGGAGAGAGTGGATTTAATTTGGCGAAGAATGAAGGCAGCCCAAGATAGGCAGAAGTCTTATGCGAATAAACGGAGGAGAGACATTGAGTTTGAGGTTGGAGACTTATTTTTTACCAGAGTATCCCCGCTTAAAAAGGTGGTAAGGTTCGGATCGAATGGAAAGTTAGCCCCCAGATTTGTTGGACCATTTCCTATCATAAGGAGAGTCGGGAAGATGGCTAACCGAGTGAAGTTACCAGATGGGCTCGCAGGAGTGCACGACATTTTCCATGTTTCGCACTAGCGAAAGTGCTTACATGACTCGGCGGAGGTTGCAGAGCCTAGTCAGTTGGAGGAGGTGGAGGTAAAAAGGGAAGCATCTATTTGGCGTATCCCCACGGAGATTATTGGAAGAGACATCAAGCGACTAAGGAATAAGGAGGTTCCTCTAGTAAAGGTGCAATGGGGAGATGATGTTGCAGATGCCACTTGGGAAGCAGAAGAGAAGATTCGTACTTTCTATCCTCATCTTTTCGATAGTAAGTTTTTAGAATTTCTTATTTCTATCTTTAGTTTTGAATAGGTTCTTTCCTTTATTATCCTTTAGGAGGGTAGAACTTAGGATTTAACCTATGGATGGTAGGATTTGATGTAAACATGTTATCAGAACATGTTATGAATGATGTATGCTAGTGGTTGCAAGTGGATGCTAATGGATGCATATAGGTACACTAGGCACTATTATTCTTTAGGGATCGGCCTAACTAGGACACTAGAACATATGCATATGGATGTGTGCGCATTTTATTCTATTTTTCATGGTTGCTATAAATGGATGATTATCACATGATTGTTGCATTTGGATGATGTTTGTAGCATGCATATAGAATTATCAGTTATCATTAGGAAATTTTCGCATTCATTTAGATACATGGCACAGACATTATTGCATAAAAGGAGGTCAATAGAATCAGTGGACCGTCTAATCTTTTGCATTAGTTAGGGGCATTTACACTACACTAATTGCATAAGTGTCATAAATTACATTAGAAAAACCTAAGGACAATGGATTAATGGTTGATGATTGAGTAGTTGGTTGTAGAATTGGATGAAAACATTTAGTACATTCTTCTATCCTTAGAGATTTCGGGGACGAAATCCCTTAAGGAGGGGAGAATGTAACAACCCAAAATTTAACCCGTAGTAATTAATTTGTTAATTAAATAATAATAAAATAACTCTGTGAAATTATCAAAATTGAGCCACGGGAGTTGCACCATTGTGTCCGTGGTAATTTTCTGGTCAATTTCCATATACAGAACGTCAAAATCCGAGTTGATATGAGCAAAGAACGAAATAATCAAAGAAACGAATATATATATGTATATATATAATACAGGTCGACCTGGGCAAGGGGGCGGTCGACCACCCGGTCGACCCGCCTTGACTTTTGGCAAGCGAACGAACATTCGTTCGTTCGAAAGATTCAGAAATGGTGGAACACGTATTTTGCATCGTTTAAACTGATCTGGTCCTTCCATTCATGCATCTGATGGCCCCTATTCAGCCTATGACGTGGTTGCATCCTATTCAATCCCCAAATCCTATGGTCTGAGATCCACTTCTACCCCTATAAACAGAACCCTAGGTCTAACACCTTTTCTCATTCTAAGATTTTTCTCCAATTGGGATAACCTATTCAGGAAGGACCCTAAGCGGAGTAATTTTCCAAGGAGGAAATCATTTTAAATAAAAATATTTAACAACCCAAGTGGATCCGTGAAGGCCCAAAGGGAAGAGCTAAGGACCAGAGGTGAGTGATTGTAATTATTTTAAATTTCTTTAAGTAATTTAAAATAAAAGGGTTTCCAATAGTTGTAGTTTTACTATGATTTTTGGAGTAACCTTTTTAGTAATTTATTTATAGTTTTTAGAATTATTTTCAGTTAATTTTTGTTTATTTCTAGCTTTTCCATTTATTTATAGTTTATTTACAGTATTTAGTTTATTTACTGTTATTTATGCATTATTTACATCTTCTTCTTACGCCTTGAATTTCCTTCTATTTTCAGTTTTCTTTTATTCCTCCTTCTTCTTCTTCGCGTATGGATTAGAATAGAATTAACGCAAAATTGGATTAAATTATAAGAAATCTGAAATATAGGAATATAAGATGTAAATTATAAAGACTATAATATAAATGGAATTGGACTGAAATTATGCCTAATTATGATATTAATTGGACTGAATTAAAGAGATTGGCCTAGTTATAACTTAGAATTATAACTAAAAAGAATAAAAGAAGAATAGAAGCTTATTTTTCACACTTAGACCTTGGGTTAAGTAACAAGAATGATTATAACGTAGGTTATAATAAGAAATAGAACATAATAAGGCTTATTCTAAGACTTAGGATAAATTAATAAGCACGGATAGTAAGAACAAGAGTAAAGGCTTATTTAAATAATTTATCTAAGTTAATAAGCAAGGAATTAAAGTAGGACCTGTACTAAATAGCATTCCCCTATTATTTTCTATGGGTACGGTGTTTCGCATAAACCTGAAGTGAGACGAGGGGAACGCTTATGCTAGTAGTGGTAGTAATTGGTCAATATAGAGATGTTCAAATCACGGAGGATTTGGACAAGGGCGCTATTAGATATTGTTTGGATGACGGGCCAGTACCGGCAGCATTCCCCTATATTTTCTATGGACACGGTGTTTCACATAATCCTGAAGTGAGACGAGGAGCATGCTTTTGCTGAGTCGAGGTAATAATACGACCCAATAGGTGGAGCAACAGGTAGCATGTCATGGTGGCAGTTACGCGTGCGACTTCCATTTCAGTGCTTAGTAATCGCTATGAGTTCCAAGCGCTTAGTATGTGTGTCTTTCGTAGACACCATTGCCTTCTGTGTAGGGAGATATGTATCCTTTAGTTCACAGTGGGTGCTTTGTGCATCTCTCGTAGTTACCATTGGCTGCTGTGTAGGTAGTTATATAGCGTCTAGTCTGCAGTAAGGTCTATGAAGTAGCAGGCCGATCAAAGGGTAGAACTAGGATTTCAGCCTAATTATAGGATTAGGAATTCTGCCTAATCAAGCATCTATCAAAGACAAGTGCAAACAATCAAAGGTGACCTATCTTATCAATTGTAATAGTTTAATTTATTTTCCATTTTATCCCTTTCCTATTTCCTTTGTTTTCTTTTGTATATACTAGAACTATTGAAGAGTCTATTACTTTTACTTTGCTTAAAGATTCTAGTAGTTACTATCATTCACCAGACTTTTAGTCTGACCCACTCCTCTATTTTCCCCTTTTCCCCCATAGGCAATCAAGGGAGAGAGCAGTAGATTGCAGTTGCTCGGAGACTTCTTGGAGATGATTCTACTATGTATTTCCCTACTTTTATTTCTGTTTTTCTTTCTTTGTACTGGCACTTGAGAGGGATATTTATACTCTGATTTTTGTTGAGACTATGAGTTTTTATTTCATGAGACATATTGCATTTTGAGACATGTATGTTGTATTTGGTATTTGACTTATTTGGTTTATGAAGCACTAATGAAGTTTTTGTTTTGAATAAGTTATTATATTTGTTTCCGCTATTTTTATCTATTTTTGTCTTGTGAATCTTAGTCTCTATTAGTTTCAATTATACCTACAATGCACCACGCCTTTTAATGTGTCCATTTGGGTATATTAAGGGGTGTGGGGTGTTTCATGATCAGAGTATATATAGGCAATTAAACAACTTTGCCATTACAACAACAACAACACAGCGGAATAAAAATAGAAGAGAACTCTAAGTAGCTATCATGCCTCCTGCATATCTCCGGAAGTTTATTCGTCTAAAGAGGTATCTGAAAACCTCAACTCTCAAACTACTCAAAATCAATTGAGCACCCAAGAGTTTAAGGGAAAAACATAAACTTCGAATCAGCCATAAAGCCTGGTATGAATGATAATCTACCATCTCAAACCATTTAGATATCTAGTGAGACCATGCCACTTAGCGGAACGGGTTTCCCCCTCACTAGTATCCTAAAACCTTTATAAAACCATATATTGTGCTTATGCGTCCACAATGGTTAAAACATAATAATGAGACCACGCCGCTTAGCGGAATGGTTTTTCCCCTCACTGGTATCCTAAAACCTTTATAAAACCACATACTATACTCCTGCATCCACAATGGTTAAAATATAGTAGTTCAAAATAATATGATGATATGCAAACAAGTAAATCAATTTTGGATTACCCATCCCCATTCATTTTTAACTATCTGTCTCAGTTATGGTTTCTAGGGTCACTATTAACCTATTAGTTTTCATGGGCTGACTAATAACATGTTTAATACTTATGGATTCCCTGTCCAGTTTCATAGTTTTCATGGGCTTACTATAAACTGTTTAAATTCATGGACTCCCTGTCCTATTTCATAGTTTTCATTGGATCAGTAAGAACCGATTGGCACATACCAATAACATTATTGTTTCATTAGTTCTCCCTGAACCTATTGGTAACTCCAATAACTTCCCTCTTATCCTAGTTTTCATGGGTTGAATAGGAACCTACTGACATCTGTCAATAACTTAATCCGGATAGAGTTTTCATGTGTTCACTACAAACCTATTGGCCCCTGCCAACAACTCTTTCTAATCATAGTTTTCATGGGTTTACTATAAACCTATTATCCCCTGCCAATAACTTTTCCTAAACATAGTTTTCATGGGTTTACTATGAATCTGTCTATCTGACAACTTCAGTATTTAGGCATCCTATATTTTGGTCTGTCTGACCTCCTAGGTGTTATTCTACTCATTCAGGAGTTAATTCAATTTATATTCACTACTGGGTCAACCTAGCTGGTTATTCTGCCCATCCCTAAAATACAGTTATGGGTCCATTTCAATGTGAATATATATATATATATGTATGTATGTATGTATGTATATGAAGAAGTAAACATACTAACATAATAATACCAACACCTGTGGTTTAATATCCTTGAAATCATTTTGTAAAACTTGGTTAATCCCTTTAACCTATTAATCAAGGAAGACTTCTTTAGAAACTCCGTACTTAAAATCATTTCAAAATTCTTCATTTATGCAATGTTTTTCCTTCAAAATGAGATTGTGTTTTTTTTTGAAAACTACGGCTTTCAAAACCTTAAAACATTACTTTTGAAACCCCTGGATAACCTCCTTCGAAAGCATAGAAAACTAATTTTCAAAACATTAAATATATACCTTTCAAAGCTCTTCAAATCATCTATTTCGAAACCAAAATATATCTTTCGAAAGTATCAAAACATTAGTTAATAATTCTTGGAAACACAGCTTCGAAACCAATGAATGTACCCCTTTCGAAACCATTGGGTTTACTCAAAAACATCTTTTGGGTCAAAGTGAATATATACGAAAGTATCCCTTTCGAAACATTTAATCTTCATATAAAATTGTTTGGGGAAAGTTTGATGGCGTCGGCACCATCCTTTCGAAAGCTTCAGAACATTTAAGTAAAACATTGAAGGTTAGCATCGATACCCCCTTCGAAGCCATTGCCTTTGAAACCCTTGAATCCTTTCGAAAGCATTTAGGAAGTGGCTGAGTACATATTTAAAACAAAAGCTACCTTTTGAAATCATTGATGACTTCAATACACTCGAAAGGCAAAAGAACGGCAGTATGGCTTCGATTAGGTCGGAACCACCATTTTCGAAAGCATTATTTTATAAACAAGGGACTTATTCGAAAGCTTATACTTAAAAATGAAAGATGGCAACCTTCTTCAAAAGCTATTTAGAAAACCCCTTTCGATAGCATATGTTTCAAATCCTTCGAAAGCTTTAGTAAAACAACGGAAGGCACTAACATTTAAAAGCAAAGCAAAGGTTTCGCTCCCATCAGAAGCTATGTTTCGACACCATGCCTTCCGCCTTCGTCTAATCCACTACGTACCCATGTTGATACCTTATGTATTGCTTTTGGCTTTGTGGAGTTTCGACTTGATTGAAGGCGGAAGCTATGAGTCGAAAGGTGCTTCTAATAGAGGCGGAACCCACTTTTCTAGGTAAAAGCCGATTAATGCTAGTTAAAGAAAATACTTTCTAACTAACCTGCCTACTTGTAAACATGTGATTGGTTGCCTCAACTTTTCAAATTATTTACAAAAATAACTGCCACATAATTTCAGACCTAAATCAAGATTAATTTAACAAATAAGCCATCCCATTAAGCAAAACAATTAAATCATTTAGGTCCTCCTCTAAAAATAATTTTATTCTCAGAGCAAATAACTTAGGAATAATCTCCGAAAATCACATAAATTCACTTTTAATATGTTATCTAACATATCTAAATTTCAGACCCGAATTCTCAATAAATTTCTAAACACAATTAACCATATTTTCCTTTGAAAACACATAATATTCTTTCCATAGCTTGGAAAATTATCAAAATTAAAACCCAGCTCCAAAATCATGTTTTACATAACATATAAATTCCTCATGGAATTAAAATCAATTATAATCGGTTTTACCCTTAAAATCGTGTAAAATCATATATAGACAATCTTGTTTAAATCTAACATGTTATGATCCAAGCATATCATCATAAAAATCATCATAAAAATTGATTTAATCTTAAACCCGAAAACAAATGATCATAAGAAAAAAATAGAGATGATATATATTATTATTCACCTTGATTAGGATAAGGAATTTGAGATTGGTTGTAGATTAATCTTTCCTAGCTTTAATCCTTAGCTTGATTTGAATTTCTCTTCTAGTTCTTCCTTAACAATAGCCGACAAATTTTCTCTTTTGTTTACGTTTTGGTGAAAAATGAAAATGAACTTGAATGGATGGTAGAGCCGTGGATATATATAAGGGTTATGGTAGTGCGGCTATTTCCCAATATACCCTTTTGTAAATTAATTTGCTTATAAACCATTCTTAAGCCCATTTAAACAATTAAGCACGACCCTTAATTTTATTCAAATCTCAATCCTTATCACTCTAATGTTTACATTATTCTATATAATTTATCTAATTAAATCTCTTGAACAATGTTATAAAAAATTAGGGGTATTGCAAAATCAGTTGTGAAGATTTATAAAAGAAGGTTTCTAATTATGTTTGGATATTATAAAAAGAGATATAAATAAATGTTTATAAAAGGAGTTTGTAAATATAAGGAGTTCTATAAATGTGTTTTATATAAAAAGGATATATAAAAAGACTGAGACCCAATTTCCATAAATGATCATTTTAAATTACGGTAGTATGGAAAATGTTCTTTCCATACTGAATACCAAATTCAGAGGTATGGAAACTCGTCTCTATCTTGAGAACTAAGAATGAATATCAAGGGAAGGATAGTTTTCTAACTTTTCTGATCTCATTGTTTATCCAGGGATAGTACTGTTTGAAATCTGGAAGTGGTGGTAAGTATATTTGGTCCAATTTCTATACGATCCATTTGCTTTCGCCAAAAGAGAATTGTTTTGGTTTATTATTATTATCAATGTTCAAATGATTTTTTTTTAAACCAAACGAGTATGGTTTTGGAAATGAAATCTTTCATAAGATTTGTAAATATACTTATACCGTCGAGATAAGTATATGAGTACATTTTCTAAGTATTGAAAATGTAGCATTTTGTGAATATACTTATACTATTGATATAAATATATGGAAAAGTTTTCCTAAGTTTTGAAAGTGAAATGTTCAGTGAATATACTTATACAGTTGAGATAAGTATATCAAATATTTTCAAGTATTGAAAAGAGTACAGAGACTTATGAATATATCTTTGTAAATGTACTTTGATACAAGTATATACAAAGTGGATTTAATTAATAAATGATTTATTTAAAGAGGATAAGTGGTTGCTTTTGTAGTTAATCATGCTTGGTTAAATCTATAGTTAAATTTTTGGTATTTGAAAGTTAAATAACCGACTATCAAGTGTT
This sequence comes from Allium fistulosum, assembly GCA_030737815.1. Taxonomy (NCBI): domain Eukaryota; kingdom Viridiplantae; phylum Streptophyta; class Magnoliopsida; order Asparagales; family Amaryllidaceae; genus Allium; species Allium fistulosum. The sequence goes on along the minus strand of CM060905.1, from coordinate 180,809,980 downwards.
GGTTAGTTTTTAAAACTATCGTTGTCAGTCAGAGAGATTGATATCAGATATATTATCCAAAAACCACTTCGAACCGGCATAAGCGTTCGAATTGGAGATGTCTTGAAGATGATCGAAGATGGAGTTCTTTGAAATGCAAGGGATACTTACTACTAATCCTAAGGGTGATTCCAAAATGGAGTAGCAGAAGTAGTGCCTTCTATTTGTTTATGTCCTGAACAACTTGTATGCATGAATGCTGGCATTGCATTGCTGCTTGGAGGGTAGTACTAGCATTTCAAGTGGGATTGCTATCTAAAAGGTAAAACGTAGCCTTAGGCCACATCAACCGGGAGTGACTAAAATAGGGGATATGATTTTGGCTATGTGTTTTGCTACCATTAGGGTATGTCATCACCCTTATATATATGGATTTGGTTGTGCATGAGAGCGCTTGGAAAAGGCTTACAAAGAAAATATGGTGGTAACATATTTGTTACTATCCAGTAAGGGGTAGGCCAGTCCTAATTCGCAAGGGGTCTATGGGAGGCCCTCGGTACATTTTATAGAGGTGTACTATGGTAGGCGGTACCCTAGTAGCCTTGTCATCGTATGGAAATCCATTCTCCACGAAGTGCCTTCGGACTTAGTTGTATACCTATTATGTTGGAATTTAATTAATGTAACAATTTCAGCTATGATTCTATATATATTTTAAATCGTAGACATTAGTATAATATTAGAAGATTTTCGAAGAAATGGTTTGGTTACTGTAAGGTAAAAATCCGTCCGTGTTTTTGTGCGGTGTGGTCTTATGAGGTACCATTGTTATGAAAGGTTTTATAACATTAAAATCCATTTGGGGTGTGTTTCTCACGATGGTTTACCCGACTAATTCGGCTGGTATTCTTTTATAATGCTCGAATAAGACCGAGCATATTTCAGATCTAGTTATGGATGCTTTGGAGCTTCAAGAGATGGGCTGGAGGCCTCTAAGATGTACTCACGTATATATTATTTTCCGCTGCATTTTTTGGTTGTATTTCTCAGCAACTGTGAGGATTGGTTGTTATAACTGTCCAGGCTGATAATAGATAGTTACTCTGATTTGATGTATGTATATTATAGTTTTTCTTTTGCAAAGATCTGTTGTATATTATATAATACTCTTCATGATGCGAGATTCTATTCTGTCTTTTTGGCACTTGGATGCTCGGCATGTGAATACCGTAGATGTACTAGGTCGACTTTTGAGGGTCGAAAAAGCGGGTCGTTACATGTGGTATCAGAGCATAGATTGAGCGAACACCTTGGCTTTGGTAGGGTAGACTCAGTTGAGATAGGGTTAGTAATACCCTATAGTGAGTTTGAGTGTGTGTGTGTGTGTGTATAAGATTGCGTATTTGTTAGTGATATAAAAATGTTTTATATTGTGTTGATTTATCGGTTGAGTAGTTTATGAATTCCGGTCGATACAGAAGGAACAACCATATCGATAGGGGTTTCTAAACTCTTGAACAAGGCATTTGACACAATATTGTTTTGAAAATGGGCAAATGAAATAATTTTACCTGTATTTTATTTTATATATAAAAGAATATTTTTTAGAAAATTGATACAGTTATTTATGAAATGTTTATTTGTTAGGAAATGATAATGTTCAATTATTATCATATATTGTTTAATTAGTTATGTTTGTCCAGTTTAGGAACATTGACTATTGTTTGTTGATTGATTGTTTGTGATAAGAGGGTTTATGAGCATTTATTGTTTTGGGTTGGGTTAAATATGAATACCTTGTGAATTCAGTTTCACATTATGACTATAAGGCGATCGGTGATAATGTTAGGTTAGAATTAAAAATTAATTTTAATAAAAGTTGCTTAGTATAATCTAAAAAACTATTTTTGTTTATGAAATGATTTTATATAAGAAGTGAAATTATATAAATAATTTATGAACATGCTTTATAAATAAAACGGATTTAAGCTGAGAATTTGGGAATTTAAATCCTGGTGTTTTCGAAAAAAAATTCCTAAGTTTTGGAGAAATTAATAATAGAATCGTTTAAAAGTATTTATGTATAGAAATATTTTAAAAAGTATTTAAAAGAGATAAAAAGCACTGAACTCACTTTGTCATTGGAAAATAATTCGGGTGATGACTACAACATCATTGGTGTTCATTTTTGAGTTTCTGAGAGAGGGATTGCTACCACAGCAATTTTCCTAGAGTTGTTTGGTAAAACAAAGTTTGTTTTAGATTCCCAAAAAGTATGATTTAATACACAAAGAAGATATGTATATTATTTCTAAAATGATATGAAATAAAAACCCGATGTTTAGTTCAAAAGTTTTTTGTTAAGATATTATAGACGTAAGTATCTTCCATTTAATAGTTTTGTTTGTGCATCTCGTTTTGAGATGTTGTTTTGTAATTTTTATTTGTTGAAATGAAATGGAATTTTCGACGATCCTGGAAAGTCGGAAACTTTCGAATAATTGAGAACTTAAAGCTAAATGTTTATGTGGAAATCTAAGAAACATAGGTTCTTATATGTTACAAATTTGAGAATATGGTAGGAATTTAATCAAGTTTTATGCTTGTTGACTATCTTGGTTTAGTAAAACAAATCCAAAATTTGTATATATACTCATAGGATATAGGAGAGTGTTATACGAATATAAACTTAAGTAATGATATAAGAAATGATTTAAAATAAATAATTTTAGTATTAAATGAAATACTATTGGTGTAATTTATTGTGATTTAATGGAAAGGATTATTGGTATAGCTAAGAAACCAATGGAATAAATACGTAAGTTGTGCATAGGTTATTTTATTCACATAGCTGTTTTGATCCAGATTCAAGTACATGATTTTGAGGTGATTTACACCGATTCGAACTAGGATTTTTCACTCGATTCTTGACGGCGAACACTTGATATGGATTTTTGATTTGATTTTGAAGTTTTCTATCATAGTATATGGCTATGCAAGGTGAATGGTGGTTTCTAATCAAGGAACCTGATCGGAGTCCGCACTAGGGAAGTCAAGTGAGTGATACTAGTTCGAAAATGAAATTTGTGTGATCGAGCAAGCGATCAGATAGATATTGCCTACTTGTGGAATATGTACATCATACATGCTTTAATATGGTTATATGCTTTGATATTATTTGTAAGTGAGACACAGGTACATGGAAGCAAAGGCTAGTTTGTCACTTTTGGTTTCATGAGTAGAGTTGGTTTGTTCGACAAATAGGTACATGTTTATGTTATTGTTGATGGTTTTTTTCCCCAGATATGGAAGGCCACTTTTGGGCTTTTGTTTTCTTTTGTTGGTTTCGACCCGTTGTGGCAAGTTGTAGTTTTACCAATCGAGCCCCGCAAAGGGGGTGCTGCCGAAATTTTCCATAACATGTGAGATCTTAAAAGTTTAATAACTCATTTTAAGTTAGAAATTTATAAGATTAAAGAGACATTTTTCTTACATGGAAATTTCGGGGACAAAATTCTTTTAAAGGGAGAAGAATGTAACAACCCAAAATTTTGTAATTTGATTCTGAATATTTAATTAATTCTAAATATTAGGATAATTTGTTTTTAACGTTTAAAACTGGAATTCAATATAGGGATTATTTAAATATTTGAATAGTGATTTAAATATCTGATTTTGGATTGAATATTAATTAAATAGGTTTAATGGTCATATTTAACTCCTTTTAATTAATAAATAATAATGGTAGATTCATTTTACAAATTTATTTGTAATAATTGATGGTCCAAATAAATAATATGAAAAATTTTTAACGACTAGATTTTCATTGACGTATTTTTAATTTAATTTATTTGCTTTTTCCGTAATTTTTAATCTGAAAAATATTTAAATTATCGTTTGACATTTTTTGGCAAACGACGGTATTTTTGAGATTTTACAAATCAAATAACCAGTGTATATTATTATTGTTTTGAGACCATTTCACATTTCTAAACGTGACCCTATTTTTGTTTTGTCATTCGTGGTTCGTATGGGAACAAAAATTTATGTGGGGAGATGTCGAAAATCGCAAAATAAATCTAATTCTAACACTTAGCAAAATCAATACACATTTTCCTCTTCTCTTTTTTTCACTATTTCATCAAAAATCAAAAACAAGAAAAAATGTAAAAACCTCCATCTTAAAAATTCAAAAACAAACCAAATAAAAATAAAAAAAACATAAATGATAAGCCTTTGAGTTTTAGGTGTGTAGATCTACAAGTGCACGTAATTTGAGGGCTTGCTCAACACTGTTTGGAGGGGTGGGCATTTTGAACGTGGCTACTAAGAACTATGGTTTTGATTTTTAGACAATTGAAGGCAAATTAGGAAAATTGAAGTGTGGATTCATGTTTGTGGGATGGAAGAGCACTTGCGGCCAAGTTTTGGTGGAGGCCGATCTAGGTTTAGGGCATGCATAGTTTCCTAGACGCGATAGAGGCCTGGGTGTCACAATTCATGGGATGGGGCTGCGCGGGATGGTGAGGGGTTTGGAGGGTGGAAATTATGTTGTAGAATTTGTCAATGCAATCGGATTGTGTTTTCAACAAGTGGTGAGGTAGAAATCATCGGTGGAAGTGCACGGTTATGGGGTGGGTATTCTCTGGTTTTAGGCGGCAGTTTTAAAAGGAGAATAAAGGATTAAGTTTGGTATTAAGAAGTTAATCGTGTAATTTGTAAATTTATAAATTGGTTAATTCTCAAATCTTATAATTTGAATAACTCTCTCGTATGAGGCCTAATCAAGACGCGGTCTTTTACGTTGCACCTGTAATGGCGAATGCTATGCAATGGAATTGGTTTGATTAAATTTGGAGCAAGTAAATTTTTAGGCTAAAATTGGAAGTCGTTTGATTTTAGTTCAAACCGAAACGCCTAAGTGTCCGTTGGAATTTCGATGAGTTTAACTCCCATTTTTGGTTAATTAGTATGATATATAGTAGATAAAATTTACTTTTTATGTTTGGATGAATTTTTGTTTGATTTGGTTAAACATCCACTTTTGAAAAGCGATTAACATTTAAATTGAAGATACAGAAATTTAGTAGAGAAATCCGGAATTCTCGACAATGTGATTTTTAATTTCCAATTATATTTCTGTTGATCTTATTTAGAAATATACCTATTATATAGATTGTTAAATGCTAAAAATTTGATTGTTTGGCCATATTTGATGTGACACTATGTGAAAAATTGAACTTATTTTGAGAAAAGGTAGTGATAGCACTGGTTAAGTGTGGTAACTATTGGCCTCGATATAGTATTTTGAAAATATTATTAAGTGTTGTTTGATTTGAAAATGGCTTTCGATTGGAAAAGAGATTTTTAATCAGACTCGTTTTATTTTCTATGATATTTTATTTGAAATAAAAATATAGTTTTCGTAATTCTATATTTTACTTTTAATTTCAATATTTATTCTTTTCTAATTTATGTAGATATAAGTAAATATTTTAAGATTTGTTTTGAAGATATCTATTTTCATGGAAAATATAATATAATAATAAATGTCTATTTTAAAGGAAATAAAAAGGGGTTTACCATTATTTAAAAGTGATTTTGTTTCTAAAAGGAGATAGAAATATTTTGGAACAAATATTTGTGAACATTTTATATAAAAATGTTGTAAAAAAAGAACAAATTCATAAAATGTTTTTATAAAGGAAGAGAGATTTATATGCAATATTTTTTAAATAAAAGGATAGGTTTATAACGTTTTTTTGTAAAGGGAAAATATTATCATTTAATAATTCGAGTAATAAATCACAATGGTGAATTTATTGTAATATAGTAAATGATTGCGTTATGGAAAGTGTTTGAGTTTTATAGTTGTATTTGGAGATTAGTTTTATATATGGGGTTTATTTTTTGAAGCTTTGTGTTTATATTTGGAGATTTATAAAAGGAGTTTATTAAATGAATTTGGATTTTTATAAAAGAGTTGCAAATGAATTTGAGGATTTTAAAACAAAGTTTTATAAATAATATTTTATAAATGAAGTTTTGTAAAAGAGTATTATAAAAAGTATAAAGGTTGTTTATAAAGGAGCTTATTAAATATGTTGTGAAGATTTATAAAAGGAGGTTTCTAATTATGTTTGGATATTATAAAAAGAGTTTTATATTTTATAAATAAATGTTTATAAAAGGATTTTGTAAATACAAGAGTTCTATGAAGGCATTTATAAAAAGGGATTTATAAAAAGGTTAAGATCTGATTTTCGTAAATGATCATTTTAAATTACGGTGGTTTGGAAAATGTTGTTTCCATACTTAATACCAAATTACGAGATATGAAAACTCGTCTCTATCTTGAGAATTAAGAATGTATATCAAGGCAATGATAGTTTTCTAACTTGTATGGTCTCATCGAGGGATAGTACTGTTTGAAATCGAGAAGTGGTTGTAAGTATAGTTGGTCCAATTTCTATACGATCTATGTACTTTCACCAAAATAGAAGTGTTTTGGGTTTATTTTTATTATCAATAGTTAAATGACATTTGTTTCAACCAAAACAAGCATGGTTTTGGAAATGAAATCTTTCCTAAGATTTGTGAATATACTTATACCGTTAAGATAAGTATATAAGTACATTTTCTAAGTATTAGAACTGTAACATTTTGTGAATATGCTTATACCGTTAATATAAGTATATGAAAAAAAATTCCTAAGTTTTGAAAGTGAAATGTTCTAGGAATATACTTATACGGTTGAGATAACTATATCAAATATTTTCAGGTATCGAAAAGAGTAGAGGAGACTTGTGAATATATCTTTGTAAAAGTATTTTGATACAAATATTTACAAGGTGTTTTTAATTAACAAATGATTCAGTTAAAGTGGCTTAGTGGTTGCTTTTGTGCTTGACCATGCTTGGTTAAATCTATAGTTGAATTGTTTTGTATTTGATAGTTAAATAATCGATTATAAAGTGTTGATCAGTTTTTAAAACTATCATTGTCGATTCGAAGTGACCAGGATTGGATATATTATCCGAAAACCACTTCGAATCGACACAAACATTTGAATTGGAGATATCTTGAAGGTGGTCGAAGACGGAGTTCTTTGAAGTGCAAGGCCTACTTGCTACTGATCCTGAGGGTGATTCCAAAATAGATGTAGTAGAGGTAGTGCCTTCGGTTTGTTTATATCCTGAACAACTTGTATGGACAAATGCTGGCAGTAGATTTCTGCTTAAAGGGTAGTGTTAGAATTCCAAGTGGGATTGTTATCTAAAAGGTAAAACGTAGCCTCAAGCCTCATCAACTGAGAATGACTAAAACATGGGATATGCTTTAGGGCTATGTGGTTCGCTACCATTACGATATGCCATCGCCCTTCTTGATATACATACATACATAAATAAATAAATAAATGGATTTGGTTGTGCATGAGAGCACTCGGATAAAGGTTGCAAATTAATCGTGGTGGTGACTTTATTGGTACTATTCGGTAAGGGTTAGGCTGGTCCTGGTTCGTAGAGGGTCTAGCAGTGGCCCTCGGTACATTTTCTAGAAGTGTACTATGGCAGATGGTACTTCGGTAGCCTTGTCAATGTATGGAAATCCATTCCCCAATAAGTTCCTTCAGACTTAGTTGTATAACTATCATGCTGGAATTTAATTAATGTGACAATTTCGGCTATGATTCCATATTTATTTGAAACCGTAAATATTATTATAATTTCAGAAGATTTCCTATGAAATGGTTTGGTTATTGTTTATGTGTGTTGTGTCTTACGAGATAACTTTGTTCTAAAAGGTTTTATAACATTAAAATCCATTTGAGGTGTGTTTCACACGCTGGTTTACCATACATATATGGGTATTATTCTCTTATAATGCTCAGGTCAAACTGAGCATATTTTAGATCTAGTTATGGATGCTTTGGAGCTTCAGGAGATGAGCTGGAGGCCTCCAAGGTGTACTCATGTATATTTTCCGCTGCATTTGTTGGTTGTATTTATCAACAATTATGAGGATAGACTGTTATAACTATCCAGACTGATGATAAATAGTTACTCTGAATTAATGTATATATGTTATAATTTTGCTTTTGTAAAGATCTGTTGTTTATTATATATTATTCGTCACGATGTAAGATTTTGTCATGTCTTTTCTTTCTTTTCCCCCAAAAATCTTTCTTTCCAGCATTTGGATGCCTGACGGATGCTCGACACGTGAATACCGTGGATGTATTAGTGTCGACTTTTGAGGGTTAAAAGATGGGAAGTTACACCGTTTGATGTGATTGTTGCTATTTGTTGTTGGTTGATTTTGATTGTTGTTATTTTGGTTGCTTGTTTTCATGTTTGATAGTTTGTGTGCTAGTTATTATTGATTATCATTGTTTGCTATTGTCTGATCGTTGCTTGTTTCTTATTATTGCTTATTATTTGTTGTTGTTTGATATTGTTTGAAGGTTGCTTGTATGCTAATTTTAATTTCCTATTAAAGCATATTCAGAGAGAGAAAGCGCTAACTATCTAAAATAGAACACATATCTTCCATGCCAACTATAGGGTCGATGTGGGATCTATACGAGTCAATCGCATTTTGATATAACTCGAAGTATGTGGTATATTTTGATACCGACTTATTTGAGTTTACTCCCTAATTGTTAGCTATGTATGGTTATGGTAGTATCGGTTACTATGCTACAATTATTCACATTTAAATTTTGTATTGCTTTGGAATTGGTACCTAATCCTCTTGGTATAGTACAATAAGGTACTTGATAGTTGAAGTGTGACTATTTAAATGCTTATTTGCTTAGATTTGCATTTAAATGGTGAGAATCTTTCTTAAAAAGAGGTATGAATTTTTGTAAATGTGGGATAGTGTGGGTTATCACAGGTTTCCTAGTGGTGTGATGCATTATAATTTAGGAGTTTCTGTAACGTTGATAGCATAAGGGAAAGTACTGCTGAAATTTTTCAAAATTGAGCTTTGGGAATTTTGATCAGTTCTGTTGCTTTCACGTACTCATAGGAATTTCGAGGATAAAATTATTTTAAGGATGGGAGAATGTAACACCCCACCATTTTAACAACTAAATATTTAAATGATTAATTCAAATATTTAATTATTAATTAATGTAATGCCCATTATACTCGGTTTTTCAGGGATGGGTGAATTTGGACTCTAGGCACCCGCCATTGAGACCACAATTCAATCATGAGAAAAATAAGTATAAGTCGGCTTCATTTGGAGTCCATAATTTTTTGGAGTGTATGTGATTTCTTGAGAAAGAAGTGAATTTAGGCTAACGCCCATTAGCTTGCCTATAAGTTGGTCGATCGCTTCATTACTTTCATTTCATTCTCATTTCACGTTACTTTTCCTCTTTCTATGCTAATCCTTCTCTAATTATTCCTTAACCCCCTAAGCCTTCAATCACTAATCCAAGCTTAGATAAAATTCCTAAATTCAAACTAAAATCACCATAATTCCTCTCTACTAATTCCTTACATAACACATCAAGAAATTAGCATAAAGTGGAGTTTAGAGTTACATCTCAACTTTAAAGAGAGCATGGAGTTGAGTTTTGTTGATTATAGCTTGGTTTGGTAAAGAAAAAGGTGAGTGGAATGATTCTCCCGACTTATTTACATGTTACAATTTATATATTTGTCCATTAATGATTATAGCGTTATGTGAGTGATTTTGAGAATGCGTATGATGATTTAGGCTTATGTTTATATTGTAAACATGATTTTATCACCATATTACTTGTTTGAGACCTTAATTACTAATTTTATAAAAGTTAGTAAGCTTTGATATTTGATTTGGGCTTAACGGAATGTTTGTGTATGGTGTTATAATATATAAGAGACTAATTAAGTGATATCATGATGTATACCTCATTGGTTAGTAAAGATTAAATCAGTTGAATCGATTTTAGAAAAGTTAGTACGTTAATTAAATGAGTTAGAAGCTCTATACTTATTATTAAAGTGTTTTGAGGCTTAGTGAAGCTTAATTAGTACTTATTAATATTATTCAAGAAAGGAAATAATTTTATAGGTGAAAGATATATTTTATAAAATAGGATGAGATTTTATAAAATAAAATAAATGGTATATTTTATAAAATAGTATGAGATTTTATAAAATGGTATAAAAGATATATTTTATAAATTGGAAAGATATTTTATAATCTAAAATAAATGAAATATTTTATAAAAGAGTATGAGATTACATAAAATAATATGAAGAATATATTTTATAAAAAATGTTATAAGGTTTTATGAAATGAATACTTAAGTTTAAATAAAGAATTAAGTGTTGTAAAGGCTTAAATTAATTTATAAGTTTTATAAAATAATATGTGATTTTATAAAATAGTATGAAAAGATATTTTACTTTCAATGAAAAGACTTAGTAAAAAAAAGTAAGACTTGATTTAGTAATAATTGAATTACCTACTCGAATATACATGTATGATTATATCCATGAGCAGGTATACATATACATGTATTTGAAGTAGTATATATAATAATCCAGACAATTCTTGTGTTGTAACTAGAATTGTTGAATATAGTTGTGTGTTTGTACATATATATGTGTACGTGAATATTTATATTTGTATATTAGCATGTGAGTGGCATCTCATGTAGCTATTGCGACCATCATATGCGCTAAGTTGCATGAGAAGGTACCAGGTCGAGTAATCCCTTCGGTGAAGCCCAAAATGTGATTTATATATTTGTGGTGTGTTTATGTGTACATATGTGCATAGGCGTGCAAAAATAGGTGCATCAACACACATGTGAGCAACACACAAGGCAAGAAGGCTGGTTAAGTTTGTTTTGGCATGTTAGAGCAGGCCGGGTTGCAAGATTCTCCCATTGAAGTCTACACATGCAAAGAGTGGACATCATGTTGAAATCAATTTTCAAATACGTAAGAGAGCGCATCCAAAACATCAAATAATGGGCCCTGAGAGAAGTCTCGTGTAGTGAAGGCAGGCTAATGGAGCTAGGCGACTCATTGTGCGAAGCGTTGGAGCAAATCGAGTTCGGATGGGTGGTCAGGGGGCATAGGTTGTACCTGCCCCAGGCTTTACTGCTTGGGACAGGCTACCATCGGTCCACCAATGGCTTACCATCAGTGAACCGATGGTGCACAAACCTGGGTAGTAAGGTTTGGGCATGGTGCAATTTAACAGGGGTTTCTTCCTCGGTTTCGGATGTGGGTTAATGTGAAGCTTTGGAGCAACTTTTGGAAGGTTTGGGAAACTCGAGGAAGCTGAATGCAAGGTGAAGCTCGGGATTCAGATGCAATGTATTTTGCTATGTATGCAATTATAACACATCGCGATTTTTACGATAACTACTTTGAAAAAAATTAATTAATAAATAGTAAACGCCGAAAATAGAATTTTTACACATATCATAATTTGGCTACGAAACTTACACCATTGGATTCGTGGTTATTTTCTGATTGATTTTCATCCATAAAGTTTTCCAATCGGAGTTCAAACGAAAAAGTTATTAACGTTTGAAGTTTTTGAATCGGAAATAATTATATATGCAATTATGGTAATAAGAATAAATTAGACGTTAATTAATAACATTAATGGAAACTTCAACGTTAAGTAAAGTTAACGTTAATCAAATGCAAGAAATATAGTTATAGTGGAAACAAATAACCAGGGTTAATTAAAGAAGGAATCAAACATAATGTGATCAAGTAGCATAATTAACAAAATCACAAACAATAATTAATCATGCTTAGGAACAAGCATAGGTCTACCCACAATACACCCAGATCGATCGGTAGCGGCCGACCATAAACCATAAGCGGTCGACCATTGCTGGTATTGAATCATGATTGTAAAATAAGAATGGCTGAAGGAGATGCAATGTAATATTTTACTTACCACAAAGTTACGAGGGGCTTCTAGGATTAAACTAAATGATTTCCTAGGGAAAATCTAACGCTAACCCATATATATGCAAGTCTAGTTTCTCACTTCTCTTCTCATATTTTCTGGGTCATAGAGCAAAACTCTATCATTCTCTTTTCTCTACAATTTCTAGAATTCTAAAAGTAATAAAATATAATATTATATGTACATACATACATACATATGTGTGTGTGTAGAAAAAATTGGAGAATAGGGGAAGATAAGAATATAATAGATTCAGAACATAAGAATGATGGTAAATCGTGAATCTTAAACTCTAATCTAAATTCAATTCAATCCTTTCCCCAGATCTATAATTCTAATAGGTATATACCCTACTTATATTTTGGATTTAAAGTAAGAGGGAGTCAAATAAAAAGAAAACGGATCTAAATCTAGAGAATTGGAGCTAAAAGAAAGTAAGTGGAAAATTACATATTTTGTAATAATATTAGATTTATATCATTGTAGATCTATTCCTAAATGATTGAAATGTAAATTGGAATTGTAGGCTAAACCTATACACATGCAATGAAATTATAAATTCTGTCTACATAATCTGTAATTGTTAATTTGATATATCTATATGTTATATGAATGTAAATCCAGAAAAGATTTAGGTATTAGAAATCCTTAAATTTATTATTGAATAATAGTAGACCATGAATGTATAAATGATGTAATAATTCTAGATTTGTTATTTAAATGGATATTGAAAAGTAAGAATATAAAACAAAGAAATCAAAATAAAAAAAGTAGGGTTTAAGTGGTTGCAACGACCCGGTATTTCGTGCCATTCGCATCCGCACATGTCGAACTTGAATTGCTCAAAATATCAGATTGTTAATTTATATTTGGCAAAACTCAGCATATACATTAAATAAATCAATCACAGAATCATAGACACAGAGTAATAAAACAATAAGCAGCGGAAACAAATGACTAGTAGTTCATAAAGCTACTATATATATAACAGAATTAAACAAGATACAACAGAAGTCACAAATACATAGAAGTCTCAATACAATAGTCAAATACAAGATTAGAATATATCACAGGAGTCAACTGAATAACTGCAAGCTAAATAGATAGATGGATCTCCAAGTGAAGCTCCAACTTCAAAGGTGAGTCTCAAATGTTGTGACACTCAGTCTGACCCGAGCATAAAGCAAAACACAAAACACTCGAGTCAGGATTTACATTCTTATATCAATAAATCCAACTCAAGTGAAGTAGCAACTAAAATACAAGTAACTTAAAGGATGTTTGGGATACCCATCCTCTAAGGATCCGTGGAACTATCTACTATGTAGTACAATAAGCTATTATAATATGTCTATAGTAAAATAAACTATTAAAATAGTGTTAAGGCGTTACCCATATCCCCCTTAACACATTTTATATATTCCCAAAGTCTATACAGTACCGTAACTTCCCGTAAACTGGGCTTATCAGAAGGCACTCCATACGTATGGTACAAAACAAACTCGTAGTGGTCTCGATAAGGTAGGTGACACGGCACAACTAGGCAATGCCAGGGTAGATATACGAATTACACTTCCGGGCTGGTGGTAACGCATAGCCGCAGCTACCGCTATAACGACCCGATATTTTCAACCATTCGCATCCATTATAAGTGTATAGGTAGACACTCATGCCGGAGTTGAATTGCTCAAAATACCGCGTTGTAATTAAAATTTGGCAAATCTCAGAATATACAGTAAATAAATATAATCACAGATCACAGACACAGAGTAAAATAATGCAGCGGAAGTAAAAGAAATAGTAGTTCATGAAGCTACTATATAAATATGTCAGAGTTACATAAGATACAAAAGAAGAAATAGAGTACAACAAAAGTCTCAATAAAATAACCAAGTACAAGCTGAGTAGAACAATGGAATTGAAATAGATAGGACATGACAAGCAGATAATCTCCAGCGATTCAAATCTCCAAGAGAGTGGAAATCCAAATCTGTGAATAACTCAGGCTGACCCGAGCGTAAAGAAAAACACAAAACACTCGAGTCAGGACAATATATACTTATATAATGTAAACCAACTCAAGTGAACTGTAATAAAGGTACAAGTAACTTAGAAGATGCTTGGGACCGCCCATCCTCTAAGGATCCGTTAAACTATCTACTATGTAGTAATATTCGATATTATAATAGTGTCTAAATAAGTAAAGTATAATCATATAGAAAATAGCGTTAAGGGGATGGAGAACCTTAACGCGGTCGGATCTTAAAATCATAATCGTAGTAAAGCTCGATATGGTAGGTGACACGGCACAACTAGGCAATGCCAGGGTAGATATACCAATTACGCACACGGACTGATGGAGCGCATAGCAGCCACTATCGTCCACCTCGAACAACACTCCCAAATCGGAGGATGGCCATCTAATCAATCACAAGTAAGAGTATAATATCGAAGAAATGTGTCCGAGAAGAGGTGCTACCTCACTGGTCCGAGATCGCTCCTGTTTTAGCCACCTTATGCAGACTCACGGGAGTTGGGTCCATGTAACATACCTTAAGAACGTCGCCACCATCCTACTTCATTCTGGAATCTCCACCGCGTACACGGTTGTCAAAGTGGTTTTCGGTATCGACAGAGAGTATGTCCATATCCGATCCCGGTCTCTTTGCCAACCAATCGTTATTATAACCCGTGGTTATAACTTTTAAAAACAATACTTTACTTCAAAATAAAATATCATTTCAAACCATATCTTTATCAAAATAAAGATTTATCATTTCCAAATCATTTCAATATTCCAAAATATCGTATCCTTTCAAACTTCCTTTCAAATCATTTCAATATATCAAATATCATATCTTCCAAAACTTCAATTTCAAATCACCTTAATATCAAAATATCATATCTTTGATGGTTATACTTCGAAACCAAAAATCATTTTTATTTCAAAACTATACCCATTCCAAAACAATATCATTTCCATTTCAAACATATATTCACCTTTCAAATAGTCTATACTTTCAAAGTTATAATTCTTTTGAAACTAAAACATTTGAAATCATTATACTTTGAAAATCACAACATTTCGAAAACATATACTTGAAATCATCTTTTAATTCTACAAATTTACAAATTTATTAAATTAAACCCAAATTCCAAATTTTAATTTTTATTTCCAACCATCATTTTCAACTCAAATTCAGTTTACTAACAAACCATTTCAAATCTTATAAATTTCAAATATAGGTTTAATTCACAAAATACAGTATTCAATCTTTAGAAAATTTCAAAGCTTAAATATCCCACATTTCATAAATCCAATATCATTTAAATAAACTAAATAACATATACTTCAAATTTTCATTTATCAAATAAATTAGATAATCAGAAATCAAATATCATTTCAAATCCATTTCAAAGTATCAAAATATTATTCAAAACACCATTCATTTTAATTCATTTAAAATACCATTTTAAAACTCACATAAAAATCAAATTCTTCCATTTAAAACCATTTAAATGTCTCTTCATTATCTTTAGCATTTTTAACATTTTATTTTAAAAATTATATCATTTTCCAAAGATTATTTTTCATTAAAATTTATTAAAACAACAAAATATAGTTTCCGTAGCACTTATAAAATGCTACGTAAAGTTATAGTTTAAAATAGTTCATTTAACAAAACGACAGCACTTAAATGCTGTAATATATTTCCATTAAAATTAAAATAAACTTAAATGTTAAGTTTAACCACTATAGCACTTACAAAGTGCTATAATAGCCTTTATTCCAAATTAACTCTTTAGTTCATTTAAACAACTACAGCAATTACAATATGTTGTAATATCTTTTACATACGTTTAAAAATGCTGTCAAATCAAATTTAGAGCTTAATTACCATTTCACAAATTTAACTAAATTTCCAATTCCATTTAATTAACTCAAACCTTTAATTAAAACCAAATTTCACATTTCCTAGTCAAATTATATTTTAAAAGATCACTTTTAAACATTCATTTATTTAACCACTTAAATTCATAGAAAAATCAATAATACTTTAATAAATCACTTAAATTCAAATTAATCAAATTATTATATTTACCATTTCCAAATAAAATTTAATATCCATTTTATTTATATAACTTAAATATCATTTTTAACCAAAATTCCAAATTTCCAACTTAAGTTATATTTCAAAAATCCAGTTAAACCATTCATTAATTACATTTTTAACACATAGAAAAATCATAATTTCTTTAATTCAAAATATTTCAAAATCTATTTAAATCAAATTTCATAAATTTATATTTTTAAAATACTTAAAAATATTCAAAACACTTTATAAAATAACCACGGGCCTGTATAAAATTTTCTAGCCTAGGTCAAGTGATACGGATATGTATCATTTCAATCCGCAGTTAAAAAGAAAAATCCGGGTTCTATCATTTCAAACCCGCAATCCCAAGTTAAAATAAATTAAATAAAAATCGTTCAGGCCTATCATTTCAGCCCATAACGATTTTTCCCTATTCTAAAGTCCGTTCGGGTATGTATCATTTCAACCTATAGTGATTCTAGTCTACAGGGAACTTGCAATGGTGATAACAGATATAAATAACAGAATAACATTAAATAACAGTAACATATGATATAACAGGTGTAATAATAGGTGTGAACATCATATGATAATAATATAAGCATATATAACATGATAATATATTTCTACAGATTTACAGCGTGTCAATTTACTAGTTATATAGGTACATATTGTCTGGTAAGAATAACTCACCTGTATTGAGCTGGAGATTACAACCAAGGCACATAACACAAACACAATGAAGGCACGACAACTCGAATACAACTTGAAAGTGGAGAGCCAAAGCTAATAGCCTTGAATACATTTATGCAAAACAATACAATTTATATAAGTTTCAAAACAATTCAACAGTAGACATTGTTAGAAATCAATGCCCAAAACAAAGACAAATGTTTTGCACTTGTTCTCAACTTCACATACTTCAGTTATGGACTGAAATAGCACAGCAAAGGCATGAATTAAGGTCTGGTTTGGGTCCCTATAGGGTTGGCCTAGCATGGGTTTGATGGTGAAGAGAGGTATAGGTGCAACAAATCTACACTACAAGGCAAATACAAGGCAAATATCAACATTTCAAGGATATGAATGGGCTCGACCAGAGGCTATGTGGGTAAGGCCTGATGTCCAGATGGTGGTGGATGATGTGGCAGAGGGTGGAGGTCAGGTCAGAGGTGGTGGTGGTGGAGGAAGTGGCGGCAAGTGGTGGGTAAAGGTGATGATGCAAAACTAGGTCTAGGCTTTCATGTAAGTGATGAATTTTTGAGTTTTTGTGGTGATGCATGCCATAGGGGTGCTCGGCCTGGAGTTGGTGATGATCTAGGGTGGTAGTTGGTCGGAGCATCAGGTGGTGGAGGTTGGCCAAGGGCTGGAGGAGGAGGAGCCAATCAAATCTAGATGAGAACAAGTGCAAATTCAAGTAGAAAACAATAGAAAAAGCAAGTGGAAGAAGAAGAATTTTACCCAAACTTTTCAACAATGAAGATGGCCGAAATTTTTGATGATGAGAAAGATAATTCACGTGAAAAATAATGTGCAGTGCAGCTAAAAGAAAGGAGTAAAGGTACGGCCAAAAAAAATTTAAGGTGGAGGTTGAGAAAATGAAGAGACGGGAAAACAAAGAGACAAGAGCAACTAAAGAGACACAAACCTTTTTAATTTCTTTTATATATATTTGTAATTTATAAATAAAAAAAACTGAGAAATAAAGATAACAACTCAGAAATAAAAATAAATATATAAAATAATAATTAAATTTTGAATAAATAGAATTTAAATTAAGAAAATGGCTTTAAAATGCAAACTAGGCTTTAAAAGTTAGAAATAACTTCAGTACACTTTGAAAAAATCTATTTTAATTTAAATACATATAAAAATGAATATAAATAAAGTAAAACACAGCAAATAAAAGTGAATGCATGAAATAAATAAATAAATTTTAAATTAAATATAATTTTAATGAAGAAAATAACAGAAAAATGGAAACTAGGCTTTATAAATTGAAATAAATTCAAGTAAACTTTAGAAAAATTATAACATCACTTTAAAATTATTAAAAGATAAAAATATACATAAAATAACATATTAACACATATTGAAATAAAATATGACAAAGAAATATAATTTATACAATTTAAAATAAATAATATTGCAAAATAAACAGTTTATACACAAAATTGAAACTTACATAACTTCTACAATATAAGTCCGTTTTCAACGAAACGAAAAGCAATATTCATGGAATTAAATCTATTTTCATAATAAAAGATAAAATTTAAGAATTTTAAATATTTAAATTTAAAGTTTAAAAGTCAAAGTTTGACCAGTTTGAACAGAAATTCACTTTACAGTAAAATATCCAATTTTTACCAGTTTGAAACTAAAATTTACATAACAATCAAAATTTATATTTAGAAATGAAATATTTGAAATAAAACAAGTTTAAAATAATTTCAAATTAAAATAAAGTTTTTTTCAATCAGGAAATTCAATTTAACAGCAATAAAATATAAAATAAAATAAGCCTAAAATGTAGGGTTGTTACACTCTCCCCCACTCAAAACTTTTCGTCCCCGAAAAGGAATGAGGTACGGGAAAGCACAGAAAAAGAAAAAATGAAATAGAATTAAGACAAGATGATAAGAAGATTGGAATTACACCTGATAACTATTGTTATAGGTAAGTTTGACAAGATGGAGGTGATCAAATCAAGAATATAAGCACGAAAAAGATCCTCTAGAGTCTGAATCTCCCTTTTCACTTGACTGACGGTCTATGAATGGAAAAACAGTGTTTAGATCCAGATGAGTAACAAAGGTTATCAAAGGTTACAGAAAGATTTCTAAACAGACTGGTATAAGCAATAGCCTTCCCATTCTGTAACAAGATAAGAGAAATAAGGACAACCAAAAGGTAGTTTGAAAAACAAAATAAGATAATAGATTTGTAACCATAATGTTTCGAAATCATAACAATTTAGAGATGTTATCATTTGGAAATCATACTACTTAAAATCATAACACTTTGGAAATGTTATTCTTAAAAAAAACACAACACTTAGAAAATCATAACACCTTTTTTACAAATAATCTTCATTTAAACCATTTTAATCCAAGATCAAATAATATTCATTTTAAAGTTGTAACATTTCTAAGTTCATTCAATTATAAAAATTTCCAAAACACTGTATTTTCAAAACAGCAGCACTTATAAAATGCTACAGTAGATATATTAATATTTCAAATCAGTTTAATATCAGAAATATTCATTTGGATATCATTTAACTTATAACTTATTAAAACAAACTTTTATGAATGGAATATTCAAATCAAACTATACCTCATTTATTAAGTTAAAAGTTCACTATTTTAGTTAGCTTTTAATTTAACACATAACCTAACACTTTATTTAAAATACCCATTTCACAAATAGATATTCCTTTAATAAGTTACACTTAAAATTCCATTTGAAAACCAAATTCTCAATTATCAATTTTTAGTGATGTTAAAATACAATTTAACTATTTAAATTATAATCATTCATTTTTCAAGACATATCTATTTCATAAATAAAATATTTATCATAGCAAATATAATAATCAAATTTTCTTTACACATTTACTCATTTAGACATCAATTAACTATGAATTCAAGTTAAATAAACTTTATTACAAAATGTCCAATTCAAATGTATATTTTTTTTATCTATTCAAAGATACATCATTTATTATACAACATATTCATTTTAGGAAATAACCTTTATTAAAATTCCTAGGTTAGACTTAAGGTTCCATAGTAAATCAAATTTGATTATTAAGTTATTTAAATAAAATCTCTTTAAATTCCTTTTTCACTATTTACCTCTGTTAATCTTTTATAACTAAAATTTAAGTGTATAACATTTATTATAACCACTCAAATTTTATTTATAAAATCCTTTTTATATTGTATACTACCCGATTCCATATTCAACTTCTGTGTAATTTAGGTAAATTATATTGGAATGAAATTGTGTGTTATACAAGTAAAACTTTCCAATTCAATTATCTCAAGTTTGAATCATTTATCCAAATTTTTGATTTTTCTTTTTGTATTGAAATTATTCTTTAAGAAAAAAAATGTAAGAATTAAATTTCAGATTTCCTTCAAACCAGTTAGAGATAAATAAATATATGTAAATAATATGTCAAATCAATTTAAATCATATATCTATATATATTATAAATCAAATCATATTTAGAAATTCAAATAAATTAAATCTTTGAAAACAAAGCTGTAGTAAGACTACAGAACGGTCTCTTCAGTTCAAAACTCGAAAATGAATGTCGATGATGCTGCAGTCATCATCGAAATTATTTTCCAGCGACAAAGAGAAGAGCACTAAATTTTTAAACTTTAAAATCCTTTAGAAACATATTTCTACTTAGAAATACTTTAAATAATATATCCTTTTACAACTTTAAACACAAGGTTTGAAACCATCAGAAATTAAATTCTCAAATTAAATCAATTTATTAAGTTCCATAATATTTACTTATATCAAAATTTATTTTATTAACCAATTTTTTTTTAATAATATTGTGTCAGTTTGTTCTGTCAAAGCGTTTTAGAAATCCTGTCGATAGCGTTGATCAGACGAATCGATCGGAAACCCAAATCAACATCAACAACTCAAACAACACAATATATAAAACAAACATAGATTTACAAGTACAATTCAAAATGTTTGGGGATATTTTGGAAACAAAACAAGATAATTAAATAACAAAATAGGGAGATGGGTAAGCTTAAATAAATCACGGGCAACCTTAACAGGGTCAACCGTGACTTAATGAATAAGATCAAATGTGTATTTTTTCTGGGTAAATTTACATCCTATCTCAAAAGATAGAGTTTGGAATAACAAAAGATATTAGCATCTAAACCAAGGATAGATATAAATCTCTGGTGAATCAATGCTAATTTGTAAAGGAGTTTCCCCCTTTACCAGAAAATTAGAATATTGGCGAGACAGCCAATTCACTATAAAGATCATTCGAGGTGGAGTTATGTGACACTCCAAAATCAAAAGAAGATGAATAGTGAGGGACAAGAATGAATTTTTGGAACCGCAGGGAACGTTCCAAAATTCAAAGGAAATTCGAATCAAGAGGAAAAGATTCAAACTCGAACGAAAGTGATTCTATAAATAAATCTACTCCATATGCTGAGTTTTGCCTCAAAGCCAAAGCTCTGATACCAACTGTAACGACCCGATATTTTCAACCATTCGCATCCATTATAAGTGTATAGGTAGACACTCATGCCGGAGTTGAATTGCTCAAAATACCGCGTTGTAATTAAAATTTGGCAAATCTCAGAATATACAGTAAATAAATATAATCACAGATCACAGACACAGAGTAAAATAATGCAGCGGAAGTAAAAGAAATAGTAGTTCATGAAGCTACTATATAAATATGTCAGAGTTACATAAGATACAAAAGAAGAAATAGAGTACAACAAAAGTCTCAATAAAATAACCAAGTACAAGCTGAGTAGAACAATGGAATTGAAATAGATAGGACATGACAAGCAGATAATCTCCAGCGATTCAAATCTCCAAGAGAGTGGAAATCCAAATCTGTGAATAACTCAGGCTGACCCGAGCGTAAAGAAAAACACAAAACACTCGAGTCAGGACAATATATACTTATATAATGTAAACCAACTCAAGTGAACTGTAATAAAGGTACAAGTAACTTAGAAGATGCTTGGGACCGCCCATCCTCTAAGGATCCGTTAAACTATCTACTATGTAGTAATATTCGATATTATAATAGTGTCTAAATAAGTAAAGTATAATCATATAGAAAATAGCGTTAAGGGGATGGAGAACCTTAACGCGGTCGGATCTTAAAATCATAATCGTAGTAAAGCTCGATATGGTAGGTGACACGGCACAACTAGGCAATGCCAGGGTAGATATACCAATTACGCACACGGACTGATGGAGCGCATAGCAGCCACTATCGTCCACCTCGAACAACACTCCCAAATCGGAGGATGGCCATCTAATCAATCACAAGTAAGAGTATAATATTGAAGAAATGTGTCCGAGAAGAGGTGCTACCTCACTGGTCCGAGATCGCTCCTGTTTTAGCCACCTTATGCCAACTCACGGGAGTTGGGTCCATGTAACATACCTTAAGAACGTCGCCACCATCCTACTTCATTTTGGAATCTCCACCGCGTACACGGTTGTCAAAGTGGTTTTCGGTATCGACAGAGAGTATGTCCATATCCGATCCCGGTCTCTTTGCCAACCAATCGTTATTATAACCCGTGGTTATAACTTTTAAAAACAATACTTTACTTCAAAATAAAATATCATTTCAAACCTTATCTTTATCAAAATAAAGATTTATCATTTCCAAATCATTTCAATATTCCAAAATATCGTATCCTTTCAAACTTCCTTTCAAATCATTTCAATATATCAAATATCATATCTTCCAAAACTTCAATTTCAAATCACCTTAATATCAAAATATCATATCTTTGATGGTTATACTTCGAAACCAAAAATCATTTTTATTTCAAAACTATACCCATTCCAAAACAATATCATTTCCATTTCAAACATATATTCACCTTTCAAATAGTCTATACTTTCAAAGTTATAATTCTTTTGAAACTAAAACATTTGAAATCATTATACTTTGAAAATCACAACATTTCGAAAACATATACTTGAAATCATCTTTTAATTCTACAAATTTACAAATTTATTAAATTAAACCCAAATTCCAAATTTTAATTTTTATTTCCAACCATCATTTTCAACTCAAATTCAGTTTACTAACAAACCATTTCAAATCTTATAAATTTCAAATATAGGTTTAATTCACAAAATACAATATTCAATCTTTAGAAAATTTCAAAGCTTAAATATCCCACATTTCATAAATCCAATATCATTTAAATAAACTAAATAACATATACTTCAAATTTTCATTTATCAAATAAATTAGATAATCAGAAATCAAATATCATTTCAAATCCATTTCAAAGTATCAAAATATTATTCAAAACACCATTCATTTTAATTCATTTAAAATACCATTTTAAAACTCACATAAAAATCAAATTCTTCCATTTAAAACCATTTAAATGTCTCTTCATTATCTTTAGCATTTTTAACATTTTATTTTAAAAATTATATCATTTTCCAAAGATTATTTTTCATTAAAATTTATTAAAACAACAAAATATAGTTTCCGTAGCACTTACAAAATGCTACGTAAAGTTATAGTTTAAAATAGTTCATTTAACAAAACGACAGCACTTAAATGCTGTAATATATTTCCATTAAAATTAAAATAAACTTAAATGTTAAGTTTAACCACTATAGCACTTACAAAGTGCTATAATAGCCTTTATTCCAAATTAACTCTTTAGTTCATTTAAACAACTACAGTAATTACAATATGTTGTAATATCTTTTACATACGTTTAAAAATGCTGTCAAATCAAATTTAGAGCTTAATTACCATTTCACAAATTTAACTAAATTTCCAATTCCATTTAATTAACTCAAACCTTTAATTAAAACCAAATTTCACATTTCCTAGTCAAATTATATTTTAAAAGATCACTTTTAAACATTCATTTATTTAACCACTTAAATTCATAGAAAAATCAATAATACTTTAATAAATCACTTAAATTCAAATTAATCAAATTATTATATTTACCATTTCCAAATAAAATTTAATATCCATTTTATTTATATAACTTAAATATCATTTTTAACCAAAATTCCAAATTTCCAACTTAAGTTATATTTCAAAAATCCAGTTAAACCATTCATTAATTACATTTTTAACACATAGAAAAATCATAATTTCTTTAATTCAAAATATTTCAAAATCTATTTAAATCAAATTTCATAAATTTATATTTTTAAAATACTTAAAAATATTCAAAACACTTTATAAAATAACCACGGGCCTGTATAAAATTTTCTAGCCTAGGTCAAGTGATACGGATATGTATCATTTCAATCCGCAGTTAAAAAGAAAAATCCGGGTTCTATCATTTCAAACCCGCAATCCCAAGTTAAAATAAATTAAATAAAAATCGTTCAGGCCTATCATTTCAGCCCATAACGATTTTTCCCTATTCTAAAGTCCGTTCGGGTATGTATCATTTCAACCCATAGGGAATTCTATACTAACAGGGAACTTGCAGAGTGATAACATATATGATAAAATATAACATCATCAATAGGCATATATCATCAGTGATAAAAATAAATAACAGATCATGGTATCACATGTCATAGGTGAACAGATACGGATAATAGCATGTCATAATATAGCAATTATATAACTATCAACAGCATATTTCAATTGTCATTTCAATTGAAATCAAATCTAATAAATATAAGAACGTTAATCGTGAGTGATTACTCACCTTTCGAGGCTAAAGATGAACGAGAATGAGATGGGTTAAGAATCCAAGCGCGAATTCCAAAGCAAACCAAGATTGGCATGAATTTGACGATCAAAGCTGATAACGAGGAATTAGTGAAATAATTAGAATCAGCTTAATAGAAACAGAAATTATATATATTATTATTATTGTTATTTCCATGAAATCAATATTTAATTTAAAAAAATATTAAAATAATATATACATAATTAAAAATCATTGTTTTAATTAAACACATATATTAAAATCAACATATATACATACTTATTAAAAATTCAAAATACATACATATATCATGTATGTTCATTTCAACATATCAAATACCACATATATAAACTTATATATACAGTAACTTTGATATATAAATACAATATAAAACAACAACTTATATAACTTAAGACAAACCTGTTATGAACTTATATTTCAACTTAATAGATCATATAACTAACATATTTAAAATTCATATAAACTAACATAATCAACAAAATTTTAAATATATATATATGTTTGATTGTAAACAAAATATAGATACTTAAACCATATACAAAACCAGCATCTAAACATATATATAAATAAGAAATAGAAGCTACGTCATATACAACCTGAAGTGTAAAATATATATAATGAAGACTCATATAAATAGAATACTGTAACTAATATATATATGCAAGCATAGAAAGCTCAATTATATGCCTAGACAGAGAATAGCAAATATATATACATAACTACTATAAAATATTATATTATATATAATTTGTAAACTAATAACAAAATACTAATATAAACCAACATACAGACTTGACTTTATATATATATGTGCTAGCAAACAATACTTATAAATTATACTTCAAATCTATTATAAAAAATAGATATATAAATACTGTAACAATATATAATACTGAAACATATGTATATAGTGCTGTAACTCATATAAAATAATAAAGCTTATCTATACAGCATAAAATATACAAACTTAAATAAACTTTGTAGATATACAAAACATATATATATATATGATTAATAAGTTATATACAATTCACACGTACCCACGGCCGATTATATATAAACAAACAAATATATATATATATATATATATATCTTATATAATATAACACTTTAAAATATTATAAATATACTTCACATACATATATCTATGTTTAACAAAATTTTGGGTATGCTTGCATATAAATACAGAACTACTGACATATGTATGGACTCATATATACATGAATTTGTAAACTAATATATAACAAATATATACCTGCATTATATGAAATGCTTGGCAAGTGCAGATTAACAAAAGAAAGGAGGAGAGAAGTGCTCGACTACGGTGGAGCTGCTGGCCGAACAGAGGAGAAGAGTGGTGGGTGTTTGGAGGCTCGGTGTGCTGACTAGGTAGAGTGGCCTTGGTTGTCAGGTGTAGGTGGGCCGAAGTAGTAGGAGTTGATAGCTTTGGGCCGAGGACAATGGACGAATGGCCTAGAGGGGAGCACGGCCAGGCGAAGATGCGGGTGTTGCGGTGGTGGAGAGAAGCTTTGGCCTTAGCTTCAAGAATGAGCAGGCAGTAAAACTTTAAAATATAAAAACTATGAACTGGAAATAGAGAAACAAAATGAAGGGGAAGGCAGAGGAACCAAATGAAGGAAACGGACCAATCAATAAATTAAAGGTTAGGAATAGTAAAGGTTAGATTATTAAATTCTAGGAATGTTAAAAGTTATGGCTGTTCAATTTTGGACAGGTAGGTAGATGGAAACCAAAAGATTTTAAAACTGGTTCCGATACGAAATCGTTTTTTCATGGATTCCGCTGCGTACCGGACTTCAAAACACAGAATTGAATATACCGCAGAGATCAACATGACGAGGCGATCAAAATGGTATACAGATATCAGTGGTTCGATCATCTTATCAAAAGTTGATATTCGGTACCGAAAATGCTGCTAAAACGTCGGAATTAAGATAAACGGAGCAATAGCAATTCAAATTTGACGAAGCGAAATATGACGTCTAACTCAGAAGATGATTTACAAATTTATTATATAAAAATATTCAGGTTTGGAAAATATTTTATTACCATCAATATTAACTGATTTAAATTTAAATAAAATTACACAAGAAAATAAAGTTCCATATTATCTGATGAAAATTTACCATTTGCTATGTTTAACTAGACGCATTCCAAATATCAAATTTTAAATTCAAAATTTTATTATTTAAAATTTCACAAAATTCCTATTAAATATATTATTAAAACAAATTAAATTTTACGGGTCGTTGCTCTTTCCCCCACTCAAAACTTTTCGTCCTCGAAAAGGAAGGAGAGAGAAGAATAGATCAACCAGAAAGAAAAATAGATTTGACATATAAAATAAAACAATTATTAAAAACTATATAGATTTCATTTATTTTTAAATTGGTTTATATTCAACTAATTGATTTCAATTCAAGGTATTTTTGTTCAGTGGATTTGTTAGGTACGTTTCTATCACTACCAAGTCCAGATGAAAAAGGAGCCACCGAACCATTCGGTGCCAAGCCAACAGGAGAAAGTAAGGGACGAACCAGCCTCTACCGGACCAATACCTATTCAAGCATCACCGAACCAACCCCATAGCCGGACCAACTCTCGCCGAACCAACTCCTTAGCCGGAACAACCCCATAGCCGGACCAACTCTCACCGAACCAACTCCATAGCCGGACCAACCCCATAGCCGGACCAACTCTCACCGAACCAACTCCATAGCCGGACCAACCCCATAGCCGGACCAACTCTCGCCGAATCAACTCCATAGCCGGACCAACCCCATAGCCGGACCAACTCTCACTGAATCAACCCCATAGCCGAACCAAGACATACCAGGCCAAATCACACCAGCCCAGGCCCACCAGCAGCTATATACATCCAAGACCCCTGCTCCCTACCTCACTCTATAAATAGAGGGGCAGGGGTACAACAATGGGGACAAGTTTGAAGAGCTCAAGCACGGAGAGAACTTTCAAACAACTTTCATTTACTTGTATCAAAGCTTTGTACTTGTAATCAAAAGAAAAAGAAGAGAAATAACATATAAAGTGGACGTAGGCACATTCTGGCTGAACCACTATAAATCTACGTGTCTTTTTACAGTTTAGCCCCTGCTTTTCATATATTTGCATAAATCACCCAAATCACTAAGAACAACATAAGATCTACTAAATCATACGACTTTGAGGTGTTTGTCCATTTTTTGTGCAAACATTTTTGGTGCTTTCACTGAGAAGGTAGAAGCTCGAAGCTTCAGCTTCATCCACTTAACATTTTTCCTAACAGCTTTGTTCGCCAATTGGAAAACATGCCTCCCAAACCAAGAAAAGATGTTAACAAAGGAAAAAACATCGCATCCAGCAGTCTTCCAGATCCAGCTGTCACGAATCAAGTAAATCATCCTCCTCCAGCAGCAGTAACAAATGAAGGACAGGCTAATCCGACCCCTCCTGCCACAGAACAGCCCGCAGCAATTACTAGGGCAGATTTGGACAGAGTTGTGGTTGAAGTAACTAACCGCTTCACGTCCCAGCAGGAAGCCTTGGTGGACCATCTCATGTCACGCTTAAGGGATGCTGAAGAATCCAACCGCAACACTGAATCATGGGGCGAGTCCCAGTCTGGAGGATCTCAGAGACAACAAAGATCTTCCTTCTTCGAAGGAGCTAACGGCAGAAGTAGCCATGGTAGGAGCCGAGACCGAGCACAGCCCGAAGTTAGGCCTGAGGAAACGTTTGGTACCGAACCCAACGGGGGAGGTACCGGACGGAGGTCAACTGTAGCTGAGCCTGTCATACTACATAACCACGGAAACGCCGGTGAACGGGGCCGAGCTAGAGTCCAGCCCGAAGTTGGACCCGAGGAAGTGCTTAAATCAGAACCCAGCAGGGGAAGATCAAGGCAAGGGCCAACTGTAGCTGACCCTAGCATGCTCCCAGAAGATCAAAGGCAGCCGCTGGAAAATATGAGGAACGATAGACGATACCATCCCTACAGGTCATCTGGACGGAATCAATCCCACAGAACAGAACCAAACTCATTTCTATCTGCTCCAAATTCTGATGAAAGGATGGCACGCTTATTCAGAGAGTGTGTCCAACGGGAGCAAAGAGATCGAGGGATAGGCGCTAGGGTAACCAGCCCTTTCGCCCGCAATATCGAAATTGCTATCACCCCCCGAGAATGGAAGATGCCGACAATGGAACCTTACAAAGGAACCTCCGACCCCGTTGTACACTTACAGAGGTACACACAACATATGCTCATGAGTGGAGCAACAAAGGGAGTACTTGGCAAATGCTTTCCGCTCTTCTTAGCAGATCTCGCTACCTCCTGGTTCTGTCATCTACCCCAGGGATCCATCAGCTCGTGGGAAATGTTGAAAGAAAAGTTTATCAGTCAGTTCCGCATCCATGTGGAACAACCTAAGGACGCTTATTCCTTATCCAGCGTCAAACAGAAACCTGGAGAAAAACTGCAGCAATACCTAACCCGATTCAATGCCGCAGCAGCCGCAGTCCAAGATGCCGATGAGAAGCTTATCCTAATGGCCCTCTGTAGTGGTGTGCATCCGGACACTAAATTTGCTAGAAGGTTGACGAAAGAAAAACCAGCTACTTTACCCGATTTCTTCCATGAAGCCGGGAAATACATGAGGCTTGAGGATGCTACCGTTGAGGGGCAGTCAGGACAGCAAAATAAGGAAACTCACAGCAACGCCCCCGCTGTGGCAAGGGACGTTCGAAGAAATGATTCCAGAGACAATGCTGGGGGCAAGAAGGCAGAAAAGCGCCTATATCGGCCTGGGCCGAGATTCGACACTTACACTCCTTTGAACGAGACCATCGAAAATATCTTCCTTGCCACCCAAGGCGAAGTTAGATACAAACGCCCACCATACAAAAAGGAATCAGATAACGCGCAGAAATCTGGAAAGTTCTGCCGCTTCCACGAATCTCACGGGCATGATACCAATGAATGCCATCATCTCTGGGATCTGATTGAGGAACACATCAGAAGGAAGAAACTGGAACGTTATGTAAAAAGTCAGGACATGACTCCAGCTCCTACCAATGAGAACTCAAGGCTACCCTCACCGGACACCGGTAGAGGAAACCGCAATGCTAGCAGCTCTAGTCAAGAGAAAATAGTGGTCCATACCATCTCAGGAGGACTGCACATCGCGGACAGAAGCTGGAAAGAGATGGAAAGGTATGGAAAGTCGCTTAGAGACAATAAAGACTGTGTCAATTCGGTTATAGAAGAGCGCCACCCGAAGCGGAAAGAAAGTAATGACATCACATTCGGTAAGCGTGACCTAGAAGGAAGGCAGTACCCTCACATGGATCCCATGGTCATCTCTGCCCGACTCGGTCCCGCCGAAGTTTACCGAATCCTGGTAGACACTGGAAGCTCAGTAAACATCCTGTTCAAACACGCATTCGACAAAATGAAGCTATCAATGAAGGATGTATCTCCCTGCGATAAACCACTACACGGTTTCACTGGGGATGCTAAGATGCCCCTCGGGAAACTGGACCTCTTTGTTGAGATTGGAAGCCATCCCCGCTCCATTGTACGGAAGCAGACGTTCGTGCTAATAGAAAACCATTCGGCCTACAACACCTTCTTAGGAAGACCAGCCTTGTCTGACTTCCAAATTGTCCTAGCCCCATGGTGCCTAAAGATGAAGTTTCCAACGGACAATGGAATAAGGGAAGTAGAAGGAGACCAGGACGTTGCTCGAGACTGCTATGTGACTGAACTTCGCAACAACCACAGGAAGGGTGTAGAGATTGACCTCTGCACGAAAAGTCTAGAAGCATAGCAACTAAAGAAAGCCCCTCCTCTTCGATATACCAGCGACCCTTTCAATGAATTAGACCCTAGGGACAAAGAGGAGGAGGCCACCGCCGAGCCTGCAGAGGCAATGGAGTTTATATCTATAGACAAGCACGACTCAAGTAGACTATTGAAAATTGGGTCCCAACTAAAAGCCGAATTGAAGGAACAACTCATCGATTTTCTCTGCCACAACTTGGATGTATTCGCATGGTCACACGCTGACATGACCGGAATCTCCCCCGACATAGCATGCCACGTATTAAACATTGATCCTACCAAGGCGCCCATAAAACAAAGAAAGAGAAGTATGGGGGCAGAACGATCAGCAGCCCTCGATGAAGAAGTAAAGAATCTACTCGCCAATGACTTCATACGAGAAGCTATCTACCCGGAATGGATCGCCAACCCGGTACTGGTAAAGAAGGCTAATGGGAAGTGGCGAACCTGCATTGACTTTTCCAACCTAAACGACGCCTGCCCAAAGGATTGCTTCCCACTTCCCCGAATCGACCAACTTGTAGACAGCATAGCCGGGCACGAGCTCCTATCTTTTATGGACGCATACTCAGGATATAACCAAATTCCTATGCATGCTCCCGACCACGACCACACTAGTTTCATCACCGACCGGGGTTTATACTGCTATAAGGTAATGCCTTTCGGACTTAAAAATGCAGGAGCCACCTACTAGCGCCTCGTCAACAAGATGTTTGCAGGGCTAATAGGACAAACTATGGAAGTATATGTGGATGACATGCTGGTAAAGTCAAGGAAAGCCAAAGATCACGTAAGCCACCTAGGCGAGATGTTCCAGGTACTTCGACAGTATGGAATGAAGTTGAATCCACTAAAGTGCTCCTTCGGAGTGTCATCAGGAAAGTTCTTAGGATTCATCGTACATGCCAGAGGGATTGAAGCAAACCCTGAACAAGTCCGAGTGCTAAGGGATATCAAGATACCTTCCACTCGGAAGGAAATGCAAAGTTTGAATGGAAAAGTGGTCGCCCTAAGCCGATTCATCTCCAAGGCAACAGACAAGTGCGTTCCCTTTTTTGAAGTTCTAAAGAAAGACAAAGGAAAGTTCGAATGGACTGACGAATGATTAACCGCTTTCCTTAACTTAATCGAACACCTCCAGAAACCACCGGTACTCTCGACTCCAAGCGAAGGCGAAGAATTATACCTATACCTTGTTGTGTCATCTCACGCCCTAAGCGCTGCCTTGGTAAGGGAAGACAACCGCATGCAGCGGCCAGTTTACTTCGTCAGCAAGAGGTTTACTGGGGCAGAAGTCAGATATCCTAAACTCGAGAAGCTAGCATACTGTTTACTAATCACATCACGGAAATTGCGTCACTACTTCCAGTCTCATTCCATCAAAGTTCTGACCGATCAACCGCTGAGGCAGGTACTCCATCGTCCCGACACTTCTGGGCGACTACTTAAATGGTGCATTGAACTAAGTCAGTATGATATCACCTATCACCCTCGCACCGCCATCAAGGGACAAGCCATGGCTGATTTCATTGCAGAATTCACTACCAACGAAGATAAGGAGCAGTTGGAAATAGCAAAAGACATCAAGTGGAATCTCTTTGTGGATGGCGCATCGAACGAACAAGGCACGGGGGCAGGTGTGGTAATAATCACTCCCAAGGGGAATAAGCTGCACTATGCTATAAGGTTGGAGTTCGCTGCCACCAACAACGATGCAGAATATGAAGCGGTGATAGCTGGATTAGAACTTGCCATAGGAATCAGAGCCAATTCTTTGTGTTTTCATAGCGATTCTCAACTTATTGTTAACCAAATACTAGGAGAATTCCAAGCTCGAGAAGAACGACTCATAGCATATTTAAAGAAGACCAAGTTACTTCTCAGCCAATTGGACCACTACTTAGTCAAACACATCCCTCAGGAAGAGAACCAAGAGGCCGACGAATTGGAAAAGCAAGCAAGTATGAGAGACATCGCCATCTTCGAAGCAGTAACCATCTCAAAGCAACTGACCCCAAGTTTTGAGCAAGTAAATCTGATAGCTGCAACCGAAGAACCAACTTGGATGACTCCCATCCGAGACTACCTACAAAGTGGCACACTACCCAACGGGCGCAACAAAGTCAAGAAAATCTTGAGGAAAGCCTCCCGCTACACAATACAAGAAGACATCCTCTATCGGCGCAGATTCTCTAACCCGCTATTAAGGTGTGTCGCTGGGAGGGAAGCCAAGGAAATCTTATTCAACATTCATCGGGGAAGCTGCGGAGATCACACCGGAGGGCAAACATTAGCAAAAAAGATACTCCGGTATGGATATTTCTGGCCCACCTTAAGCAAGGACGCCTTAGATTTTGTCAAAAAGTGTGACAGATGCCAGAAGTTTGCTAAGATTCCGCGGCTACCAACAACTGAGATTACTCAAATGACCAGCCCTTGGCCCTTCGCAATATGGGGAATCGACTTAATCGGCGAACTGCCAATGGGCCGAGGCGGGGCCAAATATGCTATAGTGGCAGTCGACTATTTCACCAAATGGGCGGAAGCGGAACCTCTGAATAAAGTATCTTCAACAAAAGTTATTAACTTCTTGATCAAAAATGTTCTGTGCAGGTACGGAGTCCCACTCAAAATCATATCTGACAATGGACTTCAATTTGACAGCGAGGAATTCGCCAACTGGTGCCAAGAACACGGAATTCACAAAAGCTTCTCATCTGTAGCAGATCCCCAGGCAAACGGACAAGTCGAAGCAGTCAACAAAATTCTGAAAACTCTAATAAAAAAGAAGCTCGAAAAGTCAAAGGGCGCTTGGGTGGATGAACTCCTTACGGCACCATGGGCCTATCGCACATCTTTCAGAACATCGACGGGGCACACTCCTTTCTCTTTGGCATACGGATCGGAGGCTATGCTCCTAGTTGAAACCGTTGTGCCTTCCCACCGTAGGATCCACTATAACCCAGAAGAGAATGAAGAACTCCTTCACATGTCTTTGGATCTAGTTGAGGAGAGAAGAAATGATGCAATCCTTAAAGCAGCAGCCCACAAACAGAAAGTGGCGGCACAATACAACTCCAAAGTCAAGCATCGTACCTTACAAGAAGGGGATCTTGTCCTCAAGCGAATCTTCCCTCGCCCCGGAGCACTAGACCCAATCTAGGATGGACCATATGTAATTCATAAAGATCTCCACAACGGAGCTTATATTTTGTCAATAGTGGACGGAGAGGTGTTCCAGAGGGCATGGAACATCCAACACCTCCGTCGATACTTTTCCTAACTTGTATTGCCCATATGAAGTGAATTAACAAAGAGAATCAGTGGACGTAGGCATTTTCGTGCCGAACCACTTTAAAAAACCTTGTCTCTTTTTTAACTTGTTCCTTTATATCTTGGCTGCTTGTTAACTTTATCCTTTTCTGTTGGAAAAAACCCTGTGCATACAGCATTTCAATTCGAGGCACTCCACAACACAACTTCATCTAGACAAGACCTAACAGGTACTATGCGAATCTATGCCCTCGCCAATGAGACACTTTCACTCCAGCATCCCTCTGCTGCGGGTTAACTCATTGCTCGTGACGGCCCTTAAAGCCAACTGTAATGGGCCGATTATAAGCCACCGAGAAGGCCGACTATAGCCGAGGCAGCTCATTACGGCGTTCGGCTCGCCGGCAACTGTGAACCGATTATAAGCCCCAGCATAAGGTGTGGCCAGCCAGGGGCAGTTCACGGTTGACGATCGGCACCCACGCTAGCCGGCCATAGTAAATCGAATAATACCCACGATTACGGGCCATAATGGCCCGGGTAGTTACTGTGCGCGATCTCAGCTCCGATGTGTCTTAAGTACGGTTGTGGTAAAAAAGAATTAACTCTCCGCGGAGGCGTAAGATGGGTGACAAATGTCTCCAAGACCCACAGCTAGGGAAAGTGACTACAAAGCCCGTTTGCCACGAACTTAAGCACATCGAAGGCCTTCCGTGATTGGAAGTTTTACTATTTCACATATTTCAATTTTACTTAAGAAACTTTTCTCCTATCCTCTGTAACAATCCCTGAAGTGCAGGACACAAAACATGAGACACTCACTAATAGAAGCGAATACTCACAGCAAGATACTAGACCGCATCCCTTACTCGGTCACACAGGATATTCAAAGTTTCCATCTACAAGCAAAATATAAGGGGCGGTATTTCCTTCTTTCATATATGCCTATAATTTGTTCACACCTCACGCTAACACTGCAAGTCATGAAATTATGTTTTAAACAAGAACCTGACATCAAACACAATTTAATTACAAGAATATGCATAGCTATATTTCTTAGGCAACATGTCAAAATAGCAAAAACATTCAAAAGACGACAAGATCAGCTTAAGTTAAAGGATTGCACATCAAGAATAGAGCTATTTATTACAAGTAGCAAGAATTACAACCTAAAAGTTACTCTACTATTTTAAGACTAACATATACAGCCATGTCAAATCCACAAAAAGAATTCTCCAGGTCTAATCAGGGAGCCGGCTGCGTTGGAGTCTTGTCCTTGTCCTGTTGCCCACCTGTCCGGTCAGAAAAAGAAATCATTAGTGATAAGCAACAGAGTTAACAAAAGAAGAAACTAATGAAGTAGAGATTACCAGCAACTTCCCCTTGATTGTCTTGGTCATCATCCCCTACTTCCACACCTGCCTCCTCAACGGCGAACGACCGCATCCCCTCTTTCACCGCTGTCTTCTCCTCCTTGGTAAACTGAGCGGTGACCACATCCATCCTAAAAGCCGCTCCACCATCCTTATCCGCCTCAGCCTTGGCCTCCTCTAGAGCCCTGAGGTAAATCCTAGCCATAACCCGGGGGTAGTCGTCCATCCAAGATAAGCTGCCCTGCTTCCAAGTGCGAAAGTACATGTCCTGCAGCATATCGTCCATCATCCCCTCATTTTCCTCAAACTCCCTCATACGGGCCTCAGAAACCGATAGCCTTGCAATGGAAGCATCCCTTTCCAGTCGGTATCGCGAGCAGTCAGCCTGAAGGGACCTCCTCATCACCTCCATCTCCTCCTTTAGCCTGACCTGAGTAAGCTCTGTGGCTTCAAGCTTCCCCGACAGCTCCTCTACCTGCTCAAGATCCGCCCTCCGAACCTCGTCCACTGTCGAGATGGCCATATTTATCTGCTCCTTGCAAGCAGCCTCCATCTTTCGCAATTCCGCCTTACTAGCCTCCTCCATAGTCATCCTCAACCGCCCGGAGGCAGCCTCATGCTGAGAAATCTGAATGGCCTGATCAGCAAGCTGTTTGGCCTGATCTGAAACCATCAATCGTAGTCGGATGTTGGCACTCCCAATCTCCTCTCCAGCCTTAACCAGCCGGGCATGATGCCCCATCAGCTTCCTAGTCTCCTCCGCCACCCGATCAATATTAGCCTTGGCCTCGTCTCCCATGGTAATTTCCCGAGTGGTAAGTAAATCGAGATCTAAGGACTTAGCCTCATCAAGCACCTGTACCATGGGATTGCGGGGAAGAAGGTGCTCACCGGTAACTTCGTCAAAGGTAATATCATGGGAACCTGGATCCAGATCAGGGTGACCCGCAAATGGATTACGAGCCAAACCAGGACGATCAATCTGCGTAACGGTAGGATTTTCAGATAGGTGCGGAGAGAGTGCGAACTCAGTATCCTCCTTTGTGATATCATGAAGGTGCTGAATTGGGGGCTGGGGACCGAGTGAAGGTTCAGATAAGGGATGACTCCTCTTTCTCTTCTGAATACCCTCTTCAATAACCCCGAGAAGAGGACGGTAGTCGACTACATCCCCGGAACGGTGGGTCGGAGTCTTCGGCTTGGCGGAAGCTTTGGAGAGCTTGTATTGTTCAAGCCTGTGCCGAAGATCTAAGGCCTTGGCCGTTTTACCTGCTCCTGATATAAAGAACAAGTGTCACAAGCTTACATTGATCCATAATTCAAGAAACGCGGTAAATTAAAAGTTAAAAGAAGAAAGGAAACACATCTGTTATACAAACCCTGGGGAGGAGTAGGATACTGCAATGAGTCCTGGATTTCATTCCAGGACGGGAGCGGATCATAAAATATTCCTAAGTCCCTATCATAAATGGAGCCTGCAGGAGTCAAAAGTTCACCTTGAGTCGTCAGAGCCACCTTGGCTAGAGTAGTCTGAGAAGATTCGCTTGCACCGGTCCCGGCCTTGTCGGCTTTCCCGGATTTCTCTACCAAAGCCGTTTCTCCGTCCAGCCCCTCAAAAGCCAGACGAAATGCATCATCCGTCCACTCCTGAATCTCGCCTGCCTGCCCAGGAAGCAAGGCCCCGATGCCATCGCCACCATCATCACCTTCCCGACCATCTCCACCCTCACCTCTATCCTCCTCTACGTCTTCCTCCCCCTGGGTAAGTGGACAATTGCTGGGGGAAGGACCGTCCGACTTCTTAAGTTTCTTACCTCCGACAGCTGGAGGTTT
Organism: Allium fistulosum; assembly: GCA_030737815.1. Taxonomy (NCBI): domain Eukaryota; kingdom Viridiplantae; phylum Streptophyta; class Magnoliopsida; order Asparagales; family Amaryllidaceae; genus Allium; species Allium fistulosum. Next base: position 180,773,148 of record CM060905.1, on the reverse strand, counting down.
CGTGAAAGGTTTCCTCTTGCCACTCTCTACCGTGACACCTCCCTTAGCCTGAGCAGCCGCCCTCTCCTCCGCCGTTTCCCTCAGCTTGACTACTTACTGCTGTGGGAGGATCAAGTTATACTCCAGAAGGGTCGCATTTCTGATCAGGTAGGCAGCTGATCTATCTCTCCCGGGGATAGCTTCTATCTCAGCCGCCGTCTGAACCAGGCGATCAGTCTCCACAACCGCAAAGCCACCTGTCGCTAGCAAAAATGGAAACGTATGAGAAGAAGCATCGCAACCCGAATGGAAATTATAAATAAAGCATCGACTTACATCCAGAGGTGAAACGCCGAATAGAAACAGAGTCGTCCCTGACGAAGAACCACTCCTTCTTGAACATGCTGAACTTAGAATACAGATCCAAGACCGGCTTGAAGGTTACAGCTGACTCCAAGCTGATATATGGGGACCCCTTCTTATAGCCCCTCAGATTATATAAGTACCGGATCTCCCGGTTGGAAGGAGCACGCCCATACTTCCTCTGGAAGATGACGAAGAGGCTCACCAGTATAGCATAGGAGTTGGGTTGAAGCTGGAATAGGGCCACCTTTAGATATGTAAGGAAGCTGGCTACCCAAGCATTAACAGGCGGGATGGCACCACACATGCAGTGGTATCTGCTATAGGCAAAGTACCCTTCGGGAGGGTCGTATGTCATAACTTCTCTCCCTGGCAACAGCATGCGCGTTCTATCGATTCCGAAAGAACGGGAGATGACATCAAGCTGCTCCTCCTTGAGGGAGCTGGGAAAGCAATCGGGCGGGGAGTTCAGAAGCTCCTAAGGGCCATACCCATCCACCAGTGATCTCGGGGCAGTTCCGTGACGTTCCAGTCCTGGCTGAGCAGGGGGCACTATGGAAGATCCTCCTTCGCCCTGGGACTTCTTTTTATCCGATCGAGTTTCTGCTTTGCGAGACATTATCTGCAACATCGGAAAAACATATTGTTAAAACAGAGGATATAAACAAGCAAGTACACGTAGTCCGGAATTTCGCTCGTGATATGAAAAGTGAAAAAATCAAGTGTATAAAGTTCATTCGGCACCCATACTACAAGCCCATTCGGCATTCACAAAAAGTTCATTCGGCATTCACAACTAAAGTTCATTCGGCACCCATACTACGAGCCCATTCGGCATTCACAACTAAAATTCATTCGGTACACACAAGTTTCATTCGGCGAAGGGAAGTTAAGTACCTAATTCGGCAGGCTAAAGCGGTTCGGCAGTAGGAGAAAATCTGATTCGGCTATGTAACTGATTTGGCTCGACTGCTTCGTTCGGTAGGAGATAACAAAGGCCCTAGCTCCGTACTTATAGGCGAAGGTGGACCTCCGGACCAACCGGTTCGGTACTAGAAATCGAATGGGAACATTGGATAACCTGAAACAAAGCACGACATATATTAGCATATGCCCTACTTTGGGGGGCAAATGTTGGGTACGTTTCTATCACTACCAAGTCCAGATGAAAAAGGAGCCACCGAACCATTCGGTGCCAAGCCAACAGGAGAAAGTAAGGGACGAACCAGCCTCTACCGGACCAATACCTATTCAAGCATCACCGAACCAACCCCATAGCCGGACCAACTCTCGCCGAACCAACTCCTTAGCCGGACCAACCCCATAGCCGGACCAACTCTCACCGAACCAACTCCATAGCCGGACCAACCCCATAGCCGGACCAACTCTCACCGAACCAACTCCATAGCCGGACCAACCCCATAGCCGGACCAACTCTCGCCGAATCAACTCCATAGCCGGACCAACCCCATAGCCGGACCAACTCTCACCGAATCAACCCCATAGCCGAACCAAGACATACCAGGCCAAATCACACCAGCCCAGGCCCACCAGCAGCTATATACATCCAAGACCCCTGATCCCTACCTCACTCTATAAATAGAGGGGCAGGGGTACAACAATGGGGACAAGTTTGAAGAGCTCAAGCACGGAGAGAACTTTCAAACAACTTTCATTTACTTGTATCAAAGCTTTGTACTTGTAATCAAAAGAAAAAGAAGAGAAATAACATATAAAGTGGACGTAGGCACATTCTGGCTGAACCACTATAAATCTGCGTGTCTTTTTACAGTTTAGCCCCTGCTTTTCATATATTTGCATAAATCACCCAAATCACTAAGAACAACATAAGATCTACTAAATCATACGACTTTGAGGTGTTTGTCCATTTTTTGTGCAAACAGGATTTAATTTAAATTTATAAATTCCTTCAAAACAAAATTTATTTTATCTATCTTATTTATTTAATCCATTTATTTCACTTAAGTTAATTCACTTATAATTCAATTTTAACTATTTCTAAATTCATATTTATTTATTCATTTTCTTGTTATTCAATTTATCTCTATTAACATTTTTATAATTATAAATTAAGTGTGTAAACATTTATAATTAAAATCTTCCTTAACATAAAATTTAAGAGTTAAATTTCCAGTTTCACTTCAAACATTTTAGAGATAAAGGTATACATATATATATTATATCAAATCAAATCCATAATCATATACCTATATATATTATAAATCAAGTCATACTTAAGAAATTCAAATCCAATTTATTTTCCAAAACAAAAGGTGTAGCAAAGCTACTAAATGGTCTCTCCACTCTGAAACTCGAAAATGAATGTCGATGATGCTGCAATCATCACTGAAATTATTTTCCAGCAGCAAAAGAGAAGAGTACTGATTTTAAACTTTTAAGATCCTTTGGAAACAAATTTCTATTCTAAAATACTTTTAAATAATATGCCTAAAATTTTTAAACCAAATTTTTCCAAAATACCGAAAATTTAATTCTCAAATTCTTAATTTAAATTCAATTCAATTTCAAATCAGTTTATAAACCATGTTTATATTTTCATTCATTTATAATGTGGCAATAGTCAATGGTTTACAATATAATAAATAAAAATAAAAATTATCATTTCTAACAACCAATTCATTTAACTATTTAAATTTCAGATAATTTATACTTATATATATAATCATACAAAATTATAAATTTTGAAGAAAAAAAATTTGTCAGTTTGCTTTGTTCAAGTGTTTTGAAATTCCTATCGATAGCGTTGATCAGACGAATCGATCGAAACCCCAAATCAATATAACAACTCAAACAACACAACATATAAAACATATTTATATTAATACAAATACACTCCCTCACTCGATGATACAAAATAGATTTCAAAACAAGGGTAGAGATTCAAATCCAAGGGGACCCTAATCAAAGAGAATTCTAACTAGAAGATCGGCTCGAAACGAAGATAAGATGATTAAATAGCAAAAGAGAAAAGATGGATAGACTTATATAAATCGCGGGTGACCTTGACTAGGTCAACCGTGACTTCAAGAATAAGACCGATGCAGGATTCTGGGGCAAATCGACATCCGATAACAAGAAAATAGAATTTGGGCATAACATCCGAGGCTATAGAAATTTTCGGTGAATCAATGTTTGTTGTAAAGGAGTTTCACCCTTTTACAAATCATTCCAGATTGACGGAACCGCCGATTCATTATAAAGATCAACCGAAGTGGAGTTATGGGATACTCTAGAATCAAGAAAAGCACGATTAGGGAGAGACAAGAATGGATTTCAGAACGAATGGGAAAGTTCCAAAATTCAAAGGAAATCTGAATCAAAGAGGAAGGAATTTAAGCTCGAATGAAAGCGATTCTGTACTTAAATTTACTCTATATGCTAAGTTTTGCCTAAAACCGGAGCTCTGATACCACATGTAACGACCCGGTATTTCATGCCATTCGCATCCGCACATGTCGAACTTGAATTGCTCAAAATATCATATCGTTAATTTATATTAGGCAAAACACAGCATATACAGTAAATAAATCAATCACAGAATCATAGACACAGAGTAATATAACAATAAGTAGCGGAAACAAATGAATAGTAGTTCATGAAGCTACTATATATATAACAGAGTTAAACAAGATACAACAGAAGTCACGAATACATAGAAGTCTCAATACAATAGTCAAATACAAGATCAGAATATATCACAGGAGTCAACTGAATAACTGCGAGCTACATAGATAAATGGATCTCCAAGTGAAGCTCCAACTTCAAAGGTGAGTCTCAAATGCTGTGACAGTCAGTCTGACTCGAGCATAAATCAAAACACAAAACACTCGAGTCAGGATTTACATTCTTATATCAATAAATCCAACTCAAGTGAAATAGCAACTGAAATACAAGTAACTTAAAGGATGTTTGGGATACCCATCCTCTAAGGATCCGTGGAACTATCTGCTATGTAGTACAATACGTTATTATAATATGCCTATAGTAAAGTAAACTATTAAAATAGCGTTAAGGCGTTACCAATAGCCCCCTTAACACATTTTATATATTCCTATAGTCTATACAGCACCGTAACTTCCCATAAACTGGGCTTATCAGAGGGTACTCCATAGGTATGATACAAAACAAACTCGTAGTGGTCTCGATAAGGTAGGTGACACGGCACAACTAGGCAATGCCAGGGTAGATATACCAATTACACTTCCGGGCTGGTGGTAATGCATAGCCGCAGCTACCGCCCACCTCGATCCACACTCCCAAATCAAAGGTGCGCACCAAATCAATCACAAAGTAATAGAATGGCAATCGAAGAAGTGTGTCCGATCGGAGGAGCTACCCCACTTGGCCTGTCAATTGCTCCTGTTTTAGCCACCTTAAGCTAACTCACGGGAGTCGGGTCCACGTATATACCTCAAATAGAATCGTCGCCGCCATCCTACTTCATTCTGGAATCTCCACCGCGTACACAGTTGTTAAAGTGGTTTTTGGTATTGGTAGAGAGTATGACAATAACCAATCCCGGTCTCTTTAACAACCAATCGTTATTATAACACCATGGTCATTTCAAAATATCATACTTCAAAACCAAAATATCATATCATTTCAAACTATATCAATTTGATATCATTACTTCCTTTAAAATAATATACATTTCCAAAAATCATAGCACTTTTAAAGGTGTAACCCTTTCAAAATTATAATCTTTGAAATTCATAACACTTTGAAAACATAACACTTTGAAAACATTACTTCCCACTTAAACAGTTTAGATATAGAAAATAATATATAAAATAAAATAGTTTATAAAATGAAATAGTTAGTATATTAAATATAATTATAAGTTAAAATAGTTTATATTAAAATAATTAATATAATAAAATAGTTTACATTAAAAATAGTTTATATTAAAAATGATTTATATGAAAAATATAGTTTATATTAACATAATATATATATATAGTTTTCATATATAATAAAATACTTTATAAAATAAAATAGATTCCTCCAATTTCACAAATCGATTTAAATCAACTCGAATCCAAAATCCCATTTAAATCAAATCTCAGATCTTCCATTTCAATTCAAGTCTCAATAAACCATTTATATCGATTTCAAATAAAGATATAAATTACAAATTAAATCATTTCAACTTCAATAGATTCCAAAGCTTTAAATATTCAAACATTTACAAAACTAAATTTGAAAATTTCATTTATAACTCAACTTCAACTTTACTATTATTTAGTTTGAAATATTCAATTAATCAGTCCAATAACATTTAAATAAAATCCAATTTAAATAAAACTAAATATCCCAATTTGAAAATGTTCATTTAATCACCTTTATTCAAAATCAAGTTACAAAAATTATGACTTTAAAATTTCAAATTCAATAAGTTTCAAATCGATTTTGTTCAAGTAAATTTTTTTAAACAAATACAATTTTAAATCAAATTTCAAATTCAAATTTTCAATTTATCTTTCCAACCTTAATTTATTAAAATTCTTATAAAATCTCTTTTTAAAAATATAATTTTAAAATAAATACTTAAACATATTATATATTAATTAAATCAAACTTTATTACATTATATATTATTATTAAACTTATTTTATATTAAAATTAATTTATATATTTTTAAAATAGTAAAATTATAAGTAAAATCTTAAAATTTATAATTTCAAAACTAACTTATAACTTTAAAATTTCCAAACATAAAATTTTAAAAAAATGAAGAATTTAAAATATATATAAAATAACATTTTGTAACAACCCTGAGATTGAAATTACCGAATAATAAATTAAAATTATGATTTTAAGTTGAAAAGGGAGTTAAACAAAATTTTGGGAATTAAAATTTGCAATTGGTTTGCAAATTAAAGTATTTTGGGTTTAAAATGGGGAAATTAATATTTTTGGAATTTAATATTTAAAAGGGGAATTTTTAAATGTGATAATGGGTTTAATTGGCTAATGAGATAATTATATGGTTTTGATTAAAACTAGGTTGCTACTTAGGATTTTTGTTCACATGATAATAACATCAAACATAGTTGGACTTAGAAAATTTTTAAAGTTACATATGCACTTAAGTAATTGAACTAAGCCTTATTGGGTTGTAAAACCCTCATAACAAACCCATTAGCCTACCCACTTCTATATAATATCTTAAACCATTCCCTAAACCCTAACCTTCCTCTTCATAATTTCTAAACTTAGATCTAACTCAAATTAATGGCCTCCCTTTAGAAGATCCATCTACTTCTCTTCATAATTAAACTAGTTAATCTTTGAAAGGTAATGCAATCTCTCTTATTCTCTAATCTTTCTTAATCTTTATTTTATCTCTTCCATCTTGTGTAATCTTAGTTTTGTTTTTGATTTTGGGTCCTTGAAGGTTCATGATCTTATGCTTTGGGATTGAGGAATTGGCTTGCTTGATATTGTGCACACTAACTATTTGATCCATTGCTTCTTTGAGGTAATTACTATTAATTAGTGATTATTGCTAGTAGTGATTATTGCTAGTTGAAATTTTGGTGAAAATTTGTTGCCAAAAACTGGAAAAAAAAACACTCCTAAACCACAAAAATCAACAAAATCAGCTGGCTGGAATTCAACCTGGCTGAAACAGGGGTCTGAAAGCCCAGAGCAGGCCTGGGTGGCACCCAGGCTGCTGCCCAGGCACAGCAGGCTAGCTTTTAGTGGGATGGCGCACAGTAAACAGCGCGGGTCCGCACTAGGCGGCCCGCTAATCCTCCCAGCCCGCGTGGGCTGGGACTTGAATCCCAGCCCAGGCGGGCTGGGACTAATTCTCCCAGCCCGCGTGGGCTGGGACTTGGATCCCAGCCCAGGCGGGCTGGGATTAATCCTCCCAGCCCGCGTGGACTGGGACTTGGATCCCAGCCCAGGCGGGCTGGGACTAATCCTCCCAGCCCGCGTGGGCTGGGACTTGGATCCCAGCCCAGGCGGGCTGGGACTAGTTCCTCCCAGCCCGCGTGGGTTGGGACTTGGATCCCAGCCCAGGCAGGCTGGGACTCGTTCTTCCCAGCCCGCGTGGGCTGGGACTTGGATCCCAGCCCAGGCGGGCTGGGACTTTTTCTTCCCAGCCCGCATGGGCTGGGACTTGAATCCCAGCCCAGGCGGGCTGGGCTGGGCTCTTAAAAAAACCATAAATTGTTCAATCCTGTTTTCAGATGAAGTCGGAATTCGACGTTTTTGGTCTCGTTGGAAAGGTGGAGTTTCGAACTCCATCTCTGGAAAATTTGGGAAACATCGGAATTCGTTTGGTACTTCGAATTTCGTGTCGAAGTTGAACTCTGGTCGCTGTTGATAAACAGTGTGAATCTTGTTCTGGGTCCTACTTTGAGACGTCGCTGCCATTTCTTCTCAACTCGGAATCCAGAAATTCTTTTTGCATCTTAAAGAAGGGATGTTGGACTATATGCCTGTAAATTTTCATGACATTTGGACACAGTTTGCTGGTCCAAATAAATTGCCGAACTTGGTTTCGCAGCTGTTTTTTGAATGTTTACAAACACTTAGAATATTTTCAGTGATTTTCTGGTTTTATTAATTTCTTTGAGATTTGTCTCTAAATTTCGTACACGGGTTTTATGAATCATTTTCAAAAGATTTTTCACTCCTAAATGGCTTTCGAAATTATTATATAATATTATTTTTAATTATTAAATTAATTACTCCATAATAGGAGAATTTTCAAAAGCCGTTTTAAAGTGATTTCAAAATCAATTATAAATCCGTTTCACACCATTATTTTCTATAATAAAAATCTCACACTCACTTTTTAGCACGTCGAGCGAAGTGGAAAGGTGCTTAAACGGTTAGGAAATCTCTGGCTTATGGAACCGTGTGTATTTTCTTTCCGGTTAATCCCCGACCTATTCGATTGATCATTTTGACCTTTGGGTCTAGTTTACCGATGATACGAGGTGGACTTTTTATTGTTTGGAGTGTGAGCTTGCTATTGGTTAGTAAACCGTTTAGTGCGAACGTGGGGTATGGGACTCATTGTTAACACTTTACGGGTTCCTCTCCAAGAAGTTAGTGACACTAGCCTCTGGGCAGCCAGTACTGGACCTCTAGGTCACCACGCCTCTGGGAAACCGTCTCTGGACACCTGCTCTATGGAGTAGTTTATTTTTTCGGCATGCGCCTCTGGGCCTTTATCCTTCTGGGAAGGATCTTGCCATCTCGCGCGTTCCGCATCTGTGCGAGTGATCGATCACAACTCTACAGTACTTGGCAACAACGACTTTGGTCGGTGCACGTGCAATATTGGTATTATTTGATATTTTTATATCCATTCGAGTACCGCCATTCGGTGTTGGTTCTATGGAACCATACGATGTAAGTGCGATTACCTTGTGGATTCACAATGTCTCTGGACACTACTTTTCAGTGTTGGATTTCATTGACTTTTCAGTATATCCCATTGCTCTTTGGAGCATCGATCTTTGCTTGGGCATTGATTACAGACTCTGGTCACTCTTCGGATTATTGCCTATGGGCATCTTTTTATAGCTTTGGCTACGCCGATGATATGAGGCGATTTTATTTATTCTACACTTTGGTGTTGATTTCTCTTTGGAGATTTTTATTGTTTATTGATGATTAGGGATCGTCATTATATTCATGTGGTTCATAATATACTTCTCTTTGGATAAGTATTGTTTTATTTATGTACCGCATTATTATATATCTCAGTTATTACTGATTGTTTAGCTAGCCTGACCCGAGTGTTTTCGCTCGGGTCAGACCGAGTTGTTTCAGGTTAGGTCTCTGGACTTAGCTTCTGTGCTTCCGCTTGGACATTATCTGTTATGCTGATAGATAGCACTTTTATTTGTCCACTATTCCGCTACTCTGTTATTATTCAGACTTTGATATGTACATATTTTTGACTCACAAGTGTGAGCAGTGGCTTTGTACCCACTTATAGTATTTGGATCTGTATCGACGATGTATTGTTCTGGGATTTTATATCTGTTATGTGATTCTGTTCTGTGATGTTTTATCATTTATTATTATGCTTTGTCCTGATAGATCTTTAGCCATTTGTAATTTCGTTATAAGTATTTACCGAATATGTCGAACCACTTGAAAAAAATATATAGATACCATCCTTTCGACGTATTCAGTAGATAGTTATAGCTTGATTACAAATGGTCGCTTCCACTATACTCTATTCTCCGCTTTAACAGACAGTATTACTCCCGTAATACTCTTTGTTACAGTGGGTCTTAGAGTGGGGCGTTACACATTTATATATATATATATATATATATAATATTTTAAAATCAATATATATATATATATAAAACCATATATATTTATTTTTTAACTTTGGAAATTATTTCAAAATATATATATGTAGACCAATGTTGTCTGTATATAATTTTCTATCCTATGGTCAAGTGATACAATATTTATCATTTCAGTCCACAATTTAAATATATATACGGGTATATATCATTTCAACTCGCAATCCCAAATTCAATTCAATGAAAATGGCTTGGGTTTATCATTCCAACCCATAACGATTTTCTCTTATTCTATAGATCGTTCGGGTATGTATCATTTCAACCCATAGAGAATTCTATACTAACAGGGAACTTGCAGAGTGATAACATATATGATAAAATATAACATCAGCAACAGGCATATATCATCAGTGATAAAATAAATAACAGATCATGGTGTCAGATGTCACAGGTGAACAGATACAGATATTAGCATGTCATAATATAGCAATTATATAACTAACAACAGCATATTTCAATTGCCAATTCAATTGAAATCAAATCTAATAAATATAAGAACGTTAATCGTGAGTGATTGCTCACCTTTCGACGCTAAAGATGAACGAGAATGAGATGGGTTATGAATCCAAGCATGAATTCCAAAGAAAATCAAGATTGGCATGAATTTGACGATCAAAGCTGATAACAAGGAATCGGTGAAATAATTAGAATCAGCTTAATAGAAACAGAAATTATATATATATTAATATTATTGTTATTTTTATGAAATCAATATTTAATTGGAAACAAATATTAAAATAATATATATATATATAATTAAAAATCATTGTTTTAATTAAACACATATATTAAAATCAACATATATACATTATATATTTTGAAATAAATACATATATACATACTTTTTAAAAATACAAAATACTTACATATATAATGTATGTTCATTTCAACATATCAAATACCACATATATAAACTTATATATACAGTAACTTTGATATATAAAAACAATATAAAATAACAACTTATATAACTTAAGACAAACCTGTTATGAACTTATATTTCAACTTAACAGATCATATAACTAACATATTTAAAATTCGTATAACTAACATAATCAACAAAATTTTAAATATATATATATATAAGTTTGATTGTAAACATAATATAGATACTTAAACCATATATAAAACCAACATCTAAACATATATATAAATAAGAAATAAAAGCTACGTCATATACAACCTGAAGTGTAAAATATATATACTGAAGACTCATATAAATAGAATACTGTAACTAATATATATGCAAGCATAGAAAGCTCAATTATATGCCTGGATAGAGAATAGCAAATATATATACAAAACTACTTTAAAATATTATATTCTATATAATTTGTAAACTAATAACAGAATACTAATATAAACCAACATACAGACTTGACTTTATATATATATATATATATGCTAGCAAACAATACTTATAAATTATACTTCAAATCTATTATAACAAACATATATATATATACTGTAATAATATATAATACTAAAACATATGTATATAGTGTTGTAACTCATATAAAATAATAAAGCTTATCTATAAAGCATAAAATATACAAACTTAAATAAACTTTGTAGATATACAAAACATATATATATATATGATTAATAAGTTATATACAACTCACACGTACCTACAGCCGATTACATATAAACAAATATATATATATATCTTATATAATATAACACTTTAAAATATTATAAATATACTTCACATACATATATCTATGTTTAACAAAATTTTGGGCATGCTTGCGTATAAATACAGAACTGCAGACATATGTATGGACTCATATATACATGAATTTGTAAACTAATATATACCAAATATATACCTGAATTGTATGAAATGCTTGGCAATTGTAGATTAACAAAAGAAAGGAGGAGAGAAGTGCTCGACTATGAGTGGAGCTGCTGGCCGAACAGAGGAGAAGAGTGGTGGGTGTTTGGAGGCTCGGTGTGCTGACTAGGCAGGGTGGCCTTCGGTTGTCGGGTGTAGGTGGGCCGAAGTGATAGGAGTTGATGGCTTTGGGCCGAGGACAGTAGACGAATGGCGTGGAGGGGAGCACGGCCAGGCAAAGATGCAGGTGTTGCGGTGGTGGAGAGAAGCTTCAGCCATAGCTTCAAGGATGAGCAGGCAGTAAAACTTTAAAATATAATAACTATGAACTGGAAATAGAGAAACAAAATGAAGGGGAAGGCAGGGGAACCAAAATGAAGGAAACGAACCAATCAATAAATTAAAGGTTGGGAATAATAAAGGTCAGATTATTAAATTCTAGGAATGTTGAAAGTTATGGCTGTTCAATTTTGGACAGGTAGGTAGATGGAAACCAAAAGGTTTTAAAATCGGTTCCGATACGTAATCGTTTTTTCGTGGATTCTGCTGCGTACCAGACTTCAAAATACAGAATTGAATATACCGCAGAGATCAGCACGACGAGGCGATCAAAACGGTATACAGATATCAGTGGTACGATCATCCTATCAAAAGTCGATATTCGGTCCGAAAATGCTGCTAAAACGCAGGAATTAAAATAAACGGAGCAACAGCAATTCAAATTTGATGAAATGAAATATGACGTCTCACTCAGAAGATGATTTACAAATTTATTATATAAAAATATTCAGGTTTGGAAAACATTTTATTACCATCAATATTAACTGATTTAAATTTAAATAAAATTACACAAGAAAATAAACTTCCATATTATCTGATGAAAATTTACCATTTGCTATGTTTAACTAGACGTATTCCAAATATCAAATTTTAAATTCAAAATTTTATTATTTAAAATTTCACAAAATTCCAATTAAATATATTATTAAAACAAATAAAATTTTACGGGTCGTTACAGTGGTACTTTAATTCATTGAAATATAAGATGTTAAAGTGTGAATTTCTATACATTATCAAGTTTAAAACAAATAAAATTGCATTATTTGTAATGATAAGAAATACACCTACAAAGAAAGAGATGTACAAAATAGGGATATTTACTATATTTTGTACCGTCTGTTTCAAATAATGGAAAGATATTTCCTTGTAATTGCAAACACCTCAAAAATCTCTCTTTTTGGATAAGGTATGAAAATTTTTAGTGTTAACATTAGTATTATTATAAAAACGTAGTTCCAACGCATTAAAATGTTGCAAATCCCAAAGCGTTAAATAGAGAGATATGTAAGAACACTCTAAAAGGATAAGATATGTAATAACAATAAAAATTGAAAGTACATAAAAATAAATTTGAAGGATAGGCAAGAGTAAATAAAAAGGGGAAATGTGAATAGTGATACAAAATGGGAAAATGGATAAAAATAATGGAAAATGATATTATGAACTGATAAAGAGGAAAGCGGTAAATAATCTTAAAGTAAAAATGGTATAAACACATAATGAAATAAAGACTTATGGTTAATAGTAAACTGAAGAGGTAATGTAATTTATTAAGAATGAATGAATATAAATATATAAGATATATATATGTAGCCTTAAGTATGCATTTATGATGGGTGTGAACTATTATAGTTAAAGTATGATTAAATGAATAGAATGACATTTGTCATTAGAGTAGGTTGGAATGCGAGGTCGGTAGTGTTATATAATAGAAGTCTGCTCACCGCATGGGGCTACCAACAGTTGTGTAACATTATACTGATGTGGGACATATCCGACCATTGGATCCGTGGAGAGTATACACTTGCGTATAGATAAAGGAATACCCCAATAGAAAAGGTAGTCTGCTTTAATAAACTAGGAAAAGGGGGTATTGTCTTGATTGCAGTAGGCGATCCGAACCGGATGTTATGTGAAGAATAGCACATCACAATATATCAACTGAATTAGTACCATATAAAGGAGTAGGGTTGTGCATAGGCCAAGAACATCATCAATCCATAGTGGTCAACGGGAAAGACAAGGGTTATGCCTAACGGGCATGCACTGCGTAGTAGTGTATGGACCATGTTGGGTCTTGCACCGCCACGCTGTTTGCTAGTTTGTTTGTTAGGAGGGAAGGCTAGTTAACCTTATTTAAGAGATCTTTCAAATCATGCATAAGGTAGTCCATAGAGCTAAGTCCACAGCCGGTGGGGCTGAATCCACCATATTTATAGTTCGTAGAGCTGGTTCTACAACCGGGAAGCAGACAAGGAAATCTCCAAAAATGCAGCATTGAGAATGGCTAAGTTATTGTAAAGCCGTTAATAGAAACTATGGGAGTTCCTCGATATGTGTGGCGATGAGATCATGATACGACTAGGGTGATGGATACTGATGTGGTGCTGATATAAAGATACTAGTGGGGATAACATCTAGGTCCAATGGGGGACCATAGTCCTTATATTTGTATTTATGTACATAGTTATAATTTACTATGGGTAGATGGTATGTATCATATACATGCATGGAGTTAAAGCGACTAAGTAATTCTAAAATACATAACATGGAATGGAAGACAATTGACATAAACTATTGTTATGTATAAAGTGTACAATTTTGCAATCACTAGAACATTGTTTTAAACCCCTCCTTAAACAACCCATAGGATATCTTAGAAGGACAGGTACTAGTGCCAGGTGGAAACAATAGTAGAGTAGGTTCTTTATCCATGCTCGATGTTGGCCAGGACATTGACTATTGAAATGTCAACTTTGGTCAATAATTATATGACTTATTATATTTTATTATCCCACTATAAGCAATAATGTTAGTGCTCTAATATGCGTTATTCTGTTTAGTTGTAGGATACCAAACCAACGATTCGTAGCTTGGTGGACTTGGATTTTCGATTTAGCAAAAATTCTGGCCCATTGGGGTGCAGGTTGTTACATTTGGTATTAGAGTTTAGGTTAGTCAGTCTTGAGATATTATGAAACGCTGAGTGAACATATTTGTATTTTTCCTAAATATAAATATATCCTAAGAATTCCAACTATAGCGTAGTTGCATATAGAAGGTCCCTGAAGCTGGATAGTACATGACTCCCTAGTCAGGCTCGGATAGCCTAATGATTGTAGATCCCTGTATGATAGCCAATTAATGATGTGCGGTAGGTCCAGATAAGGGGAAAGTAGGAATCCATATGTTGTAGATATCTAGAAGAAGTTGGTTTCCCAAAGGATGGTGTGAATTAGTCACTCCAAGTTGGTTTCCCAAAGGATGGTATGAATTAGTCACTCCAAGTTAATAGCCGGATTTCTAATATTGGAAAGAAGATAAGTTAGTAAGTTGAAGTGCAAAAGTTCTAAAGAAAGCATAAATAGAAATCCACTTTGAGTCTAGCCCAATAGAAAATAGTTGTAAAAGTTGAGAAAAATATATAGTTAATATATTTGAAAAAGTAAACAAATATTGGATTTTAAAAGTATGTGTGAATATAAATATTTTTTAAAATTGAAATTTTTTCATAAATGGGTTTTACAAGAGCCAATGGTTGAAAAATTATATAGCATATACAGCTCGCTAGTTTCTTTGTAAAGAAAGAAAAGTGTAAATATAAATATAAAGTTCTAGTAGAAATAAAAATGTGTTAAAATTCAAAATTTCAGTAAAGGAAATTTTGTAAAAAGTTATTACTTTTGAAAGAAAAAAATGGTAGAGAAATATGGCTTGTGGGTTTCTATGTAATGAAAACTTTTAAGTTGTAAAAACATTTTTAGGAGTGGACAATAGGAAGTGGTATAAGTTTGAATCATGGTAAATTGTACGGGAAAGAAGATTTAAAACTCTAAAACAAAGCTGTAGGCAAACGCTTTACCATAATTCAATTAAGAAGACTAGTAAATTGAGAGAAAAGTAATTAGAATTAAGGGCAGTTTAGATAAAAGAAAGTTGAATAGTAATAGTACAAAATATAAAACCAATATTAGGAATTTATATAAAATAATGTTAGTAATTAGGACGTTAGGAGGTTATATTAAAAAAGATAATGCTAGTAATCTAATATAGGAAATTAAAAAGAAAAAAATCGGATAGTTTCATAGTAAGTGAAAGAATGGCATATATCTTTTGGAAGTCCCCCTAATATTCGAGTGGACCTCCTCTAGGGTTGAAAGTAGAGATAGTAAGAGCGATGAGAAAATATTGGAATGAGAGTTATCCCTATCTACTCCAGTTTTGTTGTTAAAAATTATAAAAATATAATTTAAAAACATTATAAAGTATATTTTTGAAAAAATATTTTAGTGTAACAAATAAGTTTTTTAAGTAAAACTTGATAAATAGTTTGAACTAAAAATCCTAATTTTTAAGAAGTAAAAGTCGAAACGATCTTTAAAAGAAAACATTGATTTGATGAAAAAGGAAAAACTTTTTAAAATTAAATTTGCTAACAATTTCTTTTAGATTTAATGAATAAGCTAAATTCAGAAATCCTAAATTATAGGTTTTAAAAGTTAAGATAGCGTGTATTTCTGAATTTAATAAAAGGTCTCTAAGTTGGACTTTTAAAGACAAAGGTTTTAGGATTGAAAATTTCAAAAATTTTGAAGTTTTTAATTTCTGAAAAATGGTGAAGACCAAACCAAAATTTTAAATATAGAATAGATAGGAATGAGTGTATAGGTAAGACGGGGTGGAAAGTAAGGCTATGAAGAACATAGCAATGATTACTCATGGAGTAGTAATAAGAAATCTCTATAGAGTGTGAAGAATAACGGTGATAACCTAGGAATATTTTGTTAGACATGTATGCAAGCCATAAAAAGAACCATTAAAGGGATGATAAATGGTATTAAAGTATACTTTTACGAGTACTAGGGTATGCTCGTGGGAAGAATCAAGGGTAAAAAAAAGTAAATACCAAGATTTGAGAACACCATACAAAGACTTGGATCAAGAGAAGATAGTAATAGAAAGTGTTAATATGATGGCAAACAAACATAGAGGACATTGGTAGAATCAAAGTTAAGAATGCCAAGCCAATTTGCCAATGAGTTATTTAAGATTTATGGGTTGCAAAAGGATGACACGTTGGAAAGGTTCATTTAAGTCAAAAGTGATAGAGCCACAACATCGTCAGTGTTAATTGATGTCGAAGGGCAACTTCCAACGGTTGTTCTTTTTAGGTTGGGTTGTAAGATTAGTTGTCATTATTGGGGGTGTTAAAGTGCATACGGTATTATAGGAAATGTTCATTTTTATATGTTTTCTATATGGACCGCAATGTTATAGGAAAACAATAAGATAAGGAAATTTCAATAAAGACAATCAAATAATGCAAAAGAAAACGATAGTAGAGATTGGAAGTTAAGAAAAAAATTAAGAAAATTTATTTAATGGACTACTAAAATAGAAATGAAATAAGATTGTAAGTCCTTAAAAAATCCAGGAAAAAAATTTCAAAGAGCGGAGGACAGGGAAAGGACGTTGCGTAGCCATGGGCCAATGTCATTGTACCTTAAGGCTAAAATTTATAATTGAACTTGTGACCTGATTACTATTATAAATAAAAGAAAAGTTTTGAAACTAAAAACTTACCATGTAAATAGGCAAAGACCACTATGGACGTTAGACTGTTGACTAAACCTCAGTTTCAGGAGATGTGGCATAAATTAGTTTCGGAAATATAGATGTATACTTTAGAGAATATATAATATGTACACTTTTGAGAATTGTTGTTCAAAATTCATGGTTTTGAAGAAAAAAAACTTTGTGAAATGCTTTTGAAAATTTTGCGATTAAAGCCCAACATTTTTACTAGAATTTTGAAAAGCAATATAAAAATATTTTTAGTTAGAAAAGAAGAAACCAAATTTTAGAAATACCACACTTTATAGGGGGAATAGTTGATAGGTTGGTTAGTATGAACTTTACTGTGCAGCAGAAGTGACGGCAAAATAAAATACGGTTACGGACAAGGAAGTATTTTTAGCTATGGAATCTTTTTGTAAGGACCCGATTCTTCGACTTCCGAAAATCGACATCAATACGTCCACTGTATCGACTGCCGAGCCATCGAATGCCGGAAAACCGAATTCTTAGGGTTTTAAGAAAGACGAGGTAGAAGAAAAGATAGAAGAAAAAGAAAGAAGAACAACATCAGAATCAGAAAACAACATCAGAATCTCACATTCGCAGCGGAACAACATACAATAGATAAATGAATAATCTTTAAAACAAAGAACTATATCATTTTATACATTACATCATATGACATTATCAGAGTTTACAACAACAATACAACACTGGACAGTTATATAAACTTGTCCTCATACAGAATACACATCGGAATAAATAATATCATATACAAGTGGTACGTCTCGCCATCCAGCTCGCCACTAAGCTCCACAACATCCTGAATCCAGAATAACCTGATAACCTAACTCTAGACTGCCCGTGTGGAAATTGGTGGGCACCCAGAGTTTAGGAAGGAAACAATAAACTCCGGGTCAGTCATGGTGACTGGTGTGAGAACTTAAAACAGTTTATCTTTAAAACAAACAACAAGAAGATTTTAAAGTCAATTTCGCAATGCTTTTGGAAAATGAGACTACCATAAGGCCTCCCGCACACACACACAATGCAAACGCAGAATCGGAGGAGATTTCTCCTTATGATAGTCAAAGATGCTTACTACGCAAAAATCAAATCATTTTTGATATTATTATTAGTGCATAGTGTAGAAAACATTTCGAAAGTAGAATATAAATCTTAGCCAGCATAGGCATTCCGCACTTATGCCTACTATAGCTACCATCCAAACAGTGGTGACCACCATAAGTGAATGATAGGTTCTACAACTAAAACCGTACAAGTCTCGTATTGTTTCTTTAGATTTCCAAAAAATGGTCAGGCCAAGGAACTTCCCATTTCCACATGGGTACGCCTCTGGAAAGACGACCCGAGAACCTAACCGGATCTCTGCCAACACAAGGCCGGGTTACCCCTAACTGGGTAACTACTGACACGAATATGTCATCCCCCGATCGTAACCGATCTATATCCGAGGATCCTCGATTCCAACAACCACATAAGAATAATAATGTAGCAACAACATAGGTTAAGTATCTGGGCTCCATACCATGATACCACCTCTATCCAGAAGGAATGACATAAACTAAAGGGGCGCTACCCCCTAATAACCTTGCTGCATCTTTCCTGTTTTGACCATTTCCGGGGTGTGAGGTCCGACGAAGTCTCGTCCACAAAGCCACGCTTTGATACAAAGCCATGCTTTGGGTCAACAAATGATCAAAGTAATGATCACAAAGATAAATGATCAAACAAATGATCATATCACAAATGATCAAACAATGATCATTTCACAGCAACACTCAGCATGCCACGTTACCAAATTGGGAATATATCACTAGTAAATTTCAACTACATAACCTCTAAGCTCGTACGTCTCAGAGAAGGGTGTTAAGCTAAGAGAATAAATTCTCCGCCACCAATAGAAATGTATTTGAAAGAAATCAGCTTTATATCTCAATTTGTAACGTCAGACATACAACCATACAAGTCTGTTCCGGGATCGAACAGAACCGAAGGCACTTCTCACGAAGCCCTTGCACATACGGATAATTCTATAATCACGTCCGGACTTCCCATCACTAAGGGTGATAAAACCTCTATATCGGAGATCAGCCGATGTAGAGTAACTCGACGGTAATCCTTCCGTTTTCAAAAATATCCGGTCTTCAACACCGGTCATCAAATGCGATCCATTACGACGTATCACATATTCGGAATGGGTTATACGACCCAAAGGTCCTTTCCCGGCTAACCCGAATAGTGAGCGCTTATTCAAAAAATAAGTGTGGCATTCAAATTCATCCAATTCACAACAAATACCCATTCAAGGTAATTATTGATAGTCGGTTATTTAACTATCAATAAAGATGCGCAACATCATCAGATTCCAAATAATTTTCTAAATTATTTAATTTCCAAAAATATCTTTACTAGATATATTATTTCCACACTTCAATCATTTGAAAATGATTTCAAATCAATTTCCACATTTCAATTTATCTATAAAAGATAAAATCTCAAAACACTTCATTTCATATTGGAAAAACATTTCCATACTTATTTAAAAATAAGTAATTCACAAATCATTTATTTTCAACACTTGGAAAATATTCGATATACTTAAATCATAATTAAGTATATATTTCATCCTTTTAAGGAAATCATTTTCTTAAACACATTTATTTGCGTCAAAACAAATGTTACGTAAAACATCGTTACGAAGACCCAAAATCACAAGTATAGGGATTCGAAATTTAGATAGATATATAAATCCCAATACTACACAAAATATTTCCTTTCGGAAATCATTTACTATAACAACAGTGTTATAGTCCACCATTTCCTTATTTTCTCGAAAACGTCTATTTCAACAATGAATGTTGAAATCTATGTTTTCGATACTTAACATGTTTTAAAACATCTTTTAAAGCAATTACTTCATTTCGAAATATCACTTCTCCAAAACATATCCATTTTATTTAATGATATATTCGCTGTCCAAAATCGTGAATATACTTCGTTATCCAAATTCAACATTTCTACACATTTAATTTAAAAGGTTATCCACTGTCCAAAATCATGGATAAAATTCCTTTAATTAACTTCTACAATTCACTTATCAAAATAAGTGTTTTCGGATTTATAAACGACGTTTATAAATCACAATTTTTATTTTTATAAAACTTCGATTTATAAAAATCCTTGAATTAACAAATTCAATTTATAACTCAATTTCATACCCAAAATCTGATTTATAAGTTAATTATTTATAAATCTTTTATTTTACAAAATCTATTCATTTCATAACTTCACAATTTATAAATCTATAAATTTTATTCACTTGTGAAATCCATTTATACTTCATTTTAAAACTTGATAAAACTTGTTTCACAATTCCTATATTTTTGATTTATAATTATCAATTTTATAAATCTTTTATATGAATCGTTTATAATAATTCACAAATCCCAGTTTAAACCATTTTTATAATTTAAACAACTATTTATTTCAAAATTCACTTTTCGCTTATTATTTCACAAAAATCATAATTTTATAACATTAAAAATTTAACGTTTATTTATTTAAAAGAAATCAATTCAAAATTTTAAATAAACGTATACTTTTCAAAATCGCTTTAAAGAATCTCTTTAAAAATCAAAAACGATATTTTTAAACTTCAAAAATAGATCCGATGATGCAACACATCAAATAGTCAATCACGGCATCCAAACATCATATATCGATATGATAACAGGATATACAATCATATCTGTAAATAAATTAATACAGTTGAGGAATCCAGTTGGATCCCTCCAACCTGTCCCCCTGCATCCAAAGATGTTAGCACAATACCAATTCCGCTCCAGTACGGAATATCACGGTATATGGGTTTAATAAATATTATCCGCTATTATGCGGCGCAATAGGGTCTCATCCGCTATACAATGCGGGAAATCAACTCCAATATATACATATTCCAATATATATATATATATATATATATATATATATATATATATATATTGCTATACATAAATAATACCAATTTCACCTCAATGTGAAATTATCGCGGTATATGTTTTTAATAAATAACCTCCGCTTACTAATGGCGTATAATGTCTATTTCACAAAAATCATAACAATTTATCATCCAGGCATACAATCAACAATTTTAAATTTAACTATTTAAAATTACATCGAATACATTCGATTGAGTGAGAAGTTCTCACCTTTGCTGTAGTTGTCGCGATAGCGATTTTATTTCGATAAAAATTAAACGAACGTTTAATTCTACTCAAAATTTTCACTAGCTTAAAACAATTCCAATCCAACTCCATCGCGTAGTGCTCGTTCATACGATTCCAACGCAAGTCGTTTCGTCGGAATCTGATAACGTATGACCAAGTTACGATATTTTAAAGTTTATACAATTAAATATATATTCAATTTACAAATTTTTTTTTTCAACCTCTTTACATCTTCCGTTTGTTTTTCTGAGATGAAATCGTAGCCACACGCGTCTTCTTCCCATCCCCTATGTTTCCCAGCCGATCAAAGAACCCAACGCACGCTTGAAAATATCCAGGTCGCATCACCAAACATCGACGAAAAGTTGATCGGCGACAAGCGTTACGAAGCCCTATGCGAATGCTATTCACGGCCAGAGGTGTGTGAAGCTCGGCCCTCTCTATCTCTCGGAATTCATGCCTAAACGTGATGGCTTTGGTCGAGATTTGCCTTCGTTCCATTGCTCGAAACTTCATCATCACCGTTGGATTTACAGTTCGTGTTGTGCTCTACATCTTTCATTTAGGAATTTTCGCGAATCATTGCTTGGACGTGAAGAAATTGAGGGATGAATGAAACTAATTTTTGGCCTTTGATTTTGAAAATGGCGGCTGAAGCATTTAGAAACCCTAGCTATTTTTATTTTTATTTTTTTGTGAATTTTTTGTCTATTTATAGAGAATAAAACGAACACTATTCATTCCGGTTTTCCGAACTCCGATTCACGCGTGGTGACTAGCGTTTCTGGGGTTTATCCCGCGTTTCGGACACAATGGAACTGGTTTCGAAAGCTAATTCGATCGTCTGTGCGAGTTATGAATTTAAACGATCAATTTAAATTAAACTGATTTAAATCGATTTCGAGACATTTTGGCTTGCCCCGGACAAACGGTAAATCCAATTGACATGAAATTTGAAACCTTACAATAATATCACATTACGGATCCGATGAAATTGGTTTCGTCGAAATCCGAGATTTTTTGAAAAATGACTATTTTTAACTCGCCAAATTAATATTAAACAATTCGATGCGTTTCGAGCTGCCACGGTCAAACGATAACTCTGATTGATACGAAAATAGAAATCCGATAATAATAAACTATTATAGATCCAATGGAACTAGTTTCGTCCAATTCTGAGACTGTTCGAAAATTGGCTATTTTTCAATCGATAATTAAATATTAAAATATTCAATTTTCACAGATTAACTTTAAATTCAATTTTAAAAGTTCTATAACATTACTATAACTCTAGTATGATTAAATAAAATTTTCCAAATAAATTTTAATCATTTTAAACCCAATTTTTAATTATTTGTGGAATTTAACTATTAAATTATCGATTTAATTGTCAAATTAAATCCAATATTCGAAAAATAAATTATTCGACTTATTAATTCTACTTATCAATATTTAAAATCAATTAAATATTCAAATTTAAATTAATATAAATTCTGGGTCGTTACAAATTTCCCCCCTTAAAAGAATTTCGTCCTCGAAATTACCAAGTAAGAGAAAAATACAAAATCCCTTAACTTTCCAAAAAAAACGTTCGAATTAGATTTTCAAATCTGTTAAGTGTTTAACTTTCCTAAAATCCTTAGTTAAACTTCTTACAAAAACTTTACTAAGTTTTCAAATCAACTTAGTTATACTTTTCAAAATTTTCAAATTTTCCAATTTCTTCAAAAATATTCTAACGCCTTAAATTTTCGGAAAAATTCGCCATAGTCTCCTTTGCACGGCTCGATCCGAAAAAAAAAATAACAGTGTATATATATCACAAATATACATCTCATCAAGTGATGAGGCATCCCGTAGGGAAAAAAGTGTAAAAGTACGATATTTAATCCGAGATATGTACCTTATATATTATTAGCGAGCGTATACGGCTAATATAGCGCGAAAGCGAGCTCAAAATGCGAAGCAAGCGCCATCCGCACCTACTAAACACTCAATCAAACATATGAGAACATGTATACATGAAAATAATATCAATATACAACATATATTACTACAACTACATGTGCCAACATAGCAAATGCAACAAAAGCAACAAATGCCAATAACAAATGCAACCAAACAACAACTACAATCATCAAACAACTATCATCCAACAAATCAATATTCTCATTAATATTTATTGAATTGGTTTTCAATTTAAATCATACTTGATTCATTTATCATTGGATTTTATCAACATTCATTTTCAATTCAATTAGTTTACATTTACTAATTAAATTCACATTAGTTCACTTTCAATCCAAATTAAATTCACATTAGTTCACTTTCAATCCAAATCAAATTCAATTCTATTCAAATTTATTTACTTCACTTTCAATTTGAATTAAATTACATAGCTTTTAATTTTGCTAATTCAATTTCATTAACGCTTAATGAATTATATACAGTCAACTAACAATCAAATAACAACCACTGTATATTCTACACAACCAAATTATTAAATTTACATCCAATTTGGTTCAACCCCTTTTAATTCCAATTGGTCTAACATTAAATTGACTTCCATTCAATTTATTCAATTTCCAACAACATTAGCTTTTAAATGAATTAACACTTACATTCATTTTTCCATATCAATTCATTTACATTCGATTGATTAACATTCAATCCATTTATTAGTTCAATAGCTAATTCATTTAACATCTCAAGTTGAATTTCATTTGCATAACTCAAGTTCACATTCATTTAATTCACTTGATTATTTCATATTCAACAATTTTCAACTTAGATTTAATTGATTCACTTATACTTTCTTTAATTTAACTCCATCCTTTAAGTTAAATTTATTCTATCAAAATTCAAATTGTATAAGTTATCAACTCATTTATCATTCCCATAAATATTTTAAATAGGATTCCAGAGTCTTTTCAACCTTCCAAAAACTATTTTCGAAATCAATTCAAATTATCTTTTGAATTTCTAAAACAAAATCCATTTTTTTTTCCAAACAACTTTCACTTAAAATAATCTGGCAGCAATTCCTCTTTTGGAAACCTGAAAATGAACACCAATGATGTCGCGATCATCATCGGAATTATTTTCCAGTGACCGAAAAGAGTTTAGAGCTTTTATCTTTCCAAAACAATTTTTCCAAAATATCAAATCCTTTCAAAACACTTCTCTGGAATTTTATTTCAGATTATAAATCACATTTATAAATCCTTTACCATAAAATTTCACTTCTTATATATAAGATTATTTTTACCATTGTAAATCATTTTAATTATAACTTCGTACATTATAATTCATTTGCTTATACAATTTATTCTTTTACAATTGTTGTTTTAATTCAACTTATTCAAACAACCATCCAATCAATTTATATATATTTTAATAATTTCCGGAAAATTATTTTCCTTTATATACAAAATATAATAGAGGTAAAATTATTTCATTTACCCAATTTTAAAACAATATTGTGCCGAATTGTTCCATACAAGTGTTTAGAGATCCCTATCGATAGAGTTGTACGGACAATACCGACCAGAATCCATATACCACTCAACAAACCAATCATCACAATATAAAACAATTTTATATTAACTAACAAATACGCGCTCGTATCTATTATTACACTCAACTCATTCTAGAGTACTACTGACTCCATCTCTAATGAGTAACACCCAACAGAGCAGGGTTGTCGCTTAACCATATGCTCTGATACCACGTTGTAAGGACCCGATTCTTCGACTTCCGAAAATCGACATCAATACGTCCACTGTATCGACTGCCGAGCCATCGAATGCCGGAAAACCGAATTCTTAGGGTTTTAAGAAAGAAGAGGTAGAAGAAAAGATAGAAGAAAAAGAAAGAAGAACAACAGAACAACATCAGAATCAGAAAACAACATCAGAATCTCACATTCGCAGTGGAACAACATACAATAGATAAATAAATAATCTTTAAAACAAAGAACTATATCATTTTATACATTACATCATATGACATTATCAGAGTTTACAACAACAATACAACACTGGACAGTTATATAAACTTGTCCTCATACAGAATACACAGCGGAATAAATAATATCATATACAAGTGGTACGTCTCGCCATCCGGCTCGCCACTAAGCTCCACAACATCCTGAATCCAGAATAACCTGATAACCTAACTCTAGACTGCCCGTGTGGAAATTGGTGGGCACCCAGAGTTTAGGAAGGAAACAATAAACTCCAGGTCAGTCATGGTGACTGGTGTGAGAACTTAAAACAGTTTATCTTTAAAACAAACAACAAGAAGATTTTAAAGTCAATTTCGCAATGCTTTTGGAAAATGAGACTACCATAAGGCCTCCCGCGCACACACACAATGCAAACGCAGAATCGGAGGAGATTTCTCCTTATGATAGTCAAAGATGCTTACTACGCAAAAATCAAATCATTTTTGATATTATTATTAGTGCATAGTGTAGAAAATATTTCGAAAGTAGAATATAAATCTTAGCCAGCATAGGCATTCCGCACTTATGCCTACTATAGCTACCATCCAAACAGTGGTGACCACCATAAGTGAATGATAGGTTCTACAACTAAAACCGTACAAGTCTCGTATTGTTTCTTTGGATTTCCAACAAATGGTCAGGCCAAGGAACTTCCCATTGCCACATGGGTACGCCTCTGGAATGACGACCCGAGAACCTAACCTGATCTCTGCCAACACAAGGCCGGGTTACCCCTAACTGGGTAACTACTGACACGAATATGTCATCCCCCGATCGTAACCGATCTATATCCGAGGATCCTCGATTCCAACAACCACATAAGAATAATAATGCAGCAACAACATAGGTTAAGTATCTGGGCTCCATACCATGATACCACCTCTATCCAGAAGGAATGACATACACTAAAGGGGCGCTACCCCCTAATAACCTTGCTGCATCTTTCCTATTTTGACCATTTCCGGGGTGTGAGGTCCGACGAAGTCTCGTCCACAAAGCCACGCTTTGATACAAAGCCATGCTATGGGTCAACAAATGATCAAAGTAATGATCACAAAGATAAATGATCAAACAAATGATCATATCACAAATGATCAAACAATGATCATTTCACAGCAACACTCAGCATGCCACGTTACCAAATTGGGAATATATCACTAGTAAATTTCAACTACATAACCTCTAAGCTCGTACGTCTCAGAGAAGGGTGTTAAGCTAAGAGAATAAATTCTCCGCCACCAACAAAAATGTATTTGAAAGAAATCAGCTTTATATCTCAATTTGTAACGTCAGACATACAACCATACAAGTCTGTTCCGGGATCGAACAGAACCGAAGGCACTTCTCACGAAGCCCTTGCACATCCGGATAATTTTCTAATCACGTCCGGACTTCCCATCACTAAGGGTGATAAAACCTCTATATCGGAGATCAGCCGATGTAGAGTAACTCGACGGTAATCCTTCCGTTTTCAAAAATATCCGGTCTTCAACACCGGTCATCAAATGCGATCCATTACGACGTATCACATATTCGGAATGGGTTATACGACCCAAAGGTCCTTTCCCGGCTAACCCGAATAGTGAGCGCTTATTCAAAAAATAAGTGTGGCATTCAAATTCATCCAATTCACAACAAATACCCATTCAAGGTAATTATTGATAGTCGGTTATTTAACTATCAATAAAGATGCGCAACATCATCAGATTCCAAATAATTTTCTAAATTATTTAATTTCCAAAAATATCTTTACTAGATATATTATTTCCACACTTCAAACATTTGAAAATGATTTCAAATCAATTTCCACATTTCAATTTATCTATAAAAGATAAAATCTCAAAACACTTCATTTCATATTGGAAAAACATTTCCATACTTATTTAAAAATAGGTAATTCACAAATCATTTATTTTCAACACTTGGAAAATATTCGATATACTTAAATCATAATTAAGTATATATTTCATCCTTTTAAGGAAATCATTTTCTTAAACACATTTATTTGCGTCAAAACGAATGTTACGTAAAACATCGTTACGAAGACCCAAAATCACAAGTATAGGGATTCTAAATTTAGATAGATATATAAATCCCAATACTACACAAAATATTTCCTTTCGGAAATCATTTACTATAACAACAGTGTTATAGTCCACCATTTCCTTGTTTTCTCGAAAACGTCTATTTCAACAATGAATGTTGAAATCTATGTTTTCGATACTTAACACGTTTTAAAACATCTTTTAAAGCAATTTCTTCATTTCGAAATATCACTTCTCCAATACATATCCATTTTATTTAATGATATATTCGCTGTCCAAAATCGTGAATATACTTCGTTATCCAAATTCAACATTTCTACACATTTAATTTAAAAGGTTATCTACTGTCCAAAATCGTGGATAAATATTCGCTGTCCAAAATCGTGAATATACTTCGTTATCCAAATTCAACATTTCTACACATTTAATTTAAAAAGTTATCTACTGTCCAAATCCCAATACTACACAAAATATTTCCTTTCGGAAATCATTTACTATAACAACAGTGTTATAGTCCACCATTTCCTTGTTTTCTCGAAAACGTCTATTTCAACAATGAATGTTGAAATCTATGTTTTCGATACTTAACACGTTTTAAAACATCTTTTAAAGCAATTTCTTCATTTCGAAATATCACTTCTCCAATACATATCCATTTTATTTAATGATATATTCGCTGTCCAAAATCGTGAATATACTTTGTTATCCAAATTCAACATTTCTACACATTTAATTTAAAAGGTCATCTACTGTCCAAAATCGTGGATAAATATTCGCTGTCCAAAATCGTGAATATACTTCGTTATCCAAATTCAACATTTCTACACATTTAATTTAAAAGGTTATCTATCACTTCTCCAATACATATCCATTTTATTTAATGATATATTCGCTGTCCAAAATCGTGAATATACTTCGTTATCCAAATTCAACATTTCTACACATTTAATTTAAAAGGTTATCTACTGTCCAAAATCGTGGATAAATATTCGCTTTCCAAAATCGTGAATATACTTCGTTATCCAAATTCAACATTTCTACACATTTAATTTAAAAGGTTATCCACTGTCCAAAATCGTGGATAAAATTCCTTTAATTAACTTCAACAATTCACTTATCAAAATAAGTGTTTTCGGATTTATAAACGACGTTTATAAATCACAATTTTTATTTTTATAAAACTTCGATTTATAAAAATCCTTGAATTAACAAATTCAATTTATAACTCAATTTCATACCCAAAATCCGATTTATAAGTTAATTATTTATAAATCTTTTATTTTACAAAATCTATTCATTTCATAACTTCACAATTTATAAATCTATAAATTTTATTCACTTGTGAAATCCATTTATACTTCATTTTAAAACTTGATAAAACTTGTTTCACAATTCCTATATTTTTGATTTATAATTATCAATTTTATAAATCTTTTATATGAATTGTGACGCCCCACCTCAATACCCACGCTAGCCAAGGACACTACGATGTAGTGCTGTCAACTAGCACGGAGAATAAGGCTGTTGAGGAGCGACCATCCATGTAATTGATTATCACATGGAGGCTATAAAATAATCTTCGAAAACAAACATAGAAATAAACATAACACATAGCAGTCACAGACATCCATATCACAAAGGCGGAAGAAGATATGAATATATAACTAACACATGAAAGTGTACATCAGAGTAGTGGTCAAAAAGTTCCACAATAATACAAAAGAATAGCAACACGTGCTATACCAAAAGAATACAACTATGAGTCCATATCTCCAGTGTATACAACAAAAACTGCTAAACTAAATAGTCAGCCAAAAGTCAGAGTAGCAAATCCCGGAAGGAAGTCAAGCAGAAGCACCTGTAACATCTCGGTCTGACCCGAGTATTATTTAAGAAAATAATAAACAGATCAGTCTAACTATAAATATCAGATGACATGATATATAATAAAAGACATGGCATAAACATAGAATATCCATACTGACATACTACTATAAGTATGAAAATGATGATCAACAGGAGATCAACCGATGAGAAATGATCAATATCACGAGAATCTTCTCAAAGATCCAAAGAGGGCATCATACCCTAAACTTGTACTCATAACAAGTCAATGACATAAAAATCCAGAAATCAAACAAGAAATCCAGAAATCATAAAAAAGAGAAAGAGGCCTATCACATGATGGTCCGAAGACCATGGGGAGCTACCCCATATGTGTGAGTCGGAATCACACTGATTGAGGCCTAGGCTAACCAAAAAGCAAAAAGGTATGTGTGAATGGAATCACACAAGTGGTGTCTAGCCTAAACTCGCAAACAAAAAGATATGTGTGAGTCGGAATCACACTACTGCGGTCTAGACTAACCTTGCGGACAAAGAGATGTGTGTGAGTCGGAATCACACTACTGCGGTCTAGTCTTACCTTGCAAACAAAGAGACATCGCACAATTGCTAGTCTAAATCATAAAATGATCATCATGATCAGCGAGAAGTGTCAATCACACCAAGCTAGTAAATATATGAGTTTAGCTTCATGTCCCATAACCACTTGCTTAACTTAAATATTTACGAACAAGCTGTAAATCTTCACTAGGAAATTGTCACGAAAAGGGTTCAATCGAACAAGTCCAAGAGCTAACCGACGAAGTGAACGCAAGAGTTTCATACCACTCGTTTTACTAAGTCGTTTAAGTCGATTTCTCATTCGAGTGAAGTAAAGGCTTATATATATTAGTAGATTGAAAATCGGTTTGAGAAAACGAGCTTTTGATATTAAAAATAGTGTTGAAATCGATTTGATGAAAGAGTTTTGATATTTACTACTAGTATTAAAACCTTCATATCTTTAAAGTGACAAGTCATAAAATGATTGTTGGAACAATCTATCACAAAAATTCACATTCGGAGACGTGAATAAAATCCAAGGAAATCAGCTCAAAATGCATCAAAGTGGAAGTTCTGATGAATGCTTTTCAGATAAGATTGCCTACGCAGAGTAATACGGGGTTCGACCTGGGAACAGGTCGAACGACCTAGGAGAAAACAGGTTAAATGACCTAAGTGCTAACTCGCGAGCGACCTAAGGTCTGCGACCTAAATGCGAGCGACCTAACGAAGTGCGCGACCTAACAATGAGGCGCGACCTAAGGATGTGCGCGACCTATCAGTGAGGCGCGACCTAAGGTGATTCGCGACCTAAGGGTACGCGACCTAACATGGTTCGCGACCTAAGACTCGCGACTTAAAGTTTGCCTGGGGAATTATAGGTCGGCAACGACCTACGACTTAACAAAAGTCGAGCGACTTAAGAGGCATGGGAACCAGCGACCTAAAACTGGCGACCTAAGGATACGCGACCTAAAGGCTTGCGACCTAAAGGCACGCGACCTAGAGGTGAATGACCTAACGAGGTCCAGGGGAAGCGACCTAAAATGCTTCGACCTAAGGATACGCGACCTAAAGGCTTGCGACCTAAAGGCACGCGACCTAGAGGTGAACGACCTAATGAGGTCCAGGGGAAGCGACCTAAAATGCTTCGACCTAAGGATACACGACCTAAAGACTTGCGACCTAAAGGCGCACGACCTAAGGTCTATACGACCTAACGACCTAAGGTCGATACGACCTAACGACTTAAGGTCGAATACGACCTACGACCTATGGGCGAGCGACCTAACTCCGAACGAGCTAAAAATGGCCAGAACGACCTAGTAGCAGTTTTTCACCAAAATCACTAAAATTTGGAGTTCTTCGCCAATCCAATCCAAACCAAATGCAATAAACATGCTAAAGTGATGAGGAATCATCCCCAACAGTCCAATGACGATTATAGGGAAGACGTGAGATCAAAAATCTCACCTTTTCCACGAAATTGATGTTAGAGAGCTTAAGAGCAAAGCAAGAATCAACTCCAAGCTTGAATCTATGTTCTTCACCTTGAATTCGGAGTTTGATGTTGAATTTACTAAAGATCTCGAGCTTGGAATTTTAATTTCTCTTTCCCTCCACCATTTTTGAAGAAGCTTGAAGTGTTTGATGAAGTGATGAAGAGAAGAGGGGGTTGGGCTGAGTTAAGAAGGTGCAGTCCCAACCAAAGTCACAAGTGGGAAAAGTGACGAAAATTTCACTATCTCCAAACATATCGAAGTTTACACTCAAAAAGATCGCAAACGTCATTTTGAACTCAATGGGGGTGGTCTCGAGTCCTAATTTGACCGTATGCAAAAAGTAGCTTTTCGGACTAACATCCGACTAACGATAAAATATTTAAATATAAAATCGATAGATATGCGGGTTGTTACATGAATCGTTTATAATAATTCACAAATCCCAGTTTAAACCATTTTTATAATTTAAACAACTATTTATTTCAAAATTCACTTGTCGCTTATTATTTCACAAAAATCATAATTTTATAACATTAAAAATTTAACGTTTATTTATTTAAAAGAAATCAATTCAAAATTTTAAATAAACGTATACTTTTCAAAATCGCTTTAAAGAATCTCTTTAAAAATCAAAAACGATATTTTTAAACTTCAAAAATAGATCCGATGATGCAACACATCAAATAGTCAATCACGGCATCCAAACATCATATATCGATATGATAACAGGATATACAATCATATCTGTAAATAAATTAATACAGTTGAGGAATCCAGTTGGATCCCTCCAACCTGTCCCCCTGCATCCAAAGATGTTAGCACAATACCAATTCCGCTCCAGTACGGAATATCACGGTATATGGGTTTAATAAATATTATCCGCTATTATGCGGCGCAATAGGGTCTCATCCGCTATACAATGCGGGAAATCAACTCCAATATATACATATTCCAATATATATATATTGCTATACATAAATAATACCAATTTTACCTCAATGTGAAATTATCGCGGTATATGTTTTTAATAAATAACCTCCGCTTACTAACGGCGTATAATGTCTATTTCACAAAAATCATAACAATTTATCATCCAGGCATACAATCAACAATTTTAAATTTAACTATTTAAAATTACATCGAATACATTCGATTGAGTGAGAAGTTCTCACCTTTGCTGTAGTTGTCGCGATAGCGATTTTATTTCGATAAAAATTAAACGAACGTTTAATTCTACTCAAAATTTTCACTAGCTTAAAACAATTCCAATCCAACTCCATCGCGTAGTGCTCGTCCATACGATTCCAACGCAAGTCGTTTCGTCAGAATCTGATAACGTATGACCAAGTTACGATATTTTAAAGTTTATACAATTAAATATATATTCAATTTACAAAAAAAAAATTTTCAACCTCTTTACATCTGCCGTTTGTTTTTCTGAGATGAAATCGTGGCCACACGCGTCTTCTTCCCATCCCCTACGTTTCCCAGCCGATCAAAGAACCCAACGCACGCTTGAAAATATCCAGGTTGCATCACCAAACATCGACGAAAAGTTGATCGGCGACAAGCGTTACGAAGCCCTATGCGAATGCTATTCACGGCCAGAGGCGTGTGAAGCTCGGCCCTCTCTATCTCTTGGAATTCATGCCTAAACGTGATGGCTTTGGTCGAGATTTGCCGTCGTTCCATTGCTCGAAACTTCATCATCACCGTTGGATTTATAGTTCGTGTTGTGCTCTACATCTTTCATTTAGGAATTTTCGCGAATCGTTGCTTGGACGTGAAGAAATTGAGGGATGAATGAAACTAATTTCTGGCCTTTGATTTTGAAAATGGCGGCTGAAGCATTTAGAAACCCTAGCTATTTTTATTTTTATTTTTTTGTGAATTTTTTGTCTATTTATAGAGAATAAAACGAACACTATTCATTTCGGTTTTCCGAACTCCAATTCACACGCGGTGACTGGCGTTTCTGGGGTTTATCCCGCGTTCCGGACACAATGGAACTGGTTTCGAAAGCTAATTTGATTGTCTGTGCGAGTTATGAATTTAAACGATCAATTTAAATTAAACCGATTTAAATCGATTTCGAGGCATTTTGGCTTGCCCCGGACAAACGGTAAATCCAATTGACACGAAATTTGAAATCTTTCAATAATATCACATTACGGATCCGATGATACTTGTTTCGTCGAAATCTGAGATTTTTTGAAAAATGACTATTTTTAACTCGCCAAATTAATATTAAACAATTCGATGCGTTTCGAGCTGCCACGGTCAAACGATAACTCTGATTGATACGAAAATTGAAATCCGATAATAATAAACTATTATGGATCCAATGGAACTAGTTTCATCCAATTCTGAGACTGTTCGAAAATTGGCTATTTTTCAGTCGATAATTAAATATTAAAATATTCAATTTTCACAGATTAACTTTAAATTCAATTTTAAAAGTTCTATAACATTACTATAACTCCAGTATGAATAAATAAAATTTTCCAAATAAATTTTAATCATTTTAAACCCAATTTTTAATTATTTCTGGAATTTAACTATTAAATTATCGATTTAATTGTCAAATTAAATCCAATATTCGAAAAATAAATTATTCGACTTATTAATTCTACTTATCAATATTTAAAATCAATTAAATATTCAAATTTAAATTAATATAAATTCTGGGTCGTTACACTTTTCCACTATGCCTTGTCAATAGGTGAACAAAAAATAATGTTTTAAATCATCCCTGTTTTAGAAATTTTAAGATAAAAATTAACCATGCAAACTGTACTTAGAGAAGTTGGAAAAGAATTGGGGGCAAAGAGAATGATCCAAGGTACAGTCGAAGGTTGGGTACCCAAGAGAAAAAGGATGGAAATTTGGAATTTTCCATCCAAACCCTTTTCCCGGCATAAAGAAAATAGGTTTAGAAAATTAGTTTTTTTTTAAATTTGAATGTTAGCAACGGTGCACTAGGATTTTGGATGATAGGTGTTGGATGTGAATTGGCTATACTTCTATTCATGGATGTATGGGAAAATATAGATGCAAAACTAGTTTTTTGGTTTTCAAAAGCTACCTACATGTAGAATTGCCAGTATATTTAGGATATTTGCATCATATTTTCGAAATTTATTTAGAAGAAAGCATTCATATATGAGGCATCGATTAGAGTCATTTTGCATACATGTCATATGTATTGTGATACACCATGCATTTGTACATAACTGGTTGCAAAATTGATTGTACACTAATTGATTTGTTAGCTTAGAATGAATGTACGTTAGGTTACATAATTAAGCCCTTAAAGAATTTCAGGGACGAAATTCTTTTAAGGGAAGAGAATGTAATACCCTGTAATTTTTACGATAATTAATTAAAAAGGAATTAATTAATATATAGTAAACGTCGAAAAATATTTTTTTTACAAATATCAGAATTTGTAAACTTACACTATTGGGTTCGAGATGATTTTCTGATTAATTTCCATATATAAAGTTTTCCGATCGGAGTGAAAATAAGAAATTTTGAATTGGAAATAATTATATATGCAATTATGGTAACAAGAATAAATTAGATGTTAATTAATAACATTAATGGAAACTTAAATGGTAAGAAAAGTTAACTTTAATCAAGTCCAAGAAAATATAATTATAGTGGAAACAAATTATCACGGTTAATCAAAGAAGGAATGAAACGTAATATAATCAAGCAGTGTAAGTAACAAAATCAAAGACGATAATTAATCATGCTTAAAAACAAGTATAGTCGACTCACAATACACCTTGGTCGACCAATAGCGGTCGGCTATAGGTCATAAGTGGTCGACCGTTGCTAGTATTGAATCGTGATTGTTAAATAAAGAATGGACGAATGTGATGCTTTGTAATATTTTACTTGCACACAAAGTAATTGAGGGGCGTCTAGGATTAAACTAAAAGATTTCCTAGGTAAATCTAACGCTCCATATTAACTCCAAACCCCTATAAATGCAAGTCTAGTTTCTGTAACGACCCGTAAATTTCGTGGATTTAATTTGGTTGAATTAATGAGTTGTGTAAATTTAATTTAGTAGAAGGAAAAAGAAAAAAAAGGGATAATGAAATGAACGCTAATAAAATATAAGTGGTGATTTAAAACCTATTTACTAGCAATTTGAATAAATTTTAATAAATTAAATGGGTAAGTATTATACCTGGATATAAATTTCATTTAAGGGAATTAACTAATATGTTAATGTAAATTTAGAAAACATTGAAATAAATGATAATTCTATTCATACTTGTAAGCAGTTATTATAAGTTGCATGTCGAAAGGGTTGATTGAATTGGAATTTATATTTAATTTAAATGGAAATATTAAAGGCTTACAACAACGGAAAATTTAGGTAATAAAAGTTTGCATAAGGGAATGGCATTAATATAACTTAAGTTGGAACAAATTGGATGTAGAGAAATAAATGTAAGCATTTAATATATTAATTAATGTTGGTTTGATGATAACGTTACTTAGTGATTTATTATAGAGTAAAGTGTGAACGTAAAGTAATAAAAGAATAGACTTATGTTAAGTAATAATTTGTGTATACACGGGATTTTTAAACGGTGATTGTTAAGTAATAAACCTATATAGGCATGTAGGGAAATAGGTAACAATTTATATGTTGTTATTTTATTTAGTATGAAATAAAGGTTGGAATTCAAATCACAATTAGAGGAGAGTAGGTAGTACCTTATTGGGAAATAAATATAAGGGTAGATAACAACTATTATGAATTCCCTAATTAATTGGTTGATAAATTTGTTTGAAATAACGATCATTTGAATGTGAGTAATTACAATGTAGTTATTGATTTCAAGCGTTACTTTAATAATAAATGTGGATAGGGGTATGTTAATGCAAGGAAATAAATCGGCGTTATATATTGAAATTTTGTTAGTGTTACAATAAGTAAAATTGAAATAGTTAATATGGTTAAAAGTGAAACGGAAAATATGAATGCAATAGTGTGAGTCCAATATTTAATCCATCTAATTCAAATTTAAAGATTCATTAATTTAATAGATAGTCTCTGAATTTAAATGGATTTAAGGGAAATTTCCGAAATCGATAAATTTAGCAACTTTCAATTTACTTTCAAATTTGTTAAACTATTGTGATTGATTTAGAAATATAAAAAGTTGTTTATTTATTTGAAGTTAAATTTTGAAATTGGGTTATTTCAATTAAATGGGAATTTAATGTTAAATATTACGTTAGTGGAGTTTTAGTTGAAAATCTAGAATAACAATATATTAGACCATTAACCAATGCCAATTTATCTACTTGGTGATAATGGAGTGAATAAAAGAATTTAAAAAAACCAAATAAATGGATTTCATGGGCAATTAAGTTTAATTACTGGATAAATTGAAAATTTAAAACTAAATGTTGTGAATTTGGAATTTTTTTAACGATAAATGAATGTAGAGATTTATTAAAAGATTCTAGATTTACCAAGTAATCCAAACTGATAAATCTTTTTGATAATTTAGAGTTGAAGTGGTAAATTTGATTTAATTAATTTATTTTGAATTTATTTAATTAATATAAAAGTAGCTAACAGCTGTTATAGAAATTCCCTAATTGATTGATGAATAAATATATATGGAATAGTGATGGAATGTAAAGTTAATGGTAATTGTATAAAATCAATTCAAGATAATGAATTGCATATTTTAGGTCTATAATAAAGTGTGGATGGAAATTTGATTGGATAGATTAATTGAAGGGAATTCAAATTTAATGGGAAAGGTAAATGGATATTTGGTAATAAATTTGAACGGATTTAAATAGTGAATTTATTTAATTAAAATATATAATAAATAATGATTTAATGAAAATCAATACTCTGTATATATCTATAATATTTGAGTGGAAATAATATACATATAAATGTGGGATTGGGAGTATTACAACAATTATTAGGAGTTATATATAATTAGTTCATTCAACTAAATTGGAAATCATTGCAATAGATGTAAATTTAATGTTACGTTAAATAAATTATGGTCATAAATGGGAAATAATGTAAATGAATTCTTCATTAATGATGGTTAGTGTATATAAAGAATGGAAATAAAATTTATTTAATATATTGGAATTTAATTTACTATAAAAAGGTTGATTGCAATCAAATGAGTTAAGTGTTTAAACGGGAATCAAGCTTTATGTATTTATTTGGATTTATTGCAATTAATTTGAAATTAAACATGTAATTATTACGTTAATTTAAATTATCATTCAGCACGTTTGTTTATCAGATCCATCTACTCTAATTCTAACCTATCTATATATACCCAATTATAAACCCTAGCCTCCATCTATTCTCATTTATTTGTGCATTCATTTTTCATCAACTCCTCCTCTTCCTCAATGGGTGCAAACCCTACATCTATTTTCATTTCAAAATCAAAGTCAAAAAATTAAAACTTCTCAGAAAATTCCTAAAAAAAAATATATCTGATGAAACTCTTGATGTATGCATCTCAGATCTGCAGTTCGTTCTTGGATTTGAGTTTTCTGTATAGCCGAAATTGGTTCATTGTTTTTTTTTGTTGTTTTATTTATTTTTAATTTTGATTTCAAATCATTCAAACACGCATATCTTTCTCATACGAACTCTGTTTCACACGCGATTTTTTTGTTAGAATCGTAACAAATTCCAGATCTTTTGACGCTGGTTTGGACAAATTTGGAGACCGTCGAATTTTTGGGTTTAAATCGGATCTAAATTCAATTTAAATCTCAAAGGTGAGTGTTTTAACCCACTCACAACTTCTAAGATTTCTTATGTTTATTAAATTAAATTTTGATGTGATTTAAAATTTATCTATGATTGTTTGGGCATATATTTAATCATCATCTCAGTTAGATAGCATTTATTTAAATTAAATTGTTATTTAATTTTATTATTGCATATAATTTGACAGTTAAATTTATTTATTATTGCATATAAACTGCTAGTTAAACAGTTATTAATTTTTATTGAATATGAACTATTCGTTGATGCCTGTTATATTTTATATGCTTTATATTGATGTTTTGTTTAAATTGGGTGATGATTGTAATAAATGGTTGTTTATTGATATTTGGATGAATGGATGCTATATTTTATATTGTATAAACTACAAGTTATTATGCATTTTCATTCCATTCGGGATTGCGGTTTGAAATGATATATAACCGTAAACTTTTATTTTTAAAATTACGGATTGAAATGATAAATAACTGTATCACTTGACCATAGGATAGAAAATTATATACAGGCATCGTGGTCTATATATATAATATTTTAAAGTGATTTTCTATGGTTTGGAAAGAAATATACGATTTAATAAATATTAAATTTTGATATTATATAATAATTATTTTATATATAGTTAAATTCTAAAATTTAAGCTATGTGTAACTTGATGATGTTTTAAGTTTGATTTACGAATATTTCAAGTTTGAGCTTTATTTAAGTGATCTTGAATTTATTAAATAAATATTTCTAAACTAAATAATAGTAAATTGAATTAAGGTATATATATAAGATTATCATATTTGGTTGGGAATTTTGAAATATTTAAAGACTTGAAATATATCAAAATTGAAATGTTTTATTGAAATTAAGGTATTATTGTTATTCAAAGTATTTGTTTTCGAAATTGTTATAACTTTGAAAGTAATATGGTTTGAAAATGAATTTATTTGAAATAGAATTTATTTAAGAATTATCTTTAAATATATTGATTTGAAACCGATTGAAATTTTGAGATTAAGAATATGACTGCATTATGTGATTTGGGTTTAAGATGGTTTTAAAGAATACTTCAAGTTTTATAATTAAAAGTAAGAATAGTGATTGAAAATTTGGATTTTATTTAAATGATATATTATTGAATTTGGTTTTAAAGTATATACTATTTTGAAGTAAATGATATGTTTTGAAATAGTAATAATATTTTGGTTTAAAGTATATACTATTTTGAAGTAAAGGATATGTTTTGAAATGGCAAAAATATTTTGGTTATAAAGTATATACTATTTTGAAGTAAAGGATATGTTTTGAAAGGGCAATGATTGTGTTTTTAAAAGTATATATATTTTAAATGACCACGGTGTTATAATAACGATTGGTTGTTAAAGAGACCGGGATCGGATATGGACATACTCTCTGTCGATACCGAAAACCACTTTGACAACTGTGTACGCGGTGGAGTTTCCAGAATGAAGTAGGATGGTGGCAATGATCCTAAGGTATATACGTGGACCCAACTCCCGTGAGTTGGCATAAGGTGGCTAAAACAGGAGCGATCTCGGACCAGTGAGGTAGCACCTCTTATCGGATACACTTCTTCGATACCATTCTATTACTTTGTGATTTTTGGTGGCCACCCTTGATTTGGGAGTGTTGTTCGAGGTGGAACGGTAGTGGCTGCTATGTGTATCCATCAGTCCGTGTGCGTAATTGGTATATCTACCCTGGCATTGCCTTGTGTGTCGTGTCACCTACCATATCGAACCCACTACGATTTTGGTTTAAAGATCCGACCGCGTTAAGGTTCTCCATACCCTTAACGCTATTTTCTATATGATTATACTTTACTGATTAGACACTACTGTATATAGCGAATATTACTACATAGTAGATAGTTTAACGGATCCTTAAGAGATGTGAATCCCGAACATTTCTTAAGTTACTGCACTCACGTTAGACACTGGATAGGAGATGTCAAACCCCGTAAACATCTCTGACGCCGTTTACACTCATATTTATTTCATTGATTTAACTTACATAAGATCTTTTAGTTCTGACTCGAGTGTTTTGTCTTTTCAATTCGCTCGGGTCAGCCTGAGCATTTCAGGATTTGAAGGCCCTATTTTTGAAGGACGAAGATGAAGATTTTATTATTACTATTTGTTATATATTCTACTACACCATTGTATTCCGCTGCATAATTATCATTCTCTGGTATGTGTAACTCTGATATGTATTGTATAAGTATAATCAAATGTTTTGTAAAACAGCTTCATGAACTGTTATTTGATTATTATATTTTATCGTTCCGGTGCAAGATTCTATTTTGTTTCTTTTATTTCTCCACTTTTTCTTATTTACCCCATAACAATCCACCCTTCTGTATGGTTTAAGTTGGCACGTGTGTCTGCTTAAGCATACAAAAAGGTGGGGCGTTACATTTGGTATCAGAGCTTTGGTTTAGCGACAAACCTTGGCTTTGTGGGGTTTGACTCTTTGCTAATAGGGTAGTAATACCCTATGGGGTTTCTCACTTCTCTTCTCATATTTTTAGGTCATAAATCAGAGCTCTGTAGTTCTCTTTTCTCTACAATTCCTGGGATTCTAAAAGTAATAAAACTGTTACATACATACATACATACATATATATATATATATATATATATCTATGTGTGTGTTCAGAGAAAAGTGAAGAATAGGGGAAGAGAAGAATATGATCGATTTATAACACATTAATAAAGGTAAATCATGAATCTTAAACTCTAATCTAAAGTCAGCTCAATCATTTCCCCGGATCTCTAAATCTAATAGGTATATACCCGTTCTCTATTTTGGATTAAAGTAAGAGGGAGTCAAATAAACAGGGAATGGATCTACATCTGGAGAATTGAAGCTAAAAATAAATGACTGGAAAATTACTTATTTTCCAATAATATTAGATTTATATCATTGTAGATCTACTTCTAAATGCCTAAAATGCAAATTGGAATTATAGGCTAAACCCATACACATGCAATGGAATCATAAACTCTACCTACATATTCTATAATTATAAATTTTATATATCTATATGTTGTATGAATGTAAATCCGAATAAGATTTCGATATTAGGAATCCCTAAATTTATTATTGAATAATAGTAGACCATGAATGTACAAATGATGTAATAATTCTGGATTATTTATTTAAATGGATATTGAAAGTAAGAATGTAAAACAAAGAAATCCAAATAAGATTTTAGGAGTTTAAGTTGTATTTTAATTTGTTGGAATATAAGATGTTAAAGTGTGAATTTCTATACATTATCATGTTTAAAACAAATATAAATGTGTTGTTTGAAATGATAAGGAATACACCAAAAAGAAAGAGATGTACAAAATAAGGATATTTACCGTATTTTGTACCATCTATTTCAAATAATAAAAAGATACTTCCTTGTAATTGCAAACACAAAAATAATTCTTTTTGGATAAGGTATGGAAATTTGCAGTGTTAACATTATTATGATAAAAACATAGTTTCAACACATTAAAATGCAGCAGATCATAAAGCTTTAGATAGAGAGATATGAACGTGATGAGAACATTCTGAAAAGATAAGATACGTAATAACAATAAAAACGGAAAGTAAATAAAAAGAAATTTGAAGGATAGACAAGAGTAAATAAAATGGGAAAAATGTGAATTGTGATAGAAAATAAGAAAACGAATAAAAAGAATGGATAATGATATTATAAACCTATAAAAAGAGAAGTGGTAAATAATCTTAAAGTAAGAAAGGTATAAACGCATAATGAAATAAAGACTTAAGGTCAATAGTAAAATGTAGAGGCAAGAAATTTTAGTAAGAATGAATGAATATAAC
The DNA here is from genome assembly GCA_030737815.1 of Allium fistulosum. Classification (NCBI taxonomy): domain Eukaryota; kingdom Viridiplantae; phylum Streptophyta; class Magnoliopsida; order Asparagales; family Amaryllidaceae; genus Allium; species Allium fistulosum. The sequence goes on along the minus strand of CM060905.1, from coordinate 180,731,101 downwards.
TATACAAAATATATATATATATATGTAGTCGTAAGTATGTGTATGATGGGTGTGAACTATTACAGTTAAAGAATGATCAAATGAATAGAATGACATTTGTCATTAGAGTAGATTGGAATGCGAGGTTAGTAGTGTTACACAATAGAAGTCTGCCCACCGTAAGGGGTTACCAGCAGTTGTTTAACATTATACTGATGTAGGATATATCCAATAATAAGACGCATGGAGAGTATATGCTTGCGCATAGATAAAGGAATACCCCAATAGAAAAGGTAGTCTACTTCAATAAAATAGGAAATGAGGGCATTGCTTTGATTACAATAGGAAATCTAAATTAGATAATGAGCGAAAAACGGCACTATGACAGGATGTTTGCTGAATTAGTACCAAATATAGGAGTATGGCTGTGCATAGGTCGAGAACATTATAAATCCTTATTGGTCAACGGAAAAGATAGGGGTTACAACAAACGGGCGTACACTGCCTAGTAGTGTACGGACCGCGTTGGGTCATGCATCGCCACGTTGTTTGCTAATTTGTTTGTTATGAGGCAAGGCTAGTTAACCCTAATAAAGAGATATTTAAAATCATGCACAGGGTAGTCCATGGAGCAGAGTCCGCAGCTGGTAGGGCTGGATCCATCATATTTATAGTTCATAGAGCCGAGTCTACGCCAGGAAGCAGACAGGAAAATCGCAAAAAATTAAACATAGGGAACGACTAAATTATTGTAAAGCCGTTAGTAAGCACTACGGGAGTTTATTGGTATGCGCGACGATGTGATCGTGATATGACGAGGGCGATGGACCCTAATGGAGTGCTTATATAGAGATACTAGTGGAAATAGCATCTAGGTCTAGTGTGGATAACATCTAAGTCCAATAGGGGACCATGGTACTTATATTTATATATATGTACATAGTTATAATCAACTACAGGTAGATGGGATGTATCGTACAAGTATGTGGAGTCGAAGAGACTAGTAAAACAAAAAGACATAACATGAAGTGGAAGACAATCAGCATAAACTAGTGTTATGTATAAAGTGTATAATTTACCATTCACCAAAACATTGTTTTGACCCCCTCCTCATAACAACTCACATGACATCTTAGAAGGATAGGTATTGGTATAAGACGAGAACAATAGTAGGGCAGGTTCCCTATCCATCCACGATGCTGACAAGGGCACTAAATTATTGAAGTGTCAACCTTGGTCAGTAATTATGTCATCTATTATATTTTATTATTCCGCTGTGAGATATATCGTTAGTGCTTTGATATGCATTATTCTGTTTATTTGCAGGATACCAAACCAACAATCCATAGCTTGTTGGACTTGGGTTTCGATTTAGCTTTGATTCCACTAGGTGCGGGTTGTTACATCGATCAATAATGATTTGATATGATATATTTGCAGTGATTGGTTGCACTGTCACATCTGGTGAGCATGTACAGTTGAGCAAAGTTAGTCCATACCCCTTGGCTTTGACCTTGGGGTAGATAAGTTTGATGAATGGTATCTGTAATGACTCAGAATTTCACCTCTTCAATTTGGGAATATTTAATTAACTTTAAATATCCAAATAATAGATTTTATAATCAAAATAAAAATCTTTTAAATAATAAATCATGATGGTGAAATTGTTTTCAAAATTTGTTTACAAAAATATTTAGCTCGAAGAAAAATAAAAAATGTGACCGGAATTTTTTTTCGAATTTTCGACTTTTCGTCAAATAAAAGTTGTCAAAACGTTATGCACATTTGAGTGACACATATACATACAATATAAATAAGTTATAACCATATGGTGTGTATGTCAATGTGTATATATATGTTATACTTAAATTTATAAAAATAAAAAGAAAAGAAAAATATATATGTATATATAATGTGAAACACATGTAGACATAAGTACATATATGTATTAAATTCATGTTTGAGCATGATGTGAAGGGGGAGACAAGGTGGTGGGTGAAAATTCTATGGTGGAGGAAGGACACGGTGAGGTGGAGCAAGGGGTGTAGAGGGCAAAGTACATGGGTATTTTGGTAAATTAGTAATTGCATTTCCTATAAAACCAAATTTCTTGATTTCTTTTTCATTTTATTCATTTCCATTCTCATAAAAACTTCCATCTTCTTCATATATTCTTTCATGGCTTCCATAATAACTTTCCAAAGTTAAAAATTCATAGTTCACCACTTTTAAAATTCCTAAACTTTGTTTAAAACATCACTCTTCCATTTCTATAACTCCTTTGGCCAAGAAATTAAACCACACCCTCTTACTCAAGCCTAGGTCGAGCCATAATCCCTTAAGGCCAAACCACATTAGGCATTAAAGGCCTCCTAAATCACATTTTTTTCCAAAGTCAAAGCATAATTCTAGGTCATATTCAAGTTCGAAAGGAAGTTTCTTTGATTTAGTCGAATCTTGGTGAGAAAAATCCCTTTTTACCTTAAGTTTAAAACTTTAAAATTTATGAAAATTTATTGCTCATAATTAGTTGAAAAGTATGTTGTTGTTTAGGTAAAATGATGTACACTTGATATAAATTCATTGCTTGATTCGTTGATATGATACTGCTTTTTGTGGATATACATCAGCTTAGGTATGTTGTGATTTAGATTTGAAATAGAAATTAAAATTAAAAAGGTTGGTAAGGGTTGAAAGTTAGGATCTTTTTGTTGTACATTGTGATGGCATATATATATATAGTTTGTGCCCTTATAGTTTATGTAATATGAAAAGTTAGTATGTTGAGTTATTAATTGGGACATTGAGATCCTTTGATTCAAAAGCTTGTTTTCTAACTTTATTTTATGGAAATGTTTTATAAAAGTTTTAAAAACCCACCTTTGTTTCTAAACTTTATTCTAGGTTTATAAAGGTAAGTTTAAAGATTAAAGATAGAGTTCTAAAAGCAATTTAGAGTATAAAACAAGATTTAAAATTTCAGGTCGTGTAGTGATAGTTCCTATAAATGCAGTTTGTGAAAAATGAACTCTTTTTGAATTTAAATTGTTTTTACTTAAGTATCTTTTTGAAATGTTATTTCCTACATATTTTAAATATTTAAAAGCAATTATTATTTATTTAATTATTAATTACTCATTTAATGATTAATTAATTAATTAGTTAAGGTAATTAGTACTTAATCATTAATTAAGTTAAGGTAATTAGCACTAAATTTTATTTAAGTAAGTTAATTATAATTTTTTAATTAATAAAAGGTTAATTATTATTTAATTTATTATTTAATAATTTATTATTATTTAATAATTTTTTATTATTTAATTAGGATTAATTACATTATTTATTTATTTAAGAAATGGTTTAATTATTATTATTTTTAGAAAAGCTAGTGTCTTTATAGTGGGTCGTGCCACTGTATAAATAATGGGGAAACAGGTGTTCTGCACATGCACAGAACAGCTAAACGGGCTTAAGGAGCCCAAAGAAAAGAGAAAATAAAGTACAGGAGCTAGGAAATAGGAGCCTAAACTACTAAACAACTAAGACTATGCGCCCTTCAGAGAAGAGGAGCCACAACCAACAGCTGACGTTAGGCCAATAACATGAACATACCCAGAGAAAAGAGCAGCCAGATGCGGATCATAACTTTCAGAAGAAGGAGAGTAAATAAATTTCCTATCCCAACTGACGTCATAAAACTTAATTTTAGTCTCCTCACCAACCGTAGCAAGGGACAAACCCTCACCGTCAATGTGATATATAAGAAATCGACTATCACCTTCAATATCACTGATAAAGGCATAAAAGCATCAGTCTCCAGCGAGTATCGCATCTCAGATGGAACGTGTAGCCAGGCCCGCTCCTTAGAGTTCCAAATAATAGATTTGGACAAAACAGAAGATGCACTCTCAATCTGGGTCCCGCCAATAGGAGAAACAACAATTGAAGCAATTCCTGGAGTAGCGATAGCATAAGGGACATGGTCAGCAGAAGGAGAAGCGACAACAGAAGGGACAGGGTCAGTAGAAGGAGTAGCGACATCAGAAGGGACTTAACTAATTTCTAATCAAGTTAAATTTAAGTTATGATTTAATTTAAAACTTAATTATGATTTAATTATTTTAAATTAAGGTTTATTTAATATTTGAGTTTTAATTAAGGATTATTTAAATAATTATTAAGATTAATTAATATTTAATTATTATTTAAAAGTTTAAATTATTATTTAATAATTAATTAAAGATAAATATGGTTTAATTACCTATTTAAAAGCTAACGCCTATTTAATTATTTATTTAAGTATTATTATTATTTAATTATCTATTAAATAATTAATCATTATTAATTATTAATTAAAGGTTTAATCATTATTTAGTAAAGAGTTTAAACGTTATTTAGATATTAAATAAAAGTTTAAAGTTTAAACCACTTTATTTCTAAAGATCGATTTTATTTATAAAGCAAGCTCTCTTTTAAAAGATGTTTTAAACCCTAGGGATTTCTTCGTCGACTACCCTTAAGTAACCCCAATTTGAATATGAAACCCATTGACATCTATTTAGTAGAACAAAACACAGTTTTTCCATAATTCACTAGGTAGATTATGTTGACATATATTTGGCAGAACAAATTCTCGTTCTGCCATTACATTAACTTGGATATTTACCCATATGTTGATTGATTGTTATTGGCTGATTCCCTTTACATATATGCTTGTTATGTAATACTCATGTTATAACTTGGATAAGCTAAATCTAATTAAATGAACCACTGTAGTCCCTAAGCCTGCTTCTGATTTTACAAAGTCCAATATTTCATTTTATCCCTTTTGACAATGGTTTAAAACTTATTCCATTTTAAGATATTTAAAGGATAGGTAAACAATTATTTTATTAAATGTTTGAAGTTTATTTAATCATTTTAAATGATTGTTCAAAATCAGTGTTTTGTTATGGTTTAAAAATAATGAAATGAAGAATTTTTTAAATAATAACTTGTTTATTTAAAGGTGTTTTAAATAATTGATTTTATCAAAGAAACCTTACGGACTAAGTTTTATTAATGGAGTTTTGTTTTAAATAAAGAAGTTTTATAAACGATTTTGGAGGTTTATAAAGAGTGTTATATATGGTTTTGAATATTTATAAAAGAAATTTTACAAAATTATTTGGAGTTTTGGGTAAAGGAAATATTATGTACAAAAGAGATTTGTTAAAAGGGTTTATTAAAGGAAATTTATAAAAGAATTTGAGATTTGATTTCCTTTAAATGACCTTCTTAATTCTGCTGGTATGGACATTCGTTCCATACTCAACACCGAAGGAATATTGATTGAGGTTATCTTTATCTCCAATTTAAATAACATTTCGTTTTAATCCTTTAATATGATTTGTAAATGAGAAATCTTTCACAAATGTTTTGTGAATATACATATGTTAGTGAGATAAGTATATAGATGATTTCGATAAACACTTTTGAAAAGAGATTTTAATAAATGAAAGAATTTTTTTGAGGCTTTGTGGTTGCTATGGGTAATTAAATCTCTGAATAACTGTTAGTTGTTTATTTGATAGTTAAATTTCTGACTATTAAATCTGGATCTGTTTTAACTCAGGAAGTATGTTGGGTATATTTGAGTTCCCCGGTGAGGACCCGACTACTTATTTCATACTTCCAAAGAACCGAAATTGAGTTAGTTAGAAATTATCGCTTAGTTTGGAGACACCAGTTTTAGGATTTATCCGAACCACTCTAAACGAATAACATTCGAGATGAAGTATGATATGAAGCTATACTATTCTTCATGAAGGTGATTCCAAAATGGAAGATTGTAAAATTTTGAACGCTTGTTCGATCCCAGAACAAATTGGATGGATGAATGCTATCATTGCATCTCTGCTTGGAGGGTAGTTTTAACATTCCAAGATGGTATGTTAATAGAAGAGGTAAAAGTGTAGCTTCAAGCCTCACAACCTAGAAGAATGGCTAAAACAGCGTATGCAGCATAGCTATGTGATTAGCTACCATTAGGAGCCGTCATCCCATTCTAGATTGTCCCTTAAAGTTGTTTTGCGCACAGGCATCGTGGGACAAAGTAAAGCAGCCTCCGTGTCAAAGTGTTGAGGTAATCCAGCTTGTCAGGTTAAAGGGACGATCCAGTTCTTTGTGGTAGAGGGGCAGATGCATCTGTAGCCCTAAGGTACATTTTCTAGACGTGTATCATCGAAAGGTAGTCCCTTACCTAGTCATTGTTGGAACCCATTCTCCAATACGAACCTTTACGGACTTAGATGGGCCTAACTGTGTTGAAATGTGAGATGCAAGCTTTTCAGCTATATTCCGTATTTATTTTAAACCTAGACATTGTGATAATATCACTGGATTTTTATAATAAAATGTTTTAACTATCGTAAGGTAAAAACTCGTCTGTGTTTATATGCGGCGTGGTCTTATGAGATAATTTTTATTTTGAAATGTTTTTCAAATATAGTAATCCATATGATTTGTTTCGAGCTTTTCTCATGTTGGTTTTACCAGACTAACCTAGGCATTGTTTTTCCTATAATGCTCGGCTCAGCTCGAGCATATTTTCCAGATTTAGCTGGATCCTTTGGAGCTTTCAGGAGACGAGCTGGATTCTCCAACTCGTATTCACGTATCTTATATTCTTTCATTGTTTTGTTGTTTTGTTATATGTCTGTATTTATCAGAATTTGTAAGGACAGGCTGTTATAACTGTCCAGGATGATAATAGTGTACTCTGATGTTGTGTATAATAAAGATGATTTCTTTTTGTAAAGACTTGTTTATATTTTATATTTCTTGTCACGATTGTAAGATTCTGTTCTATATTTTCTTTCTTTATCCCAAATGACCTGCCTTTCGGACACTTAAATGATCGGCACACGAATACCGAGGATGTATTAACTGTCGTCTTTAAGTGTAAGAAAGGCAGGTCGTTACATTTGGTATCAGAGTGCAAGGTTAAGCGAGAACCTTAGTCTTGGTGGGGTAAACTCATTTGAGATCAGGTAAGTGAAACCCTAAAATGAATATGAGTGTATATATATAAGAGCGCGTATTTGTTAGCAACTACAAAATGTTTTATATTATGTTGATTTATCGGTTAAGTGGTTTATGAATTCCGGTTGAGACGTGGGACGCCACGGTGTCGATAGGGGTTTCTAAACACTTTAACAAGGCAAATTGACACAGTATTGTTTTAAATTTGTTAAATAAAATAATTTTATCTAGGAATATATTTTATATACAAAGCAATGGTTTTAAGAAATTCTTATGTAGATATATCTTGAAGATATCCCTCCTCAAGTATCCATTCTTATAAAATCCCTCCTTTGGGTATCTCTTCCTTTCGAGTAATATTTTCTTAGGAATTCTCTCATGGTATTCCTTTCTTATTAACCTTGATTTGGAGTAACCTTATTCTTGGAAACATTGTAAGGTGTTTGAAATGAATTCAGGTAGTTAAGAATTATGAATATTGGTGTTTTTGAATCTAAGCCGTATGTTGTTGAGGAAGGGCTGCAAGACCAAACCTTAATGGACTTTGCTTCTCTATGCTGTGACTTTGGGATTTGAGTAAAAGGAAGTTCAACGGTAATGAGTCTATCATTGAGGTTAATATTTAGCTTGGCTTGTATGACAAGTTACGTAGAGACATGATGAATTGTATTCAAGGATCATTCGAGAAGGTAATAAGAAATGCTCCACAATTTGAAGATTTATCTCCAAAGGTGGCTGCTATAACACCAGTTAGAAATAAGAAGTGCAAGCTCAAGACTAATGTGCCAAAACATGGTTGCTTTAGGTGTGGTAAATATGATCACTTTGTTCAAGAGTGTAGGGTCAGAAAAAAAAAGTGGTGAAAGTAAAGGTCACTAAGGTACCAAAGCTAGAGATGCAGATTGCACCAAAGGATTGTTATTATTGCCACTAGAAAGGTCATTTCATCAAAGATTGTTCTATGCTCATGAAAAGGGAGCAGCCAAAGCTTTTTGTTTCATTTCAGCACCATCCACTTCAGCAGCAACAAAGGGAAAGGAGGTTATGGAAAGGTTGGTTTATCTCTAGGAAAATTTAAGGCTTGTTTGGGAAGTAGTATCTTAAGTTGTATCATATCTTTTAGAGCGTATTTCCATTCTATGATGGACTCACTCGGCTTGTATCTAGCATTGTTTTAGTTCGAACGATGTTGTGTGTGTGTGTATAATGTTCCTTCTATTGTCGTTTGTATGATATTGGTTCTCATCATAGTTTTTTCTCTCTTAGCCTTGTAGATAGACTAGGTCTTGAACCAATATGGTTCATGACTTTATCTTGTGTCAAACCCTATAGGGTAAGGGTTGACCCATCATACGGTACTTTGATTAGAGAGTAGGTTAATAAATAAAGTCAAAATTGAATTAATTTAATAAGAAGATTTAATAATCTTGATTTTATTAAATAGTGTCTTTTTGGATTTTAAAACCTTGGTGGTAAATTTTTATTTGATTTTATTAAGTCGTCTAATAAACAACTTTACCTTAGAAGTGTCTAAAGAGAAGTAGACTCTAGGACAGAGTTCGGATACCAGCGTCCTCCTATTCTTAGCTACTTACCAGACTGATTTGGTAAAGAGGTTATATTGGTCGACTTATTTTTGAAACCCAAATTATTTTGGGCTTACATCTAAATAACTAAAAGTGAATAGGATTTTAAAATTAGATGTTTTGTATATACTCTTAGGATGTAGGAGAGTACTATACAACTTAACAAATTTAAAATGATTTTATGAAAGGTTTCAATAAGTTATAACATTTAAAATGTTTGCATTTAAGTTGAAAGTTTTATGAAATGTTTTCATAAGTATTGTGTAGGAGGGTAAAAAGTAATTGAGTAGTAGGGGCCCTTAGATAAATATGCAAGTTTTAAGTAGATCCTTTCCCTTTTCCATATAATTGTTGATCCAAAATTCGAGTATGTGTCTTGAGGTGTTTCATACCAATCCGAATAAGGATTTATCACTCGATTTTTGACGGCGAACACTTGATGAAGGTTCTTAATATGAAACCAAAGTTTTCCATCATAGTGTATGGTTTTGTAAGGAGAATAGAGGTTTCTAATTAAGAAGCCCGATCAGAGTCTACACTATGAAGTCGGGTGGGAGTACTAGTTCGGAGATAAAGCTATGTACTCGAGTAAGTGATCAAATCTGATTTTGCATAGGAATGATCTATGTACATTATACAGACTAATGTATAGTGTTAGCTATGCTTGGGATTGTTGTTTCTGGGTTTGGGTTGTTGTAAAATTTCAAGGACGAAATTCTCTTAAGTGGGGAGAGTGTAACGACTCGGAATTTCGCAGCTTTAATTTGGGAATATTTAATTAACTTTAAATATTCAAATAACAGATTTTATAATTAAAATAAAACACTTTTAAATAATAAATAATGATGGTGAAATAATGTTTAGAATTTGTTTACAAAAATATTTAGTTCAAAAATAAATCGAAAATGTGACCGGAATTCATTTTCCAAATTTTTAACTTTTTGTTAAATAAAAGTTGTCGAAAACATAGTGCACATTTGAGTAACACATATACATACAATATAAATTAATTAGAACCATATTGTGTGTATGTAAATGCATATATGTATGTTATATTTAAGTTTATAAAAATAAAAAATATATATACATGTATATGTACATATATGTATATATAAAGTGAAACACATGTAGACATGAGTACATATATGCATTAAATTCATGTTGGAGCATGATGTGAAAGGGAAGACAAGGTGGTGGGCGAAAATTCTATGGTGGAGGAAGGACAGGGTGAGGGGAGCAAGGAGAGTGGAGGGCAAAGTGCATAGATATTTTGGTAAATTAATAATTGCATTTCCTATCAAACCAAGTTTATTAATTTCTTTTTCATTTTATTCATTTCCATTCCCATGAGAACTTCCATCTTCTTCATATATTCTCTCATGGCTTCCATTATAACATTCCAAAGTTAAAAATCTATAGTTCTCCACTTTTAAAATTCCTATACTTTGTTTAAAACATCACTCTTCCATTTCTATAACTTATTTGGCCAAGAAACTTAACCACATCCTCTTACTCAAGCCTATGCCGAGCCATAGTCCCTCAAGGCCGAACCACATAGGCATTAAAGGCCTCCAAAATCACATTTTTCCAAAGTCAAAGCATAGTTCAAGGTCATATTCAAGTTCAAAAGGAAGTTTCATTGATTTATCGACTTTTGGTGAGAAAAAAACTCTTTTTACCTTAAGTTTAAAACTTTAAAATTTATGAAAATTTATTGCTCATAGTTGGTTGAAAAGTATGTTGTTGTTTGGGTAATATGATGTACACTTTGATGTAAATTCATTGCTTGATTGGTTGATATGATACTACTTTTTGTGGATATACATCAGCTTAGGTATGTTGTGATTTAGATTTGAAATAGAAATTAAAATTAAAAAGGTTAGTAAGGGTTGAAAGTTAGGATCTTTTTGTTGTACGTTGTGATGGCATATATGTTATGTTTATGCCTTTATAGTTTATGTAACATGAAAAGTTAGTATGTTGAGTTATTAATTGCGACATCGAGATCCTTTGATTCAAAAGCTTGTTTTCAAACTTTATTTTATGAAAATGTTTTATAAAAGTTTTAAAAACCTTACCTTTGTTTCTAAAATTTATTCTAGGTTTATAAAGGTAAGTTAAAGATTAAAGATAGAGTTTTGAAAGCAATTTAGAGTATAAAACAAGATTTAAAATTTCAGGTCATGTAGCGGTAGTCCCTATAAATGCAGTTCATGAAAAACGAACTCTTTTTGCATTAAAAATGTTTTAACTTAAGTATCTTTTTGAAAAGTGTTACAAACATATTTTAAATATAGGAAAATAGACACAAGGACAAACTTAGAAATTTTTTTAGGCTGAAGGACAGCATGTTTATTTATTTGGCTGAAGGACAATGCTAGTTATAACTAGCATTTTGTATAGTGTAAAACTGAATATAATGCTAGTTATAACTAGCATTTTGTATAGTCTAAAAGTTGAATATAATGCTAAATATAAATAGCATTTGTCCTTCAGCCTAAAATATAAAACTTCATGTCCTTCAGCCTAAATTTTTTTCAAAGTTTACCATTTTTCCTAATTCTCTCTTTTAAATATTTAAAAGCAATTATTATTTATTTAATTAATTATTTATTTATTTAATGATTAATTAATTAATTAATTATGGTAATTAGTAATTAATCATTAATTAAGTTTGGGTAATTAGTACTTAATTATTTTTAAGTAAGTTAATTATAATTTGTTAATTAATATAAGGTTAATTATTATTTAATTTATTATTTAAGAATTAATTATTATTTAATTTTGATTAATTAAATTATTTATTTATTTAGGAAAGGGTTTAATTATTAATTAATTTCTAATCAAGTTAAATTTGAGTTAAGATTTAATTTAAAATTTAATTATGATTTAATAATTTTAAATTAAGGTTTATTTATTATTTGAGTTTTAATTAAGGACTGTTTAAATAATTAATTAAGATTAATTAATATTTAATTACTATTTAAAAGTTTAAATTATTATTTAATAATCAATTAAAGATTAATTATGGTTTAATTACCTATTTAAAAGCTAACTATTATTTAATTATTTATTTAAGGATAATTATTATTTATTTATCAATTAGGTTTAATCATTATTTAGTAAAGAGTTTAAATGTTATTTAGTTATTAAGTAAAAGTTTAAAGTTTAAACCACTTTATTTCTAAAGGTCGATTTTGTTTGTAAAGCAAGCTCTCTTTTAAAAGATGTTTTAAATCCTAAGGATTTCTTCGTCGACTACCCTTAAGTAACCCCAATTTGAATATTAAACCCATTGACATCTATTTAGTAGAACAAATCATAGTTTTTCCATAGTTCACTAAGTAGATTATGTTGACATTTATTTGGTAGAACAAGTTACCATTCTGCCATTATATTAACTTGGATATTTACCCATATGTTGATTGATTGTTATTGGCTGATTCCCTTTACGTATATGCTTGTTATGTAATACTCAATTTATAAGCTGGATAAACTAAACCCAATTAAATGAACCACTATAGTCCCTAAGCCTCCTTCTGATTTTACAAAGTCCAATATTTCATTTTTATCCTTTTTGACAATGGTTTAAAACTTACTCCATTTTAAGATATTTAAAGGATAGTTAAACAATTATTTTATTAAATGTTTGAAGTTTATATAAAAAATTTAAATGATTGTTAAAATCGGTGTTTTGTTAATATGGTTTAAAAATAATTAAATGAAGAATGTTTTAAATAATAACATTTTATTTAAAGGTATTTTAAATAATTGATTTTATCAAAAGAACTTTATGGATTAAGTTTTATTAAAGGAGTTTTGTTTAAAATAAAAAAGTTTTATAAATGATTTTGGAGATTTATAAAGAGTGTCATAAATGGTTTTGAAAATTTATAAAAGAAGTTTTACAAAATTATTTGGAGTTTTGGGTAAAGGAAATATTACATACAAAAGGGATCTGTTAAAAGGATTTATTGAAGGAAATTTATAAAATAATTTGAGATTTTATTTCCTTTAACTGACCTTCTTAATACTGGTGGTATTGACTTTCGTTCCACACTTAACACCAAAGGAATATTGCTTGGGGTTATCTTTATCTCCAATTTAAATAACATTTTGTTTTAGTTCTTTGATATGATTTGTAAATGAGAAACCTTTCACAAATGTTTTGTGAATATACTTTTGTCCGTGAGATAAGTATATAGATGTTTTGGATAAACACTTTTGAAAAGAGATTTTAATAAATGAAAGAATTTTTTAAGGCTTAGTGGTTGCTATGTGTAATTAAATCTCCGAATTGTTGTCGTTTGTTTATTTGATAGCTAAATAACCAACTATCAAATCTGGACCTGTTTTAATTCAGGGAGTATGTTGGGTATATTTGAGTTCCTCGATGAGGACCCGAAACTTATTCATACTTCCAAAGAACCAAAATTGAGTTAGGTAAAAATTATCGCTTAGTTTGGAGACACTGGATTTTGGATTTATCCGAAGTACTCCAAATGAATAACGTTTGATATGAAGTATGATATGGAGCTATACTATTCTTCCTAAGGGTGATTCCAAAATGAAAATAGTAAAATTTTGAATGCTTGTTTGATCTCGGAACAACTTGGATGGATGAATACTGGCATTGCATCTCTGCTTGGAGGGCAGTGTTAGCATTCCAAGTTGGTATGTTAGTAGAAGAGGTAAAAGCATAACCTCAAGCCTCACAACCCAAAAGAATGGCTAAAACAAGGTATGCAACATAGCCTTGTAGTTAGCTACCATCAGGAGCCGTCATCCCATTCTAGATTGTTCCAGAGAGTTGTTTTGCGCGCAGGCATCAATGGGCAAAGTAAAGTAGCCTCAATGTTAAAAGAGGTGAAGTAATCCAGCTTGCCATGTTAAAGGGGCATGCCAATTTTGTGTAGAAGTGGGGCAGATGCATCTATAGCCCTGAGTTATGTTTTCTAGAGGTGTATCATCGGAAGTAGTCCCTTACCTAGCCATTGTTGGAACCCATTCTCTAATACCAGCCTTTACGAACTTAGATGTGCCCAATTATATTGAAATTTGAGATGCAAACATTTCCACTATATTTCGTATTTATTTTAAACCTAGACATTATGATAATATCACTAGATTTTTATAATAAAATGTTTTAGTTACCGTAAGGTAAAAACCCGTTTGTGTTTATGTACAGCGTGGTCTTACGAGATACTTTTTATTTTGAAAGGTTTTTGAAACATAGTAATATATGTGATTCATTTTGAGCTTTTCTCATACTGATTTTACCAGACTGACCTGAGCATTGTTTTTCCTATAATGCTTCGGTTAGACCAAACATATTTTCATGATTTAGCTGGAACCTTTGGAGCTTTCAGGAGACGAGCTGGATTTTCCAAGATGTATTCACGTATCATTTATTCTTTCGTTGTTTTGTTGTTTTGTTATCTGTCTGTATTTATCATAAATTGTAAGGATGGGCTGTTATAACTATCCGGGCTGATAATACTTTAGTGTACTCTGATGTTGTGTATAATAAAGATGATTTCTTTTTGTAAAGACTTGTTCATATTATATATTTCTCGTCACGATTGTGAGATTCTGTGCTATCTTTTCTTTCTTTACCCCAAATGACCTGCCATTCGGACACTTAAATGGTCGGCACACGAATACCAAGGATGTATTAAGTGTTGTCTTTAAGTGTAAGAAAGGCAGATCGTTACAGTATCAGTCTTATGTTTGTTACTATACCATGTATTGTCCTTATATTAGTGGCAATGCATATTATTGGTCTTTCAATAGTGACCATACATATAGATAGACGATGAAGTGATACTGGTCTTCGTTTGTCATAGGATGATATGATTACGTGATGTTATATTTGATGTATAAATATATCTGCATGGCATTAGTGTTCTTTTATGATCCAAGTAGCTTATTATATGGGGTACAACCATCATTCTCGTTTTGATAGAGGCATACGCAAGCTAGTTGAGAAATCCATGATGGCTAAGGAGGAGATGACGATGATCATCTACGAGTGGATCACACATCACTTATGCTCACTGAGGGGTACAGTGAGATCCACATAGGTTTCAAGTAAATAGAGTAGTTCAGATATCACATATGCTCATTGAGGGGTACGGTGAGGCTTACACGACTTCAATCACTGAGGATGCGGCTCAGTGTCTATGGTACACTAAGCTACTGACTCTATTTATTTTGGACCCTCGATGGGAGTCATTGGATTGCGATTAATGTCGATGGTACAATTTGGTACCGACTCTATTTATCTTGGGCAAGTGTCTAGCATGAACTTCACTCATTAGCAATGATAAGTATCAATTTATATTCTGTATCTACCGCTTATCATTATATTGTGTGTTATATTAGTTGGTTGATAATATTGTTGTGTATTCTAGGATATGCTTGTATTGTGATATTTGTATTGTCTTTGCATTTCTATATTGGGTAACCTTATTATGGTATACTGTTACACATCGGTCACATTGTATTAGTTGTGTTGATTTGTTGATTACAGGAGAAGAGCAGGTTATGGTATGATTCCCTACTTTTGTGATGGGATTACTTTACTTGTCTATGGGTTGTTCGGATTACCCCTGAGTCGCGTTGGTGGAGAGGATCGGATGTACCTTAGTGGCATCATGTTTTATATATGTATATAGTTTTGATATACAGTATTTTGAGATAGTTCCCCTCATACCAAGCTTTATGTTTGATCCACATTTTTTCTTTGTCTGTTTATTTCATGACAACTCTCAGATACTTGATTGAGTAATTTGGGAGTCAGGCGCTTTTAGGGATATGCTATCAGAGTGGCGCAGATGGAGCTTTGGAGATGAAGACAATACTTGGATACACACACACACACATATATATATATATAATACACACTTGATATTGTAGTAGTACATGATAGATATGCTATTTGTATATGAGACTTATTGTATTAGATATTCTATTTTGACTTTCTGTATTGGTATTTACTTATCAGTTACTTCTGCTAGTGCAGTCTCTTATATATTGTTCATCTTATTCTATTCATGTGTATTTGGTATATTATATGTTATCATTCCACTGTGATATTATATCGTTATGCCTTGGCATAGTGTTTGTTTTTAATTTTACCCCAACAAATTGTTCTTTATGGTATTTCCGAGTCCGACTTTATCATTAGATGTTGACTTCTGGGTTTTAAGAAAGGAAGTTTGTTATAGAATCCATCTCAAATGCTCCATGTTGAACATTTTATATGGTTTTTGTGTATACCGTTGATTTCAATTCTTGGACCTTATAAAACACTTACAAACTCAATCTTCGCTCCCATCGATGGTGTGGCATTTTTGTTATCATGTGCAATCAGTCTATTCAAAATCATTTTTCAGAATTTCTATTCCAACCAAGATGTACAAAAATTCAAGGTCATATTGGGCAATAATTCTATGAATAAAATTCGAATTAACTTAAGTATGTTGACTGAAGAATTCATTACGCTGATTTCAATTATAAAATTTACAATGTTATCCTCATCAATGTTGGTTACTACGTTCCAACTGCGTTAGTCTTGCTTTCAAAGACACACCCATGATTGATAGATCATATCCCTTCAGGTACACCTATCAAATCCATATTTCGATAATGTACTTAGAATCTCTTTTGGATATAATCACATATGGTAGAGTCTATACTCTTTATGGCTTATTGACAATTAAGGAAATCATTATTAATAACAATTCTATTTTTTGGCACTGATAAGAAACTCATAGTTTCTTTTTAAAGTGCGAGAATTCTTATCAGACATTCTAATAAGTTGTGTCCGTTTTAGGCTTGGTTAACTTTTTATCCATCGTATAT
Source organism: Allium fistulosum (assembly GCA_030737815.1). Lineage (NCBI taxonomy): Eukaryota > Viridiplantae > Streptophyta > Magnoliopsida > Asparagales > Amaryllidaceae > Allium > Allium fistulosum. Next base: position 180,714,647 of record CM060905.1, on the reverse strand, counting down.
AATTAATTTCCATGTTAGAGTGTTTGGATCATATCCAGTAATTACATAAAATAGATTCAATTTTGAGTTTACGAAACTTATGTTCATAATATAAATTAGACAACCACACATTTTAAACTATTAAAGATCGGGGTTTTTTCAATTCATATCTTATATGAATATGATCTCGTAAACTATGCTTTAGATGCCATTAAATTTAACATATGTACTTACTTATAAGTACACATCCTTATCGAAAGAAGTTAACTTAACTTCACTCGTAATTAATTGTACTTTATCCAACAAAGTCTGACCACTTCTTATCGATATGTTGTTATATATCATATGGTGGAGTAACTTTGAGATTGAAATTTATCCATTTTTATATACTTTTGGAACTCTTTCCAATATATTCAATTGAATTGAATTGCTTTTTTCATTTTCATGTCATGCTTTCTATTTTTGTTTTAAAATTTATGAACTTATCAAAGATATACACCTTATGTATCAAAAGCACATGTTTATGTCTTTGACAGTTCATTAGTTAATTTAACAAAGTAAGTGAATCTATTTTGAAATCATTGGACCTCGGATTGAATACATTGACATGTGTCAATCAAAAGAGTTTATCAACCCTTTCATCACTCCTATTGAATTGGTGTTTTGCCTTTAATCGCTTGAGATACAATTGACTAGTGTCATTTGATTCATAATTATATGATTAAAGAATTATTTCTCAAAGATATGGCCTAGTCTATGATTCCAAAATAATTATTAAAATTTTAGGTACCTTTGCTTTTTATCACTAATGCATCACTAATGTTATGAAAATAGATACCGATATAGATTTATTTTACGAAAAATATTCATAACAAATTAAAACTATATTTATTTTAAGTCAATACTAAAAAACAATTACCATTTCATAAATAATTTTTCTTATATACATGAAAACAATTTTCCATATCTAAATGCACCCTCTAATAAGCGTCATATGGTATACTCTCACTATTTTTACTGTTATAATAACGATGCATCAAATACAAAGCTCCATTCAACAACTTATTATGGCCTATTTATTTCTTTTAATGTAATTAGTTTACAGTCGAGAATTATCGATCAAGTATCTCAAACTCATATAAATAACTTTAATATAAAATTATTTTCTATAATATAATAAATTCGGAATAGAAATCACATTTCTCATTCCATATTAAGTATCTTACTAATTTTCTATAATTCTCATCGATGTCCTTTATGAAGGAGAAGTGTCCATTCACTCTCTTTATCCTAAATATGCTTATTTTACATCCATTTTCGAACATTCATTTTCTTTTCAAATGGTCGAACCATTCAAAATGGTAACTATACCATAAGACTGCACCAAATTCTTTACAAAGGTAATTCGAATATTCTTAACATTTTATAAATATCGAACATGTTTCACTAAAGTAAATTGATCGAAACTTACATTTCAATGATTGATAGGTCGGTCATTAGTCCCTGGTCTTTTACTGTTTTCTAAGAAAAAAAATATCATCATATCAAATTATATTGAACACATGATTTTACATTATTATTTATTTACACACTCCAGCGAAATAATTTCATCGAGATTTCGTATATTGCAAACAAGACCATTCACCGTGAAACTTTTATATGGATCGAATGTCCATATCCTTTTATCACTTTAGAGTTCAAAACTCATAGAAGATAATATATATAGTTTCGGGCAAACAAATAGTTAAATGGCCAAGTTACGAATGCATTCGATAGTTGAATAATTTTTGGCACTTGTTTAGCTTTTAAAATGACAACATGCCAAAAAATTATTAGTAAGTATATTCTATATTTCTATTTCGGCCTTAATTCAGTTGATTAGTATATCTTATTGATTAACAAATTTATCAATCTAGTTGCACAAATTTATCAATGTTGATAATTTTAACTTATATAGCAAGCGTTCTTACAATATCAGAAATGTTAAATTTTAACATTTCATTTTTCTAATAAGGCTTGCACTAAAATTTTATCTTCTTCAAAACTCTAACAGAACATATAAATCTTTCGATTCCTCTAGTGGGTGTCAGGACTTACTCTCCTTAGGATTCTGACCTTGGGTTTGCACAACAAATCATAGGCCCGCAAGCAACCCTTTATCAGTTGTATAATATACAACTCCTAATCGTGGTCTTTGTCCTAATCTCAATCTCGCCTTGAGTTTGCTCAATAAATAGAAAGAGATTATTCACTTGTACCTATGTTTCATGATGATCTAAGTATAATGCATATACCATGAGTTTGCTCCACAAATAGATGCATGTATCTTACCTCATTTAGGCAAATTATTAATGTTACAACACATAACATCCCAAGCTTGATTATGCTCAACAACCAGTGAGTATGCAAGTAATCTATCAATACATAAATGATAGAGGACAACTTTATATCTTAGATTCATAATCTTTAATATATACATCAGACTGGTATCAATTTAAGGAATAATGTATTTCTTATGAAATACCCTTATGATTCAAGTGTTGGACACTTCTGAAATCTTGGTACATGTACTTTATGTATGTACTTATTCCAAAATATGTTTTTAGTTTATGCCAATTTCCACTTAAATTTTGTTTATACATATATGATTATATAAGTTTAATTAATTTATAATTGTTATAATTTAAATTAACTTATGTAATGTATGTATGTGTGTATATATATATTGTCAATTAAATCATATTTAATTAATTCAATTCTTAGTAATAAAATCATATTTAATTAATTTTAGTCGCTATCAATTAAATCACATTTAAATAACTTTCAATTCTTATTAATTAAATCATATTTAAGTAATTTTTAATTTTTAATTAATATCTTTTAAACATATGTAACAAAACAATGAATTTGAATATGGACATCGATATAAATTTTATAATTATTAGAGAAATTGTAATTATGATATTTTTTTAAGGTAATTTTGGTTTATATGTTTATGTGATGTTTCACATCTAATACTTAATGCCTAAATATTTTGATTACGAATAACCATGGAAGTATATTTCCAATTTCATCTAGAGATTAGTTTTAGATCTAATTAGAAGTCTGAGAATAGGAAATATTAAAAGTCCTTTCCATTTCCTATTTAATTATCAAACCTTTTCTAACTCAACTGTAAAGATTTACTTTCTTAACTGCAAGCGCGTGCGTGTGTTTACTATACAGGTAAAAAAGGGAATACATAATATAAATATATATATATACCATATACATACATACATACATATAATGTCTAAACTATATATATGGTAATATACAAACCATATACATACATTATAGTGCATTTAACCATATGTGTATAATAAGGAATTTATATTCCTGATATGTATGTTAAACTATCGTATACATATGTAAGCATAATACACACACACACACACAATAGATATTGTAACGACTCGTCTTTTCGACTCTCGAAGTCGACACTAATACATCCATAATATTCATGTGCCGAGCACCAAAGTGCCCAAAAAGATGAAATGTTAGGGAAAAATAAAAATAAAAAGAAATAGAAATAGAAAGAGGAGAACACAATATTTGAATCTCACAATGGAACGATCATATATAATATCAAAAGATGATATAAACGGTCATTTTAAGATACAAAGTTTTTCAAAGGTACAGTGATCAGCCTCGACAGTTATAACAAACCATCCTCACAAATAATGATGATACACACAAAGTAGTGCAGTGAAAATAAATATTACGGCATGTAGAACTTCAAATCTTCTCCATAAGCTCCAAAGAGTCCAATGCTAAATCTTGAAACATACACGGGACTGATCCGAGTGCTAAATGGAAATAACACTCGGATCAGTCTGGTAAACCAGCATGAGAAAGACAGACCAATAGATTTTTTGCATTATAAAAGCTTTTCAAAATAAAGGTATCACATAAGACCATGTCACACATAAACACAAACGGGTTTTTACCTTACGATAACCAAACCGGTTATAGAGAATCCAGTGATATTATAATAACGTCTAAGGTTCTAATATTAATCATAATCGAAATGGTTACATTCATTACATTCCAGCATAATGAGGATATAACTAAAATCGATAAGGAACGTTCGCATAATGGATTTTCTATGGATTTCTCTTCGGGGGAGCTGAATCTGAACTCCAAGCATAAGGATCAAAAGATACCTACCAAGCATTGTATATCTCTAGATAAAATATACCATAAGGAAAACATAGCTGCCCCATGACCGAAAGAGTGAACCTGAACCACATGGAACCAAGTACCATCAACTCTCGTGTGCAACATATTGACAAGCAAATTCAAGATAATGGAACCCTGTTACAGTTTTGCAAAACACCGGACTACCCAGCCTACTCTGTCTTTAGCTATTTCCGATGTCGAGGTTACGTTTAGAATCTTTCACACAAGTGTTCATCACTCAATCAGATCAGCACATGAATACCCAATTGGATTCCTTCAGCTTGAACAGATCACAAATCACTACATGGATTTAAGCATCCAGAATAGATCTCGAACCTCCACATAGGCTCCCCACATAAGTCCTCTGATAAATGCTAACGTTGTCCTCCCTCTTGAAATACTCCTCAAGATAGGTTGTCCCATATGATTGAAAGTGACTAAGGATCGTCCAATATGGAATATTAACTAAACTATTTACTAGTGCGGAATATAAAAATAAAAATTGTGCACATGCACAGATTTCAGTCAGTTGACTGTAGTCATTCAGCTGGCTAAAATAAGTGTTTTCTGGCATATAAAGAATGTTTTGAAATAAAATTAGTACATGAACTATGTTTTGAAAAACTTTAGCATATGAACTATGTTTTCAAAAAAAATTAAATTGTATGTGCGTGCATATACCACTTCAGAGAGATTTTAACATAAATTAATTACTAGACTTATATCATGGACTAAATATATTACTGAAGCTTCTATTCGAAATCTGGTTTGCAATCTGTCAGATTATTTCTCGAGTAAAACAGTATCTTCTCCAGCAAATATGGTTAATTCATATAATATTTACTTATATAGTTATCACAATCAGAACATCAAAATTCAAGGTTCTAACATTCTCCCCCTTTTTGATGATGACAACTATGTAAATTTGTAAATATATAAAAGCAATTTACTCCCCCTGAATGAATACTCCCTCTATCAATCATATTCTCCCCCTTTTTCATCGACAAAATGGAAAAAATAATTGATATGAGAAATATAAGCAATTTATATAGATATATAAGCATATAGATATGAGAAACAAATAAATATCTTAATGCATATAAGCATCATAAAAGAATGCCAACCTTAAATCACATAAACATCATAAACATTAAACTTAAATAAGCATATAGATATGTCATACATAAACATCATAGAAATAATTACACTTCAAAATGTCATGGGTTAAATAGCGTAGGAAAACTAAAAAAATTTCAAAATTCTCCACTACCTTCCTCTTCATCTTCTTCTTCTTCCGATGTCTTCCAAGAGAATGGTGCTGGATTTTCAAGAACACCGGTTGAAGTGGAGCCGGAAATAGTGACCTTTTCCCAAATTTTATTTAAAATCCCTTTATCGCATAGTTGACTTATAATAAGAAAATTATGTTTTAAATTTTTAACTAGTAAAACATTTGTAATAAGAGGTAAGTTAGATGTACTGTCATTGCTCACATCGCCTTTGCCGATGATATAACCTTTGGAATTATCTCCAGATGTGACAGATCCTCCATTTGAGTAGATAATATTAGTCAGCATATATTTGTTTCCTATCATTTGTTTTGAGAAACCACTATCAAGTATCCTCTTTCCTCTTTTATTAGTTGGTACTTGCAAAAAATATAGAGATGACATTGGTACCCACTTTTTATTAGGGTCCTAAGAGTTAGATCTTAGGAAACCAAAACCAAGAGGGTTTAAAATTCCCTTTATAAGTAAATTTTTTTTTATGAACTGAATTTATAAAAGACTTAATATACTTATTTCTAATCGAATTATTATTAGTTTTTGGCACCTAAATCTTTATAGTATTTGTATTGCAAATGTCCTTTTTTGAGTGAAAACCTTTGGATTTGGTTTTGCTTTTACAAAATTCTTATGTATATCGAAATTTTTACGTAGTGAAATGTTTTTCTTTGAACTAGATTTTGAGAAATTTGTATAACCTTACCCTTTCTTGTTAAAAGTAGTTTGAGAGTTTTTAATAATTTTAGAGAGATTTTCTCTACCTTTATTAAAGTTAGAAACATTTTTAGTAATATTTTCTAACTCGGTTTTGAGACTAATATAGTTTAATTCAAGAATTTTGACATTTGATTTTAAATCATGATTTTCTACAGCTAATGTCATATTCTTTTCTTTTTGAACTTAAATTTCATTTGATAGCATCGTGAGTTGAGAAGATACATTAGATAAAGATTCTTGTGTTTTGACAAGTTCATCTTCTAAGATTTTCTTTTCATCTCTGAGCATATCAACTTCTATATCTGTAACGACCCGTATTTTTACGGATCGAAACATCGTAAAAACAGTTGACAATTGGTCGCATTTTTGATGAGTCGTTCAGAGTTTAAGTCTTAGGTCATATGGTGGTTAGGTCGTAGTAGACGACCTAAGAAGTGGAGCGACTTAAGAGGTTGGAACGACCAAAGCAGTTAGGTCGTATGATAGATAAGTCGTATGTTGAGGCTTAGGTCGTGAAGGAGGATGGGTCGTAGACGACTTAAGGAAATAGGCGACTCATAGAAACTGGCGACCTAAGGATTTTGGGGATAGGTCGTATAGGAGTTGGGTCGTGTGATAGCTTAGGTCGTAGAATAGGTTAGGTCGTAGACGACCTAAGAGATAGGAGCGACCTATAGAATTAGACGACCTAAGGATTTGCGACCTTAGAGGATAAGCGAGTTAGCAACCTAAGAGGGTAAGTCGTGAGCGACTTAGGAGCGTGATAAGTCGTGAGCGACTTAGGAGCATGCCAGGGTTAGGTCGTAAGATCTATTAAGTCTTAAGTCAGAGACATTTGAGTCGTTGAGTCATTGTAGCAGGAGTAGTAGGTCGTAGACGACCTATGATAGTACTGGGTATAGTTAGGTCGTGGATGCGCATTGTTTAGGTCACGTGAAGGTTTAAGGAGTTAGGTCGCTGAGTCATGAGAGACCTAGGAGTTATAGATATATTCCGAGTTAACTCGGCATGTGTTAAGTCGCGCATGGGTTAGTTCGCGCCTGCGTTAGGTCGGAGACCCTGTTAAGTCGTGTGGGTTTTTAGGTCGGCAAAGCTGTTAAGTCGTTAGGTCGTAGATTGAGGGGTTTTGTTAGGTCGTAGGTCGTGATGATCTATAGGTCGTGGACGACCTAATTCCGAGTGAACGACTTAAGGAGGATTTCAGCTATAAATACTCGTCCATTTCCTCACTTTTTGGGATCCGGATTTCGAAGCGACGAAGTGCTGCCATTTTGAGAGCTCGACTTATACACTTCTTCACTTCTTTTCTCCACTCTAATCTAGTGATTCCTTCCATCCATATCGAAGATCAAATCGAAGATCGAAGAGCTTAGATTGAAGATCTACATTCTTCGAAGAGTGATTTCATCGTTTAAAGCGGATTCGTGATAGATCGTGTTAGATCCTTCGCTGTCCAGATCTGAAGTGTGTTGCTTTTGAGTTGATTTGGTGATTTGGTGAGTGGTGATTATCTCTCACACGGATCCAAAGGAGTATATCAGATCGTTGGCTTGATTTGATGTTAAAGTAGAGATTTCCATGCATTTTCCTAATCATATGTGTAGATCCATATAGATCCATTGTCCATGATGATTTGATATCCATTTTACTACATGTTAACTTATGCAAGTTCATTCATCAAGATTATAGAGACATTGCTCATGTTTTCATGCTTGTTAGACTTTTGACTCTTTAATTACGAAATTGCCATTATTGTTATAACTGTCTATTTAGATCATATTTGAATGCTTGTTTACTTGGATTAATGTTTGACTTGATTGATTGCTATGAATTAGATGAATTGATGAATTGATGATTTGATTTAGACCGAAGATGATTCAAAAGCTAAGAGAAAGGCTCTTGGATTGGGAAAGCTGCTTGTGGCATATGTGTCGGATGTGGAAGCTCATATGAATAGATTTGATGATGATGTTGAGATGAAGCTTTGCTATGATGATGATGAGGCGAAGCATGAGATGGGATAGTCTTGGTCTAATCCAGACGGGATCATTCCAAGCAGATTGATAACTCGGTGATATGGTTCGAGTTTAAGGATAATGGTTTGCTCGAGAGGCGCTTGAGCTAGTATGGAAATAGTCGTCGAGGAGGATGACTAGAAGGCTGAGATCTCATCGTTGTTGAAGGTTCTAGCATGCTCAAAGCAAGAGTACGTTGGGCAGATTCGATAGTCCCTGAAGGCTACTGATTGGTAGTCAAGTACTCTGGGCAGATTCGATAGTCCTAGGCACGGGTCACGATGACGTGCAGAGTTATGTCTAGAACCGGGGTTTCCATTAGCCCTTGACGGACGGATGAAAGAATGAGTCAGTCATTCAATTAACGATGATATCGAAGCAATGATAACAGTGATAGCCAGAGTCATGGATGTTTGGTTGTATCGTCATTCGGTCTCAAGAGCAGTGTTTTCTAGGTGCTTATCTGATCTTGGTTTAGGCCTTGGGGGTTTGTGCTTGGAAAACATCGCCCTTGACTCGAGTGATAATTGCTTTACTTTACATTGTATGCTCTGCTATGTTTGCTTCTACTTAGTGTGTGTCTGGGGGATATCACTATAGAAAGAGGTTGGAGTGGGAGGGTTGTATTCCTATTCCTTTTCCTTTATGCTCTTTTGGTATGTTGTTAGTTAATTTACCGCTCACTAAGACTGTGTCTGACTCAAGGCTTTATGTTTTTAACTCTTATTGCCTTGGGCTGTTCATCCATTTTGGGACGGGCAGACTAGGTAGCAGGTGACAGGTGCTGTTCTTGCTTTCCACGGTGTTGATATCGAAGACGAGCTGGAGGGTTGCATATTATCTTCTTATTATATGTACTGGGTGTTTCGCTGTTTGTATTTTCTCTGAGTGTTATGTAGTGAGGCTTGTTGTATTGACTATTTAGATGTTTGTATTCAACTATTATGAAGTTTTATTAATGAGATTCTATTCTGTGAAGCTTCACTATATATATATGTTCTATTGTATTTTGTCCATGCGCTGTGAGTAATACGATAGATTCTGTTGTTTTAATTTACCCTGACAATCGTCCATGGCTGCCTGGCACACTTTACAGCGCACTTTCTCTAGGTTCAGTGCAGGGGTTATGGGCGGTCGTCACAATATCACTTCTATTTAGTTTTTCTAAAGTATCTTTATACTTTCTTTTAATTTATTTTAGTTTATCCAATAATTCTGAGTTTATATAAATTAAATCATCAAAAGTTAGATCACTTACATCGTTAGTCGAAGCCATAAAGCAGACATTGGCTTGTTCAGAATCACTACCAATATCACTATCTGATGATGAAGACGATTCTGAATCATCCTATGTAGCAGAGAATGATTGCTTCTTCTTATACTTGTCCTTCTTATTCTTGTACTTGTCTTTCTTTCGATCAGGACAATCCTTCTTTATGTGATCCTTCTTGTGACACTCATAACATTTGAGATATGAAGCTGGTGGTTTGTTGATGTTGTCTCTCCTGTTGTTTCCGAATTTCTTGTTCTTTCTAACTTTCAAAAAATTTATGAAATTCTTTGCTATAAATGCCATGTCACCTTCATCCAAATCTAAATCTTCTTGTTCAGCTTGGAATGCTATATTCTTTCTATCATGGGCTTGAACTCGTTTTGCCTGCAAATGTACTTCATACGACATGAGATTTCCTATTAACTCATTAGGTTTGATGGTAGAAATATCATTAGCTTTTTCAATAGCTAAGACTTTTCGTTCCCATTCATCCGTTAAAGAGTTTAGGATTTTTGAAATAGTATCAAAATCAAAGTATTTTTCTCCTAATGCTAATAGTGAATGATATATGTCTTGGAATCTAGATTACATTTCATTTATAGTCTCATCTGGTTTCATTCTGAAATTTTGGAACTGATTTATAAGCATAGAAATCTTGCTTTGTTTAACTTTGTTTTTTCCTTCATGTGTAACTTTAAGAGTTCGCCAAATTTCATAAGCATTTGTACACATACTAACTCTATTAAATTCATTCTTATCTAAAGCACAAAATAACATATTCATGGCTTTTGCATTTGAGGTAGCATCTATCTTTCGTGTGTTTGACCATTGTGCATATGGTGTAGCAGGTATAGTGTATTCATTCTGAGTGATATTCCAAGTATCATATCCATTTGCTTTCATATAAATTCTCATGCGAGTTGACCAATAATTGTAATTCAAACCGTTAAATAGTGGTTGTCGTGTAGTGGATTGACCTTCAATAAAACTTGCGCTAGTGCTATTTTCCATATTAACTAAATATCAAATAATTGTTTTATGGTTATATGATAACCTTGCTCTAATACCAAATGAAATGACTAAGGATCGTGCAATATGGAATATTAACTAAACTATTTACTAGTGCGGAATATAAATATAAAAATAAATAATAAAGTAAATGACACTAGAGATTTTTATACTGGTTTGAACTTTTCGTTCTACGTCCAGTCCCAAACTCCTTCGGAATTTAACTATCAACCCTCACTTGAACCGGAGGAACAGGTATTACACCGCCTGAGTAACCGAACAAGACTTCTACCGCCTAAGCAATAGAATAGGACTTCAACCGCCTGAGCAACCGAACAGGACTTCCAATACAAATAGTAAAATTGTTTCTGACTATGTATGCTCTTGAATAGCACTAATAATTAAATAACGTACACCCTTCCTATAATCTTCTCCTTTTTGGTATATTGTGTAATTCGTGAAGGTGGGAAGTTTATTAAATCACTAATGAAGTTTGCTTGAATGAAAAAATGATTAGAATGAAATATTGAATGCAAATGGAAATATAGTTTAGACAATAAGAATGAGAATTAGAATCAGAAATTGGTGTTTAAAACAATGGATTTCATGGCTATATATAGTGAATAAAAGTTGCAATTGTTCGTGAAAGGTAGCCATGAAAGAATATGGAAGCAACTCTTGAATCAAGAGTTGTTTCTATTCACTGAAACGAAGTGTCTCTTCAAAATATATTCGTTATGAAGATTCAGCCGTCTGAATAGAATGAATCAACCAGCCAAATGGATTAAAATTGAACCAGTAAGAAAACAGTGCAAAAAAGGCATAATTCAGCCGGCTGAACTTGCAAGGTCAGCCGTCTGAATGTTCAAAGAAAATTGTGCATATGCACAGATTTCAATCGGCTACCTGTAGCCATTCAGCCGGCTGAAATAAGTGTTTTCTAGCATATAAAGAATTTTTTGACAAATTGTAACGACCGGCCTTTTTGGACATTTTAAGCAGACACACACGTCAGACTCAAACCATTCAAAAGGGCAGATTGTTATGGGGTAAATAAGAAAAAGGGAAAGAAATAAAACAAATACAGAATCCCACAGCGGAATGACAAAATATAATAATCAAATAACTGTTCATGAAGCTGTTTTATAAATACATTTGATTATTCTTTTACAACACAAAAATTAGAGTTACATAAACATGAATAAATTAATAAATGCAGCGGAACAACATGATGCAGTGGAATAAATATAATAAATAATAATAGTACAAATCTTCATCTTTGTCTTCCAGAAATAAGGTCTTCAACCCTGGAATGCTCAGGCTGACCCGAGCGAATTGAAAAGACAAAACACTCGAGTTAGAACTAAAAGATCTTATGTAAATTAAATCAACGGTAAATATGAGTGCGACGGCGTCAGAGATGTTTACGGGGTTTGACATCTCCTATCCAGTGTCTAACGTGAGTGCAATAACTTAAGAGATGTTCGGGATTTACATCTCCTAAGGATCCGTTAAACTATCTAATATGTAGTACAATATGCTATTAAAATATGTCTACAGTAAAGTAAAGTATTAAAGTAGGGTTAAGGCGTTATCCATATCCCCCTTAACACATTTTATATAATGCCGTAGTCTATACAGATACTGTAAACTCCACCCGCAGGTGGGCTATCAGGGAGCACTCCATAGGTACGACACAAAACAAACTCGTAGAAGGCACGATAGGGCATGTGACACGGCACTCGAGGCAATGCCATGGTAGGTATACCAATTGCAATCCCGAACTGGTGGTAACGCATAGCAGCTACTACCGCCCACCTCGAACACACTCCCATAATAAAAATAAAGGGGTAGCCACCAAAACAATCACAAAGTCAAAAATATAGTATCGAAGAAATGTGCCCGATAGGAGGAATGACCTCACTTGGCCCGGTATAGCTCCTGTTTTAGCCATATCAAGCTGACTCAAGGGAGTCAGGGTCACGTAAATACCTCATACAAAATCGTTCGCCAAACCATCCTACTTCATTTGTGGAATCTCCACCACGTACATAGTTGTTAAAGTTGTTTTCGGTATTGGCAGAGAGTATGACAATATCTGATCCCGGTCTCTTTAACAACCAAACGCTTATTTCACACCGGATGGTTCTTTTACATTTCAAAAGTCAATTCACAATTTATATCAAAATATCATATTCGATTTCAAATCATATCTCTTTCAAAATCATATTCACTTTCAAACTATATTCACTTTAAAACCTGTATTTACTTCCAAAATCATGTTCACTTTTGAATTTATCGATAAGATAGGTTAATTAAATTCTAGTTCCAAAATCATCGTATTTACTCAAATATGTCATTTCACAAAAGGGTATCAATTCAAAATTCCAACTTAGGTTGTTTCATCATCAAGGATTTAAACATAATTAGTTCAACTTTACACAGTCTGCAATTTTTAGAAAAATAGTTTAGATAGTCATAAATAGTTTTAATAGTTTAAAAATAGTTTAAATAGATTAAAATAGTTTAAAAAGTAAAATAGTTTAAATAGATTTAAATTTGATTTAATTAGATTTAAAATGATTTATATAAAATTAAAATAGATTAAATGGATTTAAATTATCTTAAATAGATTTAAATGGATTAAATAAATTTAAAATGGATTAGATAGATTTAAATTATATTAAATAGATTTAAAAAAGATTAAATAAATTTAATTAGTTTAAAATTGGTAAAATAGATTTAGATTTGATTAAATAGGTTATAATAGACTAATATAAATTAAAATAGTTTAAATTGATTAAAATGGTTAATTTAATTAAAATAGTTTAGATTAGTTCAAATTAGATTTCAAAGTTATATCCAACATTTCAATAACTCAATTCCAATAAATTCAATTATATTTGACACCTCAACTTTGATATTCAAATTTAAATCCTTTGAACAATTCATTAAATCAACTCCAATTTCAACTTTTTTGCTAGGACTTTCGGAAACAGTTCAGTTTATATAAATCAAATTTCTATTTCAAAATACCAGTTAACTGAATTCAAAATTTAAAGATTCAAAAATCGTTTAATTTAACCAATCCGGTGTCCGTATATAATTTTCTACCTTAGGGTCAAGTGATACAGATATTTATCATTTCAATCCGCAATTTAGAATTTTACGGTTATATATCATTTCAAACCGCAATCCTGAATTAAATAAAAATCCATAAAATCACTCGAGTCTATCATTTCAACCCATAACGATTTTTCCCTAATCTATAGATCGTTCGGGTATGTATCATTTCAACCCATAGGGAACTTGCAATATTATAACAATATAAAATACAACATTCAGTCATCCAATATCAACAGTCAAACATCCATCGCAATCATAATCCAAATAAATCAATAAATATCAATAGATAACTGATCATCAATAATAGGTATTAATCTGGCAATTAAATTCAATATTTAAATTAAACGATGATTAAAGGTAATAAAAGTCAAATTTAAATAGAATGACAATTTAAACATACCAAACATCAATCAATAAATTTCAAATCACATCATAAATTAAATCTAATTAACATAAGATAGTTTAGTAATTGTGAGTGGGTTAAAACACTCATCTTCGGTTTCAAATCGATTTGAAATCCAAAATAAGGCCCAAAATTTAACAGTCTCATAATTCGTCTAAACCAGCGTCAAAATGTCCGGAATTTTGATACGATCGCAGCAGAATAGACCGCTCGTGAATCGAACCTCGTATGCGAAAGTTATTAACATTAAAAGTTATAGGATTTTTAAAATACGAAATAAACAAATAATAAAAAGAGGAAAAAAACGCACCTACTCTCGTTCGACACGTGCATCGAACCTCAACGGCCTGTAACTCCACCGTTCGATACGAAGCCGCCCAAACTTGCCTCGCCGCACGTTCAACCATGACCAACCACTCCAATCAGAGACCACGGCCACCTCCCCCTCCTCAGGCCGACCACGGCAGAGCTGTGCGACCACCCCGATCGCCCATGTGGGCCAGCGCCGCCGCCTTCGCCTATGACACGAACAAGCAATACCCCCGATACCTGCTCGACTTCCTCTTCCCAACGCAACTCCCCGATCGTCGATCGGACGACGATCCACCATTGGATCGTCCAAAATCTAGAACGGACGGCTGTAGTTCTTCCTCAATTTCTGGACGAACGGTTATTCGATGGAGAAAATGAATTGTAGATCTGGGTTACGCTCATCGAGAGCTTCAAATCGGTATATAATTTGATATGGTTTGAGGAGTTTTAATTTTTGGATTTGGTTTTGATTTGCAATTGAATTTGGAATTGGGAATATGGTTTTTTTGTTTGTCTGTCATTGGAAAGAGGGAAGCAGATAGAATTGTACGTATAGAAAAATGGAATAAGATTTAGCTAGGGTTTATAACAGGCTATTTATAGGCAGAATAGAAATAGAATGAATGGGCTAGATCGATTTGAAAGTTTGAACGATAAATGACCCGAAAAGCCCGTTTCATTACCGAAACGGAAATGGATCATCCCATATATCAAAATAGATGTTTTCGATATTTTTAAATTCAATGCAACAGGTTTCAAGTCCTAATTCCATTGTATAAAGAAGTTAGCTTAAAATTAGCTTATTTCAAATTGATTTCAATTGAATTTAATTAAATTGGTTCCTACGCGTTTCGAGTTCGTACGGTCAACGACAAGTCCAATCGCTAAGAAACTTGAAATCTTACAATAATTCACTGTTATGGATCCGATGAAACTGGTTTCGTCGAAATCTGAGACAGTGGCCAAAATGACTATTTTTACATTAATTAAATAAATTAATATTAAATTAATTAATCACTTTTTAATTCAATATTTATAACTAACAAATATTTATCATTTTTGATTACTTGGATATTTATAATAGTTTAAAACAAATTTACATGTCAATTCGATGTTACTTATTTACTAATTACAATGTTCCATTTCAACTGTAATTTAAATCCAATTAACTACAATTAAATTCCAATAAATTGTTTAAATTTGATTTCAATCTTTATATTCAATCAATTATTACTCTAATAACATAGTTAATCTTTGTTTATATTTTATTACATAAATATGCTACAATTTCCATCTTTTATTTGTGTTGACTACTATATTTCGATTATATTGAGTTTTGTAAACTTTCACATTAAATAAGATTTTAAATCCCAATTAATTTATTTATCTTGATTTCACTCTTTTATTAAATTAGTTATTTCCTTATGAATATTATTAACATTTCTATACACTCTATTACATTCATACTTTGCAGTTATTGTCTTAACTCACATTAATGTAACATTTAATTTCATTTAATCATAATTGATTTCCAATTTAATTTAACAGACTAAATAAATAGGTAACATATAATTGTTTGTCACCATTAACTTTTAGTCACATTAATAAGTTTATTATTTACAACCAAATGTTTTAATTACTTGCATAACATTGATTTATTCAATTACCATAAATTATATATTATTTCATTAATTGATTCAATGTTTACATTTTTTTCCTATATTCACTTTATAACTAAGTATAACCTTTAAATCATTTCAATTGATTGGAATTTCATTCAAATTGTTAATAATTAACTTAAATTAACATTATTACATTTCATTTTAGTTATTATTTCATTAATATATCACAAATTTTTATTTCTCCCAATATTAAATCACCAAAAATCTTATTAAATTAACTATTTTAATTATCGAAAATTATGGGTCGTTACACAAATTTTTAGTATATGAACTAAGTTTTGAAAAAATTTAGCATATGAACTATGTTTTGAAAAAAATTTAAATTGCATGTTCATGCATATACCACTTCGAAGAGATTTTAAATGAATTCACTACTAGACTCAGATCATAGACTAAATATGTTACTAAAGCTTCTATCTGGAATCTGGTCTGCAATCTATTAGATTATTTCTCAAGTAAAACAGTATCTTCTCCTGCAAATATGGTCAGTTCATATAATATTTACTTATATAGTTGTCATGATCAAAACATCAAAATTCAAGGTTCTAACAACGATAGCATCATTTGAAATGTTAACGCAAACCTCTCCCTTAGACTTTAACCTTAGGATTGACAGTTTAACTCTATAATATTTCACTTCACAGCCGCTTTCAAAACTTAGAACTCGTATACTATTTTTGAAGTGGTTTTCGATAAGTAAAACACTTATCGATCTTGGTCTCTTCAAAAACTAGTTCGATGAATTTTCGGTAAACTCAACCCTAGTTCTTTTGGAAATAAACAAACAATGCATAAGAGTGGAGATCACCCCCTAACCATTTAAGTGGATGGATTTCCTTATCATTTGTTCTAGAAGAGCAAGACGAGTTTATACGTACAGTATAACATCTTTGAAGATAACTGTACCATATAGCACTCGTGTTTCTTCTAGATATTTTCAAAGTTATATTTAGTAAATTTCCATAGTCAACTAATCGACTATCTGGTATAAGATAGATGATCATAAATGGAAATCAAGTCCTATATACTTTATCATAGAAGAAATAACACACAAAACACTATCAAGCCATTCAAAGTATGGTTAAGCCACATAATCTCCTTTCAATTGGTCCTTTTTTAAATTAAAAATCCTTTATTAGTAAGCTTCTTTTACCTAATAAACTTCTACTTTTTCTATCTTTTTTCCAAAAGATTACATATTAACAATTTCCTTCAAAAATATCCATTTTAAGGACTTAAGCACTTTCACAAAACCATTCAAAAGGTTTAAGACGAATGTCACTAAAACATTGTCACTACAAACCAAAAACCATTTCGCTTTAGCTTATCTTTTAATCATTCTTTTAAAGATCTATTTACATCCCTAAGTATAATAAAAAAGGGTTAAAGACGAATGTGATTAACACATTGTCACAACAAATCCAAACCATTTTCCTACATTTTACTATCTTTACAAACCTTTGTTTTAAATATCTTAGTTCATATTCGCTTAAGATCGATAATCGACTAATCTAATATCTAATCAAAATCCATTGCTTATACAAATCATGATTTTACGCTTAACTTGTTTCCGACATTCTCAACTTAACCATTCCTCTTTCAAGAGTGAAGTCAGGTAAGTTTAGGCACTGGTTACTCCAAGCCTTTCCTAGACACTTCATTCTTGAATTTCACTAATAGATAAGTCTACCTCATCGTTTTTTAGTGTTAAGTATTGAACTAATGATTTCCATAAAAAATAAGAAATCAACACGATTAACACGTTTCTGACATTTTTCACTTACCTATTCCTCGGTTAAGAGGGAAGCCGGTAGGTTAGAACTCTATTGCTCCGTCCCTACCCAAATTAATCTTAACTCTAACAAATAGATAAGATTACTTCATTGGTTTATTAGTGTTAAGCATAGTTAATTAATTTTCTTGTAAGTAATTAATCAATTTAACCATTTGGCCAATAAGCAATTTCAAACCCCTTTTTATACCTTTTGTCTATAATTTAAAATAATTTAAAAGGTAAGATATTTGCATAAGATTTTTATATAAGATAGTTTCCAAGATATTTATATAAGATATTTTTCAAGATATTTATACTTTAAACTACTTATAATATATTTTAAAACACTCATTTAAAATATTAAATAAAAAATAACAAGTTTGAAATATCATTAAAAACTTGAAAACGACATGATTTCTATATATTTTAACAAAATATCTCTTCTTTCAACATTCACCATATATTCTTAAAAACTCATAAAGATCTCAAATCACTTTTAAAATACTCTAAAAATAGTTAGTAACCACTTGTAAAAAAAATGAAATAAAATATTTAAATCTATATATCTTTTTCAAACCTTTTAAGTCCAAAAATCAAGTCTAAACGAGGCAGTTTTTCACTAGTGATGTTTTTGCCGTTTTCGAGATGTTACTTAACTTTTTACTATTCAATATTTTAATGTCAACAAACATATATATAGAACAATATAAATATGGTGAGAAACCCCTAAGGATCTCTCTACAAAGTGCCATAGCAATTTCCAAAAACAAGGCAATTCCAAACTACTTCTATAGCAACAATCGCAATAAGTGCACTTCTAAATCCAAGTCATATTCCAACCTATTTTCAACAACGACCTATGTGCTTTGTTCAAGATCTTCTCTCAAGTCATATAAGTCCATTCAAGTCTATTCCAAGTTTATTTAAGTCCATGTACATGGATCGCATATGTCACTTACTTTTAAAGTAAGAATTCAAAGTCAATGTTTTAACGTAAGTTAACAGAATTCAAACAATTTAAACTCTATTCAAACACAACATACATGTGTTATATTTTTCATTTAAAGTGAGTTACTCACATTTAAACCAACCATAACCAAGATCCAAGAACCAAAGCCAAGCCTCCACCTTGCAACCACCTTCTCTTCCTCCTTTCTTCTCTTTGCTCTTGCTTTTAGCCTCCTCTCCCCTACATAATTGCTAACGGCCATCCCCTCAATGGGGAGCATGGCTCCACTTCTTTATGCTTTGGCTTGGTGGAAGGGTATCTAATACGTTACTAAGCCTGGTGGAAATGTTTGAAGTTTTTTGGAGTTGATTTGCAACTATTTCTTTATAGAACATAAGAGAGGAAGACGAAGAGAAGCCGTTGATTTTATCATTCTAAGCTTTGTAAATTTTGTGATTTGTTCCTAAGGGTGTACCCCTCCTAATATAGGCTTAGAAATGTGATGGTAAAAGATCAAAAATCCCTCAAAACCCTTATGACATTAATAATTCTATCACTTTTCCTTTATGTCACATAAGCTTAAGGTTTAAGTGTTTCCATATTTGCTTACTTTCCTTTTTTGCTCATTTTAAAATATCTTATCCACTCTTACATCATGCATGGCATCATCTTATTTAGTTAGCGATAAACATGAAAATATTTATAGTTGCTAATTATGTCCTTAATGATTAATTAGACACGCACAAAAAGTTTGAAAGACTTTTGTTGAGAAAAAAGCTATTTATCGATAAAACGATTTTAGATCACATTACCGATATTTTTCCAAAGAATAAATTTTTGTAAACATTTTTACAAAACAAGTTTACCATCATTACTTAGGATTTAAAAGGGGTTAAAAAGCTTAATATATTATTTTAATAAAATTTAATCCAAGATTCAAATATTTAAATAGTTCAGATATTTCAATATGTAGTGTTTGAAATTATGGGTGGTTATATTCTCCTCCTTTTAGAATATTTCATCCTCAAAATTCCAAATGAGCAACCAAACAACCAATAATGCATTATTTCTTAATAGTATCAAATCACTTGCAAAAAAACCTCACAGTTGGCTCAAGTTTAAAACCTCTCATCGCACAAGGATGATATGCGATCTACGCGTACCTTATGCTTAACAGCCTCAGGTTATTACTTAGTCGACGATTTACAATACCACATAACAAATTGAAGAGTTATCGCCTAAACTCGCCATAAGCCAATCAAAACTACGATGCACGTATATCGTCCATACACATTATCAATTTCGATCGTTTGCTCGATCACACTGATCTCACTTCCTAACTAGTATAGATCACTTGACCTCTCTATTGCGGACTTCGATCAGGTTCCTTGATTAGAAACCCCATTCTTCTTACATAGTCTTATACCATGATATAAAACTTCGGGATCATATCAAGAATCTGTATTAAGTGTTCGCCGTCAAGAATCAAGTGAAAAATCCTTATATGGATCGATGTAAACCACCTCGAAATCATGTACTCGAATACTGGATCAAAAACAGTCTTGCTAATAAAAAGATCTAAGTATAACTTATGTATTTATCATATTGGATTCCTAAATACACCAATTCCTTTTTAACCACATTCATTTAAGTAGTATATCTCTTTAATACTAAATTATTTATGCCTCATTTCATAAATCATACTTTAAGTTTATCAACATTTTACAACTGAAGTACATAAACATATAATACTTCATTACATCCTAAGAGCATATACAACATAAAATTTTGTTAACAAATATGTTTAACAAACCTATTTTAACTTATTATCTTCTTAATTCAAATGTTATATAAACTCAACTTTATATTTTCAAAAGCACTTAATTACAAGTTCTATAATAATCTGGAAGTTCCCGACTATCTAAATTCATTGAAAATCCCATTTCATTTATACAAATGAAAACTACCAGAAAACATATCATATTATGATGCACATCCATACTTTCTTAATGCATAAGTTACATGTGTCCATGAAATAACTTAACAAGAAACCTTCAAGACTAAACACCGATTTTCATTTCAAATAATTTAGAAATACTATGTATATATAACTTTTGTTTATCAAATCATACTTTGGGATTTAATCAAAATTTTGTTTTACCAAAACAACTTTGTAGCATCCCACACTTAGAAATCCGAAAATGAATGCCGATGATGTTGAAGTCATCACCAGAATTATTTTCAAGTGATAGGAGTGAATTCGGTACATCCAATCGATGCCTTTCGGACATAACCAAAATCATTTAAAATGGTATCAAATATTTCGTAAATGTTACTAAGTATCATGGTCTCAATTTTTAAACCAATTTCCCAAACATTTACTTTCAAATAATACTACTATTATTTTCTCCAAAATTTTGAAAAACATTTTCAGAGATATCGGGATTTAAGTTCTCAAATTCTCTATTTGAATCCTCTTCGTTTGTAAACCATGTTTATATACAGTTTTGTTCTTATCAATTCACAAAATATCTTTATTTAGATTATAATAAACAACTCTTATTAGAATTCAGTTTTAACCCAACATTATCATTGAATGCCTTATAGTCAAACCGTAAAACTTAATTTGCAAGGTGTGCGTATTTAATATTCCTATAAATTACATTTATCCAACCCTTGTTGTAAGAAGGTAGATTCTTATGAATCAACAACTATAGTAAATGCTCATAAACTGGCCGAGCATAACTAATCAACCAATAAATGATAATAATTGAATATTATCATTTCCTAACAAACAACCAAATCATGAATAACTATATCAATTTATAAAAATTATATATTTTTATGTAAAATATATTCGTAGGTAAAATTATTTCATTTACCAATTTTGAAAACATATTATGTCGATTTTCCTTGTTTAAGTGTTTTGAAACCCCTATCGAGAACGTTGATCAGGTGCATCGACTAGAATTTATAAACTACTCAACATACTGATTAACAAAATATAAAACATTTTTATGGTACTAAAAAATACGCGCTCATATATACAATACTCTTAACTCATGCTAGGGCATTCCATTACCCCATCCCTTAATGAGTCATACCTACCTTCAACTTTGATACCACATGTAACGACTTGTCTTTTCGACCCTCGAATGTCAACACTAATACATCCACGGTATATATGTGCCGAGCACCTATGTGCCAGAAAGACGAATTGTTATGGTAAAATAAAAGGAAAAAGAAATAGAACAAGAAATAGGAGAACACAATATTTGAATCTCGTAATGGAATGATCATATATAATATTAAAGGACAGTATAAACCGTCATTCTAAGATACAAAGTTTTTCAGAGGTACAGTGATCAGCTTGGACAGTTAAAACAACCAGTCCTCACAAATACTGATGATACACACAAAGTAATGCAGCGGAAATAAATATTACGGTAAGTAGAATTCCAACTCCTCTTTATAAGCTCCAAAGAGTCCAATGCTAAATCTAGGAACATACACGGGGCTGACCCAAGCATTAAAATAAAATAACCCCCGGATCAGTCTAGTGAACCAGTGTGAGAAACACATATCAATCGATTTTAGCATTATGAAAACCTTTCAAAATAAAGGTATCTCGTAAGACCATGCCGCACATAAACACGAACAGGTTTTTACCTTACGACGACGAAACCGTTTATAGAGAATCCACTAATATTATAATAATTTCTAAGGTTCAAAATAAATATTAATCATAGCCAAAATGGTTACATTGATTAAATTCCAGTATAATAGGGGTACAACAAAAGTCGATAAGAAACGTTCGCATAATAGATCTTCTACGAAGATCTCTTCAAGTGAGCCGAATCCAAACTCCATGCACAAGGATCAGAAGATACCAACCGAGCGTTGTATATCTCTAGGTAAACATAGTTGGCCCACGCCCGAACGAGCGAACCCAAACCATGTAGAACCAAGTACCATCAACTCCCGCACACAACATATCGATAAGCATACTCTGGATAATGGAGTTAAGTTGCCCTATCGCGGGTTTGCGAAACCCCAAACTACGTAGCCTACTCTATTTTTAGCCATTTCCGATGTCGAGATTACATTCAGCATCATTCGCACGAGTCTTCATCACTCGATCAGCACACGAATCCCCAATTGGATTCCTTCGTCTTCAACAGATCACGAATCACTACATGGATTCGAGCATCCAGAACAGATCTCGAACCTCCACATAGGTTCTCTGCATAAGTGCTCAGACGAATGCTAATGTTGTCCTCTCTCTTGGAATACTCATCAAGATAGACAGTCTCATGCGATATCATCGTTTAAATGTTAACACTGACCTCTCCCTTGGACTTTAACCTTAGGATCGACAGTTTAACTCTATAACATTTCACTTCACAACTGCTTCCAAAACATAGAACTCGTATACTAGTTTTGAAGTGGTACTCGATAAGTAAAACACTTAGCGATCCCAGTCTCTTCAAAACTAATTCGATGAATTTTTGGTTAACTCAATCTCAGTTCTTTTGGAAATAAATAGACAATACATAAGAGTGGAGATTACTTCCTAACTGTTTAAGTGGACAGATTTCCTTATCATTTGTCCTTGAAGAGAAAGACGAGTTTATACGTACAATGTACATTATGCCAAAAAATGCATTAGACGAAAGATATGCTCCGTTGTCTGGAAGCCTATCCATCTATCATTAAATCCGGTGCCATCTCATTGCACATCAGACCATAGATATCCGACATCTGATATGCACTAACACAACAAAAAAAAGTCACATGTTGTCTGATGTTATAATATCATTCCCTGGATTACCTATTAGACAACATATAAATATTGACTAGTATTGTATAGTACAACTATTTATGATATTTGTTGATGATAATAAATATTTCATTCAGAATTTCATATATTATTCAAAAAGATATTTGATTTCATTTCAATTTGAAATAATACACATTGAGCTTCCACTATATTTCACCCTTTGACACATAACATTATTTACACACTCTCCTATATAACATTTTTTTACTCCCACTCACACACTCGAATTTGATATCTTCTTGCTTTTGCTCTAGTCTTCTACCTTGCTTGTCAAACAAACAACGCAATAAAAAGAAAAAAGGAACAAACCGATATTTGCAAAAATTAAGAATGTGATTTAATATGATGTTGCCTTAGTTATTTAGGTTGTTTGTTTTCATTCTTTAAAACTTGAATCAAAGTGCACAAACACAACATATAACATGTACAATTATCATTGTACATGCCATAAGGCCATACACACAAAATGCACTTGTGTCAATAAATGTCAGGGACAAATGCAAAGGTCAGGCCCGAAGGCTCAACGCGGTGCAAGTGTGCACGAGATCAAGCTCAAGCAAGCTCGAGCTTAACTCAAGTGCATCACATAGTCTATATATATAAGTGAAGCCATGTTTCAGACTCAACTCGAGTGATGCCAGAACAAGTATGCAAATTCAGCAAATACAGATTGCCAAGCTTTACAAATATAAACAATCAATCCAAATCCAATATGTGATACACCAAGTATCAATTCAAGGCATTCACATATGTTTCAGATGCAAACAGTAAACTAAATGTAAAGACCAGGCACATTCACACAACTCCAGACTCAAGGCACGAGACCAAATCATAAATGAATCGGTGAAGCAATCAGTTCAAGTGCAACACTTTGGTCCAGATAAGAAATACATAAGGATATTGAAAGTCTATGTGAGTGGATCGTATAGATTATATGCAAGTATAAACAGCTAACTATATAATATAACTCTATAAACGATAGTAGCAAAGTAAATGAAAATAATCACACCGGTATTTTATACTGGTTCGGACCTCCCGTCCTATGTCCAGTCCCGAAGCTCCTCTTCGGAATTTCCTTTCAACTAACCCTCGCTTAACCCGGAGGAACAGGTTTACAATAGCAGAGTTTCTTTGTCAGGAATGTGTTCTGTAAAACGGATGTCTGAAATTAAATTCTGAAGCTTCTATTATCTTCAGTATCATCAATACGAATTTTAAAAGCTTTTGAAATATTTTTCTTCAGCTTCAAATTGAAGATTCAAATTTTTATTCAACATTCAATAGATTAAATTTTATAATTTAATCGCCAAATTCAAAGTTATATTGGGGATTCAAATTAAATCATCGTTCAAATATTTAAAATTAATTAAATATTTTCACTTTAATTTGTTCAAAATTCTGGGTCGTTACACTATGTTCTTCGTCTCCGAATTTAATTCTTTACGTGCCTGCAAATTAGCTTCATAGGACATCAAATTTCCTACCAACTCTTCAACTTTGAGAGTAGAGAGATCATTAGCTTCTTCAATAGCTAATACCTTTCTTTCCCAATCAGGTGTTGAAGAGTTGAGTATTCGAGAAACTAAATCAAAATCAGTAAACTTAACTCCTAATGCCATAAGATCATGTTGAATAGTTTGAAATCTGGAATACATGTCTACTATAGTTTCATTTTGTTTCATTTTAAATGATGAAAATTGATTTTGCAAAACTGAAATTTTAGTTTGTTTGACCTTTGTTGTACCTTCATGTGTAATTTGTAAGGTATGCCAAATATCAAATGCAGTAGTACATAACATGACACGTGAAAATTCATTTTTGTCAAGTGAGCAAAACAGAACATTCATAGCTTTAGCATTATTAGATGCTAAGGTCTTTTGTGCATCGGTCCATGTGTTCATAGCAGTAGTTGGAGCTTCATATTTATCTTGAGTGGCTGACCAAATTTCTAAACCATTAGCTTCCATAAAAATTCTCATACGTGTAGACCAATATGAATAATTAGAGCCATTAAAAAGTGGAGGTCGTGCTGTGGATTGTCCTTCTTGAAAAATACTTGCCATATTAGAATGATTTAAAAAACATGTTACTGTTCTTTTAAACGAACCTTGCTCTGATACCAATTGAAAGTCTATATGAGTGGATCGTATAGATTATATGCAAGTATAAACAGCTAACTATATAATATAACTCTATAAACGATAGTAGCAAAGTAAATGAAAATAATCACACCGGTATTTTATACTGGTTCGGACCTCCCATCCTACGTCCACTCCCGAAGCTCCTCTTCGGAATTTCCTTTCAACTAACCCTCGCTTAACCCGGAGGAACAGGTTTACAATAGCAGAGTTTCTTTGTCAAGAATGTGTTTTGTAATACGGATGTTGACTATTGAGTACAAAGGTGCTTCCAATATATATCTATCTTGAGAATATCTGAATGAGGAGTTCTATATATATGGAAGGGTTGATTACAGGTATTTGATTGCTTATAGATTAGGAATAAATCAGAGTACAAGAGATAAGAGTGTAAGTAAGTCAGGTTGTTGCTTCTCTTGAATTCCTGATGCTATTTATAGTGATGAAGAGTTTTCTTGTATAGTTGCATCTGTTGTAATCTCCGTAAAGTCGCTTCTGATGGTGATGAAGAGTTGCGACAAAGAGAAGTGGATGTGTCTTTTCAAATGTGGCAGTTGAGCTTTGAAAATGCACAGTCGAGTCTTGAATCAGACGTCTGGAAAGTAACCTCAGACGTCTGGTCTTCATATCTGTTTTATGCCTGGGTACTTTTCAGACGTCTGACGTTGGTAACCAGACGTCTGATTGCTTCTGAATTATGAACCAGAGGAATCATTCAGACGTCTGGATAGTGCTCTCAGACGTCTGAAAGTGTGCATGTTGCTTTATCTTGTGCATGTCCTATTTCTCTTCAATCTCTACTGATTTGACGTCTTTTGATTCTTCTCTTGAGTGTTGCTTTAGTCTCTTTGGTGACGTTACTCTATCAACTATCTGTAAATATAGATATATATGTACATTCGATTTCCATTGTATAGTTGTTATCATCAAAACCATAGAATTGATTTCCTAACAATCTCCCCCTTTTTGATGATGACAACTATTCAATGTACTTATATATATATTTCAAATCTCCCCCTGAATATGTGCTTAGATTTGTTGATAAGATTATATATATATTTCTCCCCCTTTGACATTATCAAAAAGAATATATAAAAGATCAAGTCAAAAAGAAAAATATGCATTAATAATAAGAAGGAGTTAAATTATCACTAAGAAGGAGATGTCAAAATTTAGACAAGATCTTGGAGTGAACAAATTCCTAAACTTCGTCTGAGTTTTATAAAAGTTTGTTCGTTTAATGGTTTTGTAAATATGTCGGCTACTTGATTTTCGGTACTTACATATTCTAAAGATATAGTTCCTTTTTCAACATGGTCTCGTAAGAAATGATGTCGTATATCTATATGTTTGGTTCGTGAGTGATTTACAGGATTTTTTGACAAATTTATAGCACTTGTGTTATCACAATATATTGGAGATTTTTTGATAATTTTACCAAAATCCATTAGTGTTTGTTGCATGTATATTACTTGCGCACATGCTAGAGCTGCGGAGATGTATTCAGCTTCACAAGTAGATAAAGAAACACAATTTTGCTTTTTACTAAACCACGAAACTAAAGATTGTCCGATAAAGTGACATGTTCCACTAGTACTCTTACGGTCTGTTCTACAACCACCAAAATCCGCATCGCTATATGAGACAAGTTCAAAAGGTGATCCTTTAGGATAAAACAAACCATAATCTTTAGTACTAGATAAATAACGTAAAATGCGCTTAACAGATCGTAGATGAGATTCTTTTGGTTTAGCTTGAAATCGAGCACACAGACATACACTCATCATAATATCTGGTCGACTAGCCGTTAAATATAGTAAAGACCCAATCATACTTCGATATAACTTTTCATCAAAATCTTTTCCATTTTCATCTTTTTCTAAGTGAATAGTGGTACTCATTGGTGTTGGTTTGCTTGAAGTTTTATCCATTTTAAATCGATGTAATAAATCATTACAATATTTTTCTTGGTGAATAAAAATTCCATTTTCTAGTTGTTTTATTTGTAATCCAAAGAAGAAATTTAATTCTCCCATGTGTGACATTTCAAATTCATTTGTCATAATATTTGAAACATAATTACATAGTTTTTCGTTGGTTGAACCAAAGATGATATCATCAACATAAATTTGTACAACTAAAATATCGTCATTTTCCTTTTTAATGAATAAAGTTGTATCTATTTTTCCTATATGAAAACCAGATGTTACTATGTGATTTTTAAGACGTTCGTACCATGCACGAGGTGCTTGTTTTAATCCATACAGTGCTTTATGTAATTTAAAAACATGATCGGGATAATTTTCATGAACAAAAAGCGGTGGTTGTTCGACATATACATTTTCTTTGATAAAACCATTCAAAAAGGCACTTTTGACATCCATTTGAAAAAGTTTAAAATTGTTATAAGTTGCAAAGGAAAGTAAAGTACGAATGGCTTCTAATCTTGCTACCGGTGCAAAAGTTTCATCGTAACCTATGCCTTCTTCTTGATTGTAGCCCTAAGCCACTATTCGTGCTTTATTTCTAACAATATTTCCATTTTCATCCGCCTTATTTTTAAATACCCATTTTGTTCCTATTACTGATTGATCTTCGGGTCTTGGTACTAATTCCCATACGTTATTACGTTCAAATTGATGTAATTCTTCTTGCATAGCTATTATCCAAAAATTATCATTTGAGGCTTCTTTATAATTCTTTTGTTCAAAGTTTGATACAAATGCTATATGACTTATTTGATTGAGTTGATTTCTAGTAACTCTTGAATTAAGATCTCCAATAATATTATCTATTGGATGATTCTTAAGAATCCTAGGAAATGATAAAATAGTGTTATTTTGTATATTGGCTTCATTATTACTAGAATTTGTTGAGTTTGTTGGTGGAATAATTTCTTCTTCATCATTAGTCTGTTGTTTGAAAGGGTTTTCGTCAAACGAGACATGTAGACTCTCTTCTATAGTATTATTCTTTTTATTAAAAATTCTATATGCCTTGCTATGATATGAATACCCAACAAAGATACCTTCATCGGCTTTTGGATCAAATTTTCCTAATTTGTCTTTTGTATTTAATATAAAAAATTTTGAGCCAAAAGTTTTAAAGTATGATACTTTAGGTTTTTTACTAAAAAATATTTCAAAACAAGTTTGTTTAGTCATTGGACGAATAGTTACTCGATTCAATACATAACAGGATGTAGCAATAGCTTCGGCCCAAAAGTGTTTTGGTAATCCGCTACTATTTAATAATGTTCGTGCGCACTCTTGTAATGTACGATTTTTTCTTTCTACGACACCATTTTGTTGGGGTGTACGAGGAAAGGAAAAATTATGAGTTATTCCCTTTTTATTGCAAAAATTTGAAAAAAGATCGTTTTCGAATTCTCCTCCATGATCACTTCTAATATTTTTAATTTTCAAATTCATTTGAGTTTTAATCCGTTTTGCAAATATTTTGAACATACCGAAAGTATCGCTTTTATGTTTTAGAAATAAAGTCCATGTATATCTTGAGAAATCATCGACTATTACAAAAACATATTTGTTATGATTAATAGATCTTACTTGTGTTGGACCAAATAAATCTAAATGTAATAATTCTAATGGTTGTTTTGTAGAAATATTATTTTTAGATTTAAACGAGCTTTTCTTTAGTTTACCAATTTGAAAACCATCGCATAAATTTTCTACTTTGTAACTCATTTTAAATAACCCTCTTACTAACTCATATTTAGCTAACTTATTAATATTATTAAAATTAATATGACAAAATCGTTTATGCCATAACCATGGATCATCATGTTTGGCAGTTAAGCATAAGCTTGAATCTTTATTAATATTCATGTTTAATATATAAATATTTTTGTTTCTAACACCTTCAAAAATGAGTTGTTTGCTATTATCTAAAATGTTACATCTATCTTTTTCAAAGTTTATTTGAAAACCTTTATCACATAATTGACTAATGCCTAATAAGTTGTGTTTTAAATTTTCTACTAGTAAAACATTAGTAATAATAGGAGAGTTAGATATACCAGAGTTGATGACGTCTCCAATGCCTATGACAAATCCCTTTGAATTGTCCCCAAATGTTACTGTTCCACCATCGATGTATGTTATATTTGATAACATTTTTGAATTTCCAGTCATATGTTTGGAGCAACCGCTATCTAGTATCCATTTCTCCTTATTTTTTATTTTGGGTACCTGCAAGATAAAAAATATTTTAATTGGTACCCACATATTTGATTAGGGTCCTAATTGTTAGAGGGAGGTAGCCATACCCAAGATGGTTTGGTACCTTTATAAATATAATTTTTATTATAAACTACATTTTCTAAGTAATTATTGATATACTTTTGTCTAATCAATTTATTATTTGTTTTAGGAACCCAAATTTTCATATTTTTCGTATTCAATTTTTGTTTAGATAAACTTCTAGTTTTTATATAACTAATATTTTTAGCATTATTTTCTTTTTGTTTAGAACATTTTTCAAATCCTATTCCATTTCTATTACCTGATGGTTTTGAAGTTTTGATAAGATTTTCCAAATCTTGTTTTCCTTTGTTGAATTTTGACACATTATTAATAATTCTATCTAATTTTTCTTTTAATCCTCTATTTTCTGTTTTCAATAATTCAATATCCTTTTTAAAATCAACATTTTCTTTTAGCAAATTTTCTTTTTCTAGAGTAATGTTCTCACTTTCTATCACATTATCTGTTAATTTTTCTTGAGATATTTCAAGTTCTTCTTCTAAAATAGTTTTTTCATCTTTCAACATTCCTACTTCAATTTCTAATCTATTTACTTTTACTATATATTCTTTGTTCAATTTTTTTATTTGTCTAAATTTATCATCTAATTCTATGCTAAGTTCAAGTAATTCTTCATAGCTAAGTTCCGGACATACCTCATCTTTTTGTGCCATAAAACACACATTAGCTTGTTCTCCGTCACTATCGCTATCACTTTCTGAAGATGAAGAATCGGAATCATCCCACGTTACCTTGAAAGCTTTCTTCTTTTTGAGTTTTTCAAATTTGCTCTTCTTTTTATCATTGTTAAGTTTTGGGCAATCCTTCTTCATGTGTCCGTATTGACCACATTCATAACACTTAATTTGAGATAGATTTGTTGAGTTGGTTTTTCCTTCTTTTTGAAACTTGGTCATCTTTCTAAATTTCTTGAATCTATTGTAGTTTTTGGAAATGAATACTATCTCATTTTCATCTAAATCTGAGTCATCATTCTTTATTGATGGAAATGCTATGTGTCAAGACCCGCAAATCCGTCTTCCGAAAACCTGACACTGATACGTCCACTGTAGCAACTGTCGAACAATCGGATGGCGGAAACGCGAACTTTAATGTTTAAAAGAAGAGGTAGAAGAAAAGATAGAAGAAAAAGAGAAGAAGAACAACAGAACAACATCAGAAACAGAAACAATATCAGAATCTCACATATCGCAGCGGAACAATATATAATAGATAATCACTAGTCTTTTATAAACAAAGAGCTATATCAATTTATACATACATTAATCAGAGTCAATATACAACTCAATACAACACAGCACATCAATGGACATTTATATAAACTTGTCCTCATACATAATACACAGCGGAATAAATAAACAAATACGGATGTACGTTTCGCCATCCAACTTGCTTCCAAAGCTCCAGAATATCCAGAATATCCTGATAACATAACTCTAGGCTGCCCGTGTGGAAATTAGTGGGCACCCAGAGTTTAGAAGGGAAACAATAAACTCCGAGTCAGTCATGGTGACTGGTGTGAGATCGTAAAATAGTTTATCTTTAAAAGACAACAAAGGAATATTTTAAAATAGATTCGCAATGCTTTTTGGAAAATGAGACTACCATAAGGCCTCCCGCACACACACACAATGCAAACGCAGAATCGGAGGAGATTTCTCCTTATGATAGTCAAAGATGCTTGATACGCAAAATCAAATCATTTTTGATATTATTTTTAGTGCATAGTGTAGAAAACATTTCGAAAGTATAATATAAATCTTAGCCAGCATAGGCATTCCGCACTTATGCCTACTATAGCTACCATCCAAACAGTGGTGACCACCATAAGTGAATGATAGGTTCTACAACTAAAACCGTACAAGTCTCGTATTGTTTCTTTGGATTTCCAACAAATGGTCAGGCTAAGGAACTTCCTATGCCACGAAGGAACGCCTCTGGAATGACGTCCCGAGAACCTAACCGGATCTCTGCCAATACAAGGCCGGGTTACCTCTGCAAAAATAGGTAACTACTGACACGCGTATGCCATCCCCCGATCGTAACCGATCTTCCCGAGGATCCCCGATTTCCAACAACCACATAATAAGCAGTATCAACATAGCTTAAGTATCTGGGCTCCATACCACGATACCATCTCTATCCAGAAGGAATGACATACACTAAGGGGCGCTACTCCCTAGAACCTTGCCGCATCCTTCCTGTTTTGACCATTTCCGGGGTGTGAGGCTCGACGAAGTCTCGTCCACAAAGCTACGCTTTCTACAAAGCCATGCTTCGGGTCAAACAAATGATCAAAGAAATGATCACAAAGATAAATGATCAAACAAACGATCATATCATAAATGACCAAACAACGATCATTTCACAGCAACACTCAGTATGCCACGTTACCAAATTGGGAGTATATCGCTGATAAATTTCAACTACATAACCTCTGAGCTCGTACGTCTCAGAGAAGGGTGTTAAGCTAAGAGAATAAATTCTCCGCCACCAACAGAATTGTATTTGAAAGAAATCAGCTTTATATCTCAATTTGTAACGTCAGATATACAATCCATACAAGTCTGTTTCGGGATCGAATAGAACCGAAGGCACTTCTCACGAAGCCCTTGCACATCCGGATAATTTTCTAATCACGTCCGGACTTCCCGTCACTAAGGGTGATAAAACCTCTAAATCGGAGATCAGCCGATGTAGAGTAACTCGACGGTAATCCTTCCGTTTTCAAAAATATCCGGTCTTCAACACCGGTCATCAAATGCGATTCATAACGACGTATCACATATTCAGAATGGGTTATACGACCCCATGGTCCTTTCCCGGCTAACCCGAATAGTGAAAGCTTATTTAAAAATAAGTGTGGCATTCAATTTCAGCAAATCACAACAAATACCCATTCAAGGTAATTATTGATAGTCGGTTATTTAATTATCAATAAAGATGCGCAACATCATCAGATTCCAAATAATTTTCCCAAATTATTTTATTTTCCAAAATATCTTTACTAGATATAAAATATCCACACTTCAAAATAAATCGATATTTATTTTCAAAACGAATTTCCATTTCTTTTATAAATTCCATAGTGAATTTATATTTTGCAAATATCTATTGATATACGATTTTCAATTGACTTTAGATATTCACTTTCAATTTATCTTTACAAAGATAAATTCTC
Source organism: Allium fistulosum (assembly GCA_030737815.1). Taxonomy (NCBI): domain Eukaryota; kingdom Viridiplantae; phylum Streptophyta; class Magnoliopsida; order Asparagales; family Amaryllidaceae; genus Allium; species Allium fistulosum. The sequence goes on along the minus strand of CM060905.1, from coordinate 180,681,457 downwards.
AAAAACGTTCATTTCATATTGGAAAAGCAATTCCATACTTACTTAATAATAAGTATTTCACAAATCTTTTATTTTCAACCTTTGAAAATATTCAATATACTTAAATCAAATTTAAGTATAAATTCATTCTTTAAGGAAATCATTTACTATAACAACCTCTATTTGAGTCAAAAACGAATGTTACGTAAAACATCGTTACGATGACTCAAAATCACTAGTATAGGGATTCAGAATTAAGATAGATGTATAAATCCCAATACTATATAAAACATTTCCTTTTGGAAATCATTTACTATAACAACAGTGTTATAGTCCACCATTTCCTTCTTCCTCGAGAACGTCTATTTCAACAATAAATGTTGAAATCTATGCTTTCGATTCATAATACATTTTAAAACATCTTTAAAATGTTTAACTTCATTTTTAATATCATTTCTTCAAAAATAAATCTATTTTATTTAATAATATATTCACTGTCCAAAATCGTGAATAAAATTCACTTAACCAAATTTCAATCATCTCTACACATTTTATTTCAATAAAAATTCGCTATCCAAAATCGCGAATATATCTTCTTTAATAACCTTCTATATTTAATTTATCAAATTCAATTGATTTCGAATTTATAAAACAACGTTTATAAATCCTATTTCTATTTTATAAAAACTTCAAGTTATAAATATTCTTTATTAACTTCTATAATTCATTTATCAAAATAAATGATTTTGGATTTATAAACAAAATTTATAAATTTCAATTCTATTTATAAAAACTTCAATTTATAAATCTCCTTTGTTAACTAATTCAATTCACAGTTCAATTTTTTTTTTACAAACAATCCACATTATAAGTTAAATGCTTATAATTTCATTTATTTACAAAGATCATTCTTTTAAACTTTACAAACTGGAAATTCCATTCTTTTATAAACCCATTTTAACATCATTTCCATTTTTAGATCCACATTCCCAAATATCCACTTTTAACCCCAAAATCAAATCCCAAATTAATTTCTAATTTTACTTCAATACCAAATCAATTTCAATATTCATTTCTAAATTAATTTCCCATCCCAAATCATTTTATATTGATTTTCCAAATTCGTTTCAATTTGCCAATTAAATTTATAATTGGACTTCCAACTTATTTCTTTTTAAATAAATTCCTCTTAAAGAAAATAAATTCCTTTGTCTCCTTAAATCTATTTAAAAATCCAAATCTAAATGAATTCTTTAATTTATAATCAATATTTTACAAAAAATCCATTTATTTAACATTTCACTCAATTTTTGGAAATTAATTCGATAATATTATAAAAATCATCTTTTATACTTTTAAATTCTTTTCTTCAAAATTTATTCAATTTCTAAAATTTATTCACTTAAAACTTCTACTGAATTTCAAAAATTCAATTTCATTTATTATTTGGAATCCAATGATATCAAAAATTCATTCAGCTAAATTTTAGCTTTCAAACAATTTCCAGACATCGATATGATCCATAACATCAATATAATCATTCACAGATTTTATCATATCATAATATAATAAATTCAATCAATATGAGGGGTCCAGTTGGATCCCTCCAACCTGTTTCCCTGCATCCAAAGACGTTAGCACAATACCAATTCCACTTCGAGGTGGAATATCGTGGTATATAGGATTTATAAAAATATCATCCGCCTACTAACGGCACAATAGGGTCTCATCCGCTATACAGTGCGGGAAATCAATCAATCCAATATATACATATGCCAATATGTATATATTGCTATATATACATAGATATATCCTACTATATCTAATATCACATCCAATAGCAATCATCAATCAATAACTGTAATATCAAATTTCATTTGAGTGAGAAAAATCTCACCTTAGCTTTTATTTTTGCAATCCAATCCAATTCCAGTTTGTTTCTCGATTTTATAGACCTTGTATAATCATTAGATGTTTTATTAATATTGAAATAAATCGAATTATCAATTTTAATAAAAATGGATTAACTAATTATTTTATTTAAACCAATTTCCCAAAAATAAATAATATTTCATCTCTTTTGAAACCTATATATTTAAAATTTAATTTATATAGATTCAAAATTCTAGCTTTTATAAATTCTTCAAACATTTAAAAATTTCTATACTATTTTTCAAACTCTTATCTGTAAAAAAACAAATAGTCTACTGATAAACGAACTAAAAATTTACAGACTAAACTCAAGGTTTACTTGAGTACTAATTTTTAAAATCTTTAAACATTTCAAAATCCAGACAAGTTAAGAATTTCTACCGAATCAATTACGGTACTAAGTTAATCGCATACATACCTCTATACTCACACAAGCCCTCCTAGATTCGAGAATCTCCACGCGCACGATTTAGTCGCGATGCCACGCTTCCCCCAGCACTCGCGAACCCACAGGGAGCTCGCCGACTTTGCTAGCGTGCGCACTCGAACCATCGATCGGTCCTCCTTCCCTATGCGCACGCGAACACCTACCGCATCTCCACTGACCCAATTCGAAGCCCTAAAACCCCATCGACAAGATCTGGATTCGATCGCGTGCTCACCTTCGAACGCGAGCCTCATGGGTACCTCGATGTTGCGCAAAATTTGTTCGAGAAGAATGATTTGTTTTCAATAGAGTTTGCCATTATTTGATTAGAACGGAATGATTTTCGTTTCGATTCGAAGAAAAAGGAACTTCGGCCATTATTTGCTTTTGTTTTGATTTTAAGTTGAGTAGAAAGGAACGAGATTTTATTTGAATTGAATTCGCCCCTTTATTTGGAAAGGAGGAACGAGATTTCAGTTTGAACTGCTTGCCATTGTTTTGATTTTCGAACGAAAGCTTTTCGTTGTTTCTGCTTGCGTGATGATTTAAAAAGGAATGGAGGGAGACAGGAGAACGTGTATGCACGATTTTTTTCGTGATTGTAGGCGTAACTTAAGGAAGGTGACGTGCTGATATTGACCAACTTTTTTAAAAATTTAAATTTTAAATTGAATTCAATTTAATTTCAACGCGTTTGTGTGTCGTATGCTCACATAATAACTCCGAAAAATACGAAATTTGAAACCCGGCAATAATACAATATTCCAAACCCAATGGAACTGGTTTCGTCGAATTCCGAGACTGTGCCTCGAGCGGCTATTTTTAAATATCGGTTCGAACGATTTAATTACAAAACTGAACAAAACAGTCTGAAATTAAATTCTGAAGCTTCTATTATCTTCAGTATCATCAATACGAATTTTAAAAGCTTTTGAAATATTTTTCTTCAGCTTCAAATTGAAGATTCAAATTTTTATTCAACATTCAATAGATTAAATTTTATAATTTAATCGCCAAATTCAAAGTTATATTGGGGATTCAAATTAAATCATCGTTCAAATATTTAAAATTAACTAAATATTTTCACTTTAATTTGTTCAAAATTCTGGGTCGTTACAAACTTCCCCCCTTAAAAGAATTTCGTCCCGAAATTACAAGTTAGGAAAAATGGTCCTTAACTCGTCTACTATTTTTCACAATCCAATAGTTTTATCAAAATTTTCAAAACAAATCTTTCTACTAAAGATTCGTTATCAATTCAATTAACTTTTCCACTTCAGAAATAAGTTTCAAACAACATTGTTTAACTTCTCAATTCAAATTCAAATTCAAATTTTAACTTTAAATTTTCAAAATTTTCTCAAAAATTTTCTAACACTCGAAATTTTTGAAAAATTTCGCCAGCGTCTCCTTTGCGCGGCTAACACGGCACGACTACAAAACGTCCCTACGGACTCTCAGATTTCAAAAAAAGAAAAGAAAAGAAAAAGCCAAGCGGCTGGACAAGAAATCAGCAAATCTCATATTGAAATTCAAATACTTACCTTTTGTCGAGCAATTCAAATTTATCTTTGAAATCAATTTTTTTTCCAATTCCTTTATACACCTGTATATCTACTAGCCATAATATCTAATTACAACATTCAAACTATTTTGCAAATTCCATTACAAAATTATCCAATATAAACTGCTTATACATTTTTAGCTTACTATTGAAGTTACATATTCATTTCTATTCAATTTTACATTTCAATTTCATTTGAATTTAATTCACAATTTCAATTCTATTTGGATTCAGTTTACTTTAAATTCTGAAATATTGAATTTTATCTTTCAATTTACCACTTCGGTTAAATCTACTTACATTTAAACTGGATTTTCAATTCGAATTCAATTTACCTTTCATTTATAATTATTGAATTTAATTCGTTTCAAACCTTATTCATTTGGTCAATATTCAATTAGCTTTACTTACTAATTTTAGTTTAACTTCACAAATCAAATTCAATTCTAGTTCTATTTACTTACAAATTCAAAATGAATTTTAACATTCAATTTCACTTTCATTAGATCACAATTGTAAATTTATTTATTCATTCACTAATTCTTTCATTTTCAATTTGAATCTCATTTCTATCAAATTTCAAATATTCATAAGTCATCAACTTATTTACATTTTGATTTATAAAATCATTTATACATTCACATTACAAATTCATTTCATTAATGAATTTTAAATTTTCAATTACTTCCCGGAATTCCATTTCCATTTATAAATTCATTTACAATTTTACATTCACAATTTTATTCATATATGAATTCATTTCCTTATACTTCCAATTCATATTTTTTTAAATTTCATTTGTCAAATGAATTTATCTTCATATCTCTGGTTGTTATTTTAATTTCTTATTCAATTTCATATATCAATGATAATAATTCAGTGTTATTATTTCCTAACAACCAAACATCCATATATTATGATAATTCATAGAAAATCATTTCTTTCTTATACAAAAATAGTTTTAGGCAAAATTATTTCATTTACCCTATTTAAAATAATACTGTGCCGAATTGTTCTATATAAGTGTTTAGAGATTCCTATCGATAGAGTTGTCCAGACCATACCGACCAGAATCCATATACCACTCAATAAATCAAACATCACAATATAAAACAATCTTATTATTCAATAACAAATACGCGCTCATATCTATTATTACACTCACACTCATTCTAGAGTACTACTGACTCTATCTCTAATGAGTAACACCGAACAGAGCAGGGTTGTCGCTTAACCATATGCTCTGATACCAACTGTCAAGACCCGCAAATCCATCTTCCGAAAACCCGACACTGATACGTCCACTGTAGCAACTGTCGAACAATCGGATAGCGGAAACGCGAACTTTAATGTATAAAAGAAGAGGTAGAAGAAAAGATAGAAGAAAAAGAGAAGAAGAACAACAGAACAACATCAGAAACAGAAACAATATCAGAATCTCACATATCGCAGCGGAACAATATATAATAGATAATCACTAGTCTTTTATAAACAAAGAACTATATCAATTTATACATACATTAATCAGAGTCAATATACAACTCAATACAACACAGCACATCAATGGACAGTTATATAAACTTGTCCTCATACAGAATACACAACGGAATAAATAAACAAATACGGATGTACGTTTCGCCATCCAGCTTGCTTCCAAAGCTCTAGAATATCCAGAATATCCAGATAACATAACTCTAGGCTGCCCGTGTGGAAATTGGTGGGCACCCAGAGTTTAGAAGGAAAACAATAAACTCCGAGTCAGTCATGGTGACTGGTGTGAGATCGTAAAATAGTTTATCTTTAAAAGACAACAAATGAATATTTTAAAATAGATTCGCAATGCTTTTTGGAAAATGAGACTACCATAAGGCCTCCCGCACACACACACAATGCAAACGCAGAATCGGAGGAGATTTCTCCTTATGATAGTCAAAGATGCTTGATGCGCAAAATCAAATCATTTTTGATATTATTTTTAGTGCATAGTGTAGAAAACATTTCGAAAGTATAATATAAATCTTAGCCAACATAGGCATTCCGCACTTATGCCTACTATAGCTACCATCCAAACAATGGTGACCACCATAAGTGAATGATAGGTTCTACAACTAAAACTGTACAAGTCTGGTATTGTTTCTTTGGATTTCCAACAAATGGTCAGGCTAAGGAACTTCCTATGCCACGAAGGAACGCCTCTGGAATGACGTCCCGAGAACCTAACCGGATCTCTGCCAACACAAGGCCGGGTTAGCTCTGCAAAAATAGGTAACTACTGACACGCGTATGCCATCCCCCGATCGTAACCGATCTTCCCGAGGATCCCCGATTTCCAACAACCATATAATAAGCAGTATCAACATAGGTTAAGTATCTAGGCTCCATACCATGATACCACCTCTATCCAGAAGGAATGACATACACTAAGGGGCACTACTCCCTAGAACCTTGCCGCATCCTTCCTGTTTTGACCATTTCCGGGGTGTGAGGCTCGACAAAGTCTCGTCCACAAAGCTACGCTTTCTACAAAGCCATGCTTCAGATCAAACAAATGATCAAAGAAATGATCACAAAGATAAATGATCAAATAAACGATCATATCATAAATGATCAAACAACGATCATTTCACAGCAACACTCAGTATGCCACGTTACCAAATTGGGAGTATATCGCCGATAAATTTCAACTACATAACCTCTGAGCTCGTACGTCTCAGAGAAGGGTGTTAAGCTAAGAGAATAAATTCTCCACCACCAACAGAAATGTATTTGAAAGAAATCAGCTTTATATCTCAATTTGTAACGTCAGACATACAATCCATACAAGTCTATTTCGGGATCGAACAAAACCGAAGGCACTTCTCACGAAGCCCTTGGACATCCGGATAATTTTCTAATCACGTCCGGACTTCCCGTCACTAAGGGTGATAAAACCTCTAAATCGGAGATCAGCCGATGTAGAGTAACTCGACGGTAATCCTTCCGTTTTCAAAAATATCCGGTCTTCAACACCGGTCATCAAATACGATTCATAACGACGTATCACATATTCAGAATGGGTTATACGACCCCATGGTCCTTTCCCGGCTAACCCGAATAGTGAGCGCTTATTTAAAAATAAGTGTGGCATTCAATTTCAGCAAATCACAACAAATACCCATTCAAGGTAATTATTGATAGTCGGTTATTTAATTATCAATAAAGATGCGCAACATCATCAGATTCCAAATAATTTTCCCAAATTATTTTATTTTCCAAAATATCTTTACTAGATATAAAATATCCACACTTCAAAATAAATCGATATTTATTTTCAAAACGAATTTCCATTTCTTTTATAAATTCAATAGTGAATTTATATTTTTCAAATATCTATTGATATACAATTTTCAATCGACTTTAGATATTCACTTTCAATTTATCTTTACAAAGATAAATTCTCAAAAACGTTCATTTCATATTGGAAAAGCAATTCCATACTTACTTAATAATAAGTATTTCACAAATCTTTTATTTTCAACCTTTGAAAATATTCAATATACTTAAATCAAATTTAAGTATAAATTCATTCTTTAAGGAAATCATTTACTATAACAACCTCTATTTGAGTCAAAAACGAATGTTACGTAAAACATCGTTACGATGACTCAAAATCACTAGTATAGGGATTCAGAATTAAGATAGATGTATAAATCCCAATACTATATAAAACATTTCCTTTCGGAAATCATTTACTATAACAACAGTGTTATAGTCCACCATTTCCTTCTTCCTCGAAAACGTCTATTTCAACAATAAATGTTGAAATCTATGCTTTCGATTCATAATACATTTTAAAACATCTTTAAAATGTTTAACTTCATTTTTAATATCATTTCTTCAAAAATAAATCTATTTTATTTAATAATATATTCACTGTCCAAAATCGTGAATAAAATTCACTTAACCAAATTTCAATCATCTCTACACATTTTATTTCAATAAAAATTCGCTATCCAAAATCACGAATATATCTTCTTTAATAACCTTCTATATTTAATTTATCAAATTCAATTGATTTCGAATTTATAAAACAACGATTATAAATCCTATTTCTATTTTATAAAAACTTCAAGTTATAAATCTTCTTTATTAACCTCTATAATTCATTTATCAAAATAAATGATTTCGGATTTATAAACAACATTTATAAATTTCAATTCTATTTATAAAAACTTCAATTTATAAATCTCCTTTGTTAACTAATTCAATTCACAATTCAATTTTTTTTTACCAACAATCCACATTATAAGTTAAATACTTATAATTTCATTTATTTACAAAGATCATTCTTTTAAACTTTACAAATTGGAAATTCCATTCTTTTATAAACCCATTTTAACATCATTTCCATTTTTAGATCCACATTCCCAAATATCCACTTTTAACCCCAAAATCAAATCCCAAATTAATTTCTAATTTTACTTCAATACCAAATCAATTTCAATATTCATTTCTAAATTAATTTCCCATCCCAAATCAGTTTATATTGATTTTCCAAATTCGTTTCAATTTGCCAATTAAATTTATAATTGGACTTCCAACTTATTTCTTTTTAAATAAATTCCTCTTAAAGAAAATAAATTCCTTTGTCTCCTTAAATCTATTTAAAAATCCAAATCTAAATTAATTCTTTAATTTATAATCAATATTTTACAAAAAAACTCATTTATTTAACATTTCACTCAATTTTTGGAAATTAATTCGATAATATTATAAAAATCAGCTTTTATACTTTTAAATTCTTTTCTTCAAAATTTATTCAATTTCTAAAATTTATTCACTTAAAACTTCTACTGAATTTCAAAAATTCAATTTCATTTATTATTTGGAATCCAATGATATCAAAAATCCATTCAGCTAAATTTTAGCTTTCAAACAATTTCCAGACATCGATATGATCCATAACATCAATATAATCATTCACAGATTTTATCATATCATAATATAATAAATTCAATCAATATGAGGGGTCCAGTTGGATCCCTCCAACCTGTTTCCCTGCATCCAAAGACGTTAGCACAATACCAATTCCACTTCGAGGTGGAATATCGTGGTATATAGGATTTATAAAAATATCATCCGCCTACTAACGGCGCAATAGGGTCTCATCCGCTATACAGTGCGGGAAATCAATCAATCCAATATATACATATGCCAATATGTATATATTGCTATATATACATAGATATATCCTACTATATCTAATATCACATCCAATAGCAATCATCAATCAATAACTGTAATATCAAATTTCATTTGAGTGAGAAAAATCTCACCTTAGCTTTTATTTTTGCAATCCAATCCAATTCCAGTTTGTTTCTCGATTTTATAGACCTTGTATAATCATTAGATGTTTTATTAATATTGAAATAAATCGAATTATCAATTTTAATAAAAATGGATTAACTAATTATTTTATTTAAACCAATTTCCCAAAAATAAATAATATTTCATCTCTTTTGAAACCTATATATTTAAAATTTAATTTATATAGATTCAAAATTCTAGCTTTTATAAATTCTTCAAACATTTAAAAATTTCTATACTATTTTTCAAACTCTTATCTGTAAAAAAAACAAATAGTCTACTGATAAACGAACTAAAAATTTACAGACTAAACTCAAGGTTTACTTGACTACTAATTTTTAAAATCTTTAAACATTTCAAAATCCAGACAAGTTAAGAATTTCTACCGAATCAATTACGGTACTAAGTTAATCGCAGACATACCTCTATACTCACACAAGCCCTCCTAGATTCGAGAATCTCCACGCGCACGATTTAGTCGCGATGCCACGCTTCCCCCAGCACTCGCGAACCCACAGGGAGCTCGCCGACTTTGCCAGCGTGCGCGCTCGAACCATCGATCGGTCCTCCTTCCCTATGCGCACGCGAACACCTACCGCATCTCCACTGACCTAATTCGAAGCCCTAAAACCCCATCAACAAGATCTGGATTCGATCGCGTGCTCACCTTCGAACGCGAGCCTCATGGGTACCTCGATGTTGCGCAAAATTTGTTCGAGAAGAATGATTTGTTTTCAATAGAGTTTGCCATTATTTGATTAGAACGGAATGATTTTCGTTTCGATTCGAAGAAAAAGGAACTTCGGCCATTATTTGCTTTTGTTTTGATTTTAAGTTGAGTAGAAAGGAATGAGATTTTATTTGAATTGAATTCGCCCCTTTATTTGGAAAGGAGGAACGAGATTTCAGTTTGAACTACTCGCCATTGTTTTGATTTTCGAACGAAAGCTTTTCGTTGTTTCTGCTTGCGTGATGATTTAAAAAGGAATGGAGGGAGACAGGAGAACGTGTATGCACGATTTTTTTCGTGATTGTAGGCGTAACTTAAGGAAGGTGACGTGCTGATATTGACCAACTTTTTTAAAAATTTAAATTTTAAATTGAATTCAATTTAATTTCAACGCGTTTGTGTGTCGTATGCTCACATAATAACTCCAAAAAATACGAAATTTGAAACCCGGCAATAATACAATATTCCGGACCCAATGGAACTAGTTTCGTCGAATTCCGAGACTATGCCTCAGACGGCTATTTTTAAATATCGGTCCGAACGATTTAATTACAAAACTGAACAAAACAGTCTGAAATTAAATTCTGAAGCTTCTATTATCTTCAGTATCATCAATACGAATTTTAAAAGCTTTTGAAATATTTTTCTTCAGCTTCAAATTGAAGATTCAAATTTTTATTCAACATTCAATAGATTAAATTTTATAATTTAATCGCCAAATTCAAAGTTATATTGGGGATTCAAAATAAATCATCGTTCAAATATTTAAAATTAATTAAATATTTTCACTTTAATTTGTTCAAAATTCTGGGTCGTTACACTATGTTCTTCGTCTCCGAATTTAATTCTTTACGTGCCTGCAAATTAGCTTCATAGGACATCAAATTTCCTACCAACTCTTCAACTTTGAGAGTAGAGAGATCATTAGCTTCTTCAATAGCTAATACCTTTCTTTCCCAATCAGGTGTTGAAGAGTTGAGTATTCGAGAAACTAAATCAAAATCAGTAAACTTAACTCCTAATGCCATAAGATCATGTTGAATAGTTTGAAATCTGGAATACATGTCTACTATAGTTTCATTTTGTTTCATTTTAAATGATGAAAATTGATTTTGCAAAACTGAAATTTTAGTTTGTTTGACCTTTGTTGTACCTTCATGTGTAATTTGTAAGGTATGCCAAATATCAAATGCAGTAGTACATAACATGACACGTGAAAATTCATTTTTGTCAAGTGAGCAAAACAGAACATTCATAGCTTTAGCATTATTAGATGCTAAGGTCTTTTGTGCATCGGTCCATGTGTTCATAGCAGTAGTTGGAGCTTCATATTTATCTTGAGTGGCTGACCAAATTTCTAAACCATTAGCTTCCATAAAAATTCTCATACGTGTAGACCAATATGAATAATTAGAGCCATTAAAAAGTGGAGGTCGTGCTGTGGATTGTCCTTCTTGAAAAATACTTGCCATATTAGAATGATTTAAAAAACATGTTACTGTTCTTTTAAACGAACCTTGCTCTGATACCAATTGAAAGTCTATATGAGTGGATCGTATAGATTATATGCAAGTATAAACAGCTAACTATATAATATAACTCTATAAACGATAGTAGCAAAGTAAATGAAAATAATCACACCGGTATTTTATACTGGTTCGGACCTCCCATCCTACGTCCACTCCCGAAGCTCCTCTTCGGAATTTCCTTTCAACTAACCCTCGCTTAACCCGGAGGAACAGGTTTACAATAGCAGAGTTTCTTTGTCAAGAATGTGTTTTGTAATACGGATGTTGACTATTGAGTACAAAGGTGCTTCCAATATATATCTATCTTGAGAATATCTGAATGAGGAGTTCTATATATATGGAAGGGTTGATTACAGGTATTTGATTGCTTATAGATTAGGAATAAATCAGAGTACAAGAGATAAGAGTGTAAGTAAGTCAGGTTGTTGCTTCTCTTGAATTCCTGATGCTATTTATAGTGATGAAGAGTTTTCTTGTATAGTTGCATCTGTTGTAATCTCCGTAAAGTCGCTTCTGATGGTGATGAAGAGTTGCGACAAAGAGAAGTGGATGTGTCTTTTCAAATGTGGCAGTTGAGCTTTGAAAATGCACAGTCGAGTCTTGAATCAGACGTCTGGAAAGTAACCTCAGACGTCTGGTCTTCATATCTGTTTTATGCCTGGGTACTTTTCAAACGTCTGACGTTGGTAACCAGACGTCTGATTGCTTCTGAATTATGAACCAGAGGAATCATTCAGACGTCTGGATAGTGCTCTCAGACGTCTGAAAGTGTGCATGTTGCTTTATCTTGTGCATGTCCTATTTCTCATCAATCTCTACTGATTTGACGTCTTTTGATTCTTCTCTTGAGTGTTGCTTTAGTCTCTTTGGTGACTTTACTCTATCAACTATCTGTAAATATAGATATATATGTACATTCGATTTCCATTGTATAGTTGTTATCATCGAAACCATAGAATTGATTTCCTAACAGATATAAGTAACTAGACTCACCCACATAAAGACAATACAAGGTTAGAGTGCACATAGTGGTATGATTCAGAAAAGCAAGTAGCAAGTGCACATAGATAAGGATAGTGCACAAGGTAGAATATCAGAAGTACACGAGTTAAAGTGAGTGCACAAACATACAATAAACAATATAAGTTCAAATTCAAGCCAAATGCACTCATTCCCATGGATACTTAAACTAGCAAAACAAAAACACGTGCAAGCAATGACTTTGTTTTCAAGCATCATCCTAGTTCACCATCTTTACAAAATAAACAAGCACTAATGCAACAGGCTAGCATAAGGATGTTCAAGCACACTAATATACATATATACACATATGTATATACATGTATATATGTACATAGTGAGTAGAAAGGCAACTCAAAGATGCACACAATAGCAATGAAGATCAGGCATCACAACACAATGATCATCAACTCAACTAGGATACAGCAGCAATGGAGCATCAAAATAGATAAGGAATACAGTTCAACGAAAAAAGCACATAGACTAGCAAAGTCATGCCTAGACAAGCACACTAATAAACATATATACATATATGTATATACATGTATACATGTGCACGATTGACACTTTAAACTCCAAGAAGCACAGTAATAAGTCCATTAGAAAATTCAAACCAGTAGTTCAATAGTGATACAAACCAACAGAGATAAAAACGTATATATATACAAACCAACAATGATAATACAAACCAACAGAGATAAAAACTCCAGCAAGCACACAAATCATTGCAAAGATCAAGTCATAATTAAACCAGCAGTTCAATAGAGACAAAAACTCCAAGAAGCACACAAACCAGCAATTCAAATCAAAGTATATATTCAAAAATATACGAAGTTGATTCCTATATATACCTATATCAATACTGGTACAAAAAAATCAAGTCGAGTTCGAGCACAAAATTGAAAAAGGGAAAAACTATTAAACATACCAAATAGAGAGCAATCTACTAAACGTAGAAGCAACTGAAATTAAATCCAAGCAATCGAATGCAAATCCAAGTAAATCGGCAGCTTCGAACAAAGGCAGAAACAACCAATAAGAATCACCAAATTTCTCATCAAGATTTCACAAACAGAAATTAGGTTTTGAGAGATTAGGTTTTGAGATTGGGTTCCGCGAGATTAGATTTTGAGATTGGTTTTGTGAGATTAGATTTTGAGAGTGAGAGAGTATCGGGTTGAGAGGGAAATGAATTATAAGAGGAAAACCAAAATATTGATATAGAGGCAAAACTAAATTTTTTTGGTAACTTCAATCAAACAACAGATAAATATTATCTAAAACAAATGTTGTCTTATTACTGTTATGTCACACAACAGATGGTTTTTCCATATGTTATGCGAAAAAGTGAGATAACAGAAAATTTACCATATGTTGTGTGATATCTGTTGTCTGATTAACTTTGTGGAATAATGATAGCATCTCTGAAGATAACTATATCATATTGCACTCATGTTTCTTCTAAATATTTCCAAAGTTATATTTGAAAAATTTCGATAGTCGACTAATCGACTATCTAGTATAAGATAGATGATCATAAATGGGAATCAAGGTCCATATACTTTATCGTAGATGAAATACCACACAAAGCACTACCAATCCACACAAAGCATGGTTAAGCTACTTAATCCCTTTTAATAAAGCCTTTTTATTAATTAAAACTCCTTTATTAGCAAGCTTCTTTTACCAAATAAACTTCTACTTTTTCTATCCTTTTCCAAAAGATTCCGTACTTATACTTCAAAAATATCCATTTTAAGGACTTGAGTACTTTCACAAATCCATTCAAAAGGTTTAAGACTAATTTCACTTAAAACATTGTCACCACAAACCCAAAACTATTTCGCTATTGCTTATCTTTAAATCATTCTTTTAAATATCTATTTACATCCCTAAGTATGATCGAAAAGGGTTAAAGACGAATGTGATTAAAAAATTGTAACAACAAACCCAAACCATTTTCATAATTGTTGCTATCTTTATAAACCTTTGTTTTAAAATCTAAATTCATATTCGATTAAGATCGATAATCGATTAATCGATTATCTAGTCAAAAACCATTGTTTATACAAATCATGATTCAGATGCTTATTCTGTTTCCAACATTCTCAACTTAACCATTCCTCGTTCAAGAGTGAAGCCAGGTAAGTTTGGGCACTGGTTGCTTCAAGCCTTGTCTAGACACTTCAGTCTAGAATCTCACAAATAGATAAGTCTACGTCGTCGGCATTTAGTATTAAGAATAATATTAATGGTTTCGATAAACAATAAGAAACCAACACAATTAACACGTTTCCGACATTTTCCACTTACCTATTCCTCGGTTAAGAGGGAAGCTGGTAGGTTAGAGCTCTATAGCTCCGTCTCTACTCGACATCAATCTTAACTCTCACAGATATATAAGATTACTTCGTCCGCTTATTAGTGTTAAGCACAGTTAATTAATTTTGCAATAAGTAATTAAACAATTTAACCATTTGGTTAGTAAGCAATTTCTAACCCCTTTCTAAACCTTTTGTTTATAATTTAATACAATTTAAAAGGTAAGATGTTTTCCAAGATATTTATATAAGATTTTTTTCAAGGTATTTATATAAGATATTTATACTTCAAAATACTTATATATTTTAAAACACTCATTAAAAATATTACTTGAAAATAACAAGTTTGAAAAATCATTAAAAACTTGAAAACGACATGATTTCTATATATTTTAACAAAATATCTCTTCTTTCAACATTCACCATTTATTCTTAAAACTCATAAAGATCTCAAACCACTTTTAAAATACTCTAAAAATAGTTTGTAACCACTTGTAAAAAGAATAAACAAAATACTTAAATCTAAATATCTTTTCAAACCTTTTAATTCCAAAAATCAAGTCTAAACGGGGCAGTTTTGCACTAGTGATGTTTTGGCTGTTTTCGAGATGTTATTAAACTTTTTACTATTCAATCTTCTAATAACAACAAACATATATATAAAAAATACAAATATGGTGAGAAACCTCTTAGGATCCTTCTACAAGGTTCCATAGCAAATTTCCAAAAAATCAAGGCAATTCCAAACTACTTCTATAGCAACTATTGCTATAAGTGCACTTCTAAATCCAAGCCATATTCCAACCTATGTTCAACTACGACCTATGCGCTTTGTTCAAGATATTGTATCAATTCATATAAGTCCATTCAATTCCATTCCAGGTATGTTCAAGTCCATGTAAATGGATCACATATGTCACTTACTTTTAAAGTAAGAATTCGAAGTCAAAGTTTTAACATAAGTTAACAACAATTCAAACAATTTAAACAACATCAAACACAGCATATATATGTCATATTTTTCATTCAAAGTGAGTGTTTAACTCACCTTTAAACCAACCATAACCAAGATCCAAGAACTAAAGCCAAGCCTCCACCTTGCAACCACCTTCTCTTCCTCCTTCATCCTCTTTGCTCTTGCTTTTAGCCTTCCCCACCAACATAATTGTTCATGGCCATCCCCTCCATGGATCTCCACTCCTTTATGTTTTGGATTGGTGGAAGGGTTTCTAATATGGTAGTAAGCCTTATGGCAAAGTTTTAAGTGATTTGGAGTTGATTTGCTGCTATTTCTTTGTAGAACATGAGAGAGGAAGAAGAGGAGAAGCCGTTGATTTTATCATTCTAAGCTTTGGAAATTTTATGTTTTATTCCTAAGGGTATACGAATCCTTATATAGGCTTAAAAATATGATGTGAAAAGATCAAAAGTCCCTCAAAACCTTTTATGACATTAATTACTTCTATCACTTCTCCTTTATGTCACATAAGCTTAAGGGTTAAGTGTTTCCATATTTGCTTAATTTCCTTTTTTGCTCATTTTAAAATATCTTATCCTCTCTTACATCATGTACAACATCATCCCATTTAGTTAGCCATAGACATGAAAATATTTTTAGTTGCTAATTACTCCTTAATGATTAATTAGACATGTACAAAAAGTTCGAACAACTTTTGTTGAGAAAAAACCTGTTTATCAATAAAATGATTTTAGGTCACATTATCAATATTTTTCTAAAGAATATACTTTTGTAAACATTTTTCCAAAACAAGTTCACCATCATTACTTAGGATTTAAAAGGGGGTTAAAAACCTTATTAAATCATTTTAATAACATTTAATTTAAGATTCAAATATTTAAATAATTCAGATATTTAAATACGAAGTATCCGAAATTCCGGGTCATTACAAATATAAATCCCTATATACATATGGTTATATAGATGTCTATATCTATTTGCTATCAAGTTATGCTAAGAATATATATATATATATATATATATTATACGTATATATACATGTATGTATATATATACACATATATGTATATAAGGTATATTCAAATTAAACACCAAGCAACCATATTCACTATATATATTTCATATGCATGTCAAACCTTATATATAAACATGGATAAATTAGATGTATTCATACTTAAGAAAATGTAATAATTAACTAACATAGATTTAGTTATTCAAGAATGAAACAATCTCAATAAAATATGATTTTATTAAACCACTAGATTGGATCTAGTATTAAATACTAGATTTTATAGGTCCACTAAGATCCAATTAGGGATTGTTTTTCAAATATACTCATTTCAGTCGCTGCGAAACAGACCAAGTTCCTTTACAAACCACACGACTTAATGTTACCCCTCTTCTAAAATGTGATTTGACACACTTTCATCTAAAGGATGACACGTCCAACTCAAAAAGCCGTAAATCTACCATGTGACCACAAAGAAAAGAAGTCCCATGGTTCTTATAGTGGAAAAAAGCCCTACGTTTTACCCAAGATGATGATATGGGCAAATAAGTGTCATCAATCCAGGTAGCGAACTAAATCAAGTCTGCTAAGGATGGAAGAACTTAGCACCCAAAATATGATATTAAATTACCATTTATTTTCTTTCATAAGTAATGTTTATTTAAAATCATGTTCATATTAATAACATCACATATTTTTCTCAAACAATTGATATATGAAATTATCTCCCCAAAGACTTTTTAAATAATGAAACATTGAAAATCATTATTTGACAAATTACAACAACATTGATTGTTATTATGAAAAACACCGAACATTTATCAAATAAGTGTATAAATGAATTTGCACTTAAAATATATGTTTTAAGGTAGAATTTCAACTTATACTGAAAAGTAGAATCTTAAAACAATTCTTTGAAATATTTATGGTATCAAATTTATATTTATTGAATGTCTTATACCATTCGATATAAATTTAAATATAAATATTTAAGTTATTCTAAAATATTCTTAAGTGCCCCCATACTGCTAAGAAATAATTTTATAAACCTATTTAATAATTATTTTCGAAATTGGAATTAAAACAAATTTAAAATCACTTTCCTTAAAATTAATAGAAAACGATGGAATTCATGATCTAATAATTATACAAGCTCGAAATGTAAGTTAGAATCTAACTTTTGAAATAAAAAAGATTCAAATGCTTAAAATATAAATAAACATATATGTATTTCAAAATTTTGAATATAAAAGGTATTTTGTAAATCAATTTTTTTGAATCAATTTAAAAATATAAAATTTCCATGTTGAAATTTTTTTACAACCTAAATTCACATCATAGTATTATCCAAATATCTTTTAATTTTCTAAAATTATATATATATATATTTATATGTTTATATACATACATACATACATACATATAAATATATATAATTTTCAACCTACACTGGCCTGGATCAAAGTGCCTAGTCTACGGTACAAGGGGTTGACTTTTAGGAACAAGCGGTCGACCGATTGTATGTTTTCCCAGAGTAGTTTGCTCCAAGAAAACACAACCGATTTTGACTGAATTTCGGCGATTCCAGCTCGTTTTCTGATTTGCTTTGAGTCACTTTACATTGTGCTTCAGTATATAACAAAGTACTAGGATAAATTAACATGCATGAAGGTGAAAGCAAGGATTTTGAAAGTGGATTTGCAAATTTAAGCTAAGGGATGTTTTCTACAACAAAAAGCAATCAAATTCTAATTATCAACAAGCATTTCAATCTATTAGGGAATTAGTTAAGTAATACTAGTGCATAGTGATATTTTAACTCCCCTAATGAAGGAGGGGCCACAAAACCTAGCCAAAAACACTTGTTTTTCTCGAACTTTTTGCTATCCAGAATTATTTGGAGGCCAAAATGTTACTTAATCCAACATGAAATAGTTGAAGGAGGTGGGGAAGGAGATGGAGGAGTTTAAAGCAATTTTTGGACAATTTTCCAATGTATTTGAATTTTAAAAAGTTGATTTTTTTGCTTAGGAGGAGGAGGTGGTGGCCATGGCTGTGAGTTTAGAGTTAAAGGTGTTTAGAATGGGATAAAATGAAAGTGGAGGGGATAGGGAGAAATAAAGTTTTATAAATACAATTTCTCTTTTTTTATTTTCATTCATTTTTCATTTCGCTTTTTATATTCAATAATTCAAATATCTTTAATTGGAATTCAAATTTCATGAAAGCTAATTTGAAATATTGTAACGACCCGAGAATTTTAACAATTTTTAACAACGTAATTAACTAAAATTTTCATGAAAATAAACACTAAAATTTTGGAATGATAATTTGATATTTGGAATACGTCTATTATAACATAGCAAATGAAAAAAAATTATTGGAAAATATGAAGATTTGTTCGTTTATGAAATTTCAGTTTTAAATTTAAATCAGTTGAAATTTGATGGAAATTAAATATTTTTGAAATCTGAATATTTTTACATAATAAAAATATAACTCATTTTCTAAGTGAGACGTCGTAATTCATTTTGCCAAATTTGGACTGCTACAGCCCCGTTTATCTTACTTTCGGCATTTTAGCAGCATTTTCGGCAAAAAATCGAGTTTCGATAGCTTGGTCGTATCACTGATATTTGTGTACCATTCTATTCGTCTCGTCGCGTTGATCTCCGTAGTATATTCATTTGTGCATTTCGGTGTCCGGTAAGCAGTGAATTCGACGAAACAATTTGTCATGTCGGTTCCGTACTTGAGCCTGTTCGGTTTCCTTTGTCCTTTTACTTACCCACTGGCTGAAACTAATAGCCATCTACTTTTATTATTTTCAGGAATTCAACATATGACTTTCTCTATTCCACCTTTTCAATATATATGTGTTATTGCCTCTTCAATTCCATTTTTGGTTCATTCTCTTTCTCCTTCCTTTTTGTTTCTGCTGAGCTTTCTTTTATATATAAACAAATATATATATATATATATATATATAAAAATCAAAAGAGGTAAAGCTTTCATGTATATGTTTGCTATTTGAAGTAAACTGCTCGTACTCCTTATATATTTTGCCTGAGTCGTGTCTTGTGTTCCTCCAATTTTCTCGAAGCAAACCCATCACTCGCTCGTGCTTGCCAAAGGGCCTCCCCATCAAAAACCCGAAGCACTAGTCCAACCGACCCCAAGCACAGCCTGAGCCACCACGCCATCAGCCTGTCGTTCCTACTTCCACCACCTTTCCAGACCCGCACCGATTCACCATCCCTCCCTCTGACCAAAGCCAGAACACCACAGATCCGAGCCAAAACCCACCATCGTCAGCCCCACATCCTTCCTCGGCCACTACTCCACCCATTTCGTCCTTCCTCAAGCTCGCCATGACATATGCCGCCCTCTACCGTGAACCCAACCCTCAATGCCCACCATCACCACGCAACAGCCCTACTAATCAGCCGCCTTCACCATCTAGTAACCTTCCATCTCAAACACACAGCCAAGCACCACCCTATCACTGAGACCGCCACCTACTACCGAGAACACCCCAGGTCGATCACCCATTCCCCTCCGAGCACTTGTTTCCTGGCCGAGCAGCGGATTTGCTGATCTTATCTTCGTTGTTTCAATATATATTGCTTTGTGCTCCAATATAAGTTTATATATGGTATACATGTTGCATATATATGTTTTGGTCGGTAGAAAGTTATATTCGTTCATTAAATCTAAGCTTATATATGTTATATATATTGCATATATATATTTGTTGACAGGAAGTTATATATGTTGCATTTATATTTGTCAACAGAAGTTATATATGTTGCATATATATATATATATATATATATATATATATATTTGTTCCTTCAATATTTATAAAAACAAATGTATATATATCACGCCTATGTATATATATTTGTTTTCATCGAATTCTCGAGCTAAATTTGTTTTGTGCTTGTCGCAGCTCCTTGACGTGTCATGTCCGTATCCGTGTGCGTATCCGTGTCCGTTGCTTCTTATTTCCCATTGTTTTTCTCTAGCGTCGAAAGGTGAGCGATCACTCACGATTAACATCCATATGCTTGATAAATTGATTTCACATGAAATGACGATTTGAATATGTTGTTAAATTTAAATGGTTAGTTATTTAACTGTTGAATATGATATGTTGATATTTTAAATTTGTTCACTTATGTAAATTGACACCATAAGATGTTGAATAACTATTATATTTAAATTGTTAATGATTATGTATGCTTGTAATTGATATGTTATGCTATTTTATTTATTGTTCTCACTCTGCAAGTTCTTTTAGTTTTAGGAAATCCCTATGGGTTGAAATGATACATAACCGAACGATATTTTAAATTAGGGAAAAATCGTTATGGGTTGAAATGATAAACCCAAGCGATTTTATTGATTTTGAAATTTTGGGATTGCGGGTTGAAATGATATATATCCGTAAATTTAAACTATTATGGATTGAAATGATAAATATCCATATCACTTGACCATAAGATAGAAAATTATATACGGACACCGTTGGTTTATTTTGAAAATGATTTCCGAAGTTTTGAAAAGAAGTATATGGGTTTTGATTTTAAATATAATATAAATATTTTATTTTAATATGTGTAAAAATTTTAGATATTTAAAATTATATGTTTAGGAAATTTTAAAATTTGAAGTTAAGTTTGAGAATTTAAATTATAAAATTTTACTTATCACTTTACTATTTTTAAAATATATAATTAAGATTTAAATAGATTTAATAATAAAATTTAATATAATAAATATAATAAAATTTAATTTAACTAATATATAAAAATATTTATTTAAAAAAATTATATTAATATTAAAATAGATCTTTAATAACTTTAATAAATTAAAGTTGGAAAGGTAGATTGAAATTGATTTGTAATTTAAATTGGTTAATAATTGAATTTAAATAAGGATTTATTTGGAACTTACTGATTTTGGAAATTTAAAGGTATGATTTTATAACTTGATTTAATTAAAGGTGATTAAATGAATATTTTCAAATTTAAATAAAATTAAAATTGAATATTTAATTTTGATTTAAATTTGTAATTTGAGATTTATTTAAAATGTTATAAAAAGTGATTAAGTGAATATTTTAAAATTAAATGAATATGAAGTGGATATTTAATTTTGATTTAAATTGGTGATTTGAGATTTTGTTTAAAAATTTATAAAGTGATTTTATAAAATGACCATGGTGTGAAATAAGTGTTTGATTGTTAAAGAGATTGGGATCAGATATTGTCATACTCTCTTCCAATACCAAAATCACTTTAACAACTGTGCATGTGGTGGAGATTCCAGAACGAAGCAAGATGGTTTGGCGAACGTTTGTATGAGGTTTGAATGTAGCCCCGACTCCCTCGAGTTAGCTTGATGTGGTTAAAATAGGAGCTATACCGGGCCAAGTGGGGTCGCTCCCCCTACCGGGCACATTTCTTCGAAACCATATCTGTTGCTTTTGTGATTAGATTTGGTGTGCATACCTTTGATTGGGGGTGTGTCTCGAGGTGGACGGTAGTAGCTGCTATGCGTTACCACCAGTCTGGGAGTGCAAAACAGTAGAATCCTACCCTGGGCATTACCTCGCGTGCCTTGTCATATGCCTTATCGCGCCCACTACGAGTTTGGTTTGTGCCGTACCTATGGAGTTCCCTCTGATAGCCCTCCAGTTTACGGAGGAATTATGGTACTTATAGACTATGGGAATATATATAAAAATGTGTTAAGGGGGATATGGGTAGCGGCTTAACGTTATTTTAATATTATACTTTACTGTAGACATTATATATGTAGCATATTGTACTGTGTATGTAGATAGTTCCATGGATCCTTAAGGGATGATATCTCAACTTCCTTTAAGTTATATGACATTTCACTTAGACATTTCACTTCAGTTTGATTTACTGGCATAAGAATGTTAATCCTGACTTGAGTGTTTTGTGTTTTGCTTTATGCTCGGGTCAGCCTAAGTGTCACAGCTTTTGAGACTCTCCTTTGGAGCTTGGAGTTCGCTTGGAGAACTATCGTCAGCTTTTCAGTTATTTCAATTATTTCTAGTTGTATGTTTCAGACTTGTCATTGCTTTTGTATTAGAGACTTCTGTGTATTTGGACTTCTGTTGTACTTGTTTTGACTCTGTTGTTTCTGTGGTAGCTTCATGAACTACTATTTATCTATTCCGCTATTGATTGTTGTAAAACTCTGTGCCTGTGATTCTGTGATTGATTTATTTACTGTATATGCTAAGTTTTGCCAATTATAAATTAACAATCTGTTGTTTTGAGCAATTCAAGTCTGACATGTGTGGATTATTGTCGATTTGAATGGTTCGAAATAGCGGGTCGTTACAAATATATTTTAAAACCATTTTGCATATTTTATAAAAATTTCCTAACCCAAAATAATATAAATAAATACTTATTTACACAAAAGTCCATTTTAATTAATATATTACAAAAATGCATTTTTAATACCTAGTTAAATTTCCAATCTCCATTTCCTTTTCATAAAAAATCTCACATCACTTAATCCCATATTTAGGCCATACTAAAAATATATTTTCCTAGTTTATATCTCTATTTTTAATTTTAACCCTCTAAAATTCAAATTTTCCAAAATCAGTTAAAAATCAATATTTACGACTTACAAAACATTCTCTTTCCAAACAAGTCTCCAAAAATTCCCATTTTCATTTCTAGACTATTTCAAAAATTATTTTCCAAATATTTGTAAATAAACCCTCGAAAAACAAGAGATGTTAGAAAATTTTCAAAAGTCATATTTTTTGCTCTTTTAGAAAGCACGGATCATAAAAACAAGAGATGGTAGAATTCCAAATTGTTACATACCTCTTAGAAAATATGATTAGCAAGAAACAAGAATGCAAAAGGTAAATTAGGAGTGGAAGGCGAGTTTATATAGAAAAAGCGAATCAATCTCAACCATAGAAGCCAAAACGGTACACTGATCAAAACCATTGGATTGTAATGATGTCAAACAAATTTTCTTGGAATACAAAGAGGTGTTATCTAACATGTAAAGAATTGGAATCAATAAATGCATGGCTTGTGTAAGAACATTTAATGCAAAAGTGGTTAACAAGGCTACTGCAAAGATGGGTGAAGATTTTCAAATATGCTCCGATGTACATTAGCGCAGTCTTAGGGGGTAAGTGTTACATCTATTTTCTCATCAAAGTAATTTACAAGTGGACAAAAAAGAGAAAACGCATAATGCAAGTAACTGCGCAATAATGTAAGCAAGAGCTAAAGGGCACGAGACATCTCCACTAAGTAAGGGCAACGCAGTATTGGTGCGATACATACCTTTGCTACATCAAATAGGAGTTGATCATATTCCAAATACATCACACATGGGTACGTTGAACCTCATACTGTTCTATTACATGTAAAGGAGCACCACACATAAAAGTCACAGTTGTAAGCATACCTACAACACACCAGAGAACGGTGCTAACACATGACCACTAATTAGCCACTAAAGCAATACAACAATGAACTGTGTAGTATGGCTTAGCCGGGGGCAAGTCATAGACTTAGCCATTTTCCTCGATTTCTCTTTTAGTTGCAATTCGTAATCGATCATCTTTGAGTCTACAATCCATGCATTCCTTTATCATTTTGAGGTCCACTATCATTGAATTGTCGCTTTGGGATAATTTCGGATAACACTTGACCCTTGAATATGCTTCTGTGAATACAAAGCATACTTTGATCGAAGACAAGCGATTAAATCATGATTCGCATAGACTCTTCCATTACTCGGACTATTTCCATGGAACACCATGTTTTCAAAACGCTTTGTATCCACGCAATCATTGAGTTATGTCTTTTTGAGAGACATAAATCCTAGATATTTGCGATTCTAAAAACTTATTCACTCCACTCATCATTAAGAATCATTCTAGTCGAAAGTTAAGGTAGATGCATTTCTTCTCCTTTTCTCTTTTTTAAACAAACTTTATCGATCGTTACTGATCCATCGAAGGCTCATAGATTGACCATTATATAAGTGTTTCCAACACTTGTTCAAATTTCTCGTTTGCTTCTTTTCATCCATCATTGTTTCCCTCACCACTGCAACCTCGAGCTTCAGGCATTCCCAAGTTCGAGTAACTATCATTGTCGACCTTCTTCTAGCATTTTATTTAAGGTACGACGTCGCCTTCTCCATAACAGGTGCTCCACCTCAAATGCACATTGACCATCACCAAACAATTCTCCACTCGACCACCTTCTGACTCCAGCGTTTTTGGCTCAATTTGGAGAGTGATGGATCGGACTTTGGTGAAGATGGGGATGGAGTTGAATTAGCAATCTGAGATGACAGCATAAACCATACATCAATCGGGTAGGTTGAGAAACAGGTGTATGGAGATACGCTGGCAGAATTACTGGACTTGGAGTCATGGACACCTCCGCTTTTATATACCGGTTATTTTGGTTTAGACATGTCAAATGCTGTTATTTGTCTTGGACACAATGTATTGTAGTTGGCATTTTTCAGTACTCTGTACGTATTGTGATGATAATGGACAATGATTATTAGCAAGCATGGTTATGCCAATTTGACTCTCATACACTATTTTGTATATGAAATCGCTTATTTTTCTGTAGGAGAATGTGTAATTCTATATATACATATTACCCCTACGCACTGTGCGGTTTTATCACATAGAACATGACATTTAGTTTTGTTTTCATTGGACATTTAAGGGTCAAATGTGATATTTCAGCATCGATCATGGATGATGTGATTCATATCCACGGTAAGGAAAACCAATAATAGGAGAACATTTCTATAACACATGCAAAATTTTATAGAACCATGTTTTAATTTCGTTAAACCACCAACAATTCCTCACATGACATATTAATAAAACATTTAAACATAGTTATCATTTTCAACAGTCACCAATGTCTATTAAGAATTTATCTAATAGACATCAACAAACCAAAATAATTTAAAATCCAATAGAATCAAGTGAGTTTGATTTTGTTAATTTGATCGTTTTCTCAATTTAACCCTACTAAATCCCAAAATATTTGTTAATATCATACTCGATGAATGGAATCTCAATGTAGTCTAAATGAAAATACAAAGGTATAACAAAAGAAATTTTATTGAATACTATTGTGATGTATATAAATAATATTAATAATATTTTAGTTACAAAACTAAATAAATAGAAAAAACTGTCACAAAATTACTAATTTCAACAATGAAATAGTTGTTCCATAAATTTGTTCAAAGAAACAATCAAATATAATCATTTAGCTTGATTGGTTTATTCAATTTTGAGTAAATATTGTTTATACCAAAAACTGTTTGTAACATAATTTAACTCTAACATAGTCAGGGCCGGCTCCAGGACTAGTCGGACCAAGCAGCCGTCTGGGGCAACCCCCCTCGGCGGAGGCAACAACTGAAAATAAATATGCCAATAATGAATGATAAGTTGTTAAGAAATAAATTTTGATACAAATTTATAGTAAGGTTCTTCAGTTCAGTTGGTAGCATATCTACATGCCTTTCTGAAGGTTAGAAGTTCAATTCTTAGGGGCAAGAAGTTATTGGGTTTTACAGTTTTTTTCCACTTTACCTAGATCGCCTAGGGCAACCCAAGTTTCAGAGCCGGATCTGAACATAGTTTATATCACATTAGTTGTTTAAATTATAAGTTAAGAGATGCACAATTTACAAGTGTGTAGGTGCATTATTTACAAGTGAAATACACTTGTCCTAATTTATGTTTACAATAATCTCTTAAAAAACAAATGTAGTGACACGTCATTTTAAATGTATGTAACTATCTTCTTACATGGCAAGTGTTATATGATGTAGCGTATTCTCCTTGATGGAAGAAGACTATAACTACAGCTTTACTTACACATAAGAAAAGTCATTTTTCAAGAAGGCAAAAATTTAATATTATCACCATAAAGTGAGTAAATAAAGAGGTAAAACAATATTCAAGAAGTAGAAATCATGGAAAAATGTACGTTATCTGTTCGATGATAATATTACTTCTATATGGTACATGGTTTTGATGGTTGAAATACTCTCTTATTCCCAGTATATATATATATATGTGATAAAATCACGAATTCATGCCTAAATTCTGACACTGTTATCTTCTTCGCAAGCAACAGAGCACCTGTTTTATGATAAAGCTGTCTCAGCTTATATATATACTTATATAGAGATCAATACAGATTTGAGATGGAGCTCATGATTTCATTGCTCTGTTATGACCGTTTTCCTGTCCAAATATGTCCGACTCGTAATTTTCTACCTGTATTTTCACCGTGTTTGACGACTCAATCATATTCTTCTTCTTTTTTTCCCTTTAAGTTGACATTTTTTTTACAACAAAACAGAACTCTCACGTTTACTTGCAACAAATACAACAGGAATGAAACATCAACAATGCTGCTAAATTTCAAATAAAAATTGCAAACGATCCATGTTGTTCTCCTCAACAATAAGCAACCCAAGCAAAAAATAGAAGGAAAAACATTGATCGATAATGTTTTGCAATTTCAATACATAATGAACACGAAAATTGGCACTGCTAAAAATCAATTGAGCCTCAGCAACGACGATATACATTCCTTGCCACATTGGCTTCCACTTCAACTACGCATTATGTTCATATTATGTTTCCTGTAGAGTGAAAAAAATGGTTAAGGTCATGCTTACGTGAACATCAATGACTTATAATATACACCCTTACTTTATAAATTTTACTCAGTAAATTCGGCATTCCACAAGTACGTATACCGGCTTTCCTTTGAGCATACTTCTACCCTGAAAAGAGAGAAAAGAAAAGGGAAATGATGTATTTTTTAACATTGAGAAATAAAGGAGATGATGTGAATATGTTTATGAAGATTTCATGCTGATAAGATCATACCTTAAACTTAGGTACCCCAATGAGACAGGCGCACTCAACTACTTCAGCACCACCACGCTCTATTTATCAAATAATATGAAACACACCAGCATTCAGGATTTCACGCAACAAGTATATTTATATAAATTATGGAAAAAGGGTACAATCTTTTATGTCTGTATAGCTTAGGTAAGATTCTATATACACCTTTTATGCCTGTGATAGTTCTATTGAAATAGTGCTCAGCAATACTTGTGGAAATAAAGATAATTAACGTGCTAGCCTACTTTACACTATCATATCTACATTGAAAAGCTGTTGAACTAACTTTCAATGTGAGGAATGATTTATTGTGTATTTTAAATTTTATTTTGCTCATTATGTGTATTTGCCTATGCTTTGTATTATCAATTTGCCTACTTTTACTCTTGCTAATTGGTGTAATTACATATTTCAGTTGGCAATAATTCTCCTTTTTCTTTACAAATTGTAAGATAAAAAATGATGTGCTGCAATAACGAACAAAATAAGGAGAAGAAGAATACCTAACAAATTCATTGCAGCACAAAGGGTTCCACCAGTAGCCACTAAATCATCAACGACTATTACACGTTCTCCAGGTTGTATCGCATCAACATGCATTTCCAACCTATCACTTCCATATTCAAGCTCATAGTTCTCCGAAATCACTTCTCCTATATGTTTAAGCATGTTAGATTTGAAAAACGATACCGTTCTCATAGCTAAC
This sequence comes from Allium fistulosum, assembly GCA_030737815.1. Taxonomy (NCBI): domain Eukaryota; kingdom Viridiplantae; phylum Streptophyta; class Magnoliopsida; order Asparagales; family Amaryllidaceae; genus Allium; species Allium fistulosum. The sequence goes on along the minus strand of CM060905.1, from coordinate 180,652,925 downwards.
ACATTAGCTAAGCCCATTATGAAGATACTACAAAGATTCAGTATCAAAATGAAAATGAGAGCTACTTATCAAACTTAATTAAGCCTCCAATTGAAAGCAATTGTTTGTAATATTGTAACCATAAAATAAAGACACTACCGATTTTATAATGGCTATTGCTTAATTGGTGTATGAGTTCTAATATTAACTGCATTAGATGAAATTTCTCTACATATTTATGTCTGTGCCTACACCGTTGTATAACAACTTCTTGAGAAAGAAGTATGATTGCAAGATAACATTATTTTATTTAGTGTTTGTTGTTTAAAATCAGAAACGAATATATAAAAGAGAAACTTGTTCCTCCATAAACTTAAACAAAGGCAATTTATCTGTCATTAGATAATATGCTTAAATTTGGAGCTTCCATCAATTCAAAATATTGAAAGCAGATAATTATAATTATTAAACAACAAAACTATGAGAAAATGAAGCTAGTACCAGGTAATTTCTTAGGCTTGCGCAGTGGTATAAACTTCGCACCAATGGCTAAAGCAATAGGAGGTCCAAAAATAAATCCTCTTGCTTCAACACCTATACGATCAAATAAAAGAATGTAATTAATTACTTGTAACATGAAATATATAAATAGATATTTACAGCAACATGCGGATTATTTTTCGTTTAGTTACAAAAAATACTAGTGAAATGGTTGCAAAATGTTGCACTACATGATTTATGCATGTGACAAGAAAAAGAACAAAACATGTTAAGAAGCATAATTACAAGGTCTAACGCCATTTGTTGGAACAAAATAACAAGTGTAACAAATGCTACCTACATTTTTAATGTGACAAGTTATTCTAGCTCAACAGAAAAAAAAATCCGAAATAAGATATTTGTTGGAACTTTTTTGTAAGTTAATGAACAATGCTACTATAAAAAAAGAAATTTTGTCAAAAACAAGGTATAAGACAAATTCTAAGGCTAAAATTGTGAGATTCAAAGGGGTCCCTATTTTTCCTCTATTAGCTGTATATTTTGACAAAATTTCATTCGGGCAAAGTTGAATAGTCATGATTAATCTACTCTTAACAGGAAAATGAACTAATAGATATTTTCAGCAACATATTGGTTCTGTTCTGTTTAATAAAAACAATTATATTAGTAAATTGGTTGCAAAATTTTACACTACATGCTTAATGTGACAGGAAAACTATGATGTTTAATGTGTCACAAGATAACAAGTGTAACAAACGTTACTCTACATGATTAATGCGGCAAGTTATTGTAGTTTACAAAAATTGTCATAAATAATGGACAGTACAACTGTTTCGCAACAGAGGTTAACAAAGGAAGAATACAAGTCCAACAAATTTTGATTAGCTTGATACATTATTTGCAGTGATCAAGAAATAGTAAAAATAACAAACATGACCACATAATGAATAAAAAATATATATGATGGAATACTACGTACTAATTTAGTAACCTATTGTGAAATTAGCACTAGATTTGGTATACAACAAATACAGCTTTTTGCTTCAATAAGCTAGGCCTTTTTAAGGAAAAAAGCGAAAATTTTGTTGTTGCATAGATGATCCAGTTGCGTAAGATATCCACATTTTTGTGATTTTCAGTTACTAAACATAAGCTCTAAGTCATCATGTTGACCCATTATAATGCTAACTTCAACACAAAAAAGCAAGATATACATGAATCTAGGAGAATTACATCAACTTCTCAATCAAACATAACCGATACAGTTTTAATTCAACTAATCTATATAATTACATGGAAAAACAGCCAATGACTCGAGTTTTTTCTTGATTAGAGAACAAAGTTATCAGTTTTAGTTAATAACATGCATTTACAATAATATCGTAGAGTTTCAATACAAGTTCTCAATCATTTATTTATTCTCCGCCATTGCTGCAAAAAATGCTTACTTTCTTATGTCCCTGAACTCAAACAACCCTAGTTATGATTTTCAGTTAAACAATCGTTTTTCATTTAAAAAAGAAAAACAACATGTTTTCCAAAAAAAAATTAAGTCAGTGGAATATTACTTTTCAATACAATAAACTAAAAACACTGTTCTGATTCTAAATTGATAACCCAAAGAATCAAATCACTTTACCACTATATTACCAAATTGTTTATATTAAATTGCTCAACCTAAAAGGAAATATCTTGCCTCTTTATCTACTTGCACTGAATTGTATTAATATGTAGGCTTATATGCATAATAAAAAAAAAGTAAAACATACCAGCAACAGCAGTAATTCCCATATCTCTGTATCGATCAACGAAGATGTCAATTGCATCCTTGAATGCTTTCGGATGAAGCAACAAAGTAGTAATATCATTGAACATGATCCCTACGAAAAACAATCATACGATCAATCTACAGAATTCAGCAAAAACAATCAAGAAACCCAAGTATATTTTTGAAAAGATACGATTTGGAACCTTGTTTTGGAAAGTGAGGAACTACTCTAATTGCTGCTTTGATTTCTTGCAATCTTGGGTCTCCTCCATTCTCTTCTTCCAACATTTCTCTAATTTATTTGGCTCAAGATATTGATTTGTTAATAGTAGGCAAGTGTGATTTATAAGTGTTTAGATTAGTATGTGTCACTGTGCTTACCTGCTCTATTTCTTGATCTTGAAATGTGTGTTTTGGTAATTTCCAACGAAATAGTTATTTACAGCAATTTTCCAAAAAACTATGCTGCGTTTGACAAAAGGAAGTGCTTATTACGAGAAAATGGTCGTGATGAGAGAGTGAGATTTAAAGGAGCTAGCATCTCCTTTCCTCAAAAATGTTGTCTCGGCTAATTTTTTATTATCTTATTTAAAATAAATCATAAAATTAAACAGTCAATGGTTGAAACATGATTTAACATATAAGAGCATTCATTTCAGAATAGCCGAATCCACTTTGATTTAAACTACAATTAGCATGAATTATTTGTAGTAATTTCAGTATATTAGGGCCTGTTTGGTTTCATTTTGTATTTTGAGTTTTGTGTTTTCAATTTGCTCTAAGAAATAGCAAGAAATAAAAGAAGAATATTTATAATTCTTAGCCGTTGGGACGACCAACGGACAACGAAAGAATTGATTGTTCTCTGTGCTTTTGTTATCTCTCGAAACACGAAAAATAAAATAAACTTGTTTTCTATTTTATATGTTAATTTCATTTTTCAAAATTGTTTGTTTTTCAACTATACATACAACGGACGCGTTTTTGTATAGACGAAAACACAAAACTAAAAACGACAAGCCAAACGGGACCTTATATGTTACTTCATATGTGTTTTTGCTACTATCACGGTAATTTCAAACAAAAAATCAACTGGTTATATTAATTTGAAATATGTTGCAATACTATAGAACAAAATATAACATATTCAAGTAAAATACTCTAACGCTATTAAGTGAATTTTTTTCTTTGGAGATTGTTAAACTGACTTCAAAAATTATTGCAAGTAATTTCATAAGTCTTGTACGATGGTATTTACTAGGTGAATTATTGTGTGTTTGTAGATGATACTTTGATCTACTTGAGGATCCGAGGAGGATACGTGACACTTTTTGGTGATAATTTGTGATTTTAGGTAGACATCACTAGGAAGTTTTCCTACAATACTACTTTAAGAAGGATAATTCTCTTGCTCTAGTCGCAAGATGCAAACAAGGATATGTGAGAATGAAAGGATATTCGATCAAGACAGTCGTATTAGTTGTTTCGAAGGGATATAGGAGTCAATGGTGTGTATGGATTCATGTGGCATCTGACTTGTGATCATAGGAGAGAGGAGTTGTTTCTCATGATGGGAAAACGACTCAAGGCACATAAAATGATAGATCCACTATAGTAGGGATGGAAGAGTGCCTGTACTCAAGGAATGAGTTATGTTTCTCTTTGGAGAAAGATTCAAGCTTGACACCGAGTATGGATCGTTAGGAGTATCTCTTCACGTTGGTGGATCTTCGTCGATGATAACCGAAGTGGTTAGAGTTTCTTGCTTTTTAGAAAAATAGATCTCTTTGTTTCCCCTTGGGAAAGGGAAATAGTTGTGGGTACCTTTTACGTTAGACATAGGACGTGCCACTTTGAGTTCAATGCTCTCATTATGATCGGAGTGGCATAGCAGAATAGAAGGAAGGTGAGAAAAAAATCGATTGAGATGTTTGGCTTTGGAAGGAGATGGATTATATGTCTTTGATGTAAGTAGACCCAATTACAGAGCGCTTAGAGAGAGTATCATACGCGAGTGACTATCTGTTCCATAGTAGATGAAATGTACAGTGATATGAAGTGTACATTACATCATAAAGGAATGAAGCACAATGAGGGGAGATATGTAGTGAGTATGTGTTGTGTCAGCACGTTAAAACTGAACGCATGAGGCCAAGCAGATGAATGTTTTCACTAGATGTTTCCTGATGGAAGTAAAAAGAGATTTTTACGGAATTCATAGATGGACTGCTTAGAGGCCGAGTGAAAATGAGAATATTTGTATTATAGTTGATTGTTTGACTGTGAGTTCCTCTTTCATACCCTTCGGGTCTACGAAGATCTTATGTGGTGGACCAACCCTTGTGCATTAATAGTAGGGTTTTTCATATAAGGCATGTAATGTCCGTTTCGAGGCAGGTTGTTACAACATGCTAGCTTGGGAGTGATATTCCTAGAATGGACCCAGTAGGAGTTTGTCGCTGGCTACGGTTTTAGACCTCGATGTGAGCTAGAGCCAAAAGTGTTGGCTATCTTAATGATCAAACATACTTTGATTGAGCGGATCTGTACTAGTCAGAGTCGAGACGCTAGACTAACATAGATCATGATAAAGACATAGGAAGGAGTAGAGTCTTAGGAGATGAAGCAGTACGAGCTCTACCATGATAGTTGGCTCCGTAATAATGAGAGATTATTTGTTCCTAATGTCGATGAGTTAAGGGATGAGGTGCAACGAGGGTGCCATCATTCAAGATTGATTATACATACCAACGGCAATAAAATGTATCATGATATGAGGCAGACATTTTATTAGGAAGGGATAAAAAAAGACGTTGGGGTATTTATTTTAAAGTGCATGAACTGTCAATCGGTAAAGGCAGAGCAAAAGAAGCCGAATGGTTTGCTACAACCGCTCGAGATTCCCGAGTGGAAATGGAAACAAGTTTTGAAGGACTTCACTGACGGATTTTCGAGGAGGAAGGTACGATAGAATCTAGGTCATAGTCAATAGATTAGCGAAGAGTGCTAGATTTATACCATAAGTCTTATAGAACAACATCCAAATTGGCCTAGTTGTATGTGAAGTGGGTTGTACGATCCCAGAGTATGCCAAAGAGCATTACAAGCGACCAAGACCCTTTGTTCATTAGTGGATTTTGGAAGAGCTTACAAGAAGCGTTGGGGATGTAGAAGCATCTCAGCCTACAAACTGATGGGTAGACTGAAAGAGTGAATCGTATCTTAGAGGATCTCTTACGAGCTTGCGTTCTCGATTTTAATGGCTCGTGGGACAATCATTTGCATTTAATAGAGTTCGCATACAACAGTTATCTGTCCAATATTGGTATAACGCCATTTGAGGTATTATATGACCAACCATGCAATGCTCCTTCATGTTAGTGGAAAGCGGGCGAGAAATTAATACTTGGGCCAGATATCGTTAGGGAGACTTCGAAGAAGATCGATATCATTCAACAACGAATAAAAGCTGCTCAGGATAGACATAAGAGCTACGTTGATAAGAGAAGATGTGACTTAGAGTTCTCTGTTGGCTATATGGTGTCTGTCAAGGTCTCTACGTTGAAGAATGTTGTTTGATTCAATACTAAGGGGAAGTTGGTGTCGAGATTAGTTGGTCCTTTTCGATCTTGAGAGTATTGGGAAACTAGCTTACAGAGTTGACTTACCATTAAAGATGGCGGGCGTGCACAATCTATTCCACTTCTCTCACTTGCATAAGCTTATGCATGGCTCAAGCATGATATTTAAACCGAATTAGCTTGATGATATCGAGATTGGACCAGAAGCTTCGAGACTACGTAGGCCTATTTGTATCGTCAGAAATCATATGAAGGAGCCTAGGAGGAAGATGGTAGGGATCGTGAAGGTTCAATAAAGAGAGAGCATAGACAATTGCACTTGAAAGGCCGAGGAGAGTATGAGGACTGCTTATCTAAAGCTCTTTTTTTAGCGAGACTTTCTGTTTGTCGCATTTTCTTTCGCTTTCGATATCATATAGGGAAGTTTAGCATCCTACATGCCAGGGTAGGCATAGATATCATTTCTTTCATCTATGCGGATATTTGATGTTTGATATGTATGCTCATAGACGTTAGGCATGCGAGGTAGCTATGTTTGGTTTTACCTTGTTTGTATTAGGGATTTCAGTGGCGAAATTCCTAAAGGGGGAGAGAGTAACGACCCTATTTTACATATTGAAGGGTCACAAAATATTATTTTTAAATTCATTTTGGATCGTGTGATACTATAATTTTGGGAGATGTTGAGTAGTGACATTTTTGACCCTAACAAATATTATCGGACGATTTTACCCCTGAAAACTTGTAATAGCTATAAACTTTTATTGAAGCCAAATTAGCATCAGAAAGCATTTCATTAGAAATATACGATGTTTTCCCTTTCCGTAGAGTAATCAGAAAAGCAATTTAGACTTCTTGGCTCAGAGATATGGTTGTTTGAAGTTTGGCAGTTTTTGAAGCGGCGTTGTGGGTAATTAGTGAGATTGGAGAGAGGTCCAATAACCCATTTCGGGTTAATATTAGTTGAAATAAACATCCTCAAGTCATTTTTACCATCTCCCAAATAGAGCTAAGCCTTCATTGACCCATTCTTTACCCAAAACCTTCTTTTTTCTCCTATAAATCAAGTATAAATCATAAATTAAGGGTAGATTTTCAAAGGGGTTAGTAAGAGATCAATAAACCTATATTTTTGGGTATGAAAAATTTAGGCTTGGCAATCCATTTTGGGATTGGCCTCAATTTTCATGCAAAACTTGGATTTTGGAGGGTTTGGTGAGTGATTTATTATCTTACCCCTTACTGTATACGTACCTTTAGGTTTTAGCATATTTTGGATTCATTTTTAAATTCAGAATTAAGTTTTAATGTTGTTTTAAAACCATACTTGTAGCTAAAACATGAATAAATGGATTTTTGGTGCAACCAATCATAGCAATCATCATACCATATATATACAACATAGCCTAACATATATCAACCCATATCACACATCCAAATAACATGTTTAAAGTAATCTACATGGTTGAATGTTTTTTGATGCATATGTGTTGTTTGTATGTATGCTTGAACGGTTGAAAATGCTCGTCGGACCGAATTAGAGTTAAGAACCATGAAACTGGACTTTAATGGATAGATTCTAGGATGTTGGGAGTTGCATCAAAGTGTATGGAATGCATGAGGGTCGAATAATGGAGTATGGTAGTGAAATTGATGCGAAATTGGTTACCGGAGCTACTACAACATTTCTACCCGATGGTGCTTTGTGTCGTGCTTCTGTCTGGTGGGAAGTATGCTCGGATTTTGCTTCGGGTTGGCATGGGGGAGGACGGAACATCAAATGTTATCCAATAGCGCTATCATTCAGTGGTCGAGCAAGAAATGTGGTTCGATGGGTGCTTCGTGTCTTTCTTAGGGAATGTAGGGGGATGCTTCGGGTCGGCACTCGAGCTAGAAATTAGATTGGGGTTTTGGGGGTTGATTTGAGTGGGTTTTAAATCAATTCGAATTTTAAATCAATTCGAACACCTATTGTTCTTGATAGTTACGCATTGGAGTAGTAAACGAACCATTACCGTGTTCTATTTATGTGAAGCGACGATATAAGCTAGTGGTTGAAAATTCTAGGCCTTCCTACTATAAATCCATGGTATGCTATTAAAGCACGAAGAGGTACCGTGTTTAACCGCTTAAAATAGGGTCAAAACTAATTAATAACTTTAGATGTATGAATCTTGATTTATCATTCAAAAAAGGATTTTATCTAAAATTAGAGGTTTTAAAAAATTTATAATTGGATTATGTTCAAAGGACCCTCTTTTATGGAAGAAAATAGACTTGTTATTCTTGACTCACATAAGTGTCAATTTAAGCTAAATACAGAGCAATATGAACATGTTGTTCATATACCAACGCATGAAAACCCAAAAAATGGAATCCACAATTACATGATTGATGTACTGCAAGAAATAAAATTAGAAGTAAAAGATCGAAATAGCAATCTACCAAAACAAACTGTAACAATGGGATTTCGCCAGAATACACCAATAATCCATTTGCTAAACAGCATTAAAATGGTTAAATATACTTCTAAAGAAAATAACAAATTTTTTTTGGAGGATATTGATCCTACTTATTATCAAAATTACCTTATTCTTCAAGAAAAGGATTTTGTTAGGGAAATAGATAATATGGAACTTTATTCTTACCACAAAGAACATTCTATTGCAATAAACTATTTTAGATTCAAAAAAACTGAAGAACTTTCTTTGCATGAAAATTCTGAGCATCATTTTGAAAGTTTGACAGAATCAGATTATATATTTGACACATCGGATAAACTTATTTTCAATGTAAACACCAATGGAGCTGAATCTAGTTAAGGAACAATGATGTTACCTCCACCAGAAGGTGTATCCATGGTGAAAAATCCCTCTTTTGATGTTGATATGGAAGATCAGGAGCATGATGAAAATACATATAATAGTCAACATAATGATTCTTATCCTAAAATGCTTAGACATGGTACTAGTCAGACTGCTCTAGGTTTCATTCTTCATGAAAAAAATTAAAAGGTTTTTCTAAGAACAACCTTCTTCAACATATAGTTTAACTTTCAGTATAGATAGAATTCCTCATAGGAAAATACGAAAATATATTATAACATGCCTTTAACATATTAGTGGAACAATCTACTTAATACCCCTTAACATGAGTGTCATAGAATACATACATTATGCTACAAGTTATTGGACGGGAGATGCTTTAGCATGTTTAATGAATCTCGAAAGCATTTCTTAAAAATATAATTATGCGACATATGTATGTTGGAAGAATTTACCGCCAAATACATAGGTCCAATTTTTCACTAAAAAGGTAACAATCAAAAGTTTTTTGGGTAAAAGGCTTTTTACAAAAATACCTTATCCATGGAATAACATTGAAAGATATGACATTTTAAGACAAAGTAATTCGGATGAAAATCATAACATAAGCCTCTTAAAAAAGGCATGCATGAATACTATGGAAAGGGTTTGTGAGCAAGAAAGTGCACACGAACAAACGAAAAATAAAATCAAAAACTCCAAATTTGGATTTTCTCGTCGTACAAAGTATACGGAAGATATCAATAGACGGTTTGGATGTTAACCCGAATTCGAAAGTAAAAGGGCAAGAAATTTTAAAAGAAGAACAAAACCAAAATATCAGATTACTCGAAAAAATGAAAACCAGAATATAAGAAAAAATTTAGAAAAGAAAACAAATTTTCTAAGAAATTTTTTATTAAAAAGAATTTTTTTCGTAAAGGTTGTAAATGTTTTAGATGCAATAAAGAAGGGCATTATGCTAATGAATATCTTACAAATATACAAAATATCATAATATCAAATATATAAGAATATGGTATTCACGTAGGCACTGTTGAAAATGTATCTAGTGATGCTAATTCTTCGGTATATGAAATTGAATCAGTTTATTCAGATACTATCGAAGAAGTAGATGAAATTTATGATTATTTTGATAGTTTTAAAATAAATATGATTACAACAATCAAACTCATAATCAAATAAAAATCATACCCTTAACTATATATGCAGTACTCCCCTAAAAGGAAAAGGTAAATTCTCCAAGTTATACATTGTATGCTCGAAAATGCACCAGATTAAAATGATATTGTACAATAGAGGTATTTTTAGATCTACATATAAAAATCCCACTAAGATATTGTGGGAAAATTTATAATATACCTAAACACATAAAAGAAAATATAACATATGGATTAATTGAACCCCTTTCCAAAAATAATGCTTTTATACTATTTAAAAGAACTGGTATGGATGATAAAGACCACCTTATAGTACAAGGAGACCCAATAGGACACTTGTTATACATAAATATGAAGATCTTCTAATTATAAAAGAAGAAATATATGATCATGATACATTTACCCAATTAGGTGGGTCTACGTACCAATCATCAAGAGATAAAGAGCCAGAAACATATCATGAATATATAATATATATGATTACTTTTGCATCTGAGGAAACATCAAACCCACCAATTCAAGATAGCACAGGGGAACAATTTATTGTCATTGACGAAGGTTTAGCAAAAATTAAAAGAGGCAATTCCTCGCTTGGACATAAAGGATATTTATAAACCTTTGACCTTTAAATCTATATTTCTAAATCAATATACATACATATTTGAAAGAATGCAAGGAAAAGTTGAATTAAAAGGAGAAGAAGATTTTACTTCCATAAGACTTCAAAATAAAATAAAATAGAAAAACTATAAGCAAGATATTTGAAACTGAAATACCTACATATAGGTCTAGTACAATTAAAAATAACATGATTATTTAAATCTGGAATTGATACTCCAATAATGATAGTTTGTATGGATGAAAAAATCGTCAATAATCCTTTGAATAGTATTATTGGTGGAGCTAAGTCTAATTTAGAAAATAGATTATTTTGAGTAAATATACATCCCGATTTCTGTATAAGTCTTGAAGATCAAAATATAGAAAAAGCCTGTACATTATCTGTAAATTTACAAAATATCGAACTTTTGCCAGGATCAAAAGTTCTTGGCATACAATGGGAACATTGTATGGATTTAAATGATACTTCTACATTTAAATCAATTACACCAAAACAATCTGTTAAACTATTTGAAGTAGGATTAGGAAAAACAATCCAACCCAGATTGGTTGACATAAGACACTTAACGTTTGACAATGAAATTCAAGTATTTGTAAAATCACTTAAACCAAAAACATAAGTACCTACAGAATATTTTATAGCATTAGGAAATAATATTTCTATAATAATTCAAAATAACGAAGAAAATTCAAATTCATCAAATACATTAAAAAGATCACAATCATATAATATAATGTCTGAAGTTGAGCTTACACCTGATATATTAAAAGGTATTAATCATCGTATGAACTTTAGATAAGAAAATCCAATAGAAGGAAGAACAACGAGAATACTTGAAAAACAAAAAAGAACAGGAATCTAACCGAATGGTTATGAAGGTTCCTACAGAAAATATAAAACATCATGGTTAGATCCATAGATCTAAAAAGAAAAGCACAATTACATATATATCTTCCAATAACGATATGTGTCCCTGAATATCAAGAGTTTACGGCACATGCTTTATTGGATTCTGGTGTAGAAGCCAGTTTATTACAGGAAATATTTATATCCCAGCAACTCTGGGTACCCTTAGACAAAAAGCGTATACTAAATGATTTTATGGGAAGACTAGTTCCTGTAAATCATAATATAAAAGGATTGCAGGTACAAATACCTAATTTAGATGGAAATAATAAAATGTACAGTTTTGATTTTGCATTACTTCCAAAAGAATTCGATAGTGACTACATCCTAGGAACGGACAATCTGAGACATCTTTCTCCATTTGACAAATACTATTTTGAGCTTGATGGCGTCTTAGTACCATAAGTAACATTACCTGTTACAATAGCACCACATTATACTCCAGCAGCAGAGCATGGTGAAAACCTGTCACATTAATTGAAAATGTAAAAACACCAAAAATAATGTACATTTCATCATAAAGGAATGAAGCATAATGAGAGGAGATATGTAGCAAATACGTGTTGTGTTAGCACACTAAAACTGAACAAATGAAGCTAAGCGGATGAATGTTTTCACTATATGTTCCTTGGTCGAAGTAAAAAGAGATTGTTTTTTAGAATTCATAGATGGACTACTTAGAGGCCGAGTGAAAATGATAATATCTGTATCATAGTTGATCATTTGACTGTGAGTTCTCCTTACATGCCCTTAGGATCTACGAAGATCTTGTGTAGTGGACCAAGCGATGTGCATTAATAGTAGAGTTTTTCATATAAGGCATGTAAGGTACGGTAGTGATCGAGACCCATATGTATGAGCAAGTTTTTGGTTGAGGGTAGTAGGTGATAGTTGTAGAGTTAAACTTGGTCATGGCATATCATTTTTGGTTTATTAGGTAGACTAAGAGGTTGGGTCACGTACTCTAGGATATGTCACAAGGATATGAATTTGGTTTGTTTCTTACTCGACATAGTTTGTGTGGGAAAGGCCACTTACCTTAGACACCTTTACATGCATGGAGGTAATTACTAGTCGAGTATGAGTGTGAAAATACTCAAGGCCTCATACAGATGGGGATGTCATTCACTGGTTCCTTGGTGAAAGTTGGTATACAATTGGTACTTATGCCAAAATTAGAGAGGAAAACTTCTAAAAGTTTGAGAATCATTTGATAATGGATGATGACGCCTTAAAGCCAGTATGAGGATAATATTGCTATAAGGTGCTATGCTTTGAATTTTTCATTTAAACAAGGGGTATTACTTTAGTTTGATTCTTCAAAAGGAGAGGCTTAATTTGGGAAACTGAGAAAGTTAACTTGAGAGTCTATTGGACTTAATGGAGAGCTGATAGAGACATACCATGTTAACTTGCCTTCTTGATAGCATTTGTGCTTCTCTTTTTATATCCTACCTTTGGCAGCATGGATATGACTTAGGTATTTCCGTGAAACCGAATAAACCCGTATATACGTATGCACATTTTGAGACCACTCAGACTCTATGAAATAAATTCACTAAAATCAATAAAACTACACCATAATTCTTTATATGTTAATCTCTACAAACCCTTTTCATTTTGAAGCATATAGAAGAGCTTTGGATTCCATCTATGAAAAGAAAGAAGATTTTGGTCATGGATGCTATTGATAGATGTAAGCTCTTAATTTGTTTGATGAGTAGGATTTCTGTAACATCCCCTATCTGAAGGCCCGAAGCTAAGCGCTACAGATGCTGCAGTCATCCATAGTATTAACTTTCGGTGACCAAATACGGTAATGTTTATGGTATCTATAATATCAGAAGCACATGAATATGAAACAAATCATAGATTTTAAAAACAACTTTTCTGATTACATTTCACAAAACATGTTTCATATCCCTTTACATAATCCCATCGCTTTCCCAGGTTCAGATAAAATATAATTATTACATAAATACGCCAAGAGCGACATATGAAGATGCCCCCTTATATGACCAGAGTACTATATAGACATAACTAACATAATACAACACAGCGGAATAAAACAAAAACTGCAACTCCTAAATAACTAACTTCAGCCTCCTGCTCGTCTTCGGAAGATTTATTCGTCCACCTACTAAAACCTAAAAATCCTCAGCCCTCAGTCTATTCAAATCAATTTTGAGCACCCGATAGTTTAACGGGAAAAACATAAACTTCGAGTCAGGCATAAAGCCTAGTGTGAATAATACTATACATCTTGGTTATTTGATATTAAGTGAGACCATGCCGCTTAGAAGAATGGGTTTCCACTCACTAATATCCTTTTAAAACATATCTTTGGCAAATCATAATCGTGCAACCAAAACTGGTTAAAACTGTAAAGCAATATCATGTAAGCATACATGTCAGGTAACAAATGAACTATCTGTCCAAACACGATAGTCTTGTTTGGCTGACTACTAACCTTTGGCTGACTCGGGCGTACCAGACAATATAAACAAATAATCTAACACCTGTTAGACACTCCTCTTCTGGACGGTCTTTCCATAACTTATCTTCTCCCAGGGTCACCGGATCCTAATGGTTTTGCGGGCTCACCAATAACCTATCTCTGTACAAATATATATTCCGTACTGTGTGTAACATCATTTTAGTTTTACCTATGACAAAGCCCTACACACTGGAATTTTGGACTAAATTAGATGAGGCTGATAGCTAAAGTATAGGGCGTGACCCTATACCAGTCCCATCTGGTATATAAATATACGAGTCATTTTACTTAGGGTAACCTTCCCTTAAATTTTCCTTGAAAACGTTTTCATCTCAAGTTGATTTAAAACCTTTAAATCAGGCTTAAATAAGGAAAATATATACTCTATGCTTTACTCAAAACCACCTTGCCATGTTATATATACCTTACACAGAACTTTGTTGATGAAAATATTTAAACCTTTGAAAGTACCCTTTTCGAATCCATTGAAAGTATCCCTTCCGAAACCATTGAAAGTACCCCTTTCGAAACCAAATAAACCCTTTTTATAACCTAGGCCGAAAGGCCAAAACATTCTTTTCGAAACCATTCATAATCACCTTTCGAAAACATTGAAAAACCTTCCCTTCGAAAGCTATAAAACCTTAGACATCCTATCTTTAAAACACTTAAACATTGCCTTTCGAAAATATTGGAAAACCTTTCCTTTCAAACATTTCGAAACCTTCCTTTTAAACCTTTCGAAACCATTGGGGAACCACCCCTTCGAAACCATTCTTTAAAACCTTTCGAAAGCATTAAAACATCAAACCTTTTAAAAACATTTGGGTTCAAGTAAAATATGTGGAACAACCTCTCGAAACCATTAAAACCATCTTCTTCGAAACCATTTGGGATCTACCTTCAAAGAGCAAAAGGGTCATTAAAACATTTAAGTCAAAAGCATTCCTTTCGAAAGCATTCCTAAGTAAAGAAGTGATGGTGTCGAAACCAACCCTTCGAAAGCATTGGAGAAGCGGCTTGGGTTTTAAGATAAAGTATCCTTCCGAAACTATTTGCTTCAAAAGGTAGAAAAGCGTCAGCTAGGGGTTTCGACCCCGACGAAAGCATTTACTTAAAACAAAGGCTTGTAATGACCCGACTTTCCAGACCCGGAAAATCGAACCATTTTAGTTAAGAAGAAGAGGTAGAAGAAGAAAAATAGAAAACAACATCAGAATCTAACCATCGCAGCGGAATAAAATATAATATATATTAACAGATCTTTACACAAATCAAAACTATATCAGTTTTATATAATATAGCATCAGAGTATACACCAGAGAACACATAACAGACAACTGGACAATAACCATATCATGTCCTCAATACAACAGAGTACAACAATCAACACAGCGGAATATATATATAAACAAGTACGGGAGATACGTCTCGCCATCCAGCTCATCTCCTGAGCTCCACAGCATCATATCCTGTAACCTATAATACTCGGTCTGACCCGAGCATCATATAAAACAATACCCGAGTCAGTCTGGAAAACCAGCGTGAGAAAATCACACTCAAATTGATTATTAAAGTTTCAAAATCCTTTGAAAACAAAAGCATCTCGTAAGACCACGCCACAAATAAACATGTCGGGTTTTTACCTTACGATAGCTAAAACACTTTATATCAAAATCCTCTGATATTATAATAGTGTCTACAGAAAGTAAATAGAATCTAGCTGAAATGCTTGCATCTCACATTTCAACAATAGTTGGGCACAATCAAAACCGTACAGGTACGTAGGGAGAATGGATTTCCAACGAATGACTAGGCACTGGGGTACCACCTGTCACAGTACGTGGCCTAGATCACAGTACCGAGGAGTACGCCCGCTCCCCTGCAACACAAAGCCGGAATCATCCCTTACTGGATAATTCCAAGTAAAATCACCCCATGGTTGGGATCAGCAACCGCAACACTAAGCCGAAATAAAAGGGACATCTAGACAGGGATGACTTTACTCTCAAGTGGGGGCTACCCACGAAGCCTTGCTGCATAACCCCTGATTTTCAGTCATTCCCGGTTGATGAGGTTTGAGGCTAAACGATACCTTTATAGCACATATCCCTTAGAATGCCCATCGTCCGCCTGACGATGTTTCGCAAGCATTCGTCCATACAAGTCCGTCCCGGGTCCGAACGGAACCGAAGGCACTATTCCTACTACATCCATTTTTGAAATATCCTCAGGATTAGTAGCGACTAGCCCTTGCACTTCACAGCTCCATCTTCGACTCTGAAATCGTTTTCACGAAACGTACAAACCGGATCGAAGTGGTATTCGAGTCTCCAGACCTAGAATCCCGGTATACGGAAACTCGATCCCGGTCTCTTCGAAACGATCAGCGCATTTGGCCAATATTGATAGTCGGTTATTTAACTATCAATTAACATCCACAAGCAACCATCACAAAATAAATAATTTCCCACATTATTTATTTGCCCAAATATCTTTCCAAGATATATTTCCAAATTTTCAAAGCTCATTTGAAAACAATTTCAAACAGTTTCCGCTTACGGAATACATTTTCCAAATAATTATTTCCACTGAATCACCAAGTACAAAATACCTTTAATTTTAAAATAATTTAAAAACACTTTATTTAAATATACTTTATAACATTGAAATCAAACTACTTTAATACATTATTAAAAATATATACTTTAAAATAAACCACTTTATAAATATAAACTAAATTTCCTCTTTAAAACATAATACCAAATCACTTTTATATAATTACTACAAATAAAGATTTTTGAAAATACTTACTTTGGAAATTAACCTTTAGAAATAATCAATTTCCTAAAACATGCCTTTTTAAAACATATTAAAACTTTTAACTTATATTTAAAATTGCCTTGGAAAAACGTACTTGGCTATCCAGAGAAATACACTTCTCTTCATATCTTTTAAAAATAAATCAACATTTATTTTTAAACCAATTCATATTCCTTTATAAATTCCCACCTTGAATTTATATTTCAAATATCCTCTGATATTCCATTTCACTTTATAAACCCAGTTTATATCTCCAAAATCTCATTTCTCTTAAATTTCAAATCCCAAAATATTTAAATCAATTTACAATTGATTTTCCAATTTACTTTGAAATAAATTTCCTTACTTAATCCATTTATTTCCAAATTCATTAACTTCCAGATTTTATTTCTCATTATGATTTAAAGTCTTTAAACTGAAACACAAGTTTCAGATTTCCCAAATTCCTTCTTTCTTTTTAATTACATTTAAACATTGAATTAAAATAAATTATTTATTCCTTTAAATAATATCACATAAGTTTTCTTTAAATTCAATATTTCTCTGTTTATTCAAAATTCCTCTTTTCCATATTTATTAGAATTTTGGAAATCACTTTTATTCTTAATCAGATTTATTCTCACATTTATTCCAAACTCCTTATAATTATTTTACTTAAGAATTTACTTTTTTATTTCTTTCCAAAAATTCAATTCAATTACTTTTGATAACTCATTATACTGGGAAATTCAATCCAACCAGATTATCCAATATAAATCATCACAGGATATCAACAATCATATCACAGGATATTTAAACAAAATTAAATATTTTGAGGAATCCAGTTGGATCCCTCCAACCTGTTTCCCTGCATCCACAAATGTTAGCACAATACCAATTCCACTTCGAGGTGGAATATCGCGGTATATGGGTTTTATAAAATATCATCCGCTATTATGCGGCGCATAGGGTCTCATCCGCTATACAATGCGGGAATATCAACAACTCCAATATATACATATGCCAATATGTATATATTGCTATATACTACTATATATATAGCACATCAATCAATGCAATCATCCAATCAATTATTTAAATTTAACCATTTAAATTTAAATTAAAAATTCAGCTGAGTGAGATTAACTCACCTTTTGCCCCCTTTAAATTTGCAATCTGTTCCAACCTGACTTGTTTCCTTGATTTTAACCTTGAATAAATAATTATGTGAATTTATTAACATTTGAGCAAATTGAAAATTAACCACCATTTACATAAATTTATTAAATCTAATAATTTACTTTGAAAACAAATCGGATAATTTAGTTTCCATTTAATACATCTAACTAATTATTTCCCTTTAACAAAACCTTTTAGTAATTTAAATTTATTGAGTTATTTGAACAAAATTAATCACCTTACTTAAATCATTTTAAAATAAACTAGATAAGGTGAAAATATGTATATTTTATTTTCTTTCTAAATGAAAATCCTAGCTTACAGTAAAAATTTAAATTTTCAATATACACATAATACCTCACTGACGCTCACGAAATTCAGGCCCAAACTGTCGCTGCGTGACCACCTCCAAGTGACGTGGCTTCATCGCGACATCGCCTACGGCCTATACTGAAGCACGTGACCGCCTTCGCCTCCATCGCCACGCGACCCATCAACGTCGCACGTGCCAGCAACCCTTCCCGTGCTTGACTTCGCCCTATCCTCCACATCGCTCGAACATCACTGTCGAGTCCAACCTTCAACGCCCCTCCCCTTGCTTGCCAGCAGTCGCGACCATCGCGAGCAACACGTCCCAAAAATTCCCAAATGGCAAGCCCTAACCCTACGCGCTCCACCTTGCTCGATGTCGAACACCACGTCAACAAAAATCTCGAACTTGATTTCCCCAATTTCGCGAACTGATGAGAAGCGGAGATGAAAGGCTTCCGCTTAGATATGCTTCCGGTTTTTATTTTTTTTTATTTTAACGAAATCGATTTGAACAGGGAATAGGAAAGGAGGATCGATTTCTTCTTTATTGATTTGAACTCTCACCCAAAAGAACAGAAAGATACGCGATTTATAAAAAGAAGATGGGTTTGCTTTTGGCTTCTAAGGGAAGACAACGAGTACGATGGAGTAGAAAGGAGTAGGTCGGCTGATATGATATAAGTCAGCTGTGATTTGAGTTTTGATCAGATATTTATTTAAATTAAATTGATAATTATTGTCTAGGCGTTTTAATCTCGAATGATCACACGGTTGCTCTAAAAATTACGAAATTTGAAATCCCGTAATAATACAATATTACGGATCCAACGGCACTGGTTTCATTGAATTCCGAGATTGCGACTCGGACGGGTATTTTTAAACGACGATTTAAACGATGCAAATTTTAAATTGAACAGACGACCGTTAAATTCAATTTTAATTCGTCTATTATTTCCAGTATTATTAATATACATTTTATAAGCCGTTAAAATATTTAAAACAAGCTTACAACCCCAGATTTAATATTTTACCCAATATTCAATAGATCGATATTTCTAAATTCTGAATCCTTATTATTATTAAATAAAAACAAACTTTTCATATTAAAATCAACTTAAGGTTCAAATTAAATATTTAAATCCAATTTAAATATCGCAAATTAACCGTTCAAAAAAAAATCTGGGTTGTTACATTTTTACCCGATTCCAATTGTTTAACTCCATAATTTAATTATCAAATAAATAGTGGTATTTGAAATTCTAGTTAATAATTAACTTTTGAATATTTAAAATCAATTAAATATCCAATTTCAAATGCTCAAAAATTCCGGGTCGTCACACACAACCTCTTTAGAAACCATTTCTTAAATCAATTTATCACAGTCGGAAGCCAACCAAGTCGAAAGAATATCCTTCGAAAGCAAAGCAGGCGTGTTTTCATTTGAAAGTTAAGTAAGGTTTCGACCTCCTTCGAAACCCTTGGTTTTGACCCAATAACTTCCGCCTATGTCCAATTCGCTACGCACCAAGTCATTGATGCCATGCGCATTGGTTTTAATGGTGATGCTGGCGGAACTACTAAGTCAGAACATAGGTGCCGAAAGTGGCGAAACATGCTAAAAGCATGTAAAAACTGATTTTAAATTTAAAAAGAAATTATTTTCAACTAACCTGCCTTGTTTGTCAAAATATTATTAGTTGCTAATTTTCATTTCTAAAAGAACCATCGAAATTTCAGAATCAAACAATTTAAATAATTTACAAAATACCCCTTCTCCATTTAAAAATATATAAAACATTTAATTCCCATACCTTAAATAATTTTATATATCTATTAAAACACTTAGGAAAATTCTACAAAAATTCCAGAAAATCATTTTTGATATATTTCCTAACATATATTATTTTCAAACCCAAAATTCACATTATTTAGCCGTGAATAATTTTAAACCCAAATAATCATTTTCCTCACTAGAAAATTAATATAAAATCCATATTAATTCAGAAAATTATGAAAATTGAAACCCATCTCTAAAATATCATTTCTGATCTAAATCTAAAATCTCAAGGCATTTGGATGTCATTAAATAGGGTTTTCACATTAAAACATATCATAAAACTAATGAATGAGCATAAATCATCAACAAGCATATATAAACATTTTATCCTTCAAAATCATGGCATAATATTGCAAATAAATTCGGATTATCCTTAAAACCGAAAACACTTAAGAAACATGAGATGTAGTCATTACTCACCTTAGCTTTGAGATTAATGATTTGAGATTTGATCTTGATTAAGTTGCTTAAGCTTTTCCTTTTGAAATCTTCACTTTGCTTTTACTAATGGTGGTCGGCCTCTAGCTTGTATTTTTGTTTTGTGAATATAGAATGAATGTGAGAATGATGGGGTTAAGGGTTTAGGGTATAAGGATGTGTCCTATTCCTATATTACCCCTTATATATATTTGCGTTAACATTTTAGTTTTTTAGTTCATTTGTATATGGCACGGCTACCCTTACTAATCACAATCTCAACCCATTAACCATTTTACATTATTTCATTTAATTTACCTAATTAAATGTTCCTAATAATGTTACTAAAAATTAGAGTCATTACAGACTCCCCTCCTTAAAGAATTTCGTCCTCGAAGTTACGATAAGGTACACAACAAATCAAACATAAAGATAAAACATACCATCAAACAAATTAGGATAAGCGTCTTTAATCCTGCTCTTAGTCTCCCAAGTATAGTCTCTCTCATCGTCGCTCCACTGGACTTTAACTAATCTGACTGTCTTGTTCCTAAGCCTCTTCTCATCTCTCATGACTATACGAATCAGCTTTCTAACTATAGTCAAATCTGGTTCTACCACTAAGTCCCCAAACACAGTCGGTGCCATAGTAGACTCTGGATCTCTAACACACTTCCTTAGATGAGAAACATGAAAAAAATTGTGGACTCCTACCAAACTATTCGGTAACTCTACTCTATACGTGAGTTTCCCGATCCTCTCAATAATACGAAAAGGTCCAACGAATCTCGGTGCCAACTTCCCCGATTTCCCAAATTGAATTACACCCTTCATTAGTGACACCTTAATGTAAACATGATCTCCAACAGAGAACTCTAAGTCTTTCCATCTTCTATCTACATAACTCTTCTGCCTAGACCGAGCTTTCTTCATAATAGCACGAATCAATTCAATTTTCTCAGTTATATTTGGCAACGGGTTTCCATTAGCTCAGAGTAGCAGAGGATAGTATACCCTTGACAACATTTAGGACCGGATATGGATCGTACGAATGGTTAGTTATGCCGTTCGGACTGACTAATGCACCGACATTCTTTGTGGATTTGATGAACCGAGTTTTCCGAGAGTACTTGGTTAGGTTCGTATTGGTTTTTATAGATGATATCTTGATATACTCTAAGGATGAAAGAGAGCATGAAGTTAATCTTAGAGTGGTTCTTGAGACGTTGAGGCAACATCAGCTAAAGGCGAAGTTTTCGAAATGTCATTTCTGGAAGAAGAAAGTGAATTTTCTGGGTCATGTAGTCTCAGGGAAAGGGTTGTCAATATATCCGACTAAGATTGAAGCGGGAATAGTTGGAAGAGACCCGAGACAGTGACCGAGATAAAGAGTTTCCTTGGATTAGCTGGTTATTATCGGAGGTTCATTAAGGATTTGTCGTGGATAGCGGCACCGATGACCAAGCTAACGAGAAAGGATGTGAAATTTGTGTGGACCGATAAGTGTGAGGAAGCATTCCAGAGTTTGAAACACTTATTGACCCATGCACCAATTTTGGTTGTTCTGGAATGGAATCAGGATTTGGTGGTTTATACAGATGCATATGGAACAGGGTTGGGAGCTGTGTTGATGTAGAGAGGTAAAGTGATTGCCTATGCTTCTAGATAGCTTAGACCGCATGAGGTCAGATATTCGACACATGATTTGGGATTGGCTGTAGTGATTTTCGCGTTGAAAGTGTGAAGACATTACCTTTCGGGAGAGAAGTTTGAGTTATATACAGACCATAAGTCATTGAAGTATTTGTTCTCTCAGAAGGAGCTGAACATGAGACAACAAAGGTGGTTAAAGTTTATTGCTGCTTATGATTTTGGGTTTGAGTACACACCGGGGAAAGGTAACAAAGTTGCAGACGCACTTAGCAGAAACCATCAGAATGCAGTGTTTGCAATGATTGTTGAGTGGAAAGATTTGGAAGCATTAGCAGATTGCAGATTGCAGAGTGCAGTGGAGATCTGAGGCTGGGTCTAGTGGAGAAACCATAGTGCTATCTTGTTTGGAAGTTCGACTAGTGATGATCGAAAGGATTGCCTCTAAACAGGAGGATGTTCCAGTGTTAGTTGAACGGATCAGGAAGTTAAGAGATGGAACCGAGAGCGATGACTTAAAGGATTTCAGTCTTGAACAGAATGGGTGGTTGAGAAAGAAAGGGAGATTATGTGTTCCGAGTGTAGGAAACATAAAGAAAGAAGTTTTGGAGAAATGCCATCGTTCGAAGTTCACTATTCATCCGGGAGGAACTAAGATGTATCATGATATGAAGAGAAGTTTCTTCTGGGAAGGTATGAAGTGGGATATTGGTTTATGGGTAAAGCTGTGCTTGAATTGCCAACAGGCAAAGGCCAAACACCAGAAGCCAAGTGGATTGCTTCAGCCATTAGATATTCCAGTTTGGAAATGGGATTCTATTTCCATGGATTTTATTGACGGATTACCAAGGTTGAACAGAGGAAATGAAATTATATGGGTTATAGTGGACAGACTGACCAAGAGTGCCATTTCATTCCAGTTAAATCAACTAGGACGGCACCTATTTTGGTGAAGTTGTTTATGAAGAATGTAGTTAGACTGCATGAAATTCCTAGTAGTATAGTTAGTAATAGGGATTCCTTACTCACTAGCGAGTTCTGGAAGAGTCTACAGGAAGTTTTGGAAACCAAGATCAAGATGAGTACCGCTTACCATCCGCAGACAGATGGGCAAACTGAAAGGGTTAACAAAATCTTGGAGGATTTGTTAAGAGCTTGTGTATTAGATTTCGAGGGATCATGGGAAGACAATCTGCATTTATTCGAGTATTCGTATAACAACAGCTATCAGACTAGTATTAGGATGGCACCGTTTGAAGCTTTGTATGGAAGGCCATGCAAATTTCCCATTTGTTGGCTAGAGATCGGGGATAGGTTGGTTCTTGTTCCAGATTTGGCGAGGGAAGCTGCAGAAAAGATTGAGGTCATTCAGGCTAGAATGAAGGAGGCTCAGTCTAGGCAGAAGAGTTATGTTGATAAAAGATGGAAAGATTTAGAGTTCTCAGTTGGAGATCAGGTTTTTGTTAAAGTATCACCGATGAAAGGTGTGATTAGATTTAGGAAATCAGGGAAGTTGGCACCGAGATTCGTTGGACCTTTTCCTATTATTGAGAGGATCGGGAAACTCGCATATAGAGTCGAGTTACCGAGCAGTTTGGCAAGAGTCCACGATGTTTTCCATGTTTCTCATTTTAGAAAGTGTGTTAGAGACCTGGAAACTACTATTGCACCGACTGTGCTAGATGACTTAGTGGTAGAGATGGACTTAATTATAGTGAGAAAGCCGATTCGTATTATTACAAGAGATGAGAAGAGGCTTAGAAACAAGACAGTCGGATTAGTGAAAGTCCAATGGAGTGACGATGAGAGAGACTGTACTTAGGAGACTGAAAGCAGGATTAGAGATACTTATCCTGACTTGTTTGATGGTATGTTTTACCTCTTTGATTGATGTGTTGTGTACATTATCATAATTTCGAGGACGAAATTCTTTAAGGAGGGGAATTTGTAACACCCCATATTTTTGGTAACATTATTTAGGATATTTAATTAGTTAAATTAAATAAAATAATGTGTTGGTTAAGGGATTGAGATTTGATTTTTATTTAGGGGTAGCCGTGCCATTTAACCAATGAATTAAAATAAGAGTTAAAATGAAATAGAGGAGGGGTAAAATAGGAAAGAGGCCATTTTTATACCCTAAACCCTCAGCTATTTATCCTCATACACGTTCATTTTCATTTATCAAATTTTTTAAACTTGAGCCCGGCCACCATTAACAAGAAAAAAGGGAAGAAGATAAGAAAAGCCAAGGAAGAAGCTTAATCAAATCAAATCCATTCACATCTCAATCTCTTTAATCTCTAAAGCTAAAGTGAATAATGACTACATCTCAAATTTCTTATTGTTTTCGGTTTTAAGTTGAATCTGAAATATTTTGAATTGATTTGTCGTGTTTTTGAACGATGGAATGATTATATATAGTTGTTGATGATTTATGGTTGTTCATATAGATTTTATGACATGTTTTGATTTGAAAACCCTATTAAATGACATCCAAATGCCTTGTGAATTTTTATATAGACCAGAAATAATATTTTAGAAATGGGTTTCAATTTTCAGAATTTATGTGGATTTTATATGAATTTTCTAGTGAAGAAAAGGTTATTTTGGGTTAAAAATTATTTATGGTTAAATAATTAATGGTTTGGGTCTGAAATTTATATATGTTAGAAAACATATAAAAAGTGATTTTCTAGAATTTTTGTAGAATTTTCCTAAGCGTTTTAATGGGTATATAAAATTATTTAAGGAATAGGACTTAAATGTTTTATATAATTATAAAAGGAGAAGAGGCCTTTTGTAAATAAATTCAAATTGTAAATTCTGGAAAGTCGGTAGTACTTTTAGAAAAGAGAAACTTGCAACAATCACAATTTGACAAACAAGGCATGTTAGGTACAAAGAAATAGTTTAAAAGGACTAATATACAGGTTTTTCACTATTTCGATGCTTTCGGCACCAGGTTCCGCCTCCATACCTTCGCCTCCGTCTCTATCGAAACCAATGCACATGGTATCAGTTAACTGGTACGTAGTGACTTGGATGGAGGCGGAAGGTATAGGGTCGAAACCAGGGGTTCCGAAGGGGTTGAGGCATTACTTTGCTTTTAAAAGAAAATGCACATGCTTGCTTTCAACTAAGTAGCTTTCGACTTGGCTAGCTTTTGACCAGGACAAATGGTTTTAAAGGAAATGATTTCGATTGGGTTGCACCCTTATTTTTAAATAACTGCTTTTGACAAAGTCGAAACCTTTAGCTACCACTCTTTACCTTTCGACCCAGAGGGTTTCGAAGGGGTACTTTGTCTTCTAAAATTTGGCTACTTCTTCAATGCTTTCGAAGGGATGGTTTCGACGCCATCACTTCTTTACTTAGGAACGATTATGAAAGGAATGCTTTCAAGTTTAATGGGTTTCTGATCCTTTTGCTCTACTTGAAGGTATATTCCAAATGGTTTCGACTGAAACGGTTTTCAAAGGTTTCGAAGGAGTAAATTTTTGAATGGTTTCGAAAGGTTTCCACATGTTTAAAATTGAACCTAAAGGCTTTCAAAAGGTTTAGTGTTTTAATGCTTTCGAAAGGGTTTTAAATGAAGATTTCGAAGGGGTGGTTCCTCAATGATTTTGAAAGGTTTTGAAGAAAGGTTTTCCAATGATTTTGAAGGAGTCGAAAGGGAAGGTTTTTCTGGTTGTTTCGAAATGATTAAAAGGAAAGGTTTTCCTAAGGGTTCGAAAGGAAATGTTTAAAGGTTTTAAGAGAAAGATGTCTAAGGTTTTTAAAGCTTTCAAAAGAAAGGATTTCCAATGGTTTCGAAAGGGTTTTGAAAATGGTGTCGAAAGGAAGGTTTTGGCCTTTCGGCCTAGATTAAACAAAGGGTTATACATGGTTTAGAAAGAGGAACTTTCAATGGTTTCGAAAGGGGTACTTTCAATAGATTCGAAAATGGGACTTTCAAAGGATTAAATGTTTTCATCAACTAAGATTTGAGTAAAGTGTGTGTGTGTGTGTGTGTGTGTATTTATATATAACATGGCAAGGTGATTTTGAGTAAAGCATAGAATATATATATAGATTTTCCTTGTTTGAGTTTGATTTAAAGGTTTTAAATCATTTTGAAATGGTTTTCAAGGAAAATTATGGGAAGGGATCCCTAAGTAAAATGACTTAGATATTAGATTACCGGATGAGACTAGTATAGGGTCGCGCCCTATACATTAGCTATTAGCCCCAGCTAATTTTGTCCAAAATTCTAGTGTGTAGGGCTTTGTCACAGGTAAGACTATAATTATGATTACACATAGAAAGGAATATATGTTTGTATATAGATAGGTTATTGGTGAGCCCGTAAAACCATTAGGATCAGGTGACCCTGGGAGATGTTAAATTAGGGACATATGGTTCAGAAGAGAAGTATTTAACAGATAGTGAAGGATAGACCGTCTAGCAGAGGAGTGTCTAACAGATGTTAGATAAATTTTGATATATTGTCTGGTAGCCCCGAGTCAGCTAAAGGTTAATGGTTAGCTAAACAAAACTATAATGTTCAAACAAATAGTTCATTTATTACCTGATATGTATGTTTACATAATGATGCTTTATCGATTTTCACCAGTTTTGGTTGAAGGAAAAGATTTGCAAAAGATATGTTTTAAAAGATGTTAGTGAGGGAAAACCCGTTCCGCTAAGCGCCGTGGTCTCACTTAACATGATATAACCAAGATGTATAGTATTATTCACACCAGACTTTATGTCTGACTCGAAGATTTTGTTTTCCCCTTAAACTCTCGGGTGCTGAAAATTTATTTGAGTAGGCTGAGGGTTGAAGTTTTAGGTTTTAGTTGTTTTGGTGAATAAAGCTTCCGGAGACGAGAAGGTGGTTGACGGATAGCTAATGAGGAGTTATAGTTTATTATGTTTGTTTCCGCTGTGTGCATTAAGTCAAATATGACTATATTGACTCTGATCAACCAAGGGGGCATCGTCATATGTCGCTCTTGGCCTATTTTGTAATTGATATATTTAATCATTGCTTGGGAAACATTAAGATATTATGTAACTTGGATATGAATTATTGCTTTGAAATGTAATCAATAAAATGTTGTTTTTAAAATCTGTGATTTGTTCATATTCAAGTGCTTCTGATATTATGGATACCATTGGCATTACCGTATTTTGTCACCAGAAGTTAATATTATAGATGACTGTAGCATCTGTAGTGTTTAGCTTTTGGCCTCCTGATACGTGATGTTACAAATGGTCCTTAATGTTAATCTAACCCTATAAATAAGTTGGTAAACCCAAACCCTAATTCTTTTTTTAAACAAACAGCAGGGGAAACTCTGCAAAATTTTATACTATAAACCCTAATTTTCCCAAACCCTAAAATCAAAATTAAACCCAAATCAAACAAGAAGCAAAAGCAAGTAATCAAGGGGAACTAAGGTGATCTAGGGAACAAACTATCGTTTGGAAGCCAATTTCTCGAGGTCAAGAGTTTATGCTAGAGGTAGTGGGCATAGATTAACAATTTGATCAATGTAATTAATTTTAAATTATTCTAATTGATTAGAATGCTATAAACCCTAGATTTGAATTTTTTAAATTTAATAATGTTTAAACCCTAAATCTTTGATCCCTAAACCCTAGAATTTAATTAGTAGTCGAATTATGAATTTTTTTAATTTGATACTTGTTAATGCAAAATTTGGGAACCTAAATTAAAGCCCTAATTGAATTGAAATTGGACACTGAGATGACATTAGAAAAATTAGGGTAATTAACAGGAAATTAGGGATGACTGGAATCATTAATCGACTGAAATTAATGACAATGAACTAAAATAAATACATGATTAAAATCTGGACGAAATCCTAAATTTTATACGCAAATGGTCGACCTTGGGTATTCTGGGTTGACCGGTTGTGGTCAACTGGGGTTCGTCTAGGTCGACCGTTCGAATGGGAAATGCACAAATTGAACCTCGGCCTAAGGCCGAAATTTAATAATAAAATTTATATAATTCAGTTGGAAATTATATAAACTGCAGACCGTTGATTGAGCTAATTTGGGCTGAGTATACACGTTTGAGAGAATAGGTAAATTGGTTCCCTATTAGAGTTGTTGGGGTGATGTATTTTGCAATGTTTGATATTGGCATAGGCAAATAATTTCACGATGGTTGACTTAGCTGGGGCGATGTATATCACATACACAGAGTTGATTAGGACGATTTATTTTGCATAGGATCAAAGCTGTTTCATACAGGTGAGCGCCGCACTATCAGAGATGCTTTCAAAGAAAGTCCGGTACTAGTAGGAGATCTTGGTACGCACGTTTTTCGATGCAACATGGTACAGGTGGACGCCGATGTAGTACAATAAGTGGCTATAGGTATACAATTTGAGCCTCATGCTAACGGGTGTTCATGTAAGATAGACCCCAATGCAGTACAATAAGATGCATTTTGCCATTATGATGGGGAGATGAACGTAGGGAATATGATAAGTCATTACGTGAGTTTGCATTTTTGATGTTCTCCCTCTTTGGCGTAGTGTTGATATAGTATTGATGAGAGAGTAGTTCTCATTTTGGCTTATCGTTACTATGAGATTCAATCAGTAGGTTCGACATAATTTTTTGTGAGATTCAATCAGTACGTTCGACCCATTTTGCTTATGAGGTTCAATCAGTAGGTTTGACCCACTGAGTTCGATAAGAATCCTTAGGAATTGGACCTTAAGAGTTCACGTACACTGGATTTACATTTTACATCACTTAGAGTAGATTTAAGGTCAATTGCACTTAATCATCTTGTTAAACTTGTTCTCATTCACCAGACTTTTTTCTGACCCACCCCTTCTTTTCATTTTCCCCCACCATAGGATGACAGGTTAGTAGATGATTGGACATAGTACGTGGGAAAAGGAGCTTCACATTGGAGTTCTCATATTATTCATTGTTCCCGAGTAGGCATCTATTGTATTAAATATCTATAAAGCTTATATTGTACTTTGAGAACAGTGTATACGTAAAACAAGTATTTTGGAAACTGTTTTTCTAATATGTCTTTTTTATATACTTATATTTTAGTTCCTTCCGCTATGATATTTGAAAGTGTAGAATGTCTTAAAACTCCACCCTTATACTTATGCTCTGTAATATTTTAAAATTCCAACAAATTGTATTTCTCAGCATGACGAGTCCGAAAATCACCCTAAAACTTGGGATCAGTATATGGGGTGGTGCGGGTTGTTACATTTGGTACCAGAGCTTGGGTTTAACATTCCCTAGGGCTTAGAAATATATCGGATGAATGTACTTGAAAAAGTTATTGAAAAAATTGATTCTGCATAAGGTTTTTCAACATGTTTTCCGAAATATTTTCAAAATTGGCCTTTGAATATATATATAAGTTTTCAAAGAGATTTCCAATTTTTTTATTGAAATATAGATATTTCTTTTTATTCTTTCCTATACAATCTGTGGGAAAGTTGAAAAGAATTCTCAAACACTGATAGTGAGAATGAGTACAAGATCTAGAGGAATGTCTCTAGAAAAGTAGCTTGGATTCTGAGTGTGAACATCCCTATAAAGTGAGGAGACAAGATAAGCCAAACCCAACTAAGGGAGTGTAATTATAATTTTTTGATATGTGTATTAGTACACAACACCCTATACATTTTGCCCCATAAGGTAGCTGTTTGCTTATCCCCTTATGTAACCAAACAATTATGGGTTAGAATAAATGTTATGGCTATTGATAATTGAGGTGAAAAATAGACTTTTCACATATATTATGATTTACCCCCATAAAGAAATGCTAGTAGAGGTTTCCTTTCAACTAGCAATAACGAGTAAGTTATGAATTTATGGATAAATGAAGAAGATTATTGCCAAGAGTTCCCCAGTCAAAGTAGAAACCCTATTCTCATATTGGTAGTAGTTAGAAGGACTCATATTTACTTAAAGAACTGCTAGAATATTTTCATATTGATGTTTGGTATTGTATTGGAAAAGAAACTTGAGTTAACCATCTTTGAAAAGAAAGACAAAAACCTTATGCAATTGGAGCAATGTTAGGTATAAGTGGGCTTAGGTAACTAGGGGTCTATTATCCACTCCAACTCAAGTGATATACTATCGAAAATGTTTTCGAAAAGTTAGAAATAGCAAATATCTGATATTTTAAATAGAAAAGTTTTGGTTTATGATTTTATATAAAATAGTCATATAAACTTTATGGGATTTGTTTGACAAGTAAAATTAAAGAGTTTGGTGAAAAGTTATTTTTAATAACTATTTTAAAAGCTTTTGTTTTGTTTTGGGCACATTGTTATACTTATCTCAATGCACACTTTGCTTCTAATAATAGACTTTTGGAAAATAAAAACAAAAATTGAGAAGTATGTAAGATCCGACTTTGTAACTCTTTTTATAAATAAGAAATGGTTAATATTTGAAAATGCCTTTTGTAGATGCTTTTGTCAAACTCTAATAATAATAAGTTAAAAATTCTACATTATCTTTAAAATACATTTTTGAGAAATTTTCTTATTTATAAAAGAAACTTTTTGGAAAGGTGTTTTATGCACACTTTGTTGAACGAAGCTTAAACTGTTTTGATAATATATGATCTTAGTAAGAAGGAAACATTTATTAAAAATAAAAAAAAGGGTTTTATAGTTTTAAATACTAGTTTTATGGAAATGATGTAAAAAAACCAAATGTTTTGATTTAAAAAGGTAAAGTGAAAATATTTTGACTATCAATTAAACTTAAAAGAAAAGAAATGGATTAGAGTTAGATAAATAGTAATAAAGCAGCCCACTAGGAAAGAAATTAACCATGGAATTTAGAAGCCTTAAATGGTTGGGATAGAGATAAAAAGGAAACATGAGAATTTAGTAACCTTTTTAATTAACGGTTGAATTGGAAAGATAAAGTATTAAGTCGAACTTTCCGTAATAGTGAAAAGTAAATAGCACCGTGTATCTTTCCACCCAAGTATGGTTGAAATTGTAGGATCCTTGCATATGAAAGATTGAAAGGCATGATTTGGGTGAACATATTTCCAAGTAAGGAAATAGTAGGCTAAGATGCTTTATTACATTAAGAATGCTATAGATGTGAAAAGTTTTTCGGTTTGAAGTATTAAAGGGACAAGTAGGGTCCACTTCAATCCGTATTAAGAGTGTAAGTAACAAATAAGCATTTTCTTGATTACATTAGGCAAACTTAAATGGAACAGTAAGTATAGACTTGGTATTATAGTAACAAAATATTAGTTGATACCATATAGATGAGAATAGGACACCTGTAGGATACGAGTAGTTTGGGTATTGTGTTGTCCCATGTAGGATACAGGCAGACCAAGTGGACAAGAATGGAAAGGTATCTATTTTATACATGTTATTGGAATTGTATCATTGTAGAGTTGTTCCACCTATGCCTAATGTTGATCTTGCAATTGTAGGGTTAAGTATAGCATAAACTAGAATATGGGAAATAAGGAGAGCCTCCAAATTAATGAAAACCTTCATAAATGAAATAGTATGATAATTTCCAAACTTGTAGACCTATATGACCTGAGCAACTAAAAATGATGAGTTAGTCATCGTAGCAAATTTTTGAGTAATTGATATGGAGTAGCAAACACCAAATTGGAAGTTGTTATAAACATGAGCATGATTTAGGTGGCATTCTAATTCATTGGAATGAAGTATGTAGCAATGTAAATATCTATAAATTATTCAGTTTTAATACAAAAGTGTATTGTTTGAAATAACAAGGAATGTACCTCAAAAGAAAGAGATGTACAAAATATGGGTAGTTGCCGTATTTTGTACCATCTATTTCAATGTTAACAGAAAAAATAATTCCTTGTAATTACAAACATGATACAAATCCTCTTTTAGATAATTTTATGGGAAGTTACAAAGTTCACATTTCCTTATAGGAAAAGATGTAGTTCCAATACATTTAAAACACATAAATCCCTAAGCAAAAAATCAAAGTAATGGTCAACATGTTTATTGGATTAAGATGGCAAGGCATCATTCTACATTAAGTTGTCTCAAGCATAAAATAAGTGAACTAATTGGAATATAGCAACAAGAAGTCATGGGAGGACGTAAAGAAATGATAAAGTTTTGGAAGTTTAAACCTCAATGGTATCCTGGATAAAAGTAGTAGTCAAGATTCTTCAATGGAAGAATAATTCAAGGCTTTTGGTCTCCGTCAAGAAGAAGGATATTGTTATTTGCACGTATTGAGAACGCGGAGATGATTTTATAGGAAATAAGATCGATTTTTTTGGTAAGACTTGGTAAAGGATAAAAAGGATTCTCTCCAATCATCCCTTAGATTGGAAGAAGACTAATTGGAATACTTAGTTTTTGGTTGCATAACAATTGCATGCGAATGAAGTATCACTAGGTAATTAGATCCAATGCTTAAACAATCCAAGATTATAACATCAATTAATTTTTGAAGGGCCGAGGAAATGATTCAAAAAGTAAAATGAAGTGACCTAAGAAGAATCGAATTGGAAGGGAGATTATACTGTTTGCAATAGTTAAGGAATCAACAAGTTTGGATACCCTTTGTGTAAAATGGAAAAATACCATAGAGCTAAGTATAAATTACTGTAGAAGAGACATCATCAACTTTCGAGTTGTTTTACCTTTGTATCCAGAAGATGAAGTGATTAGCTATACTACAGAATGATTTAAGGTAGTTTGGTTGTGCATTTAGAATTGCATAGGGCTATAGTTTTGTAGGAGCATACTTATGCTTAAGATTATTTAGAGTGGTGCAATTTAACATCATTTAAGCTAGTAGCAAGTGTTGCAAAGGATTACCGATGCACATACATTTGGATTAAAGGTTCATACCAGTGGAAAAGGATGAGAAATGCAGTTGAATATGGATACGATTCGCAGAAAGACAAGGACTGCACAGGAAAAGAAGAAACCATATACTAACAAGAGACGCATGGAATCAAGATCCGTGGTGATGACATAATTAGTGTGAACATCTTGCCTTGTCGATATGTTTTGGGTTGACAGTTCGGGAAAGTTAGTACCGAGTCTTTTTCTGTTGAGGGAGGCGCTAATATATTAATTGGACGAATTGCCCTGTTTCTTTTTTATTCTTGTTTGCACGTGAGTTTGTTCCTTAATAGCATTATGATGGATAACCTAGAATGCATAGCAAACCGCCAATTGTAGGGCCTTTTCCAATTTTGGATAGAGTTTGAGAGTTAGTTTATGGAGCGGAGCTTCCTAGAGAGTTTGCGGGAGTTCATAATGTTTATTTTATGTCACGCTTGTTAAAGTATTTATGCAATGCAATTACCATGGTCGAGCCATGTCAATCGGAGAAAGTGAGGAAGGATAGATGAGCCCCTTGTTCACTATGCACCTACCCATATTTTGAGTGGGACAAACCGATTACCTAATAAAGAAATAAAATCGGTTAGAGTCTAGTAGAGAGACTACAACGACCCGGATTTTTTTAACATTTCGAATGGAATATTAACTTATTTAAGTATTCGTTTTTGATTCAAATTTAATAAATAATAAGAGAATCAATTACTAATACAACAACTCGATTTCTATTGACTTATTTTTAGTTTAATTTATATTATTTTTCCATAATTGTTAATTTTGAAAATATTAAATTTATCCTTTGATGATTTTTCAACGAAAGATGGTATTTTTGTGATTTTACAGAATCAGATAACCAGTGAATATTGTTATTGTTTTGGGATCGTGTTGCTTTTTCATTTGCGACCATATTTTTATTTTATCATTCATGATTCTTACGTGAAAGGAGTTCTGTGTAACGAGATACCAGAAATCTTGTTATAAACCTTAACCATACACTTAGAGTATTAAACACACACTTTCCCTCTTTCCCATCTTTCATTTTCAAAGACAGTAAAAGTAAAATCAAATTTTCATCTTTAAAAAAATAGAACAGTGTAACCTCTTCCATTCAAAAAATTAAAACAAAAGATTTACTCAATGAAAATTGGTAGAACAAGAATCTTTGGGTTTGGTGTGGTGAGATCTTCATTTTGGTGTGTGCTTTGAAGGGTGCAACACCGTTTTACGGAGCTCGACAGTTTTAACCATGCTTGGCTAAAGTAGGGCTTGTAGTGGCTAGAGGAGGAATTAGGCAGAACAAGTAGCGGATTTGGGTTCGACATGGGAAGGTGCATCTCCGCTAAAGTAATGGTGAAGCTCGGTGCAACTTTAAGGCACGTGACTTTTCTATGGTTCCAGAGTAGGTCACGGTCGAACTTCGGAGGGGTGGGGCGAGCTGCTCGTGGTGGTAAGCGATTGGAAGCTTGGGTGATGAGAAGTTCAACAGAGGTGTCAGATTGTCGATTCGTGGTGGTATGGCTGAGATAGAGGCATGTTGTGCATGGCCGTGCACCAATTTTGTCGCATGCAGGTGGAGTTTGGGAGGGAAGGAAGAAGTATTAGGAGGTTAATTATTAGTTTAAATTGTAATTAGTGAAACTAATAAACTAATTAATTGTTTAAATTTAATCAAAATCTTATAAATCCAATAACATTCTCATACGAGGTTTGTTTGAACCAAAACGGCACAAACACCCAATAGAAAGAAGAAGAGAATAAAAAGTGAAGAAAACAAATTAATATAAGTAAGAAATGAACACATAGAGATTTATAATGGTTCAGCAAACTCCGTCCTATGTCAATTTAATGATTTTATTGCTTAACTTCTGACTTGGGGGTAAAAGTTCTTAGGGGTCGGTACTACTCTGGCACTTAGATTTTTCGAATTACAAGAATATAGAATATAAGGGAACTAGCGCCCACAAGATCGTAAAAAATGAGCCTTATCCCTTTGTCTTTAGAGGTACGGAGCTTTAAATCTCACATAAAAAATCTCCAGGCCCTTCTCCTTGCTATAGACCCATTCTTCATGAAAATAGGGGTGCCACGCCATCAAATTTTATGGGTTGGTACGACTCCATGGTTAGGGGTCGGTACCGACCCCTAATTTAGCCAAATTGTATGCCTCCAACTCTCTGCTTCAGCTCATCACGTGGTTAGTTTCATGATTCCATAGTCGTTTGCATCAATAATAGCTTGTTTTGAAGTCCAAATGATGGAGTTATAGAAGAACAAAGTAGTTGATTTAGGAGTTTGTGGAGATTGATAGAATGTTGCATGGGATCAAAAAACAACATTGGAAGTAAGGTTTTAACATCAAATATGGATTATAGGTAAAAGATGTACTCCTATGGGGAGTGTACATAGGCCGGTACCAACCCATGGATAGGGGTCGGTACCGACCCCACACTTGTGGGCCTTGGGTCCTTATAATTCTGTGGGGGATTTGTGTTTGAGTTATGGCCCTGGTTGCACTTTGGTTTTTGGGCTTTGTGGTCATTTCTCCAAGCATCTTGCCTTGATAACTTCGAAGTTTGATTAGTCGGTCTCGTCCGCATACTGCCTGTCCAATCGAGACATGGTCTTTTGCGTTGTGCTCATAGGAATTTTAGCTACGTGCTGGAATTGGTTTCGTTGAATATTGGAGCAAGTGAAATTTTGGACTAAAATCGAACGACGTTTGATTTTAGTTCAAACCGTATTGCTTAAGCATCCGTTGGAATTTCGGCGAGTTAAACTCACCATTTGGATAATCAGTATGATATATACTAGATAAAAATAATTGCTTTCATGCTTGAATGAATTATTGTTTAGTTTGTTTGAATATTCGCTTTTGAAAAGGTAAATGACATTTAAAATGAAATATAGGGAAAATTTATAGAGAAATCCGGACTTCTCGTCGTTGTGATTTTTAATTCTGGGTATATACCTGTTGATTTTAATTTTCAATAGTATAACTATTATGTAGATTATTAAATGCTAAAATTTTGGTCATATTGGATGCGACACTGACATATGTTAAAAGGTGAACCTTTTTAGTGAAAAGGGTAGTAATAGCATTGGTTAAATGCTATGGTAGTTATTGGCCCCATTATATTATTTTGAAATATTATTAATTCTGTTTTGGTTTGGAAATAGTTTTAAACTGGAGAATGATTTTAAATCTGATTTTTTGAATTTTTATGATATTTTATTTAAAAGAGATTTTTATTATTTATTTTATTTCAATATTTATGTTAATTCTTTTCTAATAAATGTATATATGTAAATGTTTTAAACTTTATTTTGGAAAGTATTTGTCTTTATAGAAAGTTACTATAATAATGAATGTTTATTTTAAAAGGAAATTAAGGGGTTTATCTTTTATTTTAAAGTGGTTTTTTAAAAGAAGGCATAAATATTTTGGAAAAAATATTTCTGTACATTTTATATAAAATGTTGTAAACAAAGAATATATTTATAAATGGTATTTCATAAATAAAAGAGAGATTTATAAGCGGTATTTTATAAATAAAGGGATAGGTTTACCAATGTTATTTATAAAAAGGGATATATTATCATTTTGATAAATTGGCATAATAAATCATAGTTATGAATTTATTGTAATATATGGAATGATTGGTTATGGAAAAATATATGAGTTTTTATAATTATAGTTGGTGTTTTGTTTTATATTTGTAATTTGGTTTCATATTTGGAGTTTTTTTATAAAAGGAGTTTGTAATTATATTTAGAAATTTATAAAGGTGTTTATAAATGAATTTGGAGTCTTATAAAAAGAGTTGCAAATAAATTTGGGGTTTTATAAAATGGTTTTTTAGAAATGATATTTTTATAAAAGAAGTTTTATAAAAGAGTTTTATAAACAGTATAAAGGATGTTTATAAAATAAATTTGGAGATTTGTTAAAGATGGTTTACATTTATGTTTAGATATTTATAAAGGATTTTTATAAACGATATTATAAAAAGGAGTTTGTAATATAAGGAGTTTTATAAAGGCATTTTATAAAAAGGGATTTATAAAACGTTTGGGACCCGATTTCCATAAATGATCATTTTAAAATTATGGTGGTATAGAAAATGTTCTTTTCATACTTAACATCAAATTCCAAGGTATGGAAACTCGTCTCTATCTTGAGAATTAAGAATGAGTGTCAAGGCAAGGAAAGTTTTCTAACTTGTCTGATCTAATTGTTAATCAAAGAATAGTACTGGTTGAAATCGGGAAGTGGCGTTAAGTATATTTGGTCTAATTTCCCTATGATCCATTTACTTACACCAAAAAGATATTGTTTGAGGTTTATTGTTATCAATGTTTAAATCACATTTGGTTTAACTCAAATATGTATGGTTTTTGAAAATGAAATCTTCTTAAGATTTGTAAATATACTTATACCGTTGAGATAAGTATATGGGTACATTTCCAAAGTATTGGAAATGTAGAGTTTTATGAATATACTTGTATGGTTGATATAAGTATATGAGAAAGTTTTTCTAAGTTTTGAAAGTGATAAGTTTTGTTAGTATACTTATACAGTTGAGATAAGTATATCGGTATTTTCTAAGTATTTCAAATAGTAGAGAAGATGTATGAATATATCCTTGTAAAGGTATTTTTAATACAAGAATTTACAAAGTGGTTCAAATTAACGAGGGATTAATTAAAGAGGCTTAGTGGTTATTTATGTGCTTGATAAGTGTTATTTTTCTTATGTAATTAAACCTCTGGTTAATTATTTTGTGAATTTGATAGTTTAATAACCGACTATCAAATCTTGCCCAGTTTTTAAAATTGTTTTTGTTGGTTCGGAGAGACTGAGATCAAATATATTATCCGAAAACCACTTTGAACCGGCATAAGCATTCGAATTAGAGATATCTTTAAGATGATCGAAGACGAAGTTCTTTGAAGTCCAAGGGCTACTTGCTACTAATCCTGAGGGTGATTCCAAAAAGGATGTAGTAGAAGTAGCGCCTTCGGTTTGTTGAGTCCTAGAAAAACTTGTTTGGATGATTGCTGGCACTCCATTATTGCCTGGAGGGCAGTGTTAGCATTCCAAGTAGGATTTGTGATTGTTATTTGGGTTTTTAACCCAACAGGATCCAGTAGAATACGGAACAATCCCATCACATCAGAATGGCGTAGAACTTAAACAGAAAGGCTAAGGAAAGGAGTTGACGAGAGCCAAATCATATTACTAAAGCAATGACCAAGTTCAACATAACCAAGAAGCCAGTGTTAGTACAGTCCGGTCAGCAATCAAAGTACAATTAGCCAGCAGATTGTCATCAAGACGGAATAACATGCAACGATGCTATGCAAACAACTACGATAAAAGACTATGGAAACATCTCCAATTCAAAACTCCAAAAAAATTTGTAACACCCAATATTTTTATAACATTATTTAGAATAATTAATTGGGTAAATTACATAAAATAATGTTAAGATTAAAAGGTTGAGATTTGATTAACAAAAGATAGCCGTGCCATGTTAGTGTGTTAATTAAAATGAAATAACCTAAGTTAATGTGTTAGGATATGAGAAGGGCAATATGGGAAATAAGTAAGGTTTATACCCTAAACCCTTAGGAATGAAACTCACGTTCATTTCATTTCATTCAAACTAAAGTTCCCTAAGGCCGGCCACCATTTTTATTCTCAAGAAAAGACCAAAGCTAGGATTCAAGAGAAGAAGGATAATCAACTAAATCAATATCAAATATCACATCTATAATATCAAAGCTAAGGTGAATAATTACTACATCCCAATTTCTTTTAGTTTTTGGTTTTAAGATTAGACCCAAAATGATTTTTCAAGTATATGCCATGTTGATGATTAAAGTTATATATATATATATATGTATGTTGTTGATAGATTATATATGTTCATGTTAGTTTTTATGATATGTTTGACATGAAAACCCTTTTTAATGACATCCAAATGCCTAGAAATTTAAATATAGATCGGAAATGATATTTTAGAGATAGTTTTCAATTTTCATAATTTTCTGAAATAATATGGATTTTATATTAATTTTCTAGTGAAGGAAATTGTTTATTGGATTATAAATTATTTTTGGCTAATATAATAATTATTTGGGGTTGAAATTTTATATATTAGGCAACATATTAAAATAGATTTTCTGGGATTTTTCCAGATTTCCTTAAGTTATTTGATGAATAAATAAAATTATTTAAGGTATGAGACTTAAATGTTTTATATATTTAATTAAGGAGAAAAGGCATTTTATAAAATGAAATTATTGTTCAATTTTGAAAATAGTGGCAGCATATTTTTGGAAAGAATTTGTTAACCAATGATAATTTGACAAATAAAGCCAGGTTAGTAGAAAAGTTATCTTTTTTAAGTTAAAAACAAAGAAAACCTACTTTTAGCATGTTTCAGCCTTTACGGCAACAGACCTTCCGACCAAGACCTTCCGACAAAGTCGAGAGGTTCTAAGCTTTCGACAAGGTCAAACCAATGCATATGGTGTCAAGCTACTTGGTACGTAATGAATTGGACAGAGTCGAAAGTTTCTAAGTCAAAAGGTTGATGGACAAAGAGGTTGGGGTATGTTTGTTTTATAAACCAAAAGCTTTCACCTGCTTTGCTTTCGAATAAGAGCTTTCGACTTGGTTGTTTTCGAGCAGGTCAAAATATTTAAAAGAAAGGTTTTAAACCCTTTTGTACAGTCGAAAGGTTATTCCTGCTTTATTACTACTTTGTTTTGAAACCTTCCGACATAGTCGAAAGGTTACTGCCGCTTTATAAATGTTTTGTTTTGAACCTTTCGACAGAGACAAAAGGTTTACTTGTTTTTTAAAAAAAAACTAGCTGCTTTCCCATGCTTTCGAAAGGAAGCTTTTGACTTAGGTGATTCATCCTTGTTTTATAAATTGAAGTAAAGCCCAAAGCATTTGAAAGAGTTGCTTTAAAGGATATGTTTAAGGCTTTCGAAGCGGAACTTTTGACAAAGTCAAAAGGTAGCTTCTAGTGGTTTCGAAAGGTTTATTGAATGGTTTCGAAAGGTTTTACTTGAATGATTTCGAAAGGTTTAGTTCAATGAATTCAAAAGGTTTATACAGAATGTTTTCTAAGGTTTTCTAAGGCAATGTTCTAAAGTGATTTTAAAGAAGGATGTCCAAAGTTTTATAGCTTTCGAAAGGTTTGCTTTTCAATGGGTTCGAAAGGTTTGGAGAATGGTTTCGAAAGGCTTGATGTATGATTTCGAAAGGTTTAAGGAATGATTTTGAAAGGTTTGATATTGGTTTTGAAAGAGGGGATTTCAAAGTATAGAAAGATGTTCTTTCAAATGGTTAAATGTTTTCATCAACTAAATTTTGAGTAAAGTGTATATATATATATATATATATGACATGGTGATATGACTTTGAGTAAAGTATAAAGATTATATACTTTTCCTTATTTAAGTTTGATTTAAAGGTTTTAAATCATTTTGAAAATGTTTTCAAGGAAAATTATGGAAGGGGATCCTTAAGTGAAAATGACTCAGATATTAGAATACCAGATGGGACTAGTATTGGGTCGTACCCTATACATTAGCTAGTAGCCCTAGTTAATTGTTTGTCCAAAATTCTAGTGTATAGGGCTTTGTCACAGGTAGACTAAAATTATGATTACATACCGAAAGGAATATATGTTTGTATACAAATAGGTTATTAGTGAGCCCGAAAAACCATTAGGACCGGGAAGACTTGGGAGATGATTAAGCTAGGGACAGACCATCCAAAAGTGAAGTATTTAACAAATAGTTAAGGACAGACCATCCATATGAGAAATGTTTAACAGATAGTTAAGGATAGATAATCTAGAAGAAGAATATCTAATAGGTGTTAGGTTAATTTTGATTATATTGTCTGGTAGGCCCGAGTCAGCCAAAGGTTAAAAGTTATCCAAACAAAACTTGTGTGTTTGAACAGATAGTTCATTATTACCTGATATTTATGTCTGTTTACATAATTGCGTTATAGTATTTAACCATTGTCGATGTAGGAGCACAGTATATGGTTTTATGATAGGTTTTGCAAAGATATGTTTTAAAAGGATGTTTGTGAGGGGAAACCCGTTCCGCTAAGCAACGTGGTCTCACTTAACATAATTATTCCGGGATGTATATATTATTCACACCAGGCTTTATGTCTGACTCAAAGTTTACATTTTCCCCTTAAACTCTCTGGTGCTCAAAATTAATTTGAGTAGGTTGAGGGATTAAGGTCTTTTTCAGGTTTTAGTTGGATGACGAATAAGCTACTGGAGGCATGCAGGAGGCATGCAGGAGGCAAACAGATAGCTATTTAGGAGTTATAGTTCTTGTTATTTTTTGTTGGATTTTCCGCTGTGTTGTTTTGTATTAGGTCTATTATAACCATATGACTCTAATCAACCAAGGGGATATCTTCATATACCGCTCTTGGCGTATTTTGTAATAATTATATTTGATCTGTGCCTGGGAACGATTTGGGATTATGTGTTGTGAATGTGAAACAGTTGGTTTTGAAATGTAATAAAGTAAAATTTGTTTTTGAAATCTGTGTTTTGTTTCATATTCAGGTGCTTCTGATATTATTGATGCCATTAATATAGCCGTATTTAGTCGCTGGAAGCTAATACTATAGATGACTGCAGCATCTGTAGCACTTAATTTTGGGCCTCCGGATAGGGGATGATACAGCTTGGTATCAGAGCATGGTTTATGAAATACTTTAATTAAAAAATTATTTTTGAAAACATAATCCTTAGAAATTAGAGTTAAGATCGGGTATGGGATAATGCTATAGTAACGTACTTGTATTTGCTATATATATATATAAGTATATGCTATCTCTCAAGATTCCTATCTTAGTTAGGCTATTCATCTGTATCTCATGAGGTTTGAATACAGATATGGAGGGAAGAAGAAGTAGAGTAAATCTTGGAGGAGAAAGTACCACCACTAATGGAAATGCCCGACTAAACACTAGGAGAGGTCTCGGTTAGGCTCAAACTGAAGCTGTTGGTGCTGGAGTTCCCAAGATGGACATGGGAGCAATGTATCAGTTCTTTGTAAACACGATGCAAGATGGAATAGCAACCGGAGTTATCGGAGGAAATGCTGCTAGAGGTGGAGCTCAGGAAGTTCCGATGGTCAACCAGTATGCTAACTTGAGTAGGGATTACATCAGGCTTGTAGGGAAGCCGTTTATTGGTACTGAAGATGCGATCGAGGTGGAAAATTAGCTACTACATTGTGAGAGAATTTGCTGACTTAGGATTGAATAATGCACAGAAGAGGAGATTGGGTTCGAGGCAGCTGTAGGGAGCTGCTCTATTCTGGTGGAATACTATTACTGCTGGAGTTGATGAGGAAACCATAACTTGCGAGGAGTTTAGGAGAAGGTTTTTAGAAAGATTCATGTCTGTTATGGCGCAGTCGGCGTTGTTGAGGAAGTTTGCAGAGTTGGAACAAGGAGATATGTCCGTCTTGGAGTATGCAAGGAAGTTTGAGGAGTTGGCCCGATACGGGTATGCTTTGGTTGATACCGTGATAAGGAGGAATGAAAAGTTTATAAGAGGCTTCAGGACAGAGTTGATAAGTGCTACTTTACCACATTTGAGATATCACAGTGATGTAGTGATTGAAATGTCATTAAGACAAGAAGAGGCGTTGGCTTGCTTGAGGAAGAAGATGAAGGGTGCCTAGATGGGACAGGGCCAGAAAAGGAAGTTTTTCTAGAAAAAGAATGCTCGGAAGGGAGGAGCATAGAAGAAAGGAAAGGCTGAAGTGGTTTGTTACAAATGCGATAAGAAGTGACACTATGCCAATGAGTGTCGTACTGGGAATGGAAAAGGAAAAGGGAAAGAAGCTGTTGGAAAGAAGAATGTCAGATGTTTTAATTGTGGTCAGATCGGCCATTATAAGAACAAATGCCTTGAGCCTGCTAGAGATGGAAAGGGACAGATGTATTCACTAGAGCCCGCAGTTCCAAGGCCAGTTGTGCAGGAAAAAGGAAGGCTATTTTGGGAGGATCACTGCAGATTCAAGGTATGTCTTTTAGAGTTCTATTTGATACTGGAGCTTCTCATTCTTTTATTTCTTGATGTTTGGTAAATAAGCTCAACCTAGAACCCTCATATTTAGTTACTCCTTCAGGGTTGCAAATCCGATAGGAGGGTATGCAATGCTTGGGATGAGGTGTGACCATTTAGAATTTGATTTGCTAGGCCATACTTTTGATTACTGTTTGCTTGTGTTTGACTTTGTGGGATTTGGGATTATCCTTGGGATGGATTGGTTAAGTAAAAATGATGCTAGGATATTTTTCCATGATAGTAAAATATCACTTAGCCACCCGGATTGTAGTGATCAGGTAGTTTATACCATAGAAAACCCTAATTGTGAAGTGAATGCTTTATTGGGTATTATGGAGTTGGAGGATAAGTTGCATCGAGTCTTTGTAGTTAGAGAGTTTGCTGATGTATTTGAGCGAGTAGTTGGAGTACCACTGGAACGAGCCAGAGAGTTTTAGATTGATTTGGTGCATGGAGCTGAGCCGGTGAGTAGGCCGCCGAGCAGGATGACACCTACAGAGATGAAGGATTTGAAGGTGCGGTTGGTGGATTTGGAGGGCAAGAGTTTTATCCGACAATGTAGTTCCCTATGGGGGGCTGCCGCAGTATTTGCGAAGAAGCCAGACGCATCATTAAGGCTATTTATCGATTATCGTAAGTTGAATGAGAAGACGATAAAGAACCGATATCCATTGCCGAGAATTGAAGATTTGTTCGAACAGTTAAGTGGAGCCAAGGTATTTTCTCAACTGGATTTGGCGACGGGATTTCATCAGCTTAGAGTGGCAGAGGATAGTATTCCTTTGACGGCATTTAAGACAAGATATGGATCGTACGAATAGTTAGTTATGCCGCTTGGACTAACTAATGCACCGTTATTCTTTGTGGATCTAATGAATAGAATTTTCCAAGAGCACTTGGATAGATTTATGTTGGTCTTCATAGATGACATTTTGATATACTCTAAGGATGAGAAGGAACATGATGTTCATCTTAGAGTTGTGCTCGAAGCGTTGAGGGAGCATCGGTTGAAGGCTAAGTTTTCGAAGTGCCATTTTTGGAAGAAGAAACTGAAGTTCCTTGGTCATGTTGTCTCAGAGAAAGGGTTGTCTGTAGATCCGACTAAGATTAAGGCGGTGAATAATTGGACAAGACCCAAGACAGTGACCGAGATTAAAAGCTTTCTTGGATTGGCTGGATATTCGTGGATAGTTGCACCGATGACTAAGCTTACGCGAAAGGATGTGAAGTTCGTATGGACTGATAAGTGTAAGGAAGCATTTTAGAACTTGAAACACTTATTGACTTATGCACCGGTGTTAGTGGTTCCGGAGGGGAATCAAGATTTAGTTGTTT
Organism: Allium fistulosum; assembly: GCA_030737815.1. Lineage (NCBI taxonomy): Eukaryota > Viridiplantae > Streptophyta > Magnoliopsida > Asparagales > Amaryllidaceae > Allium > Allium fistulosum. The sequence goes on along the minus strand of CM060905.1, from coordinate 180,608,526 downwards.
ATACAGATGCGTGTGGAACTGGATTAGGAGTTGTGTTGACGCAAAGAGGTAAAGTGATTTCTTATGCTTCTAGACAGCTCAGACTATACAAAGTTAGGTATCCTACACATGATTTGGAGTTAGTTGCCGTTATATTTTCTTTGAAGGTGTGGAGGCATTATCTGTTGGGAGAGCGATTTGAGCTTTATACTGATCATAAGTCGTTGAAGTACTTGTTCTCTCAAAAGGAGCTGAACATGAGACAACAGAGATGGTTAGAGTTTATCACTGCTTATGATTTTTGAATTGAGTACACACCTAGAAAAGGAAACAAGGTGGCGGATGCACTCAGCCGGAAACATTAGGATGCAGTATTGGCTATGATTGCTTAGTGGAAAGATTTGGAAGCATTATCAGCTTGTAGTGTGCAGTTTAGATCCGAGGTAGGTTCAAGTGTAGGAAGTGCCATGTTGTCTTGTTTATAAGTTCGACCAGTGATGATTGAGAAGATAGCTTCTAAACAAGAGGAGGAACCAGTTTTGGATGAATGGATCAGAAGGTTAAGGGAAGGAACGGAGAGTGATGACCTAAAGGATTCAAGTCTTGACTAAAATGGGTGGTTGAGGAAGAAAGGAAGGCTGTGTGTTCCGAATGTAGGAGACATGAGGAAGGAAGTTTTGTACGAGTGCCATCGTTCGAAGTTCACTATCCATCCAGGAGGAAAGAAGATGTATCAGGATACGAAGAGAAGTTTCTTCTGGGAAGGTATGAAACTAGACATTGGTTTACGTGTTAAGAAGTGCTTGAATTGTCAACAAGCAAAGGCTGAACACCAGAAGCCTAGTGGATTGCTTCAACTGTTAGAAGTTCGTTGTGGAAATGGGATTCCATCTCTATGGATTTTATTGATGGGTTGCCAAGGTCTAGTAAAGGAAATGAAAGCATATGTGTCATAGTAAATAGATTGACTAAGAGTGCCCAGTTCATTCCGGTAAAGTCAACTAGGACGGCACCTATTATGGCGAAGTTATTTATGAAGAATGTAGTTAGACTGCATGGGATTCCTAGTAGTATGGTCAGTGACAGAGATTCTTTGTTTACTAGCGAGTTCTTGAAAAGTCTACATGAAGCATTAAGAATCAAGCTCAACATGAGTACCGCTTACCATCCAGAGACTGATGGGCAAACAGAAAGAGTTAACAAAATCTTGGAGGATTTGTTAAGAGCTTGTGTATTGGATTTCGGGGGATCATGGGAGGTCCACCTTCATCTAGCCGAGTTCCCGTAACCAATAGTTATCAGACTAGTATTAAGATGGCACCATTTGAAGCTTTGTGTGGAAGACCATGTAAGTCTCCTATATGTTGGTTAGAGACCGGGGATAGATTGGTTCTTGGTCCGGATTTGGTGAAGGAAGCTGCGGAGAAGATTGAGTTGATCCGAGTTAGGATGAAGGAAGCTCAATCTAGGCAGAAAAGTTATGCTGATAGAAGAAGGAAAGATTTGGAATTTTCTGTCGGAGACTATGTGTTCATTAAGGTTTCACCGATGAAGGGTGTGATTAGATTTGGGAAGTCAAGAAAGTAAGCACCTAGATTCGTTGGACCTTTCCGTATTGTAGAGGATCGGAAAACTTGCTTATAGAGTAGAGTTACCGAGTAGTTTGGCTGGAATCCATGATGTTTTCCATGTTTCTCATCTTAGGAAATGTGTTAGAGACCCGGAGACTACCATGGCACCTGCAGTGTTAGAGGATTTAGTAGTAGAACCGGATTTGACCATAGCTAGAAAGCCGATTCAGATTGTGGCTAGAGATGAGAAGAAGTTGAGGAATAAGACAGTCAAGTTAGTAAAGGTTCAGTGGAGTGACGATGCTAGAGACTGTACTTGGAAAACGGAGGGCAGGATTAGAGACTCTTACCCTGATTTGTCTGATCGTATGTTTTACCTTTGGTTGTTTTGATTGTGTACCTTATCGTAATTTCGAGGATGAAATTCCTTAAGGTGGGAAGTCTGTAATACCTCATATTTTTATAACATTATTTAGAATAATTAATTGAGTAAATAAAATAAAATAATGTGAAGATTAAAAGGTTGAGATTTGATTAACAAAGAGTAGCCGTGCCATGTTAGTGTGTTAATTAAAATGAAATAACCTAAGTTAATGTGTTAGGATATGAGAAGGGCAATATGGAAAATAGGTAAGGTTTATACCCTAAACCCTTAGGAATGAAACTCATGTTCATTTCATTTCATTCAAACTAAAATTCCCTAAGGCCGGCCACCATTTTTATTCACAAGAAAAGACTAAAGCTGGGATTCAAGAGAAGGAGGATAATCAACTAAATCAACATCAAATCTCACATCTATAATCTCAAAGCTAAGGTGAATAATTACTACATCCCAATTTCTTTTAGTTTTCAGTTTTAAGATTAGACCCAAAATGATTTTGCAAGTATATGCCACGTTGATGATTAAAGTTATATATATATATATGTTGTTGATGGATTATATATGTTCATGTTAGTTTTTATGATATGTTTGACATGAAAACCCTATTTAATGTCATCCAAATGCCTTGAAAATTTAAATATAGATTGGTAATGATATTTTAGAGATGGTTTCATCTTTCATAATTTTCTGAAATAATATGGATTTTATATTAATTTTCTATTGAAGGAAATTTTTTTGGGTTATAAATTATTTTCGGCTAAAATAATAATTATTTGGGGTTGAAATTGTTATATGTTAGGCAACATATTAAAATAGATTTTCCAGGATTTTTCCAGATTTTCCCTAAGTTATTTGATGAATATATAAAATTATTTAAGGTATGGGACATAAATGTTTTATATATTTAATTAAGGAGAAAGGACATTTTATAAAATGAAATTATTATTCAATTCTGAAAATAGTGGCAACATATTTCTGAAAAGAATTTTTTAACCAATGAGAATTAGACAAATAAAGGTAGGTTAGTTGAAAAGTTATCTTTTTTAAGTTAAAAATAAAGAAAACGTACTTTTAGCATGTTTCGGCCTTTATGGCAACAGGCCTTCCGACCCAGACCTTCCGACAAGGTTGAGAGGTTCTAAGCTTTCGACAAAGTCAAACCAATGCATATAGTATCAAGCTACTTGGTACGTAATGAATTAGATAGAGTCGAAAGGTTCTAAGTCGAAAGGATGATAGCCAAAGAGGTTCGGGTATGTTTATTTTATAAACCAAAAGCTTTCACCTGCTTTTCTTTTGAATAAGAGCTTTCAACTTGGTAGTTTTCGACCAGGTCAAAATATTTAAAAGAAAGGTTTTAAATCCTTCGATACAATCGAAAGGTTATTGCTGCTTTATTAATACTTTATTTTGAAACCTTCCGACATAGTCGAAAGGTTACTGCCACTTTATAAATGTTTTGTTTTGAACCTTTCGACAAAGACGAAAGGTTTACTAGTTTTTTTAAAAAAACTATCTGCTTCTCTATGCTTTAGAAAGGAAGCTTTTGACTTAGGAGATTCACCCTTATTTTATAAATTGAAGTAAAACCCAAAGCTTTCGAAAGAGTTGTTTTAACGGATATTTTTAAGGCTTTCGAAGCAGAACTTTCGACAAAGTCGAAAGGTAGCTTCTAGTGGTTTCAAAAGGTTTATTGAATGGTTTCAAAAGGTTTTAGTTGAATGATTTCGAAAGGTTTAATTCAATGAATTTGAAAGGTTTAAACGGAAGGTTTTCCCAGGTTTTCTAAAGCAATGTTTTAAAGTGATTTTAAAGAAGGATGTCCAAAGTTTTATAGCTTTCGAAAGGTTTGGAGAATGGTTTCTAAAGGTTTGATGTATGATTTCGAAAGGTTTGTGGAATGATTTCGAAAGGTTTGATATTGGTATTGAAAGAGAGGATTTCAAAGTTTAGTAAGAGATTCTTTCAAATGGTTAAATGTTTTCATCAACTAAATTTTGAGTAAAGTATATATATATGACATGGTGATATGACTTTGAGTAAAGTATAAAGATTATATACTTTTCCTTGTTTAAGTTTGATTTGAAGGTTTTAAATCATTTTGAAAATGTTTTCAAGGAAAATTATGGGAGGGGATCCTTAAGTGAAAATGACTCACATATTAGAATACCAGATGAGACTAGTATAAGGTCGCGCCCTATACATTAGCTAATAGCCCCAACTAATTGTTTGTCCAAAATTCCATTGTGTAGGGCTTTGTCACAGGTAGACTAAAATTATGATTACACTTTGAAAGGAATATATGTTTGTATCCCGATAGGTTATTGGTGAGCCCGAAAAACCATTAGGATCGGGAAGACTTGGGAGATGATTATGTTAGTGACAGACCGTCCAGAAGTGAAGTATTGGAGAAATAGTTAAGGACATACCGTCCAAATGAGAAATGTTTAACAGATAGTTAAGGATAGATAATCCAGAAGAAGAATATCTTACAGATGCTTGGTTAATTTTGATTATATTTTCTGGTAGGCCCGAGTTAGCCAAAGGTTAAAAGTTATCCAAACAAAACTTGTGTGTTTGAACAGATAGTTCATTATTACCTGATATTTATGTATGTTTACATAATTGCTTTACGTTTTTTACCATTGTGGGTGTAGGAGCACAATATATGGTTTTATGAAAGGTTTTGCAAATATATGTTTTAAAAGAATGTTAGTGAGGGGAAACCCATTCTGCTAAGCGGCATGGTCTCACTTAACATAATTATTCCGGGATGTATAATATTATTCACACCAGGCTTTATGTCTGACTCGAAGTTTACGTTTTCTCGTAAACTCTCGGGTGCTCAAAATTAATTTGAGTAGGCTGAGGGTTTAAGGTCTTTTTAGGTTTTAGTAGGATGGCGAATAAGCTACCAGAGGCATGCAGGAGGCAAACATATAGCTATTTAGGAGTTACAGTTCTTGTTATGTTTTGTTGGATTTTCTGCTGTGTTGTTTTGTATTAGGTCTATTATGACCATATGAATCTGATCAACCAAGGAGGTATCTTCATATACCGCTCTTGGCATATTTTGTAATAATTATATTTGATATGTGCCTGGGAATGATTTGGGATTATGTGTTGTGAATGTATAACAATTGGTTTTGAAATGTAATGAAGTAATTTTTTTTTAAAATCTGTGTTTTGTTTCATATTCAGGTGCTTCTGATATTATTGATACAATTAATATAGCCGTATTTAATCGCCGAAAGCTAATACTATAGATGACTACAACATCTGTAGTGCTTAGTTTTGGGCCTTTAGATAGGGGATGTTACAAAATCCTAAGTGCTTAGATCGTCAGAGATCCATGCTTCTCCTCGAACCTTCAAACCAACCGACTGTGGAGCACTGCAAAAGAGGCAAGACGTTGGCCCGAAAAATGAATCGAGTCTATGGGTCGCTAGCGACCAATGGGCCCTTGTTCACCAGCGGCCCATGGTTTTGGCTCGTTTTGCAAGACAAAGTCCCCCTAGGTCGTTTCCTACCTATCTGCGAGCTGATGAAGAGGTAGCCTGGCCCAGAAGCTCTCTAACCCATATAAATACCATTCTACCTGCAACATAAACTGGATCTTCTCGGGACTGGTTGCTGGAGCTCTGCTGGAATTATTCTTCACTCTCTACCTCCCTCACAACAATCTCCAAAGGAATTCACTGTGATTCTCTAATGGATTCCAACTCTGGGGATTCAATCTAGCTAAAGATAATCAAAGTCTTGTAATCAAACACATCTTGTAACAACAATCAGTCTATAAGGAAAATATAAAGTGGACGCAGGCTTCATTAATAGCCGAACCACTATAAAAATTCTCTGTCTTCTTTCTTTTACTGTTCTTTTCTTATATCTGTGATTTGTGATATTGCTATGTCAGAACATGGCTGGTGCTTTCAAACTTAAACAAGGGTGTTGATCCATTTTTTGGGTTAATATTTTAGTGCTTTCACTGAGAACCTTGAACGAGATATGAAAATTGAAGTTAGAATCCGAGATTTAAAGAAAAATGAAGAGGCCTAACACCAGATCTAAAACTAGATCTTGTCAACCGGTGCTTGGGGGCAGCCAGGAAGTGTCCTCAAATTCTCATCAATCTAGGTATGTGATTAGTGAGGAGATCGAAAGGATGATGAAAGGGATCAGGATGGACTCTTAGCTGGACAACAGGAGATGATGGATGGATTCTTCCAGAGGATGGAGCAGCAAGGGATGGCTAGATTTATAGGGAATAGGAATCGAACTCCAGGGAACAATGCAGGGATTGCCAGATTTGGATTGGAGCAAGTTGGAGCCTTACCTCCACACCCAGAGCAACCGACAGATAGGGGCAGCACTGGAATCAACATGGGAATCAATGCCAATGCTGGAGCGACTATTGAAACACCAGGGACTGGTGGCACGGGAGCCGATCCGAATACTAGGATGCGGCCGACAAAAGGATATGTACCAGAAACTTCCTCGAAGGAACAGAGGAATGAATAAAGCTAGAGTTGCAAATCAGAACATAGGTGTGTTGTCGGAAGAGTCCATCCCGGGATACCCCCAATGGGGCAGGGGCCAAAGTATTCCTTTAGGACAGAGACCATCATTGGACGGTGAGAACAAAGTTGCTGAATTGGTATGGAGATTCATCAAAGAAGGCCCCCTAGATCAGGGTCTGGAAGATGTGAACATAAATCCATTTATCGCTAATATTCGGAACGTTAGAAACCCTCCAGATTTCAAGATTCCGACACTAGAAATGTACGACGGGAAGATAGATCCGACGATTCATTTGATGCGATACATCCAGCATATGGAGGTGATGTGTGCTTCTGAGGAAGTAATAGGGCGATGCTTCCTCTTATACTTAACAGATTTGGCTGCAATGTAGTTCAGACAATTGGAAAATGGATCCATAAGCACGTGGACCGACTTAGTGATCAGATTCTTGAGACAGTTCACGGTTCATGTCTCACAACCAAGGAATGTACTTACACTCTCAAACGTAAAACAAAGGCCTGGAGAGTCCTTGAGAAGTTATTTAACAAGATTCAATGCGGCGGCAGCCGCGGTGGACAAACCGGACGCATAATTTATCCAAATGGCAGCAGTATCTAGAGTCGCGAATAAGACTGATTTCAAAGCCGCATTGAAAAGGGACCTACCGATGGATCTTGCAGAATTCTATTACGTAGCTGAGAGGTACCTGCGTCAGGAAGATGCCGAAGCCGAGGATGAGGATGTGAATGCTGAAATAAATGCCGTCGAAAGTGGGGGACCGTCTGGAGCTGGAATTTGAAAAGACAAAGGGAAGAGGAAAGCCGATGACAACATCAAAGACCCAAAAAGACAGAGAAACGAGCCAAGATTCTCCTCATACACCGACCTAACTGAAACCCCGGAGAGGATATACCTGGATACGAGGGGGCAGAACCTCTACCGAAGGCCGCCTAGGAGGGAGCCCACTGATCGAGAGAAATGATCTGAAAAGTTTTGCATCTTCCATGAGTTGAATGGGCATGAGACGAACGAGTGTCGACACCTTTGTGATCTGATTGAAGAACTGGTCCGTAACAACCAGCTGCCATAATATGTGAGGAACAGAACTGCGGTGGAATTGCAGGGACAACCGCCATCCGTGGAAAATGCATCAAGAAACGCCCAGGGACAAGCGCCAAGACAAATTATCCCATGATTTGGGTAAACAGAAGTAGGATTCGATTCCAATGCTTTGTTTTATCATTTCTTTTCTCGCACTTTTCTTTTGGTATGTAGATGATAATAATCGAAGGCTGCTTACACGTGTACGGGATCCCGAACGGTCCCTAGGCACGCTCTGAGTTGGATGCCTGAGATGAACGTTTTGGACTCCTGCTTGTTTAATTTCTGTTTATTTGTTTTGATGTGAATATTTGAATATTGATAACTGATATTGATCGCCTTAGAGTCCCACCAAGGGACCGGAGTGCAAGGCGCAAGTCACCTTGCCAGAGAGCGAGTGGATGGACTTGTACGATATTGATCGCCTTAGAGTCCCACCACGAGATCAGAGTGCAAGAAGTAAGTTCCCTCACAGGAGAGTAAGCGGATAGGCTTACTTAATCCCCCTTGACTTAACAAATAAACAATCTGAAAAGATCGTCCCCTTAACTTAAATCATTAACCGATCCAGAGAGATCACGCATTAAACCAAACATTATATGATCTAGAGAGATCGCACATTAAACTAAACATTAAATGATCCGGAGAGATCACGCATTAAACTTACTTAAGCGGTCCAGAAAGACCGGACCTTAAAACAGATTTGGTTTTGCAAAAAAAGGATTTGAATGCGTTATAAATAGAACAAAATGGATAAATCCTGGATGAACATAGGATGACTTTGATATATGATGTGATACAATGTGGTTTTGACATATGTTGTGTCATGATGTGATTTTGAGATATAATGTGATTTTGATATATGATGTGATTCTGATATATGATTTGATTTTGATATATGATGCAAAAACTCTGAATGAAAAGCAAAAATTAACAGTGATGTAAATCTCGAATGAATGCGGGACGATTAGAGATGTGTAATGTAATTCGAGACATGTGACGCAATAACCCCGAATGAAATCGGAATGATTGTGATGTATAGATTACACTTAGGCAGAGTCTAGAGTCTTAGGCTTTAACAGGTTTGGAATGACTTGTGACTAGCAAGAGAATCCGAAGGAACTGGACGATTCACCAAGACTAAAGCTCAACAACCGAAGACTCGTTGCCATGACTTGTTCTAGAGCAAAGCACACCTTTCATTCAAAAGGCATACTTTGGGGGGCAAATGTTATCCGGGTTTATAACCCAACATGATCCAGTAGAATATGGAAAAATCCCATCACATCAGAATAGCATAGAACTTAACCAGAAAGGCTAAGGCAAGGAGTTGACGAGAGCCAAATCATATTACTAAAGTAACGACCAATTCAACTGAACCAAGAAGCTAGCATCAGTTCAGTCCAGTCAGCAATCAAAGTACAATAAACCAGCATATCGTCATCAAGATGGAATAACGTGCAACAATTCTATGAAAACAACTACGATAAAAGACTATGGAAAAATCTCCAATTCCAAACTCTAGAAAAATCCTAAGTGCTTAGACCTTCAAAGAACCATGCTTCTCCTCGAACCTTCAAACCAACTGGCTGTGGAGCACTTCAAAAGAGGCGAGATGTTGGCCCGAAAAATGAACCAAGTCTATGGGTCGCTAGCAACCCATGGTTTTGGCTCGTTTTGTGAACCAAAGTCCCTCTAGGTCGTTTCCTACCTGCCTGCGAGCTGATGGAGAGGTAGCCTGCCCAGAAGCTCTCCGACCCATATAAATACCATCCTACCTACAACATAAACTGGATCTTCTTGAGACTGGTTGCTGAAGCTCTACTGGAATTATTCTTCACTCACTACCTCCCTCACAACAATCTCCAAAGGAATTCACTGTGATTCTCTAGTGGATTCCAACTTTGGGGATTCAATCTAGCTAAAGATAATCAAAATCTTGTAATCAAACACATCTTGTAACAACAATCAATCTATAAGAAAAATATAAAGTGGATGTAGGCTTCATTGACATCCGAACTACTATAAAAATTCTCTATCTTCTTTCTTTTACTGCTCTTTTCTTATATCCATGATCTGTGATATTGCTCTGTCAGAACAAGGCTGGTGCTTTCAAACTTAAACCAGGGTGTTGATCATTTTTTGGGTTAACAGTTATAAAAGATAAAATGTAGCCTCAGGCCTCATAACCGATAATGAATAAAACAGGGACATGCCGCAGAGATAAGTGGGCCTCTCCCATTAGGGTATGATCGTTGCCAAATCTAGATCGATATTTATGGATTTATACTTGCTTGAGACTCGGTACGGTTGTCAGCTAGCAACTGAGGGGTGTTCATATTCGATATTATCTGGGAAGGGGAAGGTCAATCCTGAGTAGTAGAGGTGCAAATTTTTTGTAGCCTCGTTACATTTTATCAAGAGATTTACTGTACGAAGGTAGGCCCTTGCCTTTTCATTTTATGGAATCCAATATCCAATACGTGCTTTTGAGAATTGATTATACACTAGTATGTTGGAATTCAATTACTGTAACAATTTCAACCATGATTTGATATTTATTTTAAACCCTATACATTATTATAATATTAGAAGATTTTCAATGAAATGGTTTGGTTATCGTATGGTAAAAACCCATTCGTGTTTATGTGTGGTGTGGTCTTACGAGTTACCTTTATTTTTAAAGGTTTTATACACTAAAATCCATTTGGGGTGTGTTTCTCACGCTGGTTTACAGACTGATCCGAGCGTTATTTTTCTTATATCGGGTCGGACCGAGCATATTCAGATCTAGTTATGGATGCTTTTGAGTTTCAGGAGATGAGCTGGGTGCCTCGAAGACATTCACGTATATTTCTTTTTTCACTGCATTAGTTGTTTATTTTTATCAGCATTTTGTGAGGATAGGTTGTTATGACTGTCCAGGCCGATGATAGTAATTGATGTATGTATATTACAGTTTCTTTTATAAAAATCTGTTGTGTATTACATATTACTCATCATGATGTGATACTTTGTTATGTGTTTTCTTTCTTTTCCCCCAACAATCTATCTTTTCGGCACTTGGATGTTTGGCACGTGAATACCGTGGATGTATTTGTGTCAACTTTTAGGGTCGGAAAGGCGAGTCGTTACAAGTGGTATCATAGCTTAGGTTGAGCGAACATCTAGGCTTTGGTGGGATAGACTCATTAGACATAGGGTTAGTAATACTCTAGAACGAGTTTGAATGTATATATATTCGAGTGTGTATCTATTAGTGCTATAAAAATGTTTTATATTGTGTCAGCTTATCTACTGAGTAGTTTATGATTTCTGGTCGATACAAAAGGAACAACTGTATCGATAGGGGTTTCTAAACACTTGAACAAGGCAAACCGACATAGTATTGTCTTGAAATTTAGTAAACAAAATAATTTTACCTAGATTATATTATATATATATAAAATAATAATTTTCAGAAAACTAATACTGTTATTTATGGTGTGTTTGGAGGTGACCATATTTAATTATTATCATTATTGTTTGATTAGTCATGCTCGTCCAGTTTAGGAGTTTGACTATTGGTTGTTAATTGATTATTTGTACTCAGATAGTTTATGGGCATTTATTGTTTTGGTTAAATCAAATACGAATGACTTGTGAATTCAGTTTCACGAATTGATTGTAAGGCATTAGATGATAATGTTGGATTAAAATTTAATTTTAATAAAAGTGTTTATTTTAATATAAACAAAGACATACATTTTTAAAAATATTTATATAAAAAAGCAAATTGGATGTAAGTATCATTTATAAATATGGTTTATAAATAAAAAGGATTTAAAACTGAGAATTTAAATCCCAGTGTTTATGGAAATTGTTTTTTCAAAGTTTTGTAGAGATAATAGTGGTATCATTTGGAAGTATTGATGAATAGAAATATTTTAAAATGGATTTTAAAGGAGATAGAAAGCACAAAACTCACTTCCGTAATTGGAAAAATAATTCTGGTGATGACTGCGGCATCATTGGCGTTCGTTTTTGAGTTTATAAGTGATGGATTGCTATCATAGTAGTTTTGCTTCATAATGTTTTGGTAAAAAAAATTTGTTTTAAATTCTGAAAGTATGATCAGATATATTAAAGTTATAAGTATGTATTATTTCAAATGTTTTGAAATAAAACCAGGTGTTTAACTTTGAAGTTTTCAGTTAAGTAATATTATGGATTCGTGTATCCTATCCATTAGGACAAGTTTGGTTTGTGCCTCTCATTTTGAGATGTTGTTTGGTAATTTTCATTTATTAAAATAAAAATGGAATTTTCAGTGATTTTGGACAGTCGAAGACTTCTGAGTAAATTGAGAATTGAAGCTAAGTGTTTTTGCGAGAATGTAAGAACATAAGTTTTTATAATTTATAAATTTGAGAAGGTAGTAAGTTAAACAAGTTTGAATTTGTTGAACATCTTGGGTAAGTAAAAAAATTAATGTTGTGTATATACTCTTAGGATATAAAAGAGTATGATATGAATATGAACTTAAGTTAAAGTGTTCATAAACATAAGTTGTGTTTCATAAGATGTTTATAAAAATTAAGTTATGGTTTTATGAAATGGTTCATCAATGGATTTTAGTATTAAAGGAAATATACTATAAGTAAACATGAATGTGATTTAAAATGAAAAGAAATTGGTATAGTCAAGGAACCAATTGAATAAATGCGTAAGTTGTACGTAAATCATTTTATTCGCGTAACTGTCCATGATCCAGATTCAGGTTCACAATTTCGAGGTGATTTACACCGGTCCGAACAAGGATTTTTTTAACTCGATTCTTTACGGTGAACACCTAATATGGATTTTTGATTTGATTCTGAAATTTTCTATCATAGTATATAGCCATTCAAGGAGAATGGAGGTTTCTAATCAAGGAACTGGATCAGAGTCCGCACTAGAGTGGTCGGGTGAGCGATACTAGTTCGGAAATGAAATTTGTATGATCGAGCTTGTGATCGGATTTGATATTGCGTATGGATGGCATATGTATATCGTACGTGCTTAAATGTAATTATAGGCATTTGACATTAGAAATGCAAGCTATTTGGTTTGATATCATTTGTAAGTGAGATATAGGTATGTAAGCAAAGACTAGTTTGATGATTTGGTTTCATGATTAGAGTTGATTGGCTCGATAATAGGTACACGTTTATTTTGTTGTTGATGATTTTATGCCCTAGATATGGGAGGCCACTTTTGGGCTTTTGTTTTCTTTTGTTGGTTTAGGCCATTGTAGTGAGTAGTAATTTTTTCGGATCGAGCTGTGCAATGGAGGTTCTACCGAACTTTTCTATAACATATGAGATTTTAAAAGTCTAATAACTTAATTTAGTAAATTGATTTTAAAAGCTAAGGGTTATGAGACACTTTTCTTTGTTTGGGAATTTCAGGAACTAAATTCTCTTAAGGGGAAGAGAATGCAACACCCGGATTTTTTTAAACGTTTTGAATGGTAATATTTAATTTATTTAAATATTCAGATTTGATTAAAATTTAATAATTAATAAGAGAATCAATTATTAATATAGTGACTCGATTTCTATTGATGTACTTTTAATTTAATTTATATGATTTTCCATAATTTTTTAATTTGGAAAATATCAAAATTTATCGTTTGGAAGATTTTCGGCAAATGACGGTATTATTGTGATTTTAAAGAATAAGATAACTAGTGTATATAATTATTGTTTTGGGATCATATCGCTATTTCATGCGCGACCTTATTTTTGTTCTATCGTTCGCGGTTTGTACACGAACGGAGTTCTTTGTAGCAAGATACTAGAACTCTTGTTATAAACCATAACCAAACACTCAGAGTATTGAACACAGTACTTTACCTCTTTCCCATCTTTCATTTTCAATGATAGTAAAAGTAAAATCAAATTTTCATCTTTAAAAAAACAAAACAAAGTAACCTCTTCCATTGAAAAAATTCAAATAAAAGATCTACTCAACGAAAATTGGTAAAACAAGAATCTTTGGGTTCAGCGTGGTGAGGTCTTCATTTTGGTGCGTCCTTTGAAGGGTGTGGTATCCTTTTGTGAAGCTCGATAGTTTTAACCAACCTTGGCTAACTAGGGCTTGGGTTCGTTGTGGCTAGAGGAGGAACTAGGAGGAATGGGGAGTGGATTTGGGTTTGTCATAGGAAGGTGCATTTCCGCTGAAGTAATGGTGAAGCTTGTGCAACTCTAAGGCGTGTGACTTTTCTAGGGTTTAGGAGAAGGTCAGGGTCGGACTTCAAAGGGATGGGGCGAGCTATTCGTGGTGGTGAGGGATTGGAAGCTCGGGCGATGAGAAGTTCAACGGAGGTATCAGATTGTCGATTCGTGGTGGGATGGTCAAGATAGAGGCGTGTCGTGAACTTGTTTTGTAGCATGAAGGTGGAATTTAGGAGGGAAGGAAGAAGTATTAGGAGGGTAATTATAAATTTAAATTGTAATTAGTGAAAGTAATAAATTAATTCATTGTTTAAATTTAATCAAAATCTTATAAATCCGATAAATTTCTCCTACGAGGTCCAATCGAGATGCGGTCTTATACGTTGCGCTCTTTGGAAAGTTAGTTATGCATTGAAACTAGTTTTGTTGAATTTGCAGCAAGTGAAAATTTTGGTTAAATTGAATGTCGTTCGATTTTAGTTCAAACTGGATCGCCTAAGCGTCCGCTGGAATATCGGTGAGTTAAACTCACATTTTGGATAATCAGTATGATATGAAATAAATAAAAATAATTGCTTTTGTTCTTGAATGAATTATTGGTCGGTTTGGTTAAATATTCGCTTTGAAAAAGTGAACGACATTTAAAATGAAATATATGGAAAATCTGTAGTGAAATCTGAATTTCTTATCGTTGTGATTTTTAGTTCCTGTTATATACCTATTGATTTTAATATTCAACAGTATACCTGTTATGTAGATTGTTAGATGCTAAAATTTGATCGTTTGGCCATATTGGATGTGACACCAACATATTTTAAAAGTTGAACCTTGTGAAAAGGGTTAGTAATAGCATTGGTTAAGTGCTATGGTAGCAATTGGCCTCGTTGTAGTATTTTGAATGCTACTAATTGCTGTTTTGGTGTGGAAATGGTTTTATTTGAAAGTGATTTTTATTCTTTCTTTTATTTCAGCCTTTTTGTTAATTTTTTTAAAATATACGTACATATATAAATGTTTTAAAATTTATTTGGAAAGTACTTGTCTTTATCGAAATTTATTATAATAATGAGTGTTTATTTTAAAAGGAAACTAAAGGGGCTTAACTTTTATTTTAAAGTTATTTTATTTTTAAAAGAAGTAGACATATTTTGGAATAAATATTTGTGAACATTTTATATAAACTGTTGTTAACGAAGAACATATTTATAAATGATATTTTATAAATGAAAAAAAGATTTATAAACGGTATTTTAAATGGATAGGTTTATGGTATTTATAAACAGGGATATATTATCATTTTGATAAATTGGAGTAATAAATCACAGTTGTGAATTTATTGTAATACATGGAATGACCGGATTATGGAAAAATAAATGAGTTTTTATAATTATATTTGGAGTTTTGTTTTATATTTGAAATTTGGTTTTATATTTGGAGCTTTGTTTTATAAAAGTATCTTGCAATTATATTTAGAAATTTATAAAAGGAGTTTATAAATGAATTTGGAGTTTTATAAAAAGGGTCATAAATAAATTTGGGGTTTTATAAAATGAATTTTTATATATGATATTTTTATAAAAGAAATTTTATAAAAGAGTTTTATAAACAATATAAAGGATGTTTACAAAGGAGTATATTAAATAAATTTGGAGATTTAAGGAGGTTATATTTATGTTTAGATATTTATAAAGGAGTTATATAAACAATATCACAAAAAAGAGTTTGTAATATAAGGAGTTTTACAAAGGGATTTTATATAAAGAGATTTATAAAAAAACTGAAATCCGATTTCCATAAATGATCATTTTAAAATTACGATGGTATGGAAAATGTTTTTTTCATTCATAACACCAAATTTCGAGATATGGAAAATCGTCTCTATCTTGAGAATTAAGAATGGGTGTCGAGGTAAGGATAGTTTTCTAACTTGTCCGATCACATTGTTAATCAAGGGATAGTACTGTTTGAAATCAAGAAGTGGTGTTAAGTATATTAAGTCTAATTTCCCTATGATCCATTTACTTACACCAAAAAGGAATTCTTTAGGGTTTATTGTTATCGATGTTTAAATGACATTTGGTTTAACCCAAATATATATGGTTTTTGAAAATGAAATCTTCTTAAGGTTTGTAAATATGTACCGTTGAGATAAGTATATAGGTACATTTTCAAAGTATTGGAAATGTAGTGTTTTATGAATATACTTATATGGTTGATATAAGTATATGAGAAAGTTTTTCTAAGTTTTGAAAGTGAGATGTTTTGTGAGTATATGTAACACCCCTAATTTTAAATAGCATTATTCAGGAGATTTAATTAGATAAATTAAATAGAATAATGTAGAGATTAGGGTGATAAGGAAATTGAGATTTAAGATCTAATTATGGTCATGCCTTAACTAAATGAATTTATAAAAATTTAATATAAGTCAAATACCTAAGAGAATAAGGCAATGGAAATATGGGAATAGCCGAACCCTACAACCCCTAAACCCCTTACCTCATTCTCATTCACATTTTCACAAATAAAAAACATAAACAAAGGAGACAAATCTCAAGTTAGAGGCTAAGATTCAAGCTTGGAAGATTAAAGCAAGAACAAATCTCAAGTTCCTTATCCAAACAAGGTGAATAATAATCTAAACCATCTTATATATGTCTTATTAAAATTTAAATTTGATTTTAAGATTTAAACCGTTTGGATGGATGAATGATGATATGCTTTGATTATGTGCCATGTTATAATTTAAACAAGGATTTTTGTAGGATAAATTAATTCGATTCTAAAGTTAAAAGCGTGCAAATTGATTTTCGAATGCCATGTTATTTGAATATGTTACGAAGAACATTAATTTGGAGATGGGTTTAAATACTCATAATATTCCAAGCTATAGATAATTTAATATGAATTTTTATTGAAAGAAATAAATAATTTGGGTTTAAATTATTTAAGGCAATTAAGTAATGTTTTTGGGTCAGAAATTTACAAGTGTTAGAAAACATATTAAAAGTGAATAATTATTATTTTTGGGGATTTTTCCTAAGTGTTTTATTATGGTTATTAAATTATTTAAGTTAGAGGACTTAAATGTTTTAAATGTTTTACCAAGGAGAAGGGCTTATTTGCTTAAGATGTTTTAAATACTTAATAGAGAATTCATCGGCTTTTTAGAAAAGAATTTTGATAAAGAGTGGTCCACCAATCATATTTTGACAAATTGGGCAAGTTAGGTAAAAAGGAATTACTTTGAAAGGCAATAAACAAGTTTTGTTTCGAATTACAACTTCGCTACTTCCTTAGCTTGTTTCCATCACCATGCCAAGTTAGACCTTTCGCATCTATTTGAAACCAATGCACATGATATCAAGCAATTGGTATGTAGTGTATTGGAGAAAGGCGGAAGGAATGATGGTGTCGTAGGCATGCTTCTGTAGGGGTTGAAGCCACTCCAATTAGCTTTCGAATCAATCAACTTACCTTTGTTTAGAAAAAGGCTTTCGAAAAAGTTGCCGCTTGCCTTTGTTTTTAGAAAGGATATTTCAAAAGGGTTGCCGCTTACTTTTGGTTTAAAAAGTTTTCGATTGGATAGCCGCTTTTGAACCTATTCAATACCCTTATTGCCGCATTCATACCTTTCGAATTACTTAAGGCCGCTTCTCTTTATAACCTTAAAACAATGTATTCGAAAACGAGCACTTTAATCTTTTGGTTTTAAAGCCACCTTTTCAATGATTTCGTAAGGGTCCTTTTAGCCGGCTTTATAAATGGTTTCGGAGGCAATGATTTTGAAAGGATGGTTTCGAAGGTATCCTCTTCCCTAATTCTTTTTCTTAAGATTAATGCTTTCTAAAGCAAAGCTTTCGCTTTTGTTCACTTTGACCCAATAGTTATTTTTAATGTTAAACCCAATAATTTCAAAAGAGATACTTTCAAATGGTTTCGGAGCTATGCTTCCATAAATTCTACTTGAACTAATGCCTTCGAAAGGTAAGTTTTGAGCATTTCGAAAGGTATATCTTTAAGTGTTTCTAAAGGAAGGTTTTAATGCTTTCGAAAGGTATGTTTTTAATGGTTTCGAAAGAGAAGGTCTAAGACTTTAAGTAATGGTTTCGAAAGGGAGAGTGATGGAGGGTAACTCAGGATGTCAAAATGATCCGAAGGATCTAGTCGAAAGCCTTAGTTTTCAAATAAGAAACCCAATATCATTTTTAAGGGTAAAACCTACGGCAATATGAAGGAGCTTTGAAATGGCATTTAACTTTGGAATTTTTGAAGAAGCTTTCCTTGCTAAAGATAGTGGGTTAAGGGTATTAACAATGTTTTCTTAGAAAAATGATTATAAGGAATTATATCATAGATGTTAATATTATTATGTTTTGATCATTTATTATGCATGCTTCTATAAACATTTTCACTTCATAATTAACCCATAAATGCATTTTGGGGTGTTAAGGGCAGAATAACCAGCAAGATTGACCCGGTAGTGAATATATGTTGAGTTAACTCCTGAGTGAGTAGAATTGCATCCATGAGGTCAGACCGACGAGAATATAGGATGCCCAAAGCTTGATTAAAGGATTATTGGTCTCGATAGGTTCTCAGTAAGCCCATGAAAACTATGTATGGAGATTGTTATTGGCATGGGCCAATAAGTTCTTAATGATCCTATGAAAAATATGTCTGAAATAAGTAATTGAAAGAGATCAATAGGTTCATAGTGATCCCATAAAAACTATGACATAAGATATGTTATTGGAAAATCCAATAGGTTCACAACGACCCCGTGAAAACTATGATTTGATGATGTTATTGGTAGATACCAATAGGTTCTTAGCGATCCCATTAAAACTATATAACCGAACTGATAGTCCGTATGCTTGGAACATGTTATTAGTCAGCCCATGAAAACTAATAGGTTAATAGTGACCTTGGAAACTATAACTTGAGATAGATAGCTAGGTAAACGGGGATGGGAAATCCAGAGCATATTGCATATTTGCATATCATCAAGATACATTTTATTATGTTATGTCTTTTAACCATTGTGGATGCAGGTGCACAATATATGGTATTATAAATTGGGTTAATATACTAGTGAGGGGAAAACCTATTCCGCTAAGCGACGTGGTCTTAATAGATATCTTATGGTTCTAGATGGTAGGTTATTATTCACACTAGAATTTTTGTCTGACTCAAAAATTTATGTTTTCCCCTTAAACTCTCAGATGCTTAATTAATTTTGAGTAGTTTGAGAGTTAAGGTTTTCAGGTTATCCTTTAGACGAATAAGCTTCTGGAGACATGCAGAAGGCAAGCTAGGTATTAGGAGTTCTTTTTTATTTGATTCTGTTGTGTTTTGGATGTAAAGAAAAAGTTGTTTAGTGCCTATATTTGGACTCTGATCAACCAAAGGGGCATCTTCATATGTCTCTTGGCGTATTTTGTAATAAATTGTAATTCCTCTAAATGCAGCTTACGTATAGGGTTATGTAATGAATCTGAAATACTATCTGTAATGAAATGAGAAATTTATTTTAAATTGAGTTAAATTTTTCTTCTTCATATTCTTGTGTTTTTGGTAGATCAATGTATCTAACATTACCGCATTTGGTCACCCGAGAATTAATAACAATGGATGACTGCAGCATCCATAGTGGTTAGTTTTGGGCCTCCAAATGAGGGATGTTACAGTATACTTATACAATTGAGACATGTATATCGATATTTTCTAAGTATTGCAAATAGTTGAGAAGATTTCTGAATATAGCTTTGTAAAGGTATTCTTAATACAAGAATTTATAGGGTTGTTCAAATTAACGAGGGATTAACTAAAGAGGTGGGTGCTTATGTGCTTAACCAATGTTATTTTCCTTATGTAATTAAACCTCTAGTTGAATTGTTTGTTTATTTGATAATTAAATAACCGACTATCAAATCTTGGCCAGTTTTTAAAATTATCATTATCGGTTCGGAAAGACCAGGATTGGATATGTTATCCGAAAATCACTTCGAACCGGCATAAGCATTCGAATCGAAGATGTCTTGAAGATGATTGAAGGTGGAGTTCTTTAAGTGCAAGGGCTACTTGCTGCTAATCCTAAGGAGATTCCAAAAAGGATGTGGTAGAAGTAGCCCTATTGGTTTGTTCAATCCTAGAACGACCTGTATGAATGAATGCTGGCATTGCATTATTGGCTGGAGGGCAGTGTTAGCATTCCAAGTGGGATTTGCTATAAAAGGTAAAACGTATCCTCAGGCCTCACAACCGGTAATGAATAAAGCAGGGTCGTACCACAGGGCTAAGTGGATCACTCCTATTAAGGTATGATCATCGCCTAATATATATCGGTATTTATAGATTTGTGTATGCTTGAGACCGGACACATTTGTTAGCCAGCAATCGAGGGTTGGTCATATTCGGTATTATCCAGGAAGTGAAAGGCCAGTCTAGAGTAGCAGAGTGCAAATGTTTTGTAGCTTCAGTACATTTTATCTAGAGATGTACTGTGCGGAAGGTAGACCCTTTCCTTTTCATTTTATGGAATCCAATCTCTAATACATGCTTTTTAAACTTGATTGTATACTAGTATGCTAGAATTTAATTACTGTAATAATTTCGGCTATGATTCAATCTTAATTTTAACCCTAGACATAATTATAGTATCAGAAGATTTCCTATGAAATGGTTTGGTTATCTGAAGGTAAAAACTAGTCCGTGTTTTTGTGCGTCGTGGTCTTATGAGATACATTTATTTTGAATGGTTTTATATATTAAAATCCATTTGAGATGTGTTTCTCACGCTGGTTTACTAAACTAATCTAGGCGTTATTTTTGTATAATGCTTAGGTTAGATCGAGCATGTTTCAGATTTAGTTGTGGATGCTTTGGAGGTTCAGGGGACAAGCTAGATTCCTCCAAGATGTATTCACGTATATTTGTTTTTCCGCTACATTGGTTGTTTATTTTTGTAGACATTTTGTGAGGACGGGTTGTTATAACTATCCAGGCTAATGATAGATAGTTACTCTGATTGATATATGTATATTATAGTTTCTTTTGTAAAGGTCTGTTGTGTGTTATTAATTACTCGTCATGATGTGAGATTATGTTTTGTCTTTTCTTTCTTTTCCCCTAATATTTTGTCTTTCCAGCACTTGGATGTTCGACACGTGAATACGTGGATGTATAAGTGTCGACTTTTGAGGGTCGAAAAGGCGAGTCATTATAGAGGCGATCCAGTTGAGAGTTCATGGGAATTTGAGGAAAAAGTAAGAGCTACCCATCCCGAACTCTTTTCTGGCACATTTCCATTTTAGTTAGGAATGTATAGATTACTTCAATATTTAGGTTCTTGCCTAGGTAGAGACCATTGGATGGTAGAAATGGTTGTAAATATGTCAGTAGGATATGTTATGGATGATGGATGCCGGTGGATATATTGGATGTCAAAGCAACATAGGTCAAGTCGACCTAAGTAAGTCCTAGGTTGACTATACCGGTCGATTGTTTGCTTTAACACGTTTAACACATTCACATTATCTCTTATTTATTTTCTAACTAGATATGATACATACAAATGCTTGATTTTTGTTTATCTTATTTGAGTATTATGCATATTGATGTTGCATATGGATGAAATGGTCATGCATACATATAGATTTACTAGTATACTTAATTAGGCTGTTTCGTAAATTTGGATGCATAACATGAGCATTTGCATGATGGGAGGTCGACTGGTACAGTAGACCGCCTATTCTTTTGCATTAGTATAAGTTCGTATGCATTTCACATTGCATATATATTTATATATTGTATTAGAAAATTTCCAAGGACAATGATTGCTCTTGTGGATGATGGATGAGTAGATGGTTGTAGCTATTGGTTGCTGTGTGTATAAGTTACATTTTTCTGTCCTTTAGGATTTCGACAATGAAATCCTTTTAGGGAGAATGTTACACCCTGGAAATTTACGTAAAATTTAATAAGAATTTTAGAGATTTAAACACAAATTTAGTAAGAAAAGTAATTTCAATTAAAACAAGGACTAAAAAGAAAATTTTCATAAATGTTTGAATTTGGCTACAAAACATGCACTATTGCCTTCGTAATGATTTTCTAGATGATTTTCACATATAACACTTCGTAATCTGAGTTAGTATGAGAGAGTTATAGATGGTAGAATGAGTTTAAAATTTAAAAATAAATCTATACAAATATATACAAATCAACATAGGTCAAGTCGACCTAAGTAAGTCCTAGGTCGACTGCTAGAGGGCGACCCGACATGGGTTTTATCGAGCGTTAATCGACCGGTATATCGAATACACAGAGTTGATTAAGGTGATTTATTTTGCTTAAGCTCATGGGTGTTTCGTATAGATTAGTGTAGCATTGTTGGAAACACTTTTTGAGAGAGTGCGGTACTAATGGGAGTTCCATGTACGCATGTTTTCTGGCGCAATGTGGTACGAATGGATGCCGGTGTAGTATAATAAGTGAGGTTCGACCAATGGGTTCGAACCATTTTGTTTGTATGATTCGATCAGTAGGTTTGACCCATTTTTCTTATGAGGTTCGATCAATAGGTTCGACTCATTGAGTTAGATAAGAATCCTTAAGCATTGGACCTTAGGATTTCAAGGACTCTGGATTTACATTGTGCATCACTTTGGAGTAGATTTAAGGTCAATTGCACTTAATCATCTTGTTAAACTTGTTCTCATTCATCGAACTTTTGTCTGATCCACCCCTTTCTTTCCATTTTCCACTACCACAAGATGACAGGTTAGCAGATGATTGGACATAGTACGTGGAGAATGAAGCTTCATGTTGGAGTTCTCATATTATTCATTGTTCCCGAGTAGGAATCTATTGTATTAAATATCTGTAAAGCTTATATTGTACTTTGATAACAATGTATGTGTAAAATAAGTATTTTGGAAACTGTTTTTCTAAGATGTTTATTTTATACACTTATATTTTAATTCCTTCCACTGTGAGATATGAAAGTGTAGAATGTCTTAGAACTTCACCCTTATACTTATGCTTTGTAATGTCTTAAAATCCCAACAGCTCATATTTCTCGGCATGATGAGTCCGAAAGTCACCTTAAAACTTGGGATTGGTATGTCGAGAGGTTCGATTGTTGCAAATGTTGTACTAAATTTCAATAGGAACCAACGAAAGTTAAAGGGGGTATGCCTTAGGGGAAATTATGTTATTTATTACCTGACCTAATTTTGGAACCAATCTTGTTTAAAATTATGTATGCTTATGATATTGTTTTTTGTTATATGTGATATAAATAATGAACAAAATCATTAAACATACATACATACATAAATATATATACATAGAAAATCCTCTAATAAATTATTATAAGATTGCAGTTACAAATGCTGTAACAACGAGTATTGAATCATAAGCTAATTAATACTTTGTTTTTAATGATTCTGTGTCAAAATGTTTCAAGAAAATAAATATCTTTACATCAATTGAGACCAGTGTACGTAATGCTCTCTAATTGTTGGGTGTATTACTTATGACTACTGGGGGCACCTAAGGGTTGCATACGTGTAGTTCTTTTTAACTACATAATGAATCAACCGAGGTATCCCATTGGTTAATTATAAATAGGATGAATAGAAAATCTCAAAATAATGATATACAAAGTTCTTTTGACTTGAGATTATCATGGAACTTAAATATGGAAACTCCACTTTGATTAGAGTTAAATCACAAAGTAGCATTCATGATACAGCTATAGTTGGGTCTATGTTATGGTGTTTGAAGTGAAATACTATCAACAGAGAATTTGTTTCTCTTATATAAGGGGTTAATATCTCGGTTAACTGTAGTAAATTAAAAGTCAAAATCTCTGGCTAGAGTATACCAGTTCATGATAAATGTTATTATTATACTAAGGACTTTTGAGCTGGAATCTATAGTTGTATATGGATATTATTAGATTTTTGACCATGGCCAAGCTCCAGATATCTAAAATGATACAGCGAGGATGAAGAGAACGTGAGTATAACATCGTTGCCTAAGGGTAGTGTAACAATCGCCCTATACCACTGGCACTGATAATATCAAAATAGTGCACTGCAGCCATGCCCGTTCGGTGTAGGATGGTCATTAGGGTTGAAAATGAAATGAATACTGCATATAACCTGTCATATATCTCATAGCACATGGATAATATATAATAGCACAAATATAACTGGAGAGATAGTAATAACTATATGGAAAAATCATCAAAACACAGATCCACAGAGTTATATACAAAAGGAGTAGAGTTTATACAATGGAAGTAACCTTGACAACCATCTCATAACAAGAAAATAATCAGTCACTAGTGCTGCACAACGGAATAAGCGTAGAAATCTATATAAGTGTATAATAAGAGATAGCTCCATCCAGCTCATCCTTCGCACAGCTACTACGCCACCTAGACCTGTTATATAGTCTACTCATTTAAAAGTACCCAAGATAATAAGAAACAAAGCATAAAACCTTAGGTCGAACAACAGTCTGGTGTGAGCGGTAAGTGAATCACAAAATACTATGTAGGTAAATACGGTAAGGAACAGAGGGACACGAATCATACTTGACTTGTCCCTACAACCGAAGAGTTAGCACATAACAACATAATATGTTACTCTACAAATATCATAAAGGTAGTCTACACAAATAAGGATATTAGGTCTCTTGGTATTCCGATCTCTAATACCTACTTCCATTGATATCTCAGAGTGATAAAGAAATCAACCAAAGCAACCATAACACCCATAAAGAAATCCTCACTATCACTCAATATGCCCTTATTATATAATAACTCGTATGGCCTCCTTACTACTATAGACTAACGGAAATCCCAGCTTTCGGTGTACTCTCATATCACGTAGCCTAAAGCTAGATACATGTCTTGTATCCCAAAGCTAGACCATAACCGAAAGCCACTGATCTAGGGTATTTAGATCCACTCCATTGATCCATGGTCGTCCCCATTTATAATAACCCTGCTTTGAGTACAATAGAAAACACTTCGAGTATCAACGATTCAGCATATGCATCCGAGCCCTCCTATACTCCATTCAAATCCGAGCCCTTTCTTCGCTTAATCCAGTTTCCATTATTTGGAACCCTTCACGTTCCCCATCCACGACACCCTCCTTCATCGAGCTGCCATCTTCGGCACCAACTCCCTTCACGAGTCACAAACCGAAGATAAATAGCTTTTATCATGCTGTTACATTGCCATCCAACCCTGATGCGAACCAGCAAACACCTTCAGCACAATCCGTATAACCTCTACTCCATTCCCCAGAAGTTCCACTTTAATCTGACCAATATAAACAACTCGGTGCCAAGTTATTAAACTCGGTACCGACCCATTTGCTTAGCCAATTTTGGCTAAGTAAACTCTCCTACCTCTAGTACTTCCTTCCTGGATGCTTCGGACCCCAATCCATTTCTCAAAACTACTCGGTTTCATTCCATACCTCCAACTTCAAGTTATAGAAAACAACTTGGCATAATATCAAGCACTTAGCCAATTTCCTGCATCTTTCCATGGACAAACTCCTCTAACCATGCTCTATCGACCCATATCAACCACATCCATTTGAATTCCCAAAATGACTCAGCCCTAAACTTTTAACTTGACCTCGAGTTGAACCCATAAGCAATTTTGAGGTGTCGCTTATTTTGCAAGCTCCTCCCATGCTCCAGAGCCTTCCCTCCAAGTTTAGTCCAATTCCAACCATCTTTACATCCAAGTTGCCAAATTTTCCAACCTACCTTCCTAACCATTCAAAACACTAGCAAACAACACCAAAGCACAACATACAAGCGTAGAATAACATGCATATACATCTGTTCATACAAGCATTACACAAGGTCTGATAAACAAGCCAATTCTAATCTAGATCTACATTATGAATAAGGAGAATTACTAAATCATTTTTGAAAACCATTTCAAAGATTCACAGTTTAGATCATAAGCATATGATAACATGTAAATAAAGTTAGAAAAGGTTTTAAGGTCAAAAATCATGTTAAAACATTAAATTCTACCATATAAACATGCATAGGATAGTGAGAAGGCATAAACCACTCACCAATTACCAAAATCAATTAATTCTCACCTAAATCCAATGTGAACAGCAATAGAAAGTAATGCAAATCAACCGAAACAACGATGTCTAACTTCTATTTGATAATCTTGTCTCTAATTAGAGATTTGGTAGGTTTAGATAGTAATTTATGTGATTTTAGATGAAATTAGGGTTAATGGGGATTTAGATCTCATTTGGGAAAGAGGAAAAAGTTTTAATATAGCTCCTACAGCCCCCTATTTATAATAATCTCGACTTACTCTAATGGGCCTATTTATGAGCTTAATTAATTATACGCTAATACTTGCCAACAGCTATCTAAATTTAACATAGGCTTAACTTCCTAACTGTAAGTTCATTTTCCTATTATGACCAGTCTGCAGATTGGGAAACCATCATCCTAAAGCAATGGAACCATTTTGAGATCCTAATTTGACTCTATCAAAATTTTTAGGTAAAACAATATTTACAAGGTCAAAATGCTCACATAAAAATTTGAAAAAAATCACCAGTGTGTAAAATGCCCCTAAGAGTCATATCCAAAATTATAGAGTCATATGACCTGATATAAATAAGCTAAAAATATTTTATGATCTTTCGATACGTAAAATACAGGTAGTTACATTCTCCCTCCTTTATGAATTTCATCCCCAAAATCCTTAAACAAGTCAAGAATGGGCAAAATAGTTACTACGCGTGCCTACCAACCATATTCAACCATCAACCATATCAAACAAGCAATAATGCAATCGATAGTGAACCTACCCTAGCATGTAGAATACTAATGTATAAGATGCGATATACAATGGTGAAAGTAGGTATGATAAACGATGGATCTTAGAATTCAAAGAGTCCGGACACGTAGTCCTCATGCTCTCCTCGGTTTCCCATGTACAATCATCATCATTTTCGCTCCATTGTACTTTTACTATCTTCACCAGTTTTCTCCTAAGCTGTTTTGTATCACGCCCAATAATACGAACCGGCCTACGAGATCTTGAAACTTTTAATTCTACCTCAAAATCTTCAACTTGATTCGATATAATCATCATGTTTGAGTCATACACAAATTTCCGCAGATAGAAGACATGGAATACATTGTGCATGCCCACTTTCTTCAGAGGTAAGTCGCCCTATATGTCAACTTTCCAATTTTTTTCTATTATAGGAAAAGGACCAATGAACCTTAGTGCCAAATTCCCCTTATTACTAAATCGAACAACATTTTTCAAAGGAGATACCTTCACAAAAATCATATCCCTAATAGAAAATTCTAAATCTCTACATCTTTGATCGGTGTAGCTCTTTTGTAGATCCGTAGCAACTTTCATTCATTTTCGAATGATCCCAATCTTTTTTGAAGTTTCTCTAATCATATAAGACCCTAGTATCGGTTTCTCGCCCGCTTCCCACCAACATGGAGCGTTACACAGTCATCCATACAATGCTTCTTATGGAGCCATACCAATACTCGACTAATAACTGTTGTTGTATGCAAATTCTGCCAGATGTAGATGATCCCATGATCCTCCAAAATCTATAATGCATGCTTGCAAGATATCTTCCAATATACGATTTACTCTCTTCGTCTGTCCATCCGTTTGCGGGTGGTAAGTGTACTGAGGTGTAGCTCGGTCTCTAACACCACTTGTAAGATCTTCCAAAACCCACTGGTGAACAATGGATCTCGATCACTTACAATGCTCTTTGGTACACCGTGAAACAGTACTGTCCACTTAACATTCAACTATGCCAGCTTGGATGCCGTTCTATTTGACTTGATGGGTATAAGTCTAGCGCTCTTGGATAATCAATCAACCACAACATAAATGCTATCTTACCCTGCTTGAGTCCTTGATAGTCCAAAATTCAATTGATACTTGCTCCTATTTCCAGTCAGGAATATCAAGCAGTTGCCACAATCCACTGAGTTTCTTCTTTTCTGCCTTTACCAATTGGAAGTTTATACTCTTTGAGATGAATGCCCCAACATCTCTCTTCACGCCTTCCAAATAATAAATCTACTTGATATCTCGGTACATGTTGTTACCGTCTAAATGAATGGTCAACTTGGAATGGTGAGACTCTCGTAGCACTTCATCTCGCAATCCATGAATATCGGGAACAAATAATCTTCCATCCTTACAAAGCCAACCATCTCGGTCGAGTTCGTATTACTTCATGCCTTCAGATTCTACTCCTTCTACTGTATTCGCTATAATCTCCACCAGCCTAGAATATCGCTTTTGACTAGCACAGATCCTTTCAATTAGAGTAGGTCTGATCGACAAACTTGCCAACATCTCAGGTTCCGACTCGCAATGAGGGCTGAAATCATATCTAGCAATGTACTCAATCTACTTCCATTCCAAGAACATTTCTCCCAAACTAGCATGTCTTCTAATCAATGCATCAACGACCACATTCCCTTTTCCTGGTGTATAGAAAATGCTAACATCATAGAAGGCCATGAACTCTAACCACCGTTGTTGACGAAGGTTGAGATCCCTTTGAGAGAAAAGGTACTTCAAGGATTTATGGTCCGTAAGCATCTCAAACCTTTCTCCTAGCAGATAATGCCTCCACATCTTCAAAGCAAAAGCTATCGTCGCCAATACCAAATTATGAGTCAGATATTCCATTCGTGCGGCTTTAGCTGCCAACTAGCATAGGCAACAACTTTTCCCTTTTGCATCAACACCGACCCTAATCCAGTACAACATGCATATGTATATATTATCAAATCCTTATTTCCACTTGGAAGAATTAACACTGGTACAATCATTAACCTCTCCTTCAGAATAAAAAATGCATGCTAACACTATGCATCCCATACAAAAGCCTGATTCTTCTTCGTCAAATTGGTCAACGTTGCTGCTATCTTTGAGAAGTCCTTGATGAAGCTTCTATAGTATCCCAGCAATCCTTGGAAACTCCTCACATCTATAGCATTCTTGGGCTGGTTCAATCTTGGACCACTGTCACCTTTGTAGGATCTACTTCTATACCCTATCCAGAAATGGCGTGACCCAATAACCTCACTTCTTTTCTCCATAAGTGACACTTAGAGAACTTCTTTTCTCAATGCCTCTAGCACAATCCTCAAGTAAGTCTTGTGCTCCTCTTCGGTTCAGGAATAGATCAGAATATCATCCATGAACACAAGCATGAACTTGTTCAGTTGGTCTTTGAAAACCCAATTCATGAGATCCAAAAAGTATGCTGGAGCATTAATCAACCTGAATGGCATCACCAACCACTAATAAAAACCTGATGGCATATGAAACACCGTAGTAGGCACACTCTCCTTTGCTACTCTTAACTGGTGAAGTCCCATTGCCAAATCCATTTGAGAGAACATATTCGCACCATGAAGCTGATCAAACAAGTCATCAATGCATGAGAGTGGATACTTCTTCGTTACTTTATTCAGCTCACGATAATCCACACACAACCTTAAAGAGCCATCCGCCTTAGTCGCAAAGACTACTGGTGAACCCCACTCAGATATACTCCTTCAAATGAACCCTCTTCTTAATAGGTCATCCTCTAGCGCCTCTAATTCCTTTTGCTCTCTAGGTACCATACGCATCAAAGGCATAACTATCGATCTGGCTTTCTTTACTAGGTCTATCTGAAACTCAATTTCTCTATGCGATGGTAATCCAGTCACTTCCTCAAATATATCTGGATACTCTCTAGTGATAGGCACAAATGACAACCCCTCCTGTAGGACCTCAAACGAATATAGAAAGCCAACCATCACCTCTCCTCTGGTAGGTAGCCAATCATTACCGTTCGCCCTTCCACATCCCCAGTTGTCGCCAATAGCTTCTTCCAGTCCACCATCGCCGCATACTTCTTAAGCCAATCCATTCCCAAGATAATCCCGAGCTCAACAAAATTCAAGACAAAACAATCACAAACAAAAGAGCATTCATGACTCAATAACACTAAGCCACGACAAAGCATGCAAAGGCTAGTAGAGCCTCCAACATGATTCATTACAATCAGGGGTCGGTCTGCTATCTCGGCTCTCATTCCCAATCTGTCTACTAGGTCACTGGATATGAACGAATGTGAAGCCCTGGTATCAAACAAAACATGGACGAAAACATCTTTAATAGAAAGCATACATTGAATAACGACTCCCTTTTCCTTCTCCTTCGTCGAGGGAGCACTCGACAAAGTCGGGACAACGCCCAAAACGTATGCTTTCACAACCTGCTTATCCTTCACCGGTTCTGGACAATCCTTATTCAAACGTTAGGTTCATCATAATTGTAGCACCTCTTCTTCTCACTCAGTTTACAATCCTTAATTAAGTGACCCTTCTCCTTGCACCATAACAAGTAGGTTCCCACTTAGTTTTCTTCTGGCCATTTTTCCCTTAAGGCTACTTCCTCTTTCTATTCCATTTTTTCTTCCCTCCATCGCCTTGCTGCGGTTTTGGCTCATCCTTCTCAATAGAAACAACAACAGCTGTTCTAGCATTTGGATACAGATTCTCATGATGAAGAGCTTTCTCAACAAGCTTCTTGAATGGCTCATCTATGTGGTCTTTTAGGTTCTCTCCGAGATAATCATCTAGACCAATAATGAAATTCTCATTCTTTCTCAATGAAGTGTCGATGAATAACATTCTATTCTTCGATAAAGCATTAAAATCTGCAACATACTCGGAAACCGACATCTCTCTTTGCTTAAGATTGGCAAACTTCCTAAACAACACTGACTTCTGAGCAATTGAAATAAACTTCTCTTCAAACCTTGCTTTGAACTGGTCCCAAGTAAACCGATCTTCTGGAGTAGCAATGGTGATGACGTTCCACCAGTTCATAGCTCACCTTTGAAGTTGTATATATGCCAGCTTTATCTTTATTGCATTGTTCACTTCCATATCACTGATGCGCTCGCAGGTATCAAACCAATCCTGCACGTCTACGGATGACTATGTTCCATGGAATGGTTTTCCTCCCAGAGTAGAATAGTCTTTACTCAAGTTGGTGAAATCAGCCCTAGGCGCTTGCACGTAAGCACCTCCACAAACAGCCACACCATGGGCAATGGCTTGAACATTCCTCATCATAGTTGTCATCATAGCATTCAACACTACCTGAAAGTCAAGTGTAGTAGATCCTGACCCTGCTCCTTCCTCAACTCCCGAAGTAGAATCCTCATAGTATTTACTGTATGCCAGCTCATTCTTAATTTATAACAAGACTGATAGTCTTTCATAAAGAAAACTGTGTCATAGTGCCCGTCTGCATGCGACTTACTATATCATATATTACCATATAGATTTAAAAACCAAAATATACAAGTATGCACTCCCATATATATATATATATATATATATATATTCTGGATCCAGTCTAGGGTGTTAACCCTATCCTTATCTCAATAGAATCATAGCACTAACTTAGGTTAATCATGTAATCAAAGCTCTGATACTAAATGTTGTGATCGCTCTATACTACTGGCACCGATAATATCAAAATAGTGCGCTGCAACCATGCTCGGTTGGTATAGGACGATCATCAGGGTTGAAAATGGAACGAATATGGAATATAACCTGTCATATATCTCACAGCACATGGATAAATATAATATCATAGATATAACATGACATACAGTAATAACTATAAGGACAAATCATTAAAACACAGATCCACAGAGTTATATACAAAAGTAGTAGAGAAGTAAACTCGAAAATTGTCCCATAATAAGCAAATAAGTAGTCACTGCTAAGCTCCCCAGTGCTGCATAGTAGAATAAGCGTAGAAATCCATATAAGTGTATAATACGAGATAACTCCATCCAACTCATCCACTGCACAGCTATTGCATCACCTAGACCTATTATCTAGTCTACTCATTTAAGAGTATCCAAGATAATAATAAAAAATGCAAAAAACCTTAGGTCGGACAAATGTCTGGTGTGTGTGGTAAACGAATCTCAAAATACTAAGGAGGTAAATATGATAAAGAAGAGAGGTACATGAACCATACCTGACCTATCCCTGCAACTAAAGAGTTAGCATTTAACAACATAATATGATACTCCACAAATATCATAAAGGTACTCCATACAAATAAGGATATAATCTTTCCTGGTATTTCGATCTTTAATGCCTACTTTTAATGATATCTCTTAGCAATAAAGAAAGCAACCAAAGCACCCATCAAGCAACCCTCACTATCATTCAAAGTGTCCTAAATATCTGATAACTTATATGGCCTTTTTACTACCAGGGACTAATGGAAATCCCGGTTTTCAGTGCTATAGTATCATGTAACCCAAAGCTAAATATGTATCTCATAGCCCAATGTAATACACTAGACCCAAAGCCACCGGTCTAGGGTATTTTAGATCCACTCTATCGATCCATGGGAGTCCCCACTTATAATACACCTGCTTCGAGTACGACAAAAAGCACTCCGAGTATTAATGATTCCTTAGCACATACATCCGAGCCCTCCTTTGCTCCATTCAAATTCGAGCCCTTCCTTTGCTCAATCCAGTTTCCATTATTTGGAACCCTTTACATTCCCTATCCACGACTCCCTCCTCTATCGAGCTGCCATCTTTGGCACCTACTCCATTCACGAGTCACACACCGAAGATACATAGCTTTTATCATGTTGTTTGTAACGACCCAGAATTTTAGTTATTTGAATTTGGAATATTTAATCGATTTTAAATATTGAAATTTAATTTTATAAGTTAAATAACTTGAGTTTCAAACATAGCGATTTATTTGATAATTAAACTGTTGAATTTAATAATTGTAATTGTTTAAATAATTGAATCTGGGTTTTAAGTTGGATAAAAATGATTTCAAGGCTTATTTAAAGTTTATTTAATATGAATGAAGATAGTAAAACTTTTAATGTAAATTTGAAAGTGTTTAATTTGGTTTTTAAAATAACTCATTTCAATTAACATGTGAAAATAGCCTTCTAGGGCACTGTCTCGGATTTCGACGAAACTAGTGTTATTGGATCTGTAATAGTGAATTATTATATGCCGATGAAATTTGTGGTGATTGGACGTATCGTTTGGTCGTGCGAGATCGAAACGTGTATAAATTAATTTCCGAAATTTATATTATAACTGGGTTTAAAAAGCTATCTTCTGCATATGATCGAATTAGGTCTCGAGATTGGTTCCATTGCGTTCGGAATAGGGGTATAACATATGGAATGCCATGTGGCACGTCTCGTTTGGATTTTGAAATTTTTGGATGTTTTATAGCTTGATAATATATATATATATATATATATATATATAATAGGGCATAACCCTATCCTATTCTTGCCCATGCTCTCCACTATTCAGCCATACCACCACGTTTAAACCCATGCCTTCCTTCCCCTATTTATAAACGCGACCAATACAGAGAACATTTCAAAATTTTCAAATTTAAACCACCCAAAATCCTTCGGCCTTCATTGATTTGGACCGCTGCTTGCAAAATCTAGGGAAGTCATCAACTAGAAGAATGTCCGTGGTGGGATGACGAGGTGAATGACCTACGGGATCGTCGTCTATTGACGTGAGATGGCCAATAGGTGGGGATGATCGGCGAAAACGTTTTTGGCCGATTGCGGCATGTTCGGTGGGCTTAGGGCCGATGGGGTCTAAAGGAGAAATGTAGGGGGAGACGAGGGTGGGGCGTAGCCGGAGTTTGGTGGTGCTGCATGGCATTAGGCGGCGGCAATCACGAGTTGAACAGAAATCATTTGTTTGGATTCTCGTGCTAACGGCGATGAATTAGGTGATAGGACCACTCACATTTCGAAGCTTGTGGATGGGGCTACTCGTTGGTGAAGTACAGTGGCGCCTGGTGGCGGTGGAAGCGGCAGTGATGATTTGAAGAGGGTAGTCATTTTTTTGTTTGAACGAAAGATGGAGGAAGAAGGAGTAAAAATGTAATTAAATGTTAATTAAGTAATTAGTATATATTTTATATGATGTAATGTTGTACATCTTATAAAATTGATAACTCCTTCATACGAGGTCGGATTTGGACGCCGTTTGTTGCGTTGCGCTTGTATGGACATTCGCTTCGCAACGGAACATGTTTAGATGTATTAGTGTCGATTTTCGAGGGTTGAAAAACCCGGTCGTTACACTTGGTATCAAGTCTGATGGTTAAGCGAGAACCTTGGCTTTGGTGGGATAACTCATTAAGAGATAAGGTAATGGAATGCCTTATTATGAGTTTGAGTATGTATATATATGAGCGCGTATTTGTTAGTGATATAAAAATTGTTTTATATTATGTTTATTGGTCAGTTAAGTGGCTTATGGATTCTGGTCAATACGAGTAATTAACATTATTGATAGGAATCTCTAAACACTTGAACATCGCAATTCGTTATGGTATTGTTTTGAAATTGGGTAAGTGAAATAAATTTACCTCGCTTATATTTTATATATAAAGGAATAATTTTTCAGGAATTATTATCATATATATATATGGTATGTTAGTTGTTTGAGAGTGATAATATTTGATTATTATCATTTGTTGTTTGTTGTTTGTGATCGAATAAAAGTGTTATTATTATAATGCAAATAAGATAAACAATTAATAAAATGGTTTTATATAACCAAAGTGAAATTATATAAATATGATTAATAAAGCAGTTTATAAATTAGAAAGGATTTAAAATCAAGGAATTTGAGAATTTAGATCACATTGGTTTTGCAAATGGTGTTTAAAAGTTTTGGAAAATAATAATAATAATATTTGGAAAATATTTTTGAATGGAAATATTTCAAAATGGAATTTTAAAGGGATAGAAAGCACTGAACTCACTTCGGTCGCTGGAAAATAATTTCGATGATGACTGCAACATTATCGGCGTTCATTTTTGGGTTTCCAAGAGAGGAATTGCTACCATTGGAGTTTTGATATACCAAAGGGATTATGTATAAATATGATTTCAAAATAATTTGAAATAAGAACATGGTATATAAACTCTAAAAAAATTCATTGAGTATTTTATGGAAATGTGAGAAAATAAGTTTTATAACTTATAATTTCGAGAATTTATAAGTAAAACATAGTTTAAAACGGTTGAATATGAATGTTGAGAAAAGCAAAATTGAAATGAATCTTAACTAAAGTTAAATAAAATGAATTTTGAAAAAAATAGCTCGAGTTAGGCAAAATGAAATGATTTTTGAAAGGAAATTGATTGATATTTGAAATGGGTTAATGAAATAAGCTAATTAAATCAATTAGTGAATTGAATATGGTTTTGGAATGTTGGTTGATAGAATTGAACATTGAAATGAACAATGGTGTGAATTAATGAAAAAAGTTAAATGGAATTGAATTCGATTTGTAATGGATTAGTGAAATGGATATTGACTTAAGTTGTGCAGTGGTAGTAAACATAAGAAGTGTTGTATAAAATGTTTATAATAAACTTAAGAAAATTCGATGGAATGGTTCTTGAGTTATATTGGTATTGAAGGAATATACTAAGTAATAAGTGAATGTGAATAAAGCAACGTGAATAATTGAATGTAGATCAACTGAAGGTAAATAAAATGAATGAGGATAAAATGAATAAGAATGAAGTGAATGTGAATGTGAATAAAAGGGAATTTTGTATAGCTAAGAAATCAATTGTAATAATTACGTAAGTTATACGTATATTATTTTATTCGCATGACGG
Source organism: Allium fistulosum (assembly GCA_030737815.1). Taxonomy (NCBI): domain Eukaryota; kingdom Viridiplantae; phylum Streptophyta; class Magnoliopsida; order Asparagales; family Amaryllidaceae; genus Allium; species Allium fistulosum. The sequence continues at coordinate 180,572,964 of CM060905.1, read as the reverse complement.
TTCGATCGAAATTCGAGTACATAATTTCGAGATGATTTACATCGGTTCGAGGTTGGATTTTTCACTCGATTCTCGACGAGGAACACTGGATATGAATGTTTGATTGATTCTGGAATTCTCTATCATAGTATATGGCTATGTAAGGAGAATGGCAGTTTCCAATCAAGGAATCAGATCTGAGTCCGCACTAAAGTGGTCATGTGAATGATACTAGTTCGGAAGTTAAATTGTACGATCGAGCGAGCGATCAGATTTGATATTGTATACGGGTGATATATGTACATAGTAGGGCTTTAGTAAATTAAATGTTGAAAATTGAAAATGCAAAATAATATGATTTTTGACTATATGATTGGATATCATTGGTAAATAAGATGTAGGTATATAAAAGCAAGAGCAAGTTTGATGCCTTTGGTTTCATAAGTAAAATTTGGTTACCCGACAAAAAGGTACATGTTTATATTGTTGTTTGGTTTGATGGTTTTATGGTTGAGCCCCTTAGCTTTAGTTTTTTTGCTGGTTTGGGCCCATAGTGACGATTTGTAGTTGTTTTGATCGAGCCTCGCAAAGGAGGCACTGGTGAAATTTTCCATGAATTTAAGGTGTTAGAAAATTTTTGAGAAATTTTGAAATTTTTTTGATAACTAAAATTTGGTTTTGAGTTATAACCAGAAATGATTGAATGGGATGATATTAGTTGAAATCTATGAATGAATTTGGAAACTTAGTAAAAATAATAACAAAGTTTCAACGAGTTGATTTTTGGGAAAAGTTAAAGGCTTAAAAGGATTTGGTTGTGACGCCCCACCTCTATACTCACACTAGCCAAGGACACTACGGGGTAATGCCGTCAACTAGCATGAAGAATAAGGCTGTTGAGGAGCGACCATCTGTGTAATTGCTTTGTGCGAGTACCGATATGTCAGATAGTATGACATGCATTTCATTTCAAGAGGAAATCCGACATATCAGATACAAACTCAAAGCTACCACACAGTGGCTATGTGGCCTTTGGAAACAAATATAGAAATAAGCATAACACAAATCAGTCATAGATATTCATATCTCTAAGGCGGAAACAGATATGAATATAACACATAGAAGTGTACATAAAAGTAGTGGTCATATAAGATCCACTACATCACAAAAGAGTAGGTACAAGTGCTAAACAAAAGAATATGTATACATCAAGGAGTCTCTATCTCGAATGTATAAAAACAAAAAATACTAAGCTAAAGTAGTTAGCCAAAAGTCAGAAGCTAGTCCCAGATAATAAGTCAAGTGGAAGCACCTGAAACACCTCGGTCTGACCCGAGTATTATTTAAGAAGAAAAATAATAAATGGATCAGTCTAGCTATAAATATCATATAAGATGAGATAGGATAAGAGATATGACAAAAATATATGATAACAATAATGTCATACTTAAACAAGTATATATTTAATAACAATGAAAATCATACAATATCTCGAATCTCCTCAAATATCCAAAAAGAATTCACATTCTTTAGCTTATTCACCAAACCTCAAATATTGACAAAACATATCAATGCAAATCACAAAAATTGGTGAAGCACAAATTGCAGAAATCAATAATTAGGAATCCAGAAAACACAAAGGGGGAGGCCTATCACAAACGGGAGCATGAAAACTCACCAACAAGTGTATTACAAACGGGTCGCTATCCCATGAACCGAACATTGACGCACCTAAAAAGATACGCCCCATGCACAGTCGAACATCGACGCACCTAAAAAGATACACCCCATGCCTAGTCGAACATCGACGCACCTAAAAAGATACGCCCCATGCCTAGTCGAACATCGACGCACCTAAAAAGATACGCCCTATGCCTAGTCGAACATCGACGCACCTAAAAAGATACGCCCCATGCCTAGTCGAACATCGACGCACCTAAGAAGATACGCCCCATGCCTAGTCGAACATCGACACACCTAAAAAGATACGCCCCATGCCTAGTCGAACATCGACGCACCTAAAAAGATATGCCCCATGCACTGACTTATCGAGCCGATTGCTCCACGAACGGTCCAAAGACCATGGGTCGCTAGCCCATAAAAGTGAATCGAAGCTAACGGGGTACAGTCCCCCACGCGGACAAAGAGACATCACACATCGCTAGTCTAAATCACCAAAGGATCATCATTGATCGATAAGTGTAAATTACACTAAGCTAGTAAATAAATGAGTTTAGCTTCATGTCCCATATGAAAGTATGCTATGGATCGTGAAATATAGAATGTATTATAATCTAAACGCAGAAACAGATAATAATAGTAAAGTAAATAAGAATAAGCACACCAGGAGTTTTTATACTGGTTCGAACTTCCCGTTCTACGTGCAGTCCCAGACTTCCCTCTGGAATTTAAACTTAATAACCCCTCACTTAACCCGGAGGAATAGGTATACAACACCTGAGCAGCCGAACATGATTTTTTCGCCTCAAACAGCCGAAAGAGGACTTTTACCGTCGGAACAACCGAACAGGACTTTTACTAGTATAAAAAAATAGTTGACAATTCTGTTTTGAATAACACTGATATGTCTTTAAGTGTACAACCTTCCTATAAACAAATCCTCAAGTATATATTATGTGTGTGAAGATATGAAAGGAAGATATTGCTTAGAATCAAAGAATATATTGATTAGTTCAGAGATTCAAGCAATATAAAGATTGTGATTGATTTTAGAATGCAGGGATAGATAGTAGAGAGTATGGTCAGAAAACAAAATAATATTCGGTGATTTGAGAAGTGATTCTAATGTGTTTATATAGTAGACAAACAGCTACAACTATTTACGAAGAGTTTTGATCAAAAGATGCAGCCATATCTCTTTAATTTGGATCGTAACTCTTCGCAAATGGAAGTGTCTCTTTAGGAAAAATAGCCGTTAGAGTCGTTCAGTCGACTGAGCAAAAACGACCAGTCAACTGAATATTTAAAGATGGTGTAAAACAGAGTGTATCTGTGCAACTGAACAGGTTCAATTGACTGGTCGTTTTCGGTCAGTTGACTGACCTGGTTGTCAGTGCACAGTTTACACCTTTTTTAAAGAATTTAGACTTTAGAGCTATTTTGAGTATGTGTAACCTACTTGAGGATAGATTTTAACAATTATAAACCATATCTAAGACTAAATAAACATACTATACTCAGATTTGTAGTCTCATCTCCTTTGTAGTATAATAGCTTGCATATCTCATTCTCTTTTTGTCGCTTGATCGTATAGTCTCATTACTGATTATTTAAGCTTTTTGTCATGAATCAAAACTCATGATTCAACACCATAACCACTGGCTTAACTTAAATATTTACGAACAAATTGTAGATTTCCACTCGAAAATTGTCACAAGAGTTCAATCGAACAAGTCCAAGAATTAACCGACGAAGTAAACGCAAGCGTTTCATACCACTTGTTTTGCTAAGCCGTTTAATTAGATTTCTCATACGAATGAGGTAAAGGTTTGTATATACTAATAGATTGGAAAATGGTTTAAAAACAAGCTTTGTATTAAAAATAACGTTGAAATCATTTTTGTGAAAGAGTTTGAGTATTTACTACTAGTATAGAAACCTTTGTATTTAAAAGTGACAAATCACAGAAATGATTGTAAAAACAATCTATCACCAAAAATCCACATTCAACGACGTGAATTCAAACCATAAAAATCGATATCAAATCCATCAAATGGATATTCACAAAAATCCAGAAAAGAAGTCATCAAAGTCGATAATAAATGACAACAACCAATCGGATCAACAAAAATCAATAAAAATTGGAAATCCAATCAAAAATAGCCAAAATAGGCAAAATTGGCAGTTCCAGACGTCTAGGGGTTCATCCAGACATCTGGATTTGGGTTTTGGAAATATTCTAAAAACTTACTAGATGTCTGGACTCTAACCAGACGTCTGAAAACTAACCAGACGTCTGGTAGGTTTGGACCAGACGTTTGGTCCAAGTCTCTGCCATTTTTTTCTTTTCTACCGTATATTTTTTTATCTGCTGCCCTAACCAGATGTCTGGACCTTCCAACCAGACGTCTGGTTGCCTTTTCTGGGCAACATTTTGCCTAGGCCATGATGGCCAAAACGATTCGGGAGCGATCGGACGAGCAACAAAGACTAGGGATTTATGCCCAGCGACAACCTAGCCTTATAGGCTCTTCGATACACCCCAAATATCATGTCCAAACATCCATAGTAGGATTTTCATAAAATTGGACTTCAAAAACCAAAAATTGGAAAATTCACCAAATCAATTCAAATCAAAAGCAAATGAACATGAATAGATGTTAGGAATTCATACCTAACAACAATGAAAGTTATAGACGTAGATGTGAGTTCAAAAACTCACCTTTAAACCCAAAAACAAGAATTGAGAAGCTCTAAAACAAAGGAAAGATCAACCACTCTTCAACTTCAACTCAAGAAGCTCCAATCTAAGCTCATAAGCAAATATTTCCTAAGTTAGGGTTTAGGAACTTCTGAAAATTGAAGAGAGATTGAGATGGAGAAGATGAAGAGGATGCTTACCTAAGCTTCTCTTTGATTTCTAGAACTTGAATTTGAATTCCTAAGAGAAACCAGGGCTTAGGAATTTTAATTTCCTCTTCCCACCATTCTTTCTAAGGCTTAAGAGTGTTAGGAAGTGTTATGAATGAATGAAGAGGAGTGGAGTGGGAGTTGTTATTGTAGAGGAGTTGGGGTTACATTGTTAGGTTAGTGGGCTGAAACCCAAACCCAAAGCCCAATAGAAAATAGCAAAATTCTACTCAACTCCAAACATATCGATGTTTATACTCAAAAAGGTCGCAAACGCCATTTTGGACTCAATGGAAGTGGTCTCGAATCCGGATTCGACCGTTTACAAAAAGTCACGTTTTGGACTTTTAAATTCAACTAACGATGCTATATTTAAATAAAACATTTAAATATACAATCATTAAATATGAGGGTTGTTACATTGGTAATCTTTTCAACTAATAGGATTTGAAAAGTTAGTAGTTTGGGGCATTTTTCTTACCTTGGCAATTTCAGGGATGAAATTCTTTTAAAGGAGGAAGAATGTAACTACCCAAAATTTAGTTATTTGAATTGGAATATTTAATTGATTTTAAATATTGAAAATTTAATTTTATAAGTTAAATAACTTGAGCTTCAAATATAGTGATTTGTTTGATAATTAAATTGTTGAATTTAATAATTGTAACTGTTTAAATAATTGAATCTTGGGTTTTAAGTTGGATAAAAATAATTTCAAGGCTTATTTAAAGTTTATTTAATAAGAATGATGATAGTAAAACTTTTAATGTAAATTTAAAAGTGTTTAATTTGGTTTTAAAAAAGTTCATTTCAATGAACATGTGAAAATAGCGTTCCATGGCACTGTCTCGGATTTTGATGAAACCAGTGTTATTGGATCCATAATAGTGAATTATTATATGCCGATGAAATTTGTGGTGATTGGACGCATCGTTTGGTCGTGCGAGATCGAAACGCGTATAAATTAATTTTAGATATTAATATTATAACTGGTTTGAAAAGCAATCTTCTGCATATGATCGAATTAGCTCCATTGCGTTCGAAATAGGGACATAACATATAGAACGCCATGCGGCACATCTCGTTTGGAGTTCAAAATTTTCGAATGCTTTTAAGCTTGATATAATATATATATATATATATATATATATATATATATATAATAGGCCATAACCCTATCATATTCTTGTCCATGCTCTCCACTATTTAGCCATACCACCACGCTGAGACCCATGCCTTCCTTCCCCTATTTATAAACGCGACCAATACAGAGAACATTTCAAAATTTTCAAATTTAAACCACCCCACAATCCTACGGCCTTCATTGATTTGGACCGCTGCAAGCAAAATCTGGTGAAGTCATCAACTAGAAGAATGTCCGCGGTGGGATGACGAGGCGAATGATCGATGGGATCGTCGCCTAACGACACGAGATGGTCAAGAAGTGGAGGTGGTCGGCGAAAACGTTTTGGGCTGACTACGGCGTTTCGGTGGGATTAGGGGCGATGGTGTCTAAAGGAGAAAAGTAGGGGAGACGAGGGCGAGGCACGGACGAAGTTTGGTGGCGCGGCGTGTCCTGAGTCGACTGTAATCACGAGTTGAACGAAAATCGTTCGTTTGGATTTTCATGCTAACGGCGGCGAATTAGGTGATGGGACCACTCACGTTTGGATGCTTGTGGATTGGGCTACTCATGGACGAAGTACAGTGGCGCCTGATGGCCGATGGAAGCGGCGGCGATGAGTTGAAGAGGGCGGCCGTGTTTTTTGTTTGAACGAAAGATGGAGGAAGAAAGAGTAAAAATGTAATTGAATGTTAATTAAGTAATTAGTATATATTTTATATTATGTAATGTTGTAAATCTTATAAAATTGATAACTCTTTCATATGAGGTCAGATTTGGACGCCATTAATTGCATTACACTCATATGGATGTTTGCGTCACAATGGAACATGTTGGACCACAGTTGAGATTTGGGCTAAAATCGAATGTCGTTCGATTTTAGTTCCAAATCTGAATGCCTTGGCGGCAGCAGAAAATTTCTATGAGTTAAACTCACCTTTTTGGTTAACTAGTATGATATGTAGTTGATAAAAATTATTGAGTGATTGTCCGAATGATTTACTATTTTATATTGTTGGTTTGGATATATTCCCGCCCCTGGAGCGGATGAGACCCTATTTTGTTCCCGTGTAAGAGTGGATGACCCTTTGTATACGAATCCCGCCTCGAAGTGGTTGATTTATATTTTATGATTATATACTATTGTGATGCAGGGAAATAGGTTGGAGGGATCCTGTAACAACCCGCCTTTTTCGATAGTTTAAGTCAACAATAAATCACACATGTCTAACTCAAACTATTCAAAAGACAGATTATTAATGGGATTGTACAAATGAAATAAGATTCAAAAGAACAAAAAACAGAATCCCACAGCGGAAGGATAAAGTATAATACACAAAATAAATACATAAATAGTTCATGAAACTATTTTTCAACAAAATCAGAATTTACATTTTTTTTCAGGCAGAATAGACAATTGCTATAATAGTAGTAGATACAGTCCTCAACTCCGTCTTCGTCTTCAGAAATAAGTGTCTTCGCTAAACTGAAATACTCGGTCTGACCCGAGCGTAAAGTAAAACAAAAACACTCGAGTCAGGACTAACATTCTTATGTGAGTAAGTCAACTCAAGTGAAATGTACAAATAACTTAATAAGTGAAATGCTTAGGTTTAAATAGACATCATCTTTCACATTATAAATCGGTTCAGTACAAATACTGACTTTCATGTTCGTTTCCAACCGATTCACTATTAAATTCAACTTTACATTTCAATTTTTCACTTAAAGCTATTAAGTTAAAATCAAACAACAAGTTTATATCTAAAAATCCAATTAAAACTTTCGTTAAATCAATTAAATTTTAATTTCATAATTTCAAGTCCAAACATAAATTTAAACTTACAATATTCCAATTTTATTTCTAAATCAGTTTATTTAAACCCAAAGTGGTTTTATATTGGGTATATATCATTTTAACCCAAAGTTATTTTGCTAACTATAGGGGACCTTGGAGTGTTCGAACAATAATAAAATAAATTACATAACATGTCAATGACCAACATGGGTGCATAATTAACAATTTAATACATAGACATGCTTAACTAACATATCACATGTGTCACATATCATAAACAACATAAGTGAATATTTCAAATTCTAACATGCCATACACTAACATAACATATAAATATATAATATGACATATATACAAGGAACTTGCAACGTGATTTACAATAAAATAACATGGCATATCGTTTTTCCCAAACATAACACATTATTTCCACATAGCATAGGTGGCATATTATTAACGTAGCATGTGCAACATATGATTTTATTAACCTAACACCGTGTTTTTTTTCAACATAGCATATGTGACATATTTCAACATGGCATATATAAAAAAAATTCTAACATAACACATTTTCTAACATATCATATGTGACATACTTAACATACATATGTGACAATTAATCAAATCAACATAACGTACTATTTGTGACATATAAAATAACACATGCATGTGAATATTATAACACAAATTCAAGGGAACATAACAACATATATCACACATTCCTATCTAAAGCATACATTTCTCATAACATTTCAATCGATTTTTATTTACCTAACAATAAAAATGTTAATCATGAGTGATTGCTCACCTTTCGATGTTAGAGAGTTTTTGGCAACATAAATAGATAGATCCAAGTTGAAATCCAAACACGACAAGCTAATCAATCCTATCCAAAGCAACAATCCAAAAGCAAAGCAAAACGCGATAACGCAAATCGAACAAATTGTGTGTTTTTTTATAAAATAGAGGAGGAGAGAGGAGATGGTCGGAATTGGTGGTGGAGGGCGGCGACAAGGGGAGAGAGGATGGAAGGGTTTTGAAGAGAGGAGGGATGTAGTTTGGGGATTTGTGATTTTGGAGTTTTTGAGTTCTGTAGATTTGAGGAAAAAGAAGGAGAGTACGTAGAAAGTTTCTCAATAAGAAAAAAAATCTATAGGTACTTGTTTAATCAGATAGGAAACAAAAGGTCAATAGGTGGGAAAATGAAGGGTCCAAAGTCTCTTAGGGTTCCTAGGGTGTCTTGGTTTACTAAGGAGCCCATTAGACCAAACAAGCCCAATAAGACTTAGCCAAAAACACAAATATACACTGCAAAATTATGTTAATTTTTCATGGTAATTTATATTTTTAGAGCAATAGGAATTCGATTTTGACAAAACAAATAATGGAGAGGAGATTAGAATTCAGTCTAGTATCATATAAAAAGAATAAAATTTTAAAATTCAAACCTAAATTTTCCAACCAAAAGTCAAACTTTGACTAAGTTTGACCAAAATTTGAAATTTCACAAAGAAATTTTATCTATTAAATTTGGTCAAATAAAACACTCAACATCACAAATTCAATTTTTTTTTCAATTTTTTTTATTTGAATTCAAAATACTACCATTTTAAAGTTGTTAAAAGTTACGGATCATTACACTTTATCTTAATTAAAAGATGTAATATCAATTAATGCAATATCAATTTGTTTCCCCTTATCATATTTAAAAGGTTAAATGCCAATCAATTCAATATACATATTTCGAATTAAATGATGGTTATAAATTTCTAATTTATTGTTACTAACATATTTGTAACTTCTATTGTCGTTATTAAACAGTTGTAACGTTCATTGCATTAACAAAAGACATCCATCACTAACCAATTAATTGTTTTACCTCATTCCATTATTTGAAATCAACTTGGTATGTTACCTGACGCAGCCAAAGAAGCGAATTCGACGATGTAAATCGAATCCGTCCAGGATCTCACACGATTAGCGGAAATAATCGGTGAATCGATGATAAAATCGATGAAATGATACAATGATGAATTGATGGATTGAAGATACCCAAGATAAATGCCCAAATCCGTTGATCTCACGACATACCGGATTCTAGCTATCTTCGTCACGTTGATCGCGCACGATGCCGTGAAAGAAGATCTACAATTCTTCAAACGTTGATCAAGCGCACTTGATTCCGTGAATTGGCTTCAACAATCGTTGATTCGAGCGCACTCGAATGCCGAAGGTGGAGATAGGAGATAACACTCAACTACCAATTTCAAAGAGGCACAAAGCACTCAAACAAAGTTTTATTCAAAATCAACTCACTCTTACAAATGACACGACTCGCCTATTTATAGGCTTACAACACAACACAACACTTACATCACAAAGCACAACACATTACAAGGCCATCACGACCTAACATATTTACACATGACCGACCTAACATAGGTCGTTAATGACTTAAAGACAACGCGACTCAACACATACGCGACTTAACGCTTACAACATGGACGACTTACGACTTAACATATGTACAAGTTACAACATATTACAACACTAAGCGACTTAACCTCAACATACGAGTTACGACCTAACACCTGAAACGACCTAACCAACCCAGCAACAGGAACTCTTCACGCGACCTATCATTTGAGCGACCTAAGCTCTGGAGCGGCATAATGAAACAGCTTCTCTTCAGTGAGCGACCTAAATTCCGTAGCGGCATAAGAAGAGACGCGGCATAAGGTCGAGCGACCTAACTTCAGAAGCGGTTTAAACTTGAACGACCTAGAGACAGAATTTGCTTTCATTATGTATTGGGAGTTAGGTCGTTCGCGACCTACATTGGAGCGACTTAAAGCTTCTCTTTACCATCATTAGGTCGCTGGAGCGACTTATCCATTCATTAGGTCGCAACACGCTGGTTCGTAGCGACCTAAGATAAGGTGGCTTCCTGCTAGGTCGTTGGCGACCTAAGGCATATGACTCAGCACAGTTTATTACATCCCTTTGTATCTCGTTAGCTCGTAATTTATTAGGTCATTTGCGACCTAAGATTCGCGACTTATGGGATTTCATGAATTCTGGAGCAGCTTCGATCTCATGACCATGGTGCGCTGCATCATACTCCCCTGGTTGACAGAAATTCGTCCTCGAATTTACAGTTTCTTCTTCTTCGACCAGCTTATTCTCGTGAAACGGCACCAAGTGTTTGACATTGACAATGTTAGCAATAGGAAAGTGTTCCGACAAACTCAATTTATAAACATTCTAATTAATTTCCTTCACAATTTCCAAACGACCCATCCCTCCAACATCTAGCTTGTTGTAAGTACCAACAAGAAATCGTTCAACCATCAAGTAGATAGATTCGTTGCCACTTTGCGTCTTCATCAAACCCAATACAGAGTCCATACTTACCTCCACCCATAATCTAGTATGTATAGGTAATGACATACATAATCCTAACTTCGTCGCGGTTTCTTTTGAAATTTGATAATTATGGCTCCTCTGAACAAACCTTTCAACCTCCTTCCTTATTGACAAGACGTTGCAATCAACTGCAGGGTACGATCACAGTCCTCGTGTCTTTCTACATGTAAGTCTTTGATAACTCTTATTCGCCAATTGCCATTAGGAGTATACAATTGCCTTCCTTCGAACAGAAACCCATCAACCTGTCTTCTCAACTCTACCTGCTCTGTCGGACCCATATGATTACGTGGCATATGCGGTACAATAGCACCTGGCACTATATCAACATGATGTTGTACGTCCCTCAGTGGCAGTAATTCCTTGGACAACTTTGCAGGATCTACATCTTCACATTCATTCACCACTGGCTTAACTTCTTCGAGAATTTCAACACTTTCACTGGTTTCATTTTCATTCAACAGGAATACTTCCACTCTATCCTCCACTTCTTTAACACACTCTTCTGTAGATAATAGACTAATCGAATCCACCTCCTTCACCAACAAATTACCCTCTTCATCTCCTGACTTACTTTCTTCATCCTCATCCAACTTTGCTGATTGTGAATTTTAAACCTCATTTTCATCAGATTTCGTTGGTTGAAAATCATTAACTTCATCTTTATCAAACTTTGGTGGTTGAAAACAATTGAATTCATCTTCCTCATCAACAAGTTCCTTTAAAGTCAACAAAGTCTTTAGTTCCTCGATTTCCTCCAATTTGTTTTCACTTTGTTGTCGTCTTTTAGGAACTAACGTGATTCGTGTACCCTCGAACATAAAACTGTAGCTATTGGTTCGACCATCATGTTGCACAGCTCTATCATATTGCCATGGTCTCCCCAACAACAGATGGCATACATCCATATCAACCACATCACACCAAATTTCGTCTTTGTATTTCTTCCCAATGGAAAATTTAACACAAGCTCTTCGATTAACCTTCACTTCCCCTCCTTTCCTCAACCAAGCTAATTTGTAGGGGTTTGGATGCTTCTCTGTTTTCAATGACAACTTCTTTACAGCTTCTGAAGAAATGATATTATCACAGCTTCCTGCATCGATGACAAATTTACAAACCTTCCCCAGAACAGTGCATGTTGACTGAAAAATATTGCTCCTCAACCAATTAGAATCATCCTCTTACTTTGGTGTTAAACAAGATCTCCTCACCAACAAACTACAACCCTCATCTCCTGTCAATAATTCTTCTTCTTCAGCTGGTAGTGAATTGACACACTCTACCTCTGCATCTTCATTCTCAATCTCCGCAATCATTGCTCGCTTCTTGGGCTTTGTACATTCGTTGCTTTTACGGCCCAACTCTTGACAATTAAAGCATTTGAGACTACTATTGACCTTTGCTTTGTTGGCTTCATTCACAATCGACTTACTGACGACTTTGGAAACATCCACACTGCTACTAACATCCTTGTTCTGGTTGTTGGAATTCGTAAACACACCACCTCCTCGTCTCCTTTGCTTTTCCCATGCTAGGGCCTTTTGGTGTGCTTCAGCAACAGACATTGGATTAAACATATTAACCATGTCTTGAATCTGTGTTCGCAACCCTCCAACATATCTAGCTGTTAGCTGTTCCTCTGTTTCCATAATATCATTCCGAGCAATCAATTGATAAAATTCATCTGCATAATCATTCACTGATCTCGCCCCTTGTCTTAGGTTCTGCAAACGTTGATACATAAGGGATTGATAAGTGTATGGCAAGAAAGTTGCTTTCATCATCTTTCTCATTTTCTCCCAAGTAACAACTTTAGATTTTCCCATTCTCTCCCGTGTTAGCTTAGTTTGTTGCCACCAAGCCATAGCTCTCCCTCTTAATCTCGTAGCAACCAACTTCACACTTCGATCCTCGGGAACTTCTTTGAAGTCAAAAATTTCCTCAACATTTGAAACCCAATCCAAAAATTCCTCCGCTACCATTCCACCTTTGAATTCTGGAATTTCAGTTTTCATCCCCGACTCCCATCGTCGATCATCTTCTACATCCCGATATGCATTTCGTACTTGGTCTCGATCTCGATAATGAATATTACTTCTATCACTCTCTTCATCATAATCACGTGTACTTCGGTATCGATCTCGACCATCAACATCTCTATGATCACGCATATCTCTTCGACTATGTCTTTCAGCATCACGATATGGCTCATATTCATACTCCCGTGGAGTTCTTCTCTCTTCACTTCTATGCTCATGAGGTTCTTGTCTCAATGAAACTGAAGATTCTCTTCTTTCTCGGTAAGATTGCGGCGACACCCTCCTCGCTTCCGTAACCGATGGCGAAACTCTGTTTCCTCCATGGTTCGAGACTGGCGACCTTCTCCTTTGACCTTGATTCATGTCATTCATCAGTTTCTCTAACTTCCCAATACCTTCATCAAACTTTTCATTGATGCGTTGTTCCATTTGCTCGGCTTCTTCTCTTCTATACAACGCTTCAACATTCTGATGGCGAATAGCTCTTCTCGGCGGCATTGTCAAAACTTCACAAAAATTAACTCTCGGCTTGAACTTCAAATTGAACTTCGCACTTCAACTTAGCTCGGCTTTGACTCTTGGCCTTGAACAACAAAGTGATGCACGGCCTTGACTCTTCAACACAAAGTGATGCACAACTTCAACTTCTAGCCCTCGGCTTTAACTCTTCAAACTCTTCTCCTTGGCTCCAAGACTCGGCTTAGCTATGATTGGCTAAGTCTAGCTCTGATACCAAATGACGCAGCGACAAATAACAGAAATGAATACAACGATGAAAGTAGCAATCGGTGGATTGAAAATACCAAACGCCCAAATCAGTTGATCTCAAAGATACCGGATTCTAGCTATCTTCGTCACGTTGATCGCGCACGATGCCGTGAAAGAAGATCTACAATTCTTCGAACGTTGATCAAGCGCACTTGATTCCGTGAATTGGCTTCAACAATCGTTGATTCGAGCGCACTCGAATGTCGAAGGTGGAGATAGGAGATAACACTCAACTACCAATTTCAAAGAGGCACAAAGCACTCAAACAAAGTTTTATTCAAAATCAACTCACTCTTACAAATGACACGACTCGCCTATTTATAGGCTTACAACACAACACAACACTTACATCACAAAGCACAACTCATTACAAGGCCATCACGACCTAACATATTTACACATGACCGACCTAACATAGGTCGTTAACGACTTAAAGACAACGCGACTCAACACATACGTGACTTAACGCTTACAACATTGACGACTTACGACTTAACATATGTACAAGTTACAACATATTACAACACTAAGCGACTTAACCTCAACATACGAGTTACGACCTAACACCTGAAACGACCTAACCAACCCAGCAACATGAACTCTTCACACGACCTATCATTTGAGCGACCTAAGCTCTGGAGCGGCATAATGAAACAGATTCTCTTCAGTGAGCGACCTAAATTCCGTAGTGGCATAAGAAGAGACGCGGCATAAGGTCGAGCGACCTAACTTCAGAAGCGGTTTAAACTTGAACGACCTAGAGACAGAATTTGCTTTCATTATGTGTTGGGAGTTAGGTCGTTTGCGACCTACATTGGAGCGACTTAAAGCTTCTCTTTACCATCATTAGGTCGCTGGAGCGACTTATCCATTCATTAGGTCGCAACACGCTGGTTCGTAGCGACCTAAGATAAGGTGGCTTCCTGCTAGGTCGTTGGCGACCTAAGGCATATGACTCAGCACAGTTTATTACATCCCTTTGTATCTCGTTAGCTCGTAATTTATTAGGTCATTTGCGACCTAAGATTCGTGACTTATGGGATTTCATGAATTCTGGAGCAGCTTCGATCTCGTGACCATGGTGCGCTGCATCATTACCATTTAAATCACGCATTTTATTTTCCTTAAATAAATATGCATTTTATCATTGCTTACAATTTCCTTTATTATTCAATTCATGCCATTAACTACACATCCAATTCTCATCCAATTACATTCAAACCTATGTTATCATCCTTATTATTCAATCAACAATACCCTATGAATTATATTAACACAAGTTTACATTTAATAACATTTATTATTTTACCGTTAACATCTTTTACCATATTAACTGCAATAATTAATTACATAAATTTTCGTTGATTTCCTAATTAATTCTAAACATATTAAATAATGAGATGATAAATGAACAATCGTTACTTTTAAATAATTTTATCACATTCATAAATTTATTGTTTACAAACAAAAGTTATGACTACTTACCACATCACTGATTTCATATTTTATATTAACCAATTTCAATCAATTACATACAATCTCACCATTACATACATCATTTAATTTATTTCATCATTTACAATTATAACCAAATTGACCTAAAATTTATTTCAATTGATTGAAATTACATTAAATAGTTATCAATGCATTCAAATAACATTATTAAATCATATTCTAATTATTTCCTCAATAGTAAATCATAAATTTTAATTTCTCACAATATTAAATTTCAAAATCTTATTTAATTTAATAGTTTTAATTATCAAAATTTACGGGTTGTTACATATCCAACAGGATTCCTCACCACTGTTGATTTTATTTACATATATATGTGCCCCCTTTTTGTCTGTTGAATCATCGATGTCGGTGATTGTGTCCCATCCTGTAATCCATTAACTCTTATGTACATTTCTATGTTAGCTAGCTTGGCCTATTTTTTTGGCCACCGGTTGGGCTTGTCAACCGAACCTTATTTCATATTATTCTACTATTATTATTAACCAGCTGTGTAGTTTATCACTACACAACCGTCTTTCTCAAAAAAAAATATATGTGCTAATATATATGAGCTGTGATGCAGGGGGACAGGTCAGAGGTATCTAACGAGATTCCTCGCTAGTGTTGGATTATTTCAATAATATCCCTTTTATATGAATTATTGAATGATGAACCTGATTGTGGACGCTCTGGTTATAATATTGTTATATGTTTGAAAACTGAAACCCAGTAGTTGTAGAAAATCAATATCGATATTAGTTGAGCGTTGGCAGCTATTGGCCTTAAATTAGCGTTTTCAAATACTATAAATTTCCATTGAGTTGGAATAGGTTTGTGAGACAGAAAATGATTTTAAATTCGAAACTAGGTTTCGGAAATATATTGCTTTAAAGACTATTTATTTATATTTAATATTGTTTTTAAAAATATTTATTTGTATTTAATATCGTTTTGAAGTTATTGATCTATATTTCATGCTGTTAAAAGTTATTTATAAATATTTTATATCACTAGAAAGTTAATTATTTGAAATAAATATGTCTTGAACTTTATAATAAGGGTTTATTAATAATTTTTTGAAAATGAGTTATTATTATTTATAAAATTGGTAAAGATTAATTATTATTATTTATTTAACGATATTTTGAAATTACTAATTAATATTTTTAAGATGTTTAAAAGTTAATAATTTCCATTTATTTATAATGTTAATAATTATTATTATATAATGATGTTTGAAGTAAAAGGTTTTTAATTCTTTAATAAATGTTTTCGAGACCCATAAATAGAGTTGTAAGACTTGGATTTTATAAAGGGAGTTTATAAAATGGTTTGAAGACTTATGGAATGATTTTTTCAAGGTTAAATAGTTTTATAAATGGTTAGATATTTATAAAACGAGTTTAAGAAATGGGTGCATAGATTTGTAAGAGGCTGTTTTAAATGGTAACTTGCTATG
Source organism: Allium fistulosum (assembly GCA_030737815.1). Taxonomy (NCBI): domain Eukaryota; kingdom Viridiplantae; phylum Streptophyta; class Magnoliopsida; order Asparagales; family Amaryllidaceae; genus Allium; species Allium fistulosum. The sequence goes on along the minus strand of CM060905.1, from coordinate 180,556,285 downwards.
TAACAAGTATTTGTTGATGGAATTGTTTTGTTAAAGAGTGTTTTGGAAAATAAATTGGTTTATGGATTTATAAATGGATTTATAAATGATTTTAGAAAATGTACAAAAAGAATTTATAAGTGATTAAATTTTATATAAGAGTTTATAAATGATTTTCAGAGATTATCAAATGGTTTATAAATGGTTTTAGAGAATTATAAGGAATTCATAAATGATTTGAGAATCGAATAAAAAGAAATTCTTTCTTAATTTTGTAAATATACCTATACCGTTGAGATAAGTATAAGTGCATTTTCTAAGATGCGAGGTGTAATGTGTGTGAATATACTTATACCTTTGAGATGAGTATATGAAAAAATTTCTAATTATTGAAAATATAGGAATTTGCAGATATACCTTTGTAAAAGTATTTATATACAAGTAATTTACAAAGTAATTTTAATAAATGAAAGATTTATTAAAGTAGGCTAGTGGTTACTTATGTGCTTAACCTACGTTGGGTTTCCCCTACAGAATAAATCCCTGATTTGGATGTTTTTTTATTTGATAGTTAAATAACCGACTATCAAATGTTGGCCTAAATATGTAATCCTTCATAATTTTAGTGGTATGAAAATATTCCTAATTAAGACTAAAGGATTTTAACTCTAGAAATATCTAGGAGAAACATGTGAATTATATGGTACAGTTACCACCGGTGGTGCTATACTATATGTATAAACTCGTTTTATTCTTCTAGGACAAATGATGAGGAGATCCGTCGCCTTAAACGGTTAGGGAGTGATCCCCGCTCTTGTGTTGTCTGATTCTTTCCTATAGAACCGGTTTTGAGCATTTCGAAAAATCAACGATTGGTTTTTATAGCTCCAAGGAAGTGGAAAAGTGTACTCGTAAGAGATGACTCGAAGACCGTGACCACTCCGAAACCATATATGGTTCTATGGATGAGTTTTGTGACATATATTGGTTGGAATTCATGTGTAGTTCCGAGACACGTTGGGGTATAGTAATCCATGTGGAATTTCGTGATCTATTTAGGTGGTGGTGCGTGAGCTGGAACGCTAGACGTAGCCTCATCAGCGATAATGACTAAAACCAGAGATATGAGGCATAACCAGTAGGGTTGGAAAACCCATAGGGTCTAGTCGGCTCTACCTAGATATTACCTACAGTTGTTATGCATGCATGGGGCGATGCACTCGGTCTTAGCGAGACTAGTTATGCTTTTCCTTTGGTACATCACTAGGGATGTATGCTACTTCGAAAGGATAACTCCGATCCTTGTGTAGAAGGAGCGTTCTCAAAGTACCGAGGGGCCCTCCATGGAATCCTACACAATTAGCGAACGAGCCTTATCAGTTTTTTATTATATACCTAGTATTATTGTGATGTACACTCACGAGCATCACAGTTACTTAACTATTATTATTTTCACCCTTAGAGATTATTATAATATCGATGGATTTTCTATAGAAATGGTTTGGTTATCGTAAGGTAAAAACCCATCTGTGTTTATGTGCGGCTTGGTCTTACGAGATACCTTTAATTTCAAAGGTTTTTATTACTTTAAATCCAGTTGAGTATGTTTCTCATGTTGGTTTTCCAAACTGACTCAGGTGTTATTTTATTATAATGCCCGGGTCTGATCAAAGCATATTTACATATTTTAGTTGGATGCTTTGGAGCCAAAGGAGACGAGTTGGGGCCCTAGAGACGTATTCACATATATGGTTATTTTCCACTGCATTCATTGTTGTAATTATCAACAATTGTAATGACAGTTTGTCATAAATGTCCAGGTTGAAGTAGGTTAGTATACTCTAAACGATGTCTGTATATACATATATTACAGTTTCTTCTTGTGTAAAGATTTATTGTATAGATTATTCGTTCCACTGTGAGATTCTGTGTTGTTTAGTTTTCTTCTTATCTTCTTCCTTCTTTCTTTCCCTAACAATTGGGTTTTCCGGCATTCGATTGCTTGGAACGCAATACAGTGGATGTATTAGTGTCGATTTTCAAGGGTCAAAAACCCGGTCATTACACTGTTACATCGCCATCCAACCCTAATGCGAATGAGCCAACACCTCCATCACAACCCACAGAACCTCTACTCAGTTCCCCAGAAGTTTTGTTTCAACCTGACCAATATGAACAACTGGGTACCATGTTGTTCAACTCTGTACCGACCTATTTTCTTAGCTAATTTTGGCTAAGTAAACTCTCCTACCCCTAGGACTTCCTTCCTAGATGCTTCAGACATCAATCCATTCCTCGAAACAACTCGGTCTCATTCCATAACATCCAACTTCATGTTCTAGAAAAAACTCGGCATAATATCCAACACTTAGCCAATTTCCTACATCTTGCTATGGACAACCTCTTTTAGCCATGCTCTATCTTACCATGTCAACCACCGATTCATTTGTCTTCCCAATATGACTCGGCCCCGACCTTTCAACTCAGCCTCGAATTGAACCCTTAAGCAATTTTGAGGTGCAACTTATTTTGCAAGCTAATTCCAGACTCCAGAGCCTTCCCTCCAAGTTTCATCCAATTCCGACCAACTTTACCTCCGATTTGCCAAATTTTCCAATCTATCTTCCTAAGCATCCAAACACTAGCAAACAACTTCAAAGACTAACATACAAGCATAGAATAACATGCATATATATCTATTATGTAACGACCTGTATTTTTAACACTTTAAAAATACGAATTAAAATAAAAAAATTGGATAAAAATTCGAAGGAAATAAAATTTTGTGTTGTTAAATGTGAATTACAAGTTAAAATGCAAAACTGAATTCTGAAATAACTTATTTGTAAATTAAATATGGATGTTAACCTGTATTGAATGTAAGCAATAAATTGAGTTTGATTGTAAACCAAATTGGTTATGATTGTAAACAAAGAATAAATAAAACGGTAGATTTAATAGTGGAAGTTTATGTTATTGAAACTAATATAAATAAATGTAACTTAATATTACAGTTGATTGAAATCAAATAATAACCGAAACTGTAATTTGATAAAGATGTTAACTGGTAATTGAACGTAAGTAAAGATTTAAATTTGAATGTAACAAGTAATTGAATTGAATTGAATTTGATTGTAAACAACGAAATAAATAAAATGTACATTTAATATTGAAGTTATAATATGGAAATCAACGTAAATGAATGTAATTTAATATTACTGTGAATTTAAATAAGATGATAGCTGAAGAAAATGAAAGTAAATGAATTATAAACTATTGATAATAATGTATAAGTAAATGGTTGATTCAATAATGAAAGTGTAAATCGAAATAAAAAAATTCATTTGGAATTAAATAACTTGAATTTGAATTACAATATAATTGAACGCTGAATCTAATATAATATTTTATATTGGATTTATAATGGAAATTGCATTGTAAAAGATTGTTAATTACTATGAAATTAAAAATGAAATTTGTGAACAATTGAAATTTGATTTAAAAGTTAATAATTTAAAATTGGGAATTTTATATTGAAATTAAACAGTAAAAATAGCCATTTTTACAACTGTCTCGGATTTTGACGAAACTAGTTTCATCGGATCCGTAATAGTGAATTATTGTAAGGTTTCAATTTTCGTAGCAATCGGACTTGTCGTTTGATCGTACGGACTCGAAACGCCTTGAAATAAATGCAATTATAATCAATTAAAATCAATTTGAAATTTTGATTTTAGCATAACTTCTTCATACGATGGAATTTGGACTTGAAACCTTTTCCATTGCGTTTAAAATATTTTAAAACACCTATTTTGATATATGAGTTTACCCAATTTCGTTCCGGGGTCAGAACGGGCTTTTCGGGCCATAGTTTGTTCTGCACGTTCATCTATCCAGTCTATCTACTCTATCTCTAACATACCTATATAAGCACAGTTATAAACCCTAGCCTCCCTAATTTTTTTTGTCTGTACGTACAATTCATCTTCTTCTTAGCTTCTCATTCCAATGGCAGACAAAACCTAATTCCCAAATTCCAAAATCTAAAAAAAAAAAAAATATTCGAGATTTACGTGCTTCGGGTCGCGCTTGGGGTTTCAGGGGGAAAAACCCTGGAGCTACTTCGAGTCGGGAAGAAAACTACTCGGGTCGTCAGGTCGTTTTCACAAAAACTCCAAGCAGGCATCGGGTATTTGTGGTGGGAACTCGAAGTCGACTCAGCACCAGAATTTTCCGATCTTCAAATTTTCATAACTTTTGCATACGGACTCGGATTTGGACGAGGTTTCTTTTGTTAGGATCGTATCAAAATTCCGGACACTTTGACGCTAGTTTGGATGGATTTGAAGACTGTCAAAATTTTGGGTTTAAATTGAATTTAAATTCAATTTAAATTCAAAAGGTGAGTGTTTTATAACGCTCACAATGTACTGAATATTTTTATGGTAGTTAAATTTGACATTATGAAGTGATATGAATTTATTTGTCGTTGTTTGATAAATTTTAATTGTCATATAGATTGTCGTGTGAATTCACCGTTGAAAATTTAAATTGACAGTAAATTGAAATTAGGATTTAATTGAAATCAAATTTCCCGATATTGGTAACTATGAAATTGCCGTGAATTGTATTGACTATTGGATGATTTATTTCGATGGATGCTATTGGTTGATATTTAAATGTTTGGATGTTTATTTGCTTATATATATCCTGTTATACATGCACATGACACTGTGATTGGTTTAAGTAATATATATTCATCCCTGACATTTAATTGAAATAACTAACCACTTGGCCATAGGTTAGAGAAATATATACGGACACCGGGTTGGTTAAATTAAATGATTTTAAAGTTGTTTTGAAATTATTTAAATGAATTGATTTTAAGAATAAAAATCCAATTTATGGAAATTGAATTATTTTGAATTGAAGCTCAAGATGTTGGAATTTAAACTTGGTAAATGAAATTGTTTAATTATTTGAAGTTTAGATTTTTTTTAAAAAAAAGAAAAAAAAATTTTGAAATACGGCGTAAATTTTCGAAGGTTGATTTGTTTTAAAAGATTGGACTTTTAATCGAACTCTGAATATTTCTAAGAAAATTTTTATGAAATGATATTTCAAGTTTGAGTTTGGAATTGAAAATTTATTTCAAATTGAGATTTAATTAATTTGGAATTTAATTGAAATTCAAAGAAATTTGTGAATTGGACTAAATTGAAACTATTGAATTATTTAATAATTAAATAAGGTTAAATTATTTAATGATTAAATTGAATTGAAATTCTTTAATAAGAAAAAATTTGAACTTTTGAATAAGTGAATTTTTACTTCGTAAATAATTGAAATTGAGTTTCTTTATTAATTAAGTTTTGGAAAATTATTTAAGAAAGTAAATAAGTGAAATTGAATTTTTTTAACAAGAAATGAAAATGTGATATTTTTGGAATTAATGTAAGACTTGTAATTGAAAGAATTGATTTGACGAATTTAATTTAATTCAAAATTGTAAGTTTTGATTTAATGAAGTTGAACTTAAAAAGGTAGTGTAATGGATTTGAAATTTAATAGAAATTGTTTTGAATGATAAAGTACCTTAACGGATATTAAATGAAATCGATAAATGAATTTAAATTGATTTGAATGTTGAATTAAATTAATTTAAATGATTTCGGAATGAAACTTATATACGAACTTGAATCAATATTTGAATTGTTTAAATTGAAATTGAATTATAAGATTTTGAAATTTTGATTTGGAAGTTTTGAAACGTAAATTGTGGAAATTGATTTAGAAAGACAAATGAAATGTTGATTTATAAATTCTAATTGAATTGAAATTGATTTGGTTTTGAAATAAATAAACGACCAATCGGTGAAATAATTACGGAAGTTATTAAAGAGACCGGAATTCGGTTATGGATATACTCTCTATCTAAACCGAAAACCACTTTAATAACTATACGTGGAGTGATGATCCAGAATGAAGTGGTTGGAATGATGTTCGTTGATGACTGAAGAAAGTGAACGATGATGGATATCCTTGACACTTGTGTCAAATTGGAAATGACTAAAACAGGAGCTGTGCCGGGCCAATGGAGGATTTGCTACCTCAAGTGGACACACTTCTTCGAACTACTCATTATATGTTGTCGATTGGTGCACCCTTGATTTTGGGAGTGTTGTTTCACGGTGTTGCGGGCGCTGCGGCGTTGCGGCGTTGCGTTCTCACCAGTCCGGATCAGGCGAACGGTAGTATCACTACCTTGGGTATTGCCTCATGTGCCTTGTCATACTTGTATTCCATTTATACGCGACCACTACGGTTTTGATTTGTACCTTTAGTATATGGATTGCCCTCTGGTGACTTCCGGTTTTGGGGAAACTACGGTCTTGTATATGCTTTTGGGAATAAAAATGTGTTAAGGGTGGAATGGGCCATGGCTTAACGCTATTTTAATACTTTTACTTTAATGTAGACATATTATAATAGCGTATTGTACTACATAGTAGATAGTTTAACGGATCCTTGAGAGATGGAAAATCCCGTAACATCTCTTAAGTTATTGCACTCACGTTGACACTGGATAGGAGATGTCAAAACCCGTAAACATCTCTGACGCCGTCACACTCATATTTTCTTATTCGATTTGACTTACATGAGATATTTTAGTCCTGACTCGAGTGTTTTGCCTTTTCATTACGCTCGGGTCAGCCTGAGCATTTCAGATAAAGTTGAAGATCTATTCTGGAGGACGAAGACGGAGTTTGGTATTACATCATTTGTATTCTACTACTGTATTATTTTTCCGCTGCATTGTTGTATTATCTCTGATATGTATGTAACTCTGATTTATGATGTATAATAATAATCAAATTTATTTATTTAACAGCTTCATGAACTGTTATTTTATTATTATATCTTGTTCCTTCCGCTGCGAGATTCTGAGTTTGTTTCTGTTCTTTCTTTTATTTCTTTTCTTATTTACCCCAATAACTATCCGTATTTCGGATTGTTTGAGTCGGCATGTGTGTATGTTTTGTCGACTTGAACGGTCAAAAATGCGGGCTGTTACAGTTGGTATCAGAGCTTTGGTTTAGATTACCTTGGCTCTAGTGGGGAATAACTCATTGAAATACGGTTAAACCTTATGAATGAGTTCGAGTGTATATGAGAGAGCGTATTTGTAATTTTGATATAAAAATGATTTTATATTGTGTTAAATTGTTCCGTTGAGTATTTATGAATTCTGGTTGGTACTTGGGACGCCAAGGCATCGATAGGAATTTCTAAACACTCGAATAGGACAGATTGACATAATATTGTTTTGGACTATATTTTTATATAAAAGAACTATCTTGAAAATTTATAAATTTTGATTGTATTGGTTGTTAGGAGATGATAATATTAGATTATTATCGTTTATTGTTGATTAGTCAATATTTCTAACTATTGACTATTGGACGATTTTAAGAAATGAAACTTGTAAATATGATTGACAATGAATATAAATGGTAAATAAAATAAAATAAAAAAAATGAATTTAAATTAAGCTGGAGAATTTAAATTCCGGTGTTTTGAAAATTTATTAACAAAAATTCGAAATGTATAATATAAGTATTATATGATAGTATATTCGATTAGAAATTGTTTTCAAAGGATTTTCAAATGAAGTAAGTGTTATACTCCCCTCTTGACACTAGAGAATGATTTCGGTGATGAGTGCACGCATCATCGACGTTTATTTTCGAGAGTCCAAGTGGGAGAGATCACTTAATAGCTTTTTCTAAACCCTGTTTTGATTAAAATTGAATTTTATTTTGTATACTCTATAGTATGACTTGATACACATTAATATAAGTATATATTATTTCAAACTTGATTTGAAATGAAACCGGAGATGAAATTCTTAAGTTCTTTAATATTTAATGACTTTAAACTATTGAGATAAACAAATACTTGAATCATTACGGAACTTCTAAATTGTGAAATGAGAAATGAACCTAAGAGCTAAGTGAAAATATCAATTGAAGTAGAAATCCTTAGAATTAGGAAATTATGAATTTAAAATAAAATTGAAACTGTAAAACTCGCATAGTATTAAATTTCATTCTATAGCATAAATATAACTTACCAAAATATTTAAGAAGTTCAAAAATGTTATATGAATTGTTAATTGGATAATATACAAGTTTAGGTTTGAATAATGAAATATGCATTTAATTAATGGTTTGCAAATATAAATAAAATTGTTAGTAAATAATTGGAATTTAAAGTAACATTTAAAGGTGATTCACCATTATGTTAATATAAAATGGAAATACTATATGTGAATGTAAATGTGAAATTAAATTATAGTGAAATTTAAGTAATGACTTAAGAATTAATTAATTGAAAATTCAACTTTGAATGGAAAGGGGTTGTATGTTGTTTAACTACATTCTATTTGCATAACAAAAACTTACCAAATACTTAAAAAGTTTAAAATGCTTATAAGGATAAGTAGAGGAATAATATACCAGTGTGAGAGTGAATAATAAAATGTGAAGATTTATTGATAGTTGTAAATATAAAAGAAATTTAAGCTGTAAAATGAATGATATATACAAGAGAATGAATAAAATTTAAAATTCATGAAATATAAAATTTGTAAATGGAAACTAATTAAAGTTGAATATAACTAAATGTCAATATACTTGGAAGTGTATGAAATAAAAAATTTTGACTTGGAAATGTATAATTGATTTAGTGTAGATTCTGGATGGATGGTAATGTTTGATATGCATTGGTTGTTTGATGGATGGTAATTGATTTAGTAGAATTCATTAGTGTTAATGGAATTGAATAAACGGAATAAAATTTTAAAATAATTAAATTCAAATTTGAAGCAAAGTGAAATTAAATATAATTGAATCCAATTTAAATTGAAGCAAATTGACTTGAATTTAAAATGTGAATGAAACAAACTTGAATAGATCGGAAACAAATTGAATGTAAACGTGTTTCATGGATAAATAAGAAAATAAACGACTTTGTGTTTATGATTGTTTCTTTAGAAAATTTAAAGTTTGATGGTTTGTACTTTGAAATAATAAAAGCAAAATTTTGGAAAAAAATCCAAAATTGTCCAATATATGCTGAAACGAAAACAACCATAACTTTTAAATGGATGGACGAAATTCAACGATATTAGACTTTTCGGAAAGCTTAGAAACTGTAGCACGACTTTTGTTTAGACTGTCTTGAGAAATTCCTTCATTTACTTAGTTGAAAATTTGAATCTTCTTGCTGGCCTGTGTAAAAGGGAAGCAAAATCAGTAGCATATACACTTAGTATTTTTGCCATAACTTTTTACTGGTGTATCGGATTTTGATGATCTTGCACTTTCTGGAAAGCTAAGAACTTAAGTTAAAACTTTTGCTTTAAGTGTTTTGTGTTTTGCTGTCATTTAGAGGGTCGAAAACGTCGCTGACCTGCGCAATTCATTGCCAGGTTGGGGCGTATCTATTTAGTAAAATGGTCGTAACTTTTGAACGGAAGGTCCGAATTTAATGATTTTGGACATTCCGGAAAGCCTGAAACGAATGCAACAACTTTTGTTTAGATTCCATTGTTAAATTTTATCGTTGAGGTGACCAAAAACTGAGATTAGTTTGCTGTCTTGAAATTGGAATTTCAGTTTTGAAGCTAAACATGTTATATGTGTGTTGTTTATGATAAGTATATCGATCTATCTTTATATGCATGGTTCTAACTTGGTTATTGAGCATTTTAGTAGGTAGGAAAGAGGTTGCGCTTCGCTTGTGGAGCTCGCTTCTGCGCTTAATGAAAAATGTAAGTTAAAATGCTAATAAACGCTAAATAAAAGGTATGTTCTCGGATTACAGTTTATGTTGTGGTATATTATTGTGTTCCCCATGTTTTGAGATGCCTCATTCTTGTAATGAGATGTATATCATGCAATTATTACCACTGTGAAATTTTTCGGTCCTATCCGCGCAAAGGAGGTGCTGCCGAAATTTTTCAAAAAATCCGGGAGTTAGAAAATTTTGAGATTTTAAAAAAATCCTATAACTAAATTTTGCAAATAAGTCGAATATTTTAAATGAATTATATCTAAATGATGGTTTCTCCTTCTCCGTTCCTTTTCGAGGACGAAAAGTTTTAAGTGGGGGAGAATGTAACGACCTGTATTTTTAACACTTTAAAAATACGAATTAAAATAAAAAATTTGGATAAAAATCCGAAGGAAATAAAATTTGTGTTGTTAAATGTGAATTACAAGTTAAAATGCAAAACTGAATTCTGAAATAACTTATTTGTAAATTAAATATGGATGTTAACCTGTATTGAATGTAAGCAATAAATTGAGTTTGATTGTAAACCAAATTGGTTATGATTGTAAACAAAGAATAAATAAAACGGTAGATTTAATAGTGGAAGTTTATGTTATTGAAACTAATATAAATAAATGTAACTTAATATTACAGTTGATTGAAATCAAATAATAACCGAAACTGTAATTTGATAAAGATGTTAACTGGTAATTGAACGTAAGTAAAGATTTAAATTTGAATGTAACAAGTAATTGATTGAATTGAATTTGATTGTAAACAACGAAATAAATAAAACGTACATTTAATATTGAAGTTATAATATGGAAATCAACGTAAATGAATGTAATTTAATATTACTGTGAATTTAAATAAGATGATAGCTGAAGAAAATGAAAGTAAATGAATTATAAACTATTGATAATAATGTATAAGTAAATGGTTGATTCAATAATGAAAGTGTAAATCGAAATAAAAAAATTCATTTGGAATTAAATAACTTTAATTTGAATTACAATATAATTGAACGCTGAATCTAATATAATATTTTATATTGGATTTATAATAGAAATTGCATTGTAAAAGATTGTTAATTACTATGAAATTAAAAATGAAATTTGTGAACAATTGAAATTTGATTTAAAAGTTAATAATTTAAAATTGGGAATTTTATATTGAAATTAAACAGTAAAAATAGCCATTTTTACAACTGTCTCGGATTTCGACGAAACCAGTTTCATCGGATCCGTAACAGTGGATTATTGTAAGGTTTCAATTTTCGTAGCAATCGGACTTGTCGTTTGATCGTACGGACTCGAAACGCCTTGAAATAAATGCAATTATAATCAATTAAAATCAATTTGAAATTTTGATTTTAGCATAACTTCTTCATACGATGGAATTTGGACTTGAAACCTTTTCCATTGCGTTTAAAATATTTTAAAACACCTATTTTGATATATGAGTTTACCCAATTTCATTCCGGGGTCAGAACAGGCTTTTCGGGCCATAGTTTGTTCCGCACGTTCATCTATCCAGTCTATCTACTCTATCTCTAACATACCTATATAAGCACAATTATAAACCCTAGCCTCCCTAATTTTTTTTGTCTGTACGTACAATTCATCTTCTTCTTAGCTTCTCATTCCAAACAAAACCTAATTCCCAAATTCCAAAATCTAAAAAAAAAAAAAATTCGAGATTTACGTGCTTCGGGTCGCGCTTGGGGTTTCAGGGGGGAAAACCCTGGAGCTACTTCGAGTCGGGAAGAAAACTACTCGGGTCGTCGGGTCGTTTTCGCAAAAACTCCAAGCAGGCATCGGGTATTTGAGGTGGGAACTCGAAGTCGACTCAGCACCAGAATTTTCCAATCTTCAAATTTTCATAACTTTTGCATACGGACTCGGATTTGGACGAGGTTTCTTTTGTTAGGATCGTATCGAAATTCCGGACACTTTGACGCTAGTTTGGATGGATTTGGAGACTGTCAAAATTTTGGGTTTAAATTGAATTTAAATTCAATTTAAATTCAAAAGGTGAGTGTTTTATAACGCTCACAATGTACTGAATATTTTTATGGTAGTTAAATTTGACATTATGAAGTGATATGAATTTATTTGTCGTTGTTTGATAAATTTTAATTGTCATATAGATTGTCGTGTGAATTCACCGTTGAAAATTTAAATTAACAGTAAATTGAAATTAGGATTTAATTGAAATCAAATTTCCCGATATTGGTAACTATGAAATTGCCGTGAATTGTATTGACTATTGGATGATTTATTTCGATGGATGCTATTGGTTGATATTTAAATGTTTGGATGTTTATTTGCTTATATATATCCTGTTATACATGCACATGACACTGTGATTGGTTTAAGTAATATATATTCATCCCTGACATTTAATTGAAATAACTAACCACTTGGCCATAGGTTAGAGAATTATATACGGACACCGGGTTGGTTAAATTAAATGATTTTAAAGTTGTTTTGAAATTATTTAAATGAATTGATTTTAAGAATAAAAATCCAATTTATGGAAATTGAATTATTTTGAATTGAAGCTCAAGATGTTGGAATTTAAACTTGGTAAATGAAATTGTTTAATTATTTGAAGTTTAGATTTTTTTTTAAAAAGAAAAATTTTTTTTTGAAATACGGCGTAAATTTTCGAAGGTTGATTTGTTTTAAAAGATTGGACTTTTAATCGAACTCTGAATATTTCTAAGAAAATTTTTATGAAATGATATTTCAAGTTTGAGTTTGGAATTGAAAATTTATTTCAAATTGAGATTTAATTAATTTGGAATTTAATTGAAATTCAAAGAAATTTGTGAATTGGACTAAATTGAAACTATTGAATTATTTAATAATTAAATAAGGTTAAATTATTTAATGATTAAATTGAATTGAAATTCTTTAATAAGAAAAAATTTGAACTTTTGAATAAGTGAATTTTTACTTCGTAAATAATTGAAATTGAGTTTCTTTATTAATTAAGTTTTGGAAAATTATTTAAGAAAGTAAATAAGTGAAATTGAATTTTTTTAACAAGAAATGAAAATGTGATATTTTTGGAATTAATGTAAGACTTGTAATTGAAAGAATTGATTTGACGAATTTAATTTAATTCAAAATTGTAAGTTTTGATTTAATGAAGTTGAACTTAAAAAGGTAGTGTAATGGATTTGAAATTTAATAGAAATTGTTTTGAATGATAAAGTACCTTAACGGATATTAAATGAAATCGATAAATGAATTTAAATTGATTTGAATGTTGAATTAAATTAATTTAAATGATTTCGGAATGAAACTTATATACGAACTTGAATCAATATTTGAATCGTTTAAATTGAAATTGAAATTGAATTATAAGATTTTGAAATTTTGATTTGGAAGTTTTGAAACGTAAATTGTGGAAATTGATTTAGAAAGACAAATGAAATGTTGATTTATAAATTCTAATTGAATTGAAATTGATTTGGTTTTGAAATAAATAAACGACCAATCGGTGAAATAATTACGGAAGTTATTAAAGAGACCGGAATTCAGTTATGGATATACTCTCTATCTAAACCGAAAACCACTTTAATAACTATACGTGGAGTGATGATCCAGAATGAAGTGGTTGGAATGATGTTCGTTGATGACTGAAGAAAGTGAACGATGATGGATATCCTTGACACTTGTGTCAAATTGGAAATGACTAAAACAGGAGCTGTGCCGGGCCAATGGAGGATTTGCTACCTCAAGTGGACACACTTCTTCGAACTACTCATTATATGTTGTCGATTGGTGCACCCTTGATTTTGGGAGTGTTGTTTCACGGTGTTGCGGGCGCTGCGGCGTTGCGTTCTCACCAGTCCGGATCAGGCGAACGGTAGTATCACTACCTTGGGTATTGCCTCATGTGCCTTGTCATACTTGTATTCCATTTATACGCGACCACTACGATTTTGATTTGTACCTTTAGTATATGGATTGCCCTCTGGTGACTTCCGGTTTTGGGGAAACTACGGTCTTGTATATGCTTTTGGGAATAAAAATGTGTTAAGGGTGGAATGGGCCATGGCTTAACGCTATTTTAATACTTTTACTTTAATGTAGACATATTATAATAGCGTATTGTACTACATAGTAGATAGTTTAACGGATCCTTGAGAGATGGAAAATCCCGTAACATCTCTTAAGTTATTGCACTCACGTTGACACTGGATAGGAGATGTCAAAACCCGTAAACATCTCTGACGCCGTCACACTCATATTTTCTTATTCGATTTGACTTACATGAGATATTTTAGTCCTGACTCGAGTGTTTTGCCTTTTCATTACGCTCGGGTCAGCCTGAGCATTTCAGATAAAGTTGAAGATCTATTCTGGAGGACGAAGATGGAGTTTGGTATTACATCATTTGTATTCTACTACTGTATTATTTTTCCGCTGCATTGTTGTATTATCTCTGATATGTATGTAACTCTGATTTATGATGTATAATAATAATCAAATTTATTTATTTAACAGCTTCATGAACTGTTATTTTATTATTATATCTTGTTTCTTCCGCTGCGAGATTCTGAGTTTGTTTCTGTTCTTTCTTTTCTTTCTTTTCTTATTTACCCCAATAACTATCCGTATTTCGGATTGTTTGAGTCGGCATGTGTGTATGTTTTGTCGACTTGAACGGTCAAAAATGCGGGCTGTTACATATTCATACAAGCAATACACAAGAATCTGATAAACAAGCCAATTCTAATCTTGATCTACATATTACATGCACATATGAATATGAATAAGAAGAATTACTAAATCATTGTTGAAAACCATTTCAAACATTTATAGTTTAGGTCATAAGCATATGATAACATGTAATTAAAGTTAGAAAAGGTTTTAAGACCAAAAATCATGTTAAAACATGAAATTCTACTATATAAACATGCATATGATAGTGAGAAGGCATAAACGATTCACCAGTTACCAAAATCAACCAATTCTCTTCCAATGTGGATAGCAAAAGAAAGCGATGCATATCAACCAAAACGATGATGTTTAACTTCTATTTGATAATCTTTTCTCTAATTAGTGATTTGGTAGGTTTAGAGAGTAATTTGTATCACTATAGATGAAATTAGGGTTAGTGGGGGTTCAGATCTAATTTGGAAAGAAAGAAAAGTTTTAATTTAGCTCCTACAGCCCCCTATTTATAGTAATCTCGAATTAGACTAATGGGCCTATTGATGGGCTTAATTAATTACACGCTAATACTGTCCGACAGATATCGAAACTTAATATAGACATAACTTCCTAACCGTAAGTCCGTTTTCTTATTATGAGCAATCTACGGAATTAGAAACCATCATCTTGCAGTGGAAATGGTTTGAGACCCTAATTCGTTTCCTATCAAAATTTACATGTCAAACAAGATTTCCAGGTCAAAATGGTCACACGGAAATTTAGAATAAATAATAGGTGTATAAAATGTCCCTAAGAGTCATCTCACAAAATTATAGTATCATACAACATTATATAAATAAAATAAAAATATTTTACGATCCTTAGATACCTAAATTATACGGGTCATTACAGATAGTGCTTAAAAGATATAAAACATGATTTTACCTAGAAAATTGCAATAAATTTAGCCATAATGTCACACTATCAGCTAAGGTAATGTGTGAACTTTAATATTTAATTTTTTAATATTAATTGCTAACCAATATTATATTCAGGAGTCGTACAACTGAATCTAAGTAGTCTCTAAAGTCAAACCTTATTTAATTAATTATTAAAATTAAGTAGCTATTTAAATAATTAGTATAAATGTTATATTAATTATAATATGTGGGTATATTGATTTCGGTGGCCTTTAGAAATTATTTAAGTATATATATACATAGTTGTTATATATATGTTTATTTAAATTTGAAAGCTTGTAAGAATAAATAGTGATTCAATATCAAGTACAATAATCAAAATGTTTTGATTTTGTATATATATGTCCGGTCATGCAACAGAAGGAAGGGGGAGAGGACATTCTATTGATTTGAGATTCAAATGTTTATTGGAGTGCATCAATTGTTGATTGGAGAAAATAAAGGAAAATGATTTATTTATTTATAACCAAAAGTACATATATATAGATCTCTTCCTTACCATCAAAACCATTCTTTTCTCTAGCGAAATCCCTTCTCATTTATAACCTTATTCATAATAACTCATCTAGGTAAAATAATTACGACATTGCATCTCCTTTTTTCCAAAATAAAGGTTTTTAACAAGGGACTGTTCAGTCAAGCTGTGATAGTAGTCAAGTCAAAATGGTAATCATTTTATTTTATATCTATTTGAACATTTCCCTAAAATTATATCACACTATTTCAGCCATTAAAAGGTCACTTTAATTTTAATTTATTTTATGTAATTATTTTAAGATATATTTATATAGATGAAAAATATATATTGTAACCATTTATATACAATTATTTATTCTCACATATAACTTAATTATTATAGTGTGTGTGTGAATATATATATTAATGAAACTTATAGTGCTTCATAAAAAATATTTTTTTATTTTTTTAATGAATTAAATAAACTTATTCTTGAATTGTGTTTCATTTATAACAAGTTAATTGAATTATATATATATATATAATGAGATAGGGGTCTTTAATTTGAGGAGAGCACTTGTAATTATTATTTTAAAATGAATATCCAAAAACTATTAATAAGTCTGATGGATGACTATATATAATGAGCATAGGCTGGAATAAAATAATAGATCACCATTAGATGATTGACTAGGTACGTAAGCAAAAGCATTAACTATACAACCAGCTATAAGTGAGTAGCATTCATAGGTTAAGCAATGAGTCTAAAAAAGCATGAAAGAAATAGTAGTGGTGAAAAATCTCAGCATATAGGCCAAGGAGCATAGACTGAGAAGCATGATGTTGCTTGAGGTCTACGACTAAGGAATAAGCAATGAAATGCTATGCTGAAGGTGCAAGATGCTAAATGAAGGCTTGGAGTATGTGCACCAAAAGAGGGCCATAGCATCGAGACCCCTATGCGAACAGGGAAAGAGTCAAATGTCCACTAATCTCCTAGTTGGTTTTCTAGACGGAGGATAGGAGGACCGTCTAGTGGTATAGTATTGCTCGTAATCTGATTTATTTGAAATCTCCAGTCTATATGACTTCTACAGGCCACTGTCCAAAGTGAAATATGCCAGGCAATAAAGTATAAAATAGCAAAATGAATTTCTAAATGAATTGTTGAATAGCTATTAGTTCTTTCATTCCAAAGACCCCAACATTTAATAAAAACATTATGTCTAAAAACTCCCTATGCTAATAGTTATACTTAAATATAAAATAATTAATTATATATATGTATGTCTTATATTGTAAATAGTTGATAAATAAATATTTGCATGTATACCTACATTAACTTTCAAAAATTATATATATATTGGTATATAACTATTATAATTTTCAAATCTAATATTATTTAATTAGTGTATAAACATACAGCCACCTCCGATAAAATCACCTTTCCATGAAGTTATATTACCATATAATTGAGTTATATTAGTATTTAAACAATGGTTACATTAGTATATAAATAATAATATATGATCCTCTTCCATATAATCATAGTAAGATATAAATAATAGTAGTATATGCATTTGGTTATTTAAATGACCTTCCATATTCAATATTGCTTATATAATAATTGAAATTTTAGGGGATATATAACACACAAACACACACGCACACATATATACACACATTAAATTATAGACTTTACAATTATAAATTATTTAAAATATACATATACAGATGAAATTAATATCGATATACATACATACATACATATATATATATATATATATATGTGTGTGTGTGTGTATTGTATACATATGATAGTTTATAAGCACATACAATACCATATGCACATATATTAATATACATACATATATATACACACACATGTATATGACATCCATATGTATATGGAGGACCTCATATGCCTATATGCTATTAGTATTCTATAGTATGTACACATTAGTTATAAATCCCATTAACTATATGTGTGCATATTATACACATATCTTAGTATATATTCTCTAGGTTATATACCTTATTTTATGCAATATACATTGATGTATATATTATATACAATTTTATATATAGTATTTTCAATGAATACAAAATCAAAACAACAATAAATATGATTTAATTCATTTAAATTTTCTATGTAAGCCCAACTTTGATCAGTTAAGGAAAATATTTTTGAAATCTACCCAATTTACCCACTGCCAAACAGACATGTTCTAACAATGGTATCAGAGCCCAATATGGTTTATATAAATAATTATTCAGCATTTTGACTAACTTTCTAGGTTTTCTATTTGGTGGATGTCCAAAAAAGAGTGTCTAGGCTTAGGGCGGGAGTAACCAGTACCCTTCCTCCTTGGCACTGGCCTAGCTCATTGGGTGGTTAAGTTTTTGGTGTTAGCCGAAGTGTATGGCCCAAAAGTATTTTGGGCCTATGGCTAATCGAAACATCATTTTTTAATTATTATAAAATATAATTTGAATTTAAAGAGTTAAATTTAAATTATATTTTTTATAAAGGTTATAAAAGAAATAAACTTAAAATGTTTAAATTTATATAATTGTATTACTATAATTATATGACCGTCTAAAACTATAAAGGTTATAATTTATGTAAGACTATATTTAAAACATACAGTTATAATTTTTGTCACTATATAGTGATTCAAAATTATTTTTTGCTAATATTTAAATTTATGAAATTCAAATGAATCAGTCTTTAATAATATATACATATATATGTATATATATATTATAAAAGTACATGTTTAAAATACACTTATATATAAATGTACGCACGTATACAATTATAAAAGTTATAATTATACAATCTTTCCTTAAATTAGTTTTATGGAATAAAATTACAACTTTCAAAATTTTAAAATTAATTAAAATGTTTTATTAAAATTGATAATTAATTAAAGTTATTTGATTAATTAAATACATACATACATACATATATATACATATATATATAAATGTTATGATATATAGATTTAAGTTAATAAATATATATAATTATAAATTTTATAATTATAAAATAATTCAAAATTATTTTGAATTAATATTTAAGATTTTTGAAATTTTATCTTACTTGATCAATTAAATTGTTTAATTAATTGAGTAATATATATATATATATATAATATAAGAATTAACTAAAATTACAAAATTCATAAATAAATAAATCTCATTTGTATTTGGATAAGTAATATGTATACGTGGCTGAAAAATAAACATAATACAGATTTTCGAGGTAAATACGTATGTATGGTATGTATACCATGATATCAATTGTGTTAAACACTTGTGTCATGTAGGTATTTTACAAAATACATTATTCCTCAAATTGATAGCACTCTTAATTATTAAAGATTACGCATTTCAATAATGTTGTCCTCTATCATTTATATATTAGATCGATTACTTGCATACATGTTGGTTGTCGAGCAAACTCATGCTACAGTTGCTATGCATAGTTTTGTTTAGTATATCTCTAGACGGGTAAGATAAATGCTGGTATTGTTAAGTAAATTCAAGGTATGAGCATCTATACTTACGCCACCATGAAATGGTAGGTTAGACTGATAGATCTCTTTTGGCATGTTAAGAAAACTTAAGGTAAAGATTGATATTAGGGCAAAGACCATAGTTAGGAGTTATATATGACATAACTGATAAAGTGTTACCCACTTGTAGGGCTAAGGCTTGGCGAGCAAACTCAAGGTCGGATCCCTAAGACAAGTTGGTCTTAATACCTATTGGAGAAATTGAAAGGTTTCTGTTTTTCTCTTAAGGCTTTAGGAAATATAAAATCTAATGTGATATTATTAAAAAAATAAAATGAATCACATTTAACCAATCTAATAAGAATAAGAACAAGTGTAATATTATTATATCCACTAATATAATATTGCATATATCCAATAAAATGTTTATTGATTAAGTTATACATAGTGAACTAAAATAAAAGATTGCAAAAGACAAATATATTCACCTGAAAATAATTCTTTTTGCATGTAGTTACTTCAAAACCAACGATAACAAGCCAAATATACAATCATTTAAATTTTTTGAATCTTGCTCCATTTAAGTTTTGACTTGACTAGTACTATTTATCCATATGAGTATGGACTCTATAGATAATATGGGAGTATGGATATTTGATCCATATTTGACCTCATACAATAGTTATACGGTGATTAATATTATTTTGTAATATACTAATTTTTAATAATTGTTATTTAAATAGAACAAATAAAACTTAGTACGAGATCGTATACTTAATACGATTAAGTGTAATTTTCTTACTGGAAATAGTTCCAGACGAAGAACTAAAAATATGCCCAATTAACTGAAATGTCAATTTGGGCCAAGTAATTAATTTAAAGATCAATATCCTTAATTTGCTAAGGTTGAATGATAGCAATTGAGCATTGGAATTAGGCCATGATCTCATAGTTAGGTTTTCACCTAAAGGTATGATCTTTGGGGAACGAAAACATAAATTTAAGACAATGGTAATAATGCTAGTATTGTTGGGGTGAACAAAAGGATAACATCACCTCGAATTCATGAAGGTACGTCAGAATTAGAATTATACTAATATTAGAAAATACTTAAAAGGGACATGAAATATGATATCAAATTAAGGTATATTTCATAGATCTTTTTGATATTCGATCTGAAATCTCAATGACAAATTTGTTACAGTGATTGAAATAGAAAGCATATGGTAAAAGTGATGGAACTTCACATTGTCAGTGTTACTATGGTAGTGGAAGAAATAGTGGAAGCTCATTATATGAATTTTTACGATGGACACATCTAAGTTAAAATAGATATTTTTAAATATATTGATATTATTTTGTAAAATAATAACTATTTTTGATTTAATCAAAAGTAAAAATAGTTTACTTGCATATGATATGTGATAAACTTGTGAAAGTATGTCTTGTTAATATTCGTATTCTTAACAAAGTGGCGTGTTGGCTTAGAATATATATTAGCATCTAAATATAAAGTATAACTAATTTTGGAAATTTGGAGTATGTTATTGACCATTGAGATATATTACACTATATATATGAAAATGGCTTCGTATTTTGGTGATTGTGAATCATGATGATTGTCTCAATAAATTGGTAACAGTGCCCATATTCAGGGGAGTGTGACCAGAGTTGATACAACCTTTGTTAATATCGTGGAGTATCTAAATGTGTCACCCCAAATGAGTGGGCCCAAGCAACCATTATATTTGGGATTGACCAACAAAGACATCATAGTTTAAAATACCAAAATCAAATCCAACTACTTTATTTTTACTATTGAAATGTATGAAATACTATCTTATATATTGATACATCGAGTCAAATTTCTATAGTATAAATAAAAGTAAAATTAAAAACGTGCAAAAGAGTTAGAAAAATGCAATATGATCGAATATAGTGAAAATATTGGTTAAAGAGTTTCGATAAATATCTAAAATATAATATGGTATTATCTCAAATGTTATCCTTTGTTATATTATGATGTATAAGGAGTAATCATATTGTGATTTGATCAAAATGAGTAAAGTTGAGTTAAATGTTTCTTAAAGGATATATATCTATTGGTATATATACATATATTAATCTAGTATTATCTAGAGCCAAGTTTACAATTTCATATATGATATGATATAGGAAAGGATGAATCTTTAAGGTCAAGGCACGAATTTTTGACATACGTTTAGAACGAAATCACATAAACTCAAAGCTAGGTTTATTGTTATGATAATTCTACTAGCGTTTGGAATCTTATTCAATCGCATTGAGAAATAAAACATTGGTTTAGGAAATGCCATCCCCTAAACAAGGAATTTTAGTCTAAATGGAATTATTGGCAATGTGGTTGACTTGGATAAGATACAAAGTAATGAAAATAAAATAAATAGATAATGCAAAATTAATCTAGCAAAAGTAAGACAGAACAAATTAGACTGTATGAAAAGGAATCTCATATGCTGAAAAGAAAATGTGATTTCTTAATATGAGAAAAGAAGATTGAGTGTCAATCTCCTATGTTGCCCGCAAGTCATGAAAGTATAGACTTTACTACTTGGAGCAAGGTTTGGAATGAAATCCAATTATACAAATGAAATACGATTTAGGTATATATTATGGACACGATCGATTGGAAGCAAATAGTTGTTGTGATAAGAAATTATATAATAATGAAGCAAATAAAAATGGGAAATGATTTCTCGATTCAAATGTTGAATTTAAAATCGATTTCGCCAATCAACTTGCTAAGTTCCATTAGAAATTCGCCCAAAAAGTTTTTGAACTCTATTGATGCGAACATTGGATGTATTGGGATTAGTAGGAGAGATGAAGATTTTAGGAATTTAAGAATAAATTATAATATTAAATCAAACATATAAAAACTGAAATGTGTATTTTGACAATATACTCCGTTTCTTTCAGAATTAAACAGCCAATGCACAAGGGTGGAGATAATCTCCTATTCAGATGGATTTCCTTATTTTTTGTCCTAGAAGATGTAACAACCCTGTATTTTTCAAATATTTTTAAATTGATTTTTTTTCAGATTCAAAAGCTTTATTTATGAAAAAGAATAAATTTTGTTATTTTAAGTATAAACTTTGATTTTGATGTGGATTAGAATTCCAAATATGACTAAATTTAATATTTCCAGAAAATGTGAATTTTTGTCAAATAGTCAAACTTTGACTTTTAAATTTTTATTTTTATTTATTTAAAATCTTAAATTTTATCTTTTATTATGAAAATAGATGAAATAACTTGGACACTGCTTTTTGTTTCGTTGAAAACGGAGTTAAACTGCAAAAGATATGTACATTTCAATTTTGAGTATAAATTGTTTATTTTGCAATTTTGTTATTTTAAAATTGTATAAATTATATTTTCTTTGTCATATTTTATTTTAATATGTTTAATATGTTATATTATGTATATTTTGACTTTTAAATATTTTTAAATTGATAATAGAATTTTTCCAATGTTTATTGTGTTGATTTCCTATTTTTAAAGGCTGTTTTCTTATTTTCTGCTATTTTCTTCATTAAAATTATATTTAAATTAAATTTTTTTTTTATTTTGTGAATGTATTTTTATTTTATGTTATTATTTATGTTTAAAAATATATTACAAGCTCATATGAATTTTCTAAAGTTTATACCATTTATTTTCAAATTTTCTAGCCTAGTTGACAATTTTTGCTATTTTCTTGATTTAATTATTTATAATTAACATTTATTTTTTATTTTTTTTATTTGTTACATTTTCGAATTTTAACTGAAATTATATGTATTTTCAGATATTTAAACTTATTAAAAAGAAATAGAGGAAATTTGAAAAGTTTTAAACTCTTGAAACTCCTAAGGCTTTCCATCTCCCGACCTTTCATTTTCCCAACTCTTCTCTTAATTGTTTTGGGTGTGTAATCTACTCATTTCAGCTGCCTTTTTTTTTCAATTTCACGAAATTCATTTCTCCTCCTCTCACAAAAAAATCACGGCTATTCTCCTTGTGAAGCTTAGGTAAAAAAATTCTATCTTCTTCTTGTCTTTTTATGATTTTCTACTTGAATTTGCACATGCTCTCCACCTTCATAGTTGTATTCCCCTTCCTCCAAGCTGTGGCTGACCACCACCACCACTTTTATCTGACCATCACACAGCCTAACACCTCTCCTCCTCAGGCCAAGCCAAGCCATGATGAATATCATCACAAAAAATCCATCTAAACTAGCACTAGCCATCACCTATGCACTCAAGCTGACCTAGTTTTGGTACCATCACCTTCCACCACCCATGGCCGCCACCAACACCACCTCCACCACCTCCAGCACCACCTGGACCCTCTGCCATGTCATCACCTTGGACCCCACTCCTCTAGCCGTGCCCCATGAGCCTTGGCCGAGCCTTGAATTGCCTTGAATCCATGTTAAAGTGACATTGTTTTGCCTTGTTGTGTTGTTTCATGCATACTCACCTTTTGCTATCCTCTAAACATGTTTGGCCGACCCTTAGGCAACCAAAACCTGATCCAAATCTTGCCTTAGACCTGTAGTACACCATATGGCTGAACCTGAAGGTTGTTGGAAGCAAGTGCAAAGCAATTCTACTTTGATTCGTGCAGTTGATTCTATATTATTCTATCGTATTGTGCATTTGAAAACTTATATTGTTTGTATTGTTTTGTCTTATGTATTCGAGGAACTTAACCTTGTCTCTCCCACACTCATCATCATCATGGCTGAGAAAATGAACCCCTTGTTCGAGCTTTTGAATGGTTAAAGCACAGTCAAGTAATCTATTCCGTTGTTGCTTCTTATCTTCATTGTTTCAACATTGTTTGCGTTGAATATTTATGTGTATGTTGTCTTGTTTGGTTATTGTTTACAAGATAAATATCAAGGCTCTCCATTCATTCAAATCAAAAGTCATGCTATATCGTGCTTGTTGTTCTTTCTGGAATCTATTCTGTGTGTTTTGATCGCTAATCTCCAGCTTTAACAGGCGAGTTATTCTCACCAGACAATATGTACCTATATAACTAGTAAATTGACACCCTGTGAATCTGTAGAAATATATTATCATGTTATACTTGACTATGTTATGATCCTATGATGTTTATACACCTGTTATATCATATGTTACTGTTATTTAATGTTATTCTGTTATTTATATCAGTCATCACACTGCAAGTTCCCTGTAGACTAGAATCACTATGGGTTGAAATGATACATACCCGAACGGACTTTAGAACAGGGAAAAATCATTATGGGCTGAAATGATAGGCCTGAATGGTTTTTATTTATTTTATTTAACTTGGGATTGCGGGTTTGAAATGATAGAACCCGGAATTTTCTTTTTAAACTGCGGATTGAAATGATACATATCAGTATCCCTTGACCTAGGTTAGAAAACTATATACAGGCCCGTGGTTATTTTATAAAGTGTTTTGGATATTTTTAAGTATTTTAAAAATATAAATTTATGAAATTTGATTTAAATAGATTTTGAAATGTTTTAAAATAAAGAAATTATGATTTTCTATGAGTTAAAATGTAATTAATGAATGGTTTTATTGGATTATTGAAATATAACTTAAGTTTGGAATTTGGAATTTTGGTTAAAATGATATTTTAAGTTATATGAATAAAAATGGAAATTTAATTATATTTGGAAAATGGTAAATATGATAATTTGATTTAAATTTTAATTTAAGTGATTTATTAAAGTATTATTGATTTTTCTATGAATTTAAGTGGTAAAATAAATGAATGCTTAAATTGTAATTTTAAAATATAGCTTGACTGGGAAATGTAAATTTGGTTTTAATTAAAGGTTTAAATTAATTAAATAAAATTGGAAATTTAGTTAAATTTGTGAAATGGTAATTTAAATTTGAAGTGTTAAGTTTATTTGTTGAAAGTGAAGAAAAGGAAATTATACACTTGAACTAATAAGTGGAATTTTTGAAATTTGGATTTATTTATAAGAAATTGTTTTAATAAAAATCAAAATGTTTAATGATATGTTAATGAACATTTTTAATGTTAAATTATGATTTTTAAAATGTTTATGTGTTTTAAATTGAAGTTATTTAGTTGTTGGAAATACACTAAAATCTGGAATTAACTTTTAATAGCATTCAGAAATGCTATAGTTTCTGAATTGAACTAAAATTGTGTAAAAAGAGCTATTACAGCATTTCTGAAATGCTGTAGTTGCTGTAATTGAACTTATAGGCTAATATTGAACTCAGATCTATTATAGCATTCTCTGGAAAAGCTATAGTGGTTTGCAGTCTTTGCTGAAATCAAATAAAACCTTTGTTTTGAAATCTGAGTTACCGCAGCACTTCTGAAATGCTGTCTTTTCTGTTTTGAACTATAATTTAACTAAAAACTGAGTTTTAACAGCAGTTTTAAATGCTGTCTTTGCTGAATAAAAATGTTTCAAGTATAACTTATAACAGCCTTTTCTAAATGCTGCGAAAGGCTGAAATTTTAATAATTATGGTTTTTGACTTAGTAAACGAACTCAGAATGGTTTGAAACTTTGGAAATTGAATACTTGATTTGAAAATATAATAATTACACTTTTAAAAGGTTTAAATGAATTATTTTGATTGGAATATAAACTATTTAAAGGTGATTTGAAATGATAGTAAATGAACGATATCTTTGAATTTAAAAGGTATTTAAGGTTGAATATTTGGATTTGAACTGATAGGATATTTTATTATATTAAAATGATTTAAAATGAAGTTTTGTAAGGATATGATATTTTATTATATTAAAATGATTTGAAATGAAGTTTTGTAAGGATATGATATTTTATTATATTAAAATGATTTGAAATGAAGATTTGGAAAGATTGATATTTGATATATTAAAATGATTTGAAATGAAGTTTTGGAAAGATATGATATTTTGATATATTGAAATGATTTGAAATGAATTTTTGAAATGATATGATATTTTAAATATACGGAAATGGTTTGGAATTGATTTAATCTTTATTTTTACAAATATATGGTTTTGAAATGATATTTTATTTTGAAGTAAAGTATTGTTTTAAAAGTTATAACCACGGGTTATTATAACGATTGGTTGTTAAAGAGACCGGGATCGGATATGGACATACTCTCTGTCGATACCGAAAACCACTTTGACAACTATGTACGCGGTGGAGTTTCCAGAATGAAGTAGGATGGTGGCGACGATCCTAAGGTATATACGTTGACCCAACTCCCGTGAGTTGGCATAAGGTGGCTAAAACAGGAGCGATTGACGGACCAAGGAGGTAGCACCTCTTATCGGACACACTCCTTCGATACCATTCTATTACTTGTGATTGATTTGGTGGCCACCCTTGATTTGGGAGTGTTGTTCGAGGTGGGTGGTAGTGGCTGCTATGCGTCACCACTAGTACGGATGCGTAATTGGTATATCTACCCTGGCATTGCCTTGTTGTGCCGTGTCACCTACCATATTGAGCTTTACTACGATTATGATTTTAAGATCCGACCGCGTTAAGGTTCTCCATCCCCTTAACGCTATTTTCTATATGATTATACTTTACTTATTAGACATTATTATAATAGCGAATATTACTACATAGTAGATATTTTAACGGATCCTTAGAGGATGGGCGGTCCCAAGCATCTTCTAAGTTACTTGTACCTTTATTACAGTTCACTTGAGTTGGTTTACATTATATAAGTATATATTGTCCTGACTCGAGTGTTTTGTGTTTTGCTTTACGCTCGGGTCAGCTTGAGTATTCACAGATTTGGATTTCCACCTTCTGGAGATTTGAATCGCTGGAGATTATCTGCTAGTCTTGTTCTATCAACTTCGGTTCCGTTGTTCTATTCAGCCTGTACTTGGTTATTGTATTGAGACTTCTGCTGTACTTTATTTCTTATGTTGTATCTTATGTAACTCTGATATATTTACATAGTAGCTTCATGAACTACTATTTCTTTTACTTCCGCTGCATTATTTTACTCTATGTCTGTGATCTGTGATTTTATTTATTTACTGTATATTCTGAGATTTGCCAAATTTTATTTACAACGCGGTATTTTGAGCAATTCAATTCCGGCATGAGTGTCTACCTATACACTTATAATGGATGCGAATGGTTGAAAATACCGGGTCATTACAGTTGGTATCAGAGCTTTGGCTTTGAGGCAAAACTCATCATATGGAGTAGATTTATTTACATAATCACTTTCGTTCGAGTTTGAATCTTTTCCTCTTGATTCGAATTTCCTTTGAATTTTTGGAACGTTCCCTGCGGTTCCAAAATTCATTCTTGTCCCTCACTATTCATCTTCTTTTGATTTTGGAGTATCACATAACTCCACTTCGAATGATCTTTGTAATGAATTGGCGGTCTCGCCAATATTTTAATTTTCTTGTAAAAGGGTGAAAATCCTTTACAATCAGCATCGATTCACCAGAGATTTATATTTATCCTTGGTTTAGATGCTAATATCTTTTGTTATTCCAAACTCTATCTCTTGAGATCAGATGTAGATTTACCCTAGAAAAAAATACACATTTGATCTTATTCATTAAGTCACGGTTGACCAGGTTAAGGTTGCCCGCGATTTATTTAAGCTTACCCATCTCCCTATTTTGTTATTTAATCATCTTGTCTTTTGTTTCCAAACCATCTCCAAACATTTTTAAATTGTACTTGTAAATCTATGTTTTGTTTTATATATTGTGTTGTTTGAGTTGTTGATGTTGATTTGGGCTTCCGATCGATTCGTCTGATCAACGCTATCGATAGGATTTCTAAAACACTTTGACAGAACAAACTGACGCAATATTATTTTTAAATTTGGTCAATGGAATAAATTTTGTTATATAAGTAAATTTATGGAACTTAATAAATTGATTTAAATTGATTATTTGAAATGATAATACTTGATTTATCATTTATTGTTCTATGAATGAATTTATAAATAGTTGTTTATAAATTGATTTGGGAACTGAAATGAATTTAAATCAAGAATTTGAGAATTTAATTTCTGATGGTTTCAAACTTTGTGTTTAAAGCTTTAAAAGGATATATTATTTAAAATATTTTTGAATAGAAATTTGTTTCCAAAGAATTTTAAAGTTTAAAATTTTGTGCTCCTCTTTGTCGCTGGAAAATAATTTCGGTGATGACTGCAGCATCATCGACTTTCATTTTCGAGTTTCGAAGGGAAGAAACCATCCTGTAGTCTTGCTACAGCTTTGTTTTGGGAAAAATTTAATTGATTTGAATTTCTAAAAATATGATTTGATTTATTATATATATAGATATATGACTTAAATTTGATTTGACAAATTATGTACATACATTTATTTATCTCTAAATGGTTTGAAAGGAATCGGAAATTTTATTCTTAAATTCTATCTTAAATAATAACTTCAAGTAAAAAAAAATCAAAAATTTGGATAAATGACTCAAACTTGAGATGATTAAATTGGAAAGTTTTATTTGTATAACACACAATTTCATTCCAATATAACTTACCTAAATTACACAGAAGTTGAATATGAAATTGGATAATATACAATATAGAAAGGATTTTATAAATAAAATTTGAGTGGTTATAATAAATGTTATACACTTAAATTTTAGTTATAAAAGATTAACAGAGGTAAATAGTGAAAAAGGAATTTAAAGAGATTTTATTTAAATAACTTAATAATCAAATTTGATTTACTATGGAACCTTAAGTCTAACCTAGGAATTTTAATAAAGGTTATTTCCTGAAATGAATATGTTGTATAATAAATAATGTATCTTTGAATAGATAAAATAAAATACATTTGAATTGGACTTTTGGTAATAAAGTTTATTTAACTTGAATTCATAGTTTAATTGATGTCTAAATGAATAAATGTGTAAAGAAATTTGATTGTTATATTTGCTATGATAAATATTTTATTTATGAAATTGATATGTCTTGAAAAATAAATATTATGATTTAAATAGTTAAAATGTATTTTAACATCACTAAAACTTGATAATTGAGAATTTGGTTTTCAAATGGAAATTTGAAGTAACTTATTAAAGGAATATCTATTTATGAAATGGGTATTTTAAATAAAGTGTTAGGGTATGTGTTAAATTTAGAGCTAAGTAAAATAGTGAGCTTTTGACTTAATAAACGAAGTATAGTTTAATTTGGATATTCCATTCATAAAGGTTTGTTTTAATAAGTCATAAGTTAAATGATATCCAAATGAATATTCTAGAATAAAACTGATTTAAAATATTAATATATCTACTGTAGCATTTTATAAGTGCTGCTGTTTTGAAAATACAATGTTTTGGAAATTTTTAAAATTGAATGAACTTAGAAATGTTACAACTTTAAAATGAATATTGTTTGATCTTGGATTAAAATGGTTTAAATGAAGATTATTTTTAAAAAAGGTGTTATGATTTTCTAAGTGTTATGTTTTTTTTAAGAATAACATGTCCAAAGTGTTATGATTTTAGTAGTGTGATTTCCAAATGATAAACATCCCTAAATTGTTATGATTTCAAAGCATTATGGTTTCAAGTTTATTATCTTATTTTGTTTTCCAAACTATCTTTTGGTTGTCCTTATTTCTCTTATCTTGTTACAGAATGGGAAGGCTATTGCTTATACCCGTCTGTTTAGAAATCTTTCTGTAATCTTTGATAATCTTGGATACTCATTTTTGATTCTGAACACTGTTTTTCCATTCATAGACCGTCGGTCAAGTGAAAGGGGTGATTCAGACTCTAGAGGATCTTTTTAGTGTTTGTGTTCTTGATTTGATCACCTCCATCTTGCTAAACTTACCTATAACAATAGTTATCAGGTGTAATTCCAATCTTCTTATCATCTTGTCTTAATTCTATTCATTCTATCTTTTTATGTGCTTTCCCGTACCTCGTTCCTTTTCGGGGACGAAAAGTTTTGAGTGGGGGAGAGTGTAACAACCCTGTATTTTTCAAATATTTTTAAATTGATTTTTTTTAGATTCAAAAGCTTTATTTATGAAAAAGAATAAATTTCGTTATTTTAAGTATAAACTTTGATTTTGATGTGGATTAGAATTCCAAATATGACTAAATTTAATATTTCCAGAAAATGTGAATTTTTGTCAAATAGTCAAACTTTGACTTTTAAATTTTTATTTTTATTTATTTAAAATCTTAAATTTTATCTTTTATTATGAAAATAGATGAAATAACTTAGACACTGCTTTTTGTTTCGTTGAAAACGGAGTTAAACTGCAAAAGATATGTACATTTCAATTTTGAGTATAAATTGTTTATTTTGCAATTTTGTTATTTTAAAATTGTATAAATTATATTTTCTTTGTCATATTTTATTTTAATATGTTTAATATGTTATATTATGTATATTTTGACTTTTAAATATTTTTAAATTGATAATAGAATTTTTCCAATGTTTACTGTGTTGATTTCCTATTTTTAAAGGCTGTTTTCTTATTTTCTGCTATTTTCTTCATTAAAATTATATTTAAATTAATTTTTTTTATTTATTTTGTGAATGTATTTTTATTTTATGTTATTATTTATGTTTAAAAATATATTACAAGCTCATATGAATTTTCTAAAGTTTATACCATTTATTTTCAAATTTTCTAGCCTAGTTGACAATTTTTGCTATTTTCTTGATTTAATTATTTATAATTAACATTTATTTATTTATATTTTTTTTTATTTGTTACATTTTCGAATTTTAACTGAAATTATATGTATTTTCAGATATTTAAACTTATTAAAAAGAAATAGAGGAAATTTGAAAAGTTTTATACTCTTGAAACTCCTAAGGCTTTCCATCTCCCGACCTTTCATTTTCCCAACTCTTCTCTTAATTGTTTTGGGCGTGTAATCTACTCATTTCAGCTGCATTTTTTTTTCACTTTCACGAAATTCATTTCTCCTCCTCTCACAAAAAAATCACGGCTATTCTCCTTGTGAAGCTTAGGTAAAAAAATTCTATCTTCTTCTTGTCTTTTTATGATTTTCTACTTGAATTTGCACATGCTCTCTACCTTCATAGCTGTATTCCCCTTCCTCCAAGCTGTGGCTGACCACCACCACCATTTTTATCTGACCATCACACAGCCTAACACCTCTCCTCCTCAGGCCAAGCCAAGCCATGATGAATATCATCACAAAAAATCCATCTAAACTAGCACTAGCCATCACCTATGCACTCAAGCTGACCTAGTTTTGGTACCATCACCTTCCACCACCTCCACCACCTCCAGCACCACCTGGACCCTCTGCCATGTCATCACCTTGGACCCCACTCCTCTGGCCGTGCCCCATGAGCCTTGGCCGAGCCTTGAATTGCCTTGAATCCATGTTAAAGTGAAATTGTTTTGCCTTGTTGTGTTGTTTCATGCATACTCACCTTTTGCTATCCTCTAAACATGTTTGGCCGACCCTTAGGCAACCAAAACCTGATCCAAATCTTGCCTTAGACCTGTAGTACACCATATGGCTGAACCTGAAGGTTGTTGGAAGCAAGTGCAAAGCAATTCTACTTTGATTCGTGCAGTTGATTCTATATTATTCTATCGTATTGTGCATTTGAAAACTTATATTGTTTGTATTGTTTTGTCTTATGTATTCGAGGAACTTAACCTTGTCTCTCCCACACTCATCATCATCATGGCTGAGAAAATGAACCCCTTGTTCGAGCTTTTGAATGGTTAAAGCACAGTCAAGTAATCTATTCCGTTGTTGCTTCTTATCTTCATTGTTTCAACATTGTTTGCGTTGAATATTTATGTGTATGTTGTCTTGTTTGGTTATTGTTTACAAGATAAATATCAAGGCTCTCCATTCATTCAAATCAAAAGTCATGCTATATCGTGCTTGTTGTTCTTTCTGGAATCTATTCTGTGTGTTTTGATCGCTAATCTCCAGCTTTAACAGGCGAGTTATTCTCACCAGACAATATGTACCTATATAACTAGTAAATTGACACCCTGTGAATCTGTAGAAATATATTATCATGTTATACTTGACTATGTTATGATCCTATGATGTTTATACACCTGTTATATCATATGTTACTGTTATTTAATGTTATTCTGTTATTTATATCAGTCATCACACTGCAAGTTCCCTGTAGACTAGAATCACTATGGGTTGAAATGATACATACCCGAACGGACTTTAGAACAGGGAAAAATCATTATGGGCTGAAATGATAGGCCTGAATGGTTTTTATTTATTTTATTTAACTTGGGATTGCGGGTTTGAAATGATAGAACGCGGAGTTTTCTTTTTAAACTGTGGATTGAAATGATACATATCAGTATCCCTTGACCTAGGTTAGAAAACTATATACAGGCCCGTGGTTATTTTATAAAGTGTTTTGGATATTTTTAAGTATTTTAAAAATATAAATTTATGAAATTTGATTTAAATAGATTTTGAAATGTTTTAAAATAAAGAAATTATGATTTTCTATGAGTTAAAATGTAATTAATGAATGGTTTTATTGGATTATTGAAATATAACTTAAGTTTGGAATTTGGAATTTTGGTTAAAATGATATTTTAAGTTATATGAATAAAAATGGAAATTTAATTATATTTGGAAAATGGTAAATATGATAATTTGATTTAAATTTTAATTTAAGTGATTTATTAAAGTATTATTGATTTTTCTATGAATTTAAGTGGTTAAATAAATGAATGCTTAAATTGTAATTTTAAAATATAGCTTGACTAGGAAATGTAAATTTGGTTTTAATTAAAGGTTTAAATTAATTAAATAAAATTGGAAATTTAGTTAAATTTGTGAAATGGTAATTTAATTTGAAGTGTTAAGTTTATTTGTTGAAAGTGAAGAAAAGGAAATTATACACTTGAACTAATACGTGGAATTTTTGAAATTTGGATTTATTTATAAGAAATTGGTTTAATAAAAATCAAAATGTTTAATGATATGTTAATGAACATTTTTAATGTTAAATTATGATTTTTAAAATTTTTATGTGTTTTAAATTGAAGTTATTTAGTTGTTGGAAATACACTAAAATCTGGAATTAACTTTTAATAGCATTCAAAAATGCTATAGTTTCTGAATTGAACTAAAATTGTGTAAAAAGAGCTATTACTGCATTTCTGAAATGCTGTAGTTGCTGTAATTGAACTTATAGACTAATATTGAACTCAGGTCTATTATAGCATTCTCTGGAAAAGCTATAGTGGTCTGCAGTCTTTGCTGAAATCAAATAAAACATTTGTTTTGAAATCTGAGTTACCGCAGCACTTCTGAAATGCTGTCTTTTCTGTTTTGAACTATAATTTAACTAAAAACCGAGTTTTAACAGCAGTTTTAAATGCTGTCTTTGCTGAATAAAAATGTTTCAAGTATAACTTATAACAGCTTTTCTAAATGCTGCGAAAGGCTGAAATTTTAATAATTATGGTTTTTGACTTAGTAAACGAACTCAGAATGGTTTGAAACTTTGAAAATTGAATACTTGATTGAAAATATAATAATTACACTTTTAAAAGGTTTAAATGAATTATTTTGATTGGAATATAAACTATTTAAAGGTGATTTGAAATGATAGTAAATGAACGATATCTTTGAATTTAAAAGGTATTTAAGGTTGAATATTTGGATTTGAACTGATAGGATATTTTATTATATTAAAATGATTTGAAATGAAGTTTTGTAAGGATATGATATTTTATTATATTAAAATGATTTGAAATGAAGTTTTGTAAGGATATGATATTTTATTATATTAAAATGATTTGAAATGAAGATTTGGAAAGATTGATATTTGATATATTAAAATGATTTGAAATGAAGTTTTGGAAAGATATGATATTTTGATATATTGAAATGATTTGAAATGAAATTTTGAAATGATATGATATTTTAAATATATGGAAATGGTTTGGAATTGATTTAATCTTTATTTTTACAAATATATGGTTTTGAAATGATATTTTATTTTGAAGTAAAGTATTGTTTTAAAAGTTATAACCACGGGTTATTATAACGATTGTTTGTTAAAGAGACCGGGATCAGATATGGACATACTCTCTGTCGATACCGAAAACCACTTTGACAACTATGTACGCGGTGGAGTTTCCAGAATGAAGTAGGATGGTGGCGACGATCCTAAGGTATATACGTGGACCCAACTCCCGTGAGTTGGCATAAGGTGGCTAAAACAGGAGCGATTGAAGGACCAAGGAGGTAGCACCTCTTATCGGACACACTTCTTCGATACCATTCTATTACTTGTGATTGATTTGGTGGCCACCCTTGATTTGGGAGTGTTGTTCGAGGTGGGCAGTAGTGGCTGCTATGCGTCACCACTAGTCCGGATGCGTAATTGGTATATCTACCCTGGCATTGCCTAGTTGTGCCGTGTCACCTACCATATCGAGCTTTACTACGATTATGATTTTAAGATCCGACCGCGTTAAGGTTCTCCATCCCCTTAACGCTATTTTCTATATGATTATACTTTACTTATTAGACATTATTATAATAGCGAATATTACTACATAGTAGATATTTTAACGGATCCTTAGAGGATGGGCGGTCCCAAGCATCTTATAAGTTACTTGTACCTTTATTACAGTTCACTTGAGTTGGTTTACATTATATAAGTATATATTGTCCTGACTCGAGTGTTTTGTGTTTTGCTTTATGCTCGGGTCAGCCTGAGTATTCACAGATTTGGATTTCCACCTTCTGGAGATTTGAATTGCTGGAGATTATCTGCTAGTCTTGTTCTATCAACTTCGGTTCCGTTGTTCTATTCAGCCTGTACTTGGTTATTGTATTGAGACTTCTGCTGTACTTTATTTCTTATGTTGTATCTTATGTAACTCTGATATATTTACATAGCAGCTTCATGAACTACTATTTCTTTTACTTCCGCTGCATTATTTTACTCTATGTCTGTGATCTGTGATTTTATTTATTTACTGTATATTCTGAGATTTGCCAAATTTTATTTACAACGTGGTATTTTGAGCAATTCAATTCCGGCATGAGTGTCTACCTATACACTTATAATGGATGCGAATGGTTGAAAATACCGGGTCATTACAGAAGAGCAAGATGATTTTATATGTAGGGTATAACTTCACCAAAGATAACCATACAGTATAATTCTTTTATTTCTTCTAGATATTTCCAACATTAATTTTGGCCAAATTCAATAACGATGAGAACGATCGCACATGGAAACCAAGTCTTGTATACTTATCGTGTTTCCTACCTTCTCAACTTAAACTACCCCACAATCAAGAGTGAAGCCCAGTAGGTTAGAGCATTGTTGCTTCTAAGCCTTACTCAAACATCACTCTTAACTTTCACAGATAGAACAAGCCTACTTTATCAGCTTTTAGTGCTGAGTACACAACTAAATACTTTCCATAGAAAAGTAAACACACAAAGCACAGTTAAGTCAAAAAAGCACGATGAAGTCACATAAGCGACTTCTAATCCCCTTTTGTTTAATTAATTCTTTTATTAGTTAAAAAGTTCTTTTATCAAATAATTACTTTCTTCATAAGTAAGCAAACTATATATAGGAGCCCTCCCTATGGGATCTTGAGTACATACATTCTAAAAGCAAGAGATGATTCAGGCGAATGAGTTCTCCTAGGGGGATCTCAAACCATATGAATGCATGATGCTTCTGGTCACTTCCTTTTTCTACATGTATATATATTTAAAATACCTTTATAAAAGGTATATACATGTATTCTACTATTCCACTGTTCATTTGTATTCTTTTCAATACTTCAAAACATTTTCATATACTTTTTTCAAATGGTATAAGAATATTCATAAATCTTTAACAAGATTTCTTACTTTAGGATATAATCAAAGAGGTTAAAAGCAAATTTTATCTAAACATTGTTACTATAAACCCCTTCTCTTTTATACGTTAGATCTTTATTTTATATAACCTTTATTCCAAAACATATCATACATCTCATTATCTTTAAAATCTCCTTTATAAAGATCTAAGTACGTTCACAAGTCTATTCAAATGGGTTTAGGACAAATGTTACTTAAACATTGTCACTACAAATCCAAAACCATTTCACTTATAATTATCTTTAAAATATTCGTTTTAAAGGTCTAATTATATTCCTAAGTATAATCAGAAGGGTTAAAAACAAATATTGCTTAAACACCGTTTACTATAAACCCAAAACCACGTATACTTAACATTATGTTTAAAACATTCATTTTAAAAATCTAAGCATACTTATTAGCAAGATAATACACCTCTAATTAACTTCCCAAAACCATTCATTATAACTAAATGAAATAACTAAAACCACTTATCCTTTTATAAAATACTTCACTTACTTTGCCAAACTTATATATACTTAAAAATTTCTTATAAATAGATTATATAATATTACTTAAAAATAACACATTCAGAAATATTTTTTTTAAAACTGCAAGTTTTATATTTATAAACCCTTTACTTCAAAAATTCATAAATAATTAATAAAGTTTATTTAAACCTGAAACCACTATAAAAATATTTTAAAACCTTCTATTAAGCAACCCTAAAAAACTTTCCACAAAAACAATTTATTTAATATCATTTAAACTCACTTTAAATCACAAAAAATGTTGAAAATAATACTACATAAACAATGTTATGAAAAGAGCCCAGAAATGTTGTCGTAGGTCAAAGGCAGCATTATAAGTGCTGTTAAAAGCCTACGATAGAGAACACTAGAAAAATTACATAAATGTTTGACCTGTTTTCCCCATCCCAACAAAGGTTTTAAGTTTTGATTTTTTTACAGTAATTAGTATACTTAGAAAAATTAAAAATCATGCAAAGAAAACCCTAAGGACATCTTCCAAAATCATATTAAAAATTTCCAAAAACGAGCTATTTACAAAGTGCTCATATAGCAACCTTTTCGCTACTAACTTTTTCAACTTTATTCAACCGGTTATAAAATGATTTAAACTCCAGTATTTTATTGTAAGAAGTACACATATAGTACTTATTAAAACAGCAGATAAAATTCTAAGGATGTCTTTAAAAATAATAGTACAAATTATCGAACACTATGCAATTTTTAAAGGATCATA
This sequence comes from Allium fistulosum, assembly GCA_030737815.1. Taxonomy (NCBI): domain Eukaryota; kingdom Viridiplantae; phylum Streptophyta; class Magnoliopsida; order Asparagales; family Amaryllidaceae; genus Allium; species Allium fistulosum. Next base: position 180,518,672 of record CM060905.1, on the reverse strand, counting down.
AAGCGACCATTTTCGCTATAATCTTTGCAACTTTGTCCAAAAAGTTTTACAACTTTCCAAACCGATTCCTTGCTGTTACATACTAATATATATGTGTAGTGTAACACTCCGAAAATTTAGCAAGAATTTAATAAGAAAATTAAATTTAAATAAAAGAAGGAGTAAAATAATATTTTCAAAAACATCCGAATTTGGCTACGAAACTTTCACTATTGTGTTCAGAGTGATTTTTCCGATGATTTTCATATATAATGCTGCGAAATTGAAGAAACTACGAACAAGTTACAAGCATTTGAAAATTTTGAAATAGAATAAAATTTAAATTTAAAAACCCCACAAAAATACATTACCACCAGTTAACCCAAGAAGATTGAAGGTCGACCAGTAGCGGTGACCCATGGGGCTAAGCAGTCGACCGTTGACGTTGTAAAAACAAGGGTTCTCTGGAGCGTTTGAAAGATCGTGATTGTTTGCTTCGTTATCAACCTGCAACCTGCGTACGTGATCACCCTAAATATTCACCAGGCCAAATTGAACGTCCGAAACTAATTCCTAATCTCTATAAATTGAAAACAAACTTACCCCTAAACTCACTAGAGAACGTATTGTACTGAAACTCTGCTAAAACCTAATCTCTCCTCTAAAACTAAAATTTCTTCAAAATCAAATTAAAATCAAAGTAGAAGAAATACAACAAATCAGATCTAGAAGGAGCAAGCGTACGGTGGGTAATTCTCTAGCAGAGCATATTGAAAGAGCTCGAATATAAGGTGAGTGGGAACAAATTAAATTAGGTAATTATTACAGTTAAATTTACTCTATTCTATCTGATCAAGGATGTTAGAAATTAAATTTTAGATTGTAAAACCCCAATTTAAAAACTTGTAATCTAGGGTAGAAATGGAAACAATTGTAAATGGATAAATTTGATGTTTAATGCTAATACACCTCTTTAATGATTTAACCGTAAATGTTAAAACTGCAAAACCTAGATTAAATAATTGAAACTCAAATTGTACAAATCTATGAACTTGAGAAATATAGACGGGATAATATAGTTGCTTAGGGTTCATTGTAAACGCTGCAATCAACAAAAATTAACCCTAACTGAAAATCAACATCAAAAACTGGATGAACCCTAAATTTTGAACTACGATCGGTCGACCACTCGTCCTGAGAGGTCGAGCATAAGCGATCAACTAGTTAGGGCATAGCGGTCGACTGGTTAACATAAAAATTTCAGAATCTGACATGGACCTAAGGTCTAGGTTAATAATAAAAATAAATATAAATGTTGACTATTATGTGAGCCTATTTGAGGCTATTTGTATGCATGTTAGGAGCTGTAGGGAAGTTAGTTCTCTATGAGATGATGTTAGGACGGTATAGTTTTGGATAAATGTTCTTTACTTAATGGGAGGTTGATTATTCGACTGGGATGGATTTTTATTACAAATGGCCCTCGCAGGAGGTTCTACGGTGAACGCGCAGCACTGACTGTTGAATAATGTAGTGTGGCCTGGCATTATGGAAGTCCCGGTACACACGGAGACTGATATGACATGGTACAATTCACATGTTGGATCCAAAAGCATGCAATAAGAGGAGTATGCTATGATAGAGAAGTGGACATAGATGTTGACGATGAAACACACCGACGAGTTTGCATTACGGGTTCCTCTTTGATGCGTAGTTCGGTTACGTATAGTCGTAATTAGTGGAAATGTACTACCAGAGTAGCCCGGTGGTGGTGTTTCCATGACGTGTAGCTCCAAAAGCGGCGGCCGATCGTTAGACGTTGAAGTTCGATCTATAGTTTGAACCTTGTAGTAGCCAACAATATTAGTAGCGTAGGTGTGTGTTGGACCAAAATCCCTTAAGTAATGGACCCTAGGAATACACGCACACGTATTGTACACCCTGTTTCATTTAGGATAGAGTTAAAGTTAACTGCACATGATCACCTTATATTAAACTTATACTCATTCACCAGACTTTTGTCTGACCCACCCCTTCATCTTTTTCCCCACTACAGGTGGATATGGCAGCAGGTGATTGGCCCATTCTTGGTACTTGGAGAGACGAGCTCATCTTTGGAGTTGCTTGTTCTCATACTTACCCTCATGTATCTATTTATCTTATCAGTACATTTTAATTCTTGTATCTGATTTGGGGTGATATTTTCTATGTACTCTGTATGGACTACATACTTATTTTCTACGATTATGATTTGGATATTTTCTGAGATGGACATTTTTCAGTATTATACGTTTTGTTCCTTCCATTGTGAGTTCTGAAAGTGTAGTATATCTTAGATTATATCTGTTGTTTTAGTCCCTGTAATGCTATAAAAACCCAACAACTCGTATTTCTCGATAAACCGCAAGGCCGAAAGTTACACTAGGCTTTAGATCGGACATTTTTCGAAAGAGTTTTCAAAGATGGGTTTTGAAATATGTATATATGTATGTATCTATATAAATAAAGATATTTCAAAAAGCTCTCCAAAGATTTTATACATATCGTAATCTCTCTTATTCATGCCGATACTATCTTCCATTCGTGCCTATGCGGTTTTTCTTATTCATGCCTATACTATACGTGAAAAGTTGCTAATAAAATTCTTAAAATTCATAGATATAAGATGATCATTCCTATAGGTTTAGGCCCAGGTGATGCAATCGAGGTCCCGGGCGTAAACATTCCTACTTGGTTTCATCAGATCTCCGGACGAGGGGACAGGCTGAGCTTAATCCCATTAGAGGACCTATGGAGAGGGCAACTAGTGCAATTCATGCCTACTCACCTGCCTCCATAGTTTTTTCTAAGCTATACAAGGATTTCATTAATCATGGAGGAAAGCCATATGTAGGGACTGAGTCATATGTGGATTCGAGAGCATGGATTTATACATGTGAGAGGATTTTTAGCTTGATGGGATTGGTTGATGAAGTGACATGGCAGTTAGCTATATAGTAGTTAAAGAGAGATTCTTAGTTTATGGTAGGTTGAGACTGATGAAGGAGATGGGGAGAGTTCCATAGGCGATTCGAGGTGAAGTTTCTTTTAAGGGCGGAGGAAGGTATGCATTTGGCGAAGTTCATTCACTTGAAGCAAGGAGACTTGTCCATGAAAGAATATGTCAATTAGTTCAATTAGCTAGCTAGATTTGGGATAGGACTGATCGATACCCCGTATAAGTAGGCTTTGAAGTTTGATAAAGGAATGAACCAACCTCTTCAAGGTTTAGCTCTGAGTTATATTCCTATGGGTGCTACGTATGAGGGTTTAATAGAGATGGCCTTGCTGAATACTGTCTCCAAGGAGGAAGCAAAGATGGAATCTAAGAAGGCTGGAAGGAAAGCGCAAGAGCAGAACTAATGTAGGGGAGGTGGACCTAAAGGAAAGATATCGAAGAAGGATATGCATTGTAGGAAGTGTGGCAAGTAGGGACATTTCTTGAAGGGGTGCAAGAAAGATCTTTCAAAGTTCGAGTGTTATAATTGTGATCAGTTTGGGCATGTGAAGCAGGCGTGTCCAGCACCCCAGAAGACCTCTACTCAAGTGGTTTTAGCTTACACACTGGAGGTTGTCCCTAGCTCGGATACGCTGCCAGTGGGAGACAAGAGAAAGAAAGTGGCGATCGAAGGTGTGTTGGCTTTATCCAGTGTATCTATTTGCACATTATTTGATTATGAGGCTTCACATTCTTTCATTTCTAATAGACTTGTTGATGACTTACACTTAAACACTAATATAGTAACATAACCTGTGGTTGTGTCAAACCCATAAGAGGACCACACTTTTTGTCTATGGTATGTAGGGGTTTGAAGTTATTCATTTTAGGGGTCGAGTTTGATTGTGATGTTTTCGTCTTGGGATTTTCTGGGTTTGGGTTGATATTGAGTATGGATTGGACGACAATGTATGAGGCTATTTTAGACCATGATAGGAAGGTCGTTAGGTTGAGTACGTGTAGTGGGTGTAACTTGGAGGTCTATTATGATCTTCGAGCATCAGTTATGTTGAGCTACTCATATTCTTTAGACCTATCACATGATGAGCAAGACATAGTGCATGTAGTTAGAGATTTCCTAGACTTTTTTGCTGACGTTTCCTAGACTTTTTTGCTGAGGTTACCGGTCTTGTTGTAGGAAGTAAGGATTGTAAGTTATGCTAGTCGTTAGTTGAAGACCCATGAGACAAACTACCCTACCCATGATCTCATGTTGGCGGCCATTGTCTTTGTGATGAAGTCATGGAGGCACTACCTTTTATGGATTCGGTCTAAGCTATATAAGGATCACAAGTCCTTGAAGTATTTTTTCTAACAAAAGGAATTGAATTTGCGGTAGCAAAAATGGATAGAGTTTTTGGCAACGTACGATTTTTATATCTCATATCGCTCGAGTAAAGGTAATGTAGTGGCAGACGCTTTGAGTAGACAACATGCAATATTAAGTCCTATGTTCTTCGAGTGTAAGCATTTGAAGTTTCATTTCTACATTCGACTTCAGACCATCATAGGTATCACTCAAGGATTATTAGCAGCTTTAGATGTGCAGCTTACATTGATGGAGTGTATTGGGTCTTATTAGAAGGAAGATAAGGAGCTAATAGGTATTATTGGGAGGATTAGGAAAGGAGAGTCGTCGCGTTATTTGTCTTGTTACGCCGTTGACTCGAGAGGATGGTTATGGAGAGATGGTAGGATTTGTATTCCTCTTAGTATAGATTTGATAGATATGTTGCTGGCTAAGTCTCACCGTTCTAGGATGACTATTCATCCCGGCGGCGACAAGATGTATTGCAACATGAAGAGAGTCTTCTATTGGCCCGGTATGAAGAAGCATGTAGTGAAATATGTAGCTAGATGTATGACTTGCCAAAGGGTAAATGGGAGCAGAAAAGGCCGGAAGGATTGTTGCAGCCATTGGATATTCCATAGTGGAAGTGGGAGAGTATTTCTATGGATTTCGTAGATGGTTTACCGAGAAGTAGGAGAGGTAATGAGAGCATCTAGGTCATAGTCAATCGGTTGACTAAGAATGCTCATTTCATACTAGTGAGGAGTTGAGGATGGCGGTATTAGTGACAGCTCTATACAAGAGAGAGGTTGTTAGGTTACATGAATTTCTACTAATATGGTTAACGATCGAGATTTGCTTTTCAACAATGAGTTCTAGAGGAATCTACAGGAGGCTTTGAGGACCGAGTTGAGTTTGAGCACCACATATCATCCACTGACAGACAGACGGACGGAGATGATAATTTGGGTATTAGAGGACTTATTACAAAAGTGCATTTTGAACTTTGGAGGTTCTTGGGAAGATCACTTACTATTGGTTCACTTTACCTACAACTAATAGTTATCAGGTTAGCATTGGGATGGCAGCGTTTAAGGCATTATACGGTAGACCCTGTAGATCACCATTGTGTTGGTAGGACACTATGGGTAGGATTATCCTTAGGACGGACATGGTGAGGGAGCCGTCGAAGAAGTTGGACCTGATCCATAAGAGAATGAATACTGCTCAGGATAGGCAAAAATCTTATGCCGACAAGAGACGTACGGAGTTAGAGTTCGCAGTAGGCGACATGGTATATGTGAAGGTTTCACTCTTTAGACATGTTATGTGGTTTTGTAGATTGAGGAAGCTTGCACTGAGGTTTGTAGGGTCTTTTTCGATAGTTACTAGAGTAGTGAAGTTGGAATATAGAGTAGAGCTTCCGAAGAATTTAGCTGGGGTACATGATGTATTCCATATGTCACACTTGCAAAAGTGCTTACATGATACAGCTACCATAATCGAGCCGAGTCAACTAGAGGAGGTGGTGGTTGAGAGGGAGTCACATGCTTTCTGTGCACCTACTCGTATTCTTAAGCATAATCAAAATGGCTCCGCAACAAGGAGATCAGACTTGTTAAAGTCCAATAAGAAGACAATCCAGCGGTGAGTACATGGGAGCCCGAGGAGAAGATCCGAGCTACCCACCCACAACACTTTTCAGGTACATCTCAAACTTAAATTCTTATAAGTATATGTTACTTATATGTAGGACTTAGTTGGTATACCTTTTAGGTTGAGACCATTAGATGGTGGGGATGGTTGCAAACGTGTCATTAGGACATGTTATGGATGATGGATGCTAGTGGATATATTTCTTGGGCGGTTACCTTTTACACTTTTAGGATAGTATGTCCTCTAGGTAAACACACACACTCACATTTTTAGCATGTTATGTCTTGATTATTGTTATCTTAGTGTATATTATGCATATGGATGTTTCATATGGGTTGAATGGTTGTGCATAGATATAGAATTGCATGTATACTTACTTAGGATGTTGCATACATTTTGGATGCATGGCATGGGCATTTGTATGATAGGAGGTCGACTGGATTAGGAGATCGCCTACTCTTTGCATTAATATTGGTTCACGTGCATTTCACATTGCATACATATATACATATAGCATTAGAAAATTTCTAAGGACAATGATTACCAGTGAAAGATGGATGAGTAGATGGTTGTAGTTATTAATTATTGTGTATATAAGTTGTATTTTTTCATCCTTTGAGATTTCGAGGATGAAATCCTTTTAAGGAGGGAGAATGTAACACAAATCGGAGTTAGTACGGAGAAGTTATGGGTATTTGAAATTTTGAAATAGAATAAAATTTAAATTGAAAAATCTCACAAAAATAAATTACCACCGGTTGATCCAAGTGGGTTGAAGGTCAACTTGTAGCAATCGACCCATGTGGCTAAGCGATCAACCGTTGATGCTGTAAAATCAAGGGTTTTATGGAGCGTTTGAACGGTTATGACTGTTTGCTTTATTGTCAACCTACGATGTGTGTATGTGATCACACTAAATATTCACCAAGCCAAATCCAACTTCCTAAACTAATTCCCAATCTCTATAAATTGAAAACTAACCTAACCCTAAAATCACCAGAGAACTTACTGTATTGAAACTCTACCAAAATCTAACCTTTCATCTAAAACTAAAATTTCATCAAAATCAAATTAACATCAAAGTAGAAGAAATACAACAAATCAGATCTTGAAGGAGTAAGTGTACGGAGGGCAATTCTCTAATAGAGCATGTTGGATGAGCTGGATATAAGGTGAGTGGGAAGAAATTTAATTAGATGATTGTTATATTCAAATTTAATCTATTTTATCTGATCTTGGATGTTAAAAATTCAATTGTAACTGTAAAACCCCAATTTAAAAACCTGTGATCTAGGGTAGAAATTGAAGTAATTGTAAATGGATAAATCTGATATTTAATGCTAATACACCTCTTTAATTATTTAACTACAAACCTTAAAACTTGTGTAAAACTCCACCTTTATACCCATACTGACAAATAATATTACACAGTAATATTGTCCACTAATACGAAGAAAAAGGTTGGATAAGAGCGACCACGCGTGAACATTCCCTTGGGCTAACACTGACACGTTTTTATTTCATCTCATGAATCACATATGACGTGTACGGTTTTGGCACAAAGCAATAACATGTTTGCTAGAAAGATCAGAACAATATATAATATATCAAAGAGAATACAGAATCATAGAACACGACAGAATATATAATACAGACATGAAGGTATGTACATAAGCGAGTCTACAAAAGTAGAAATGCTAGAATCACATAATACATATACATGACAAAGCACAAGACTAATGCCAAAAGAATATACATCAAGAGTTACTAACTCAAACAAAAGACATACATGAATACAAGGTCTAATGCATAAAATATATAAGTGTTTATCTCCAATGCTAATCCAACATCTAAGGTCAATGAGTCCTTGTACCTAAAATGTCTCGGTCTGACCAGAGTATTAGTAAATAATAAACGGGTCAGGCTATTTTTAATTCAATAAAAGTGAGATCATATGTGCAATAATAAGTTAATTTCACTAATATACTCATAGCTATATAATATGCCAACATCCAAATAATAAACGGCATAATCACAATAATTCACCATGTCATAAAAACATAACATGCCTATCACAAGCAATCATCTCAAATATGGTGAATCAAATATCTCACAAATCAGAATCACTAACTAACCTAAAAGCAAGTCCAAACAATAAGACAAGCATGAAAGCGAGTCAAAACCAAAAGACAAGCATGAAAGCGAGTCAAAACCTAAAAGAAAAGCATGAAAGCGTGTCAAATCAAAATCTCACAAATAGAATCATAAATCAAAGGACATGCCTGAAGGTGAGTCATCATAAGCAAGCCTAAAAGCATGTTGAACCCACCTAAAAGCGAGTTATAATAAGACGAGCCTGAAAGCAGGCTGAACCCGCCTGAAACGAGTTATAATAAGACAAGCCTAAAAGCACGTCGAACCAACTTAAAAATGAGTCATCACAAGAAGAGTCTGGAAGCACACCGAAGTGAACATTGCTGATCGAAAGTGTTAAATACTTTCAATTAGTAATCAAACTAGTGCACCTCAATGTTCCATAACAACTAAGTGACACTTGAATATTTACTAAAAGATCATAGATTCTACTCAAGTAAATTATTCTATCAAACTAGTCGAAGAATTAATCGATAGAGCGATACAAGTATTCCATACCGCTTGTACTACTAAACCATTTAATTAGAGTACTCATTTTGTAGAAGTAATATTTTCATATAGAAATTACTTCTTTCAAAATCATTTAAATATTTGTCTAATGACTATAGAATTGGTATATTTATAATATAAGCTAAAAACTTGAAACCTACATATATATAGTTTGATTCACATTTTAGATATTTTTATTATCATTAAAATCCTATTAGAGACTTTTTTATCAAAATATTTATAAGTATAATTTACTTCCATAATTTATACCATGAATTTAAAGATAATAACCATAAGTATAATTTTATATAAATTACAATTGTGATTTTTAAAACTATATTTTAATATAACTAGTTTAAAGATAATTTCTTTCCACACTGTACGTATTTAGTATATATATTATTTTAAATAAATTAGAATAATGAAATTCCCCAAAAATATGATGCTATTAAAATTCCAAAAATCATAGAAATGAAGAAAGCTACCATTAGCAGTTTCATAGATTAGAAATTTTATGGTGTCACATAGTAAAAGAATCAAGGATTAGAAATTGGGTAGAAAACAAAGTATAAACCAAAACAAGTAAAATTGCCTAGAGCACAGGCTCTAAAAAATACGACCGATCAACCAACCGGTCGACCGCTAGTGGTTGACAGGTGGTAAACAACGCTCGTCGGTTCGAATGCCTAGTGCCCGAAAACTCCAAGCACCATCTCAGATGATGATTGCAACAATTCTGAACACTGGAAATTTTCTCCAAGGGACAGATACATCATATAGGTCTGTATAATCATTTGTAACAACCATCACATGTATCAAACCACTCATATTATGGTCTAAAACTAGCATTTTTAGACAGAATTATCATTTTTAGCAATGATTTATAGCATAACATCATATTCAATCAAACATGCATCCAATTATCACAATCAATCAGCTACGATGGCAACATGTAATAGAGAATTAACTGTGAGAATTTTCAACTTAATATCCAAAAATTCCAAAATTGCTTGCATCATTCTCAAGGCCAAATCAACGAAAATTCCAGAAATTTTTCCACACCACTATGAGGGTTTAGCAAAGTAAATCTTAATATTTTCTCATGAAATTTTTACTGAAGGTGAATATATGAGTTATGAACAAGATACCAAAATTTCCAATTTTTATGATTTTTCTACCAAAACGTGTTTTGGGCTTCAGATTTTCACCCTCCCACCTTGCTAGTCAACTAATTCCAACCTCTAGTCATAGCCAAAGCTCTATATCTTCGAGTCTGAAAGGTGGGGAGTAGTGTTGGGAAGCTAAGATTTGACTTTGGGGATTTTTGACATTTTATTTGCATTGATTTAGGTTTTAGAAGGTCTAGGGTTTTATGAGAGAAAGTAGATTTTGATGTTTTGTTTTTTCTTTCTAAGTTTTGAAATGTGCATACCTGGCTGAGATAAGAAATGAAGCCTTATATTATCTATCTTTACTTTGGGCTTTTGGGCTGAAAAGGACCGAAGGAAAATAAAATAAATTACCTCTTATTACTTCTTATTCTCTAAATTATTTTTATTCTTTCATTTCAACTACTCCTCACTTTACTTTTCATTTCCAATTCTAAAAAATAATTTATTACTAAAGGTTTCCTTTTCTTTTCCATACGATTAAATTTTTAATTAACATTGAATTCATTTTATTTAATGACGATTCCTTAAGTATAATTTCCATTATAGTATTTAAATCCTTTTTAATAGAATCATTTTATACATGAACTAAATTTCCATAGCATTCATTTATATATGTATGATAATAAAAGTTTTTGCACTTGAAGTAAATTTTTATTACAAATAATTCATTTTAAATTCCAATACTAAGGTTTAAATCGTTTGCCTCTCAATTTAATTAGTTCGTCTTTACTGTTGCTAATACATCCCATAACAACAAAAGGGAATAAAACTATGATTTTTATCTAATTGCCAAAAATAAAATTCTCGTTCCCTATCAAAACATAATTATTTAATAAAAAGTTTCAAATTCCTTGACACTAAAAATATCCTTTTCCTTTAAAAAATTTTGATTTATTTAACTATAACATTTTACTCCAAGGTAACATTTCAACCAGGGTTGTTATAGACTCCACCTTAAAGAAATTGTGTCCTCGCAATTCTCCTTAAAAGAAAATACATAATACGTAAAGTATATATACGCATACATACAAACTACATATATTGTAACAACCCGCCATCTACGACGTCCGGACCCATGTCTCAAAGTGGAACCGGCATCGCGAACCTCGCAGATGGCGGATCGTTTTGAGGTAAAACATACAAAACAGTTCATAGAGCTATCTACAATATTCTACACTTTATGAAACTCACAGTGGAAGGATTAAAGTAAAATAATCGATAGTATAATCCAAGGCAAAATTAAAATATTAAAATATCAAATAAAATTTAGCTACAACATCTCTTTATACCATTTCTGAAAAATGTCCAATGTTTGGGAATAAATGAAATAAATAGTAGATAATAAATAAACGCGTATCTCCATCACACCATCAAGCTCCTGAGTCACTACCAGTCCTTTCTATCGTGCTATTAGAGTATAACTAAAAAGAAGCAAATGATAGAGGGGGTCAGACATACATCTAGTGAGTGAAATGCATCATATAAGTGTATAATACTAATAAACTAGTAAAACAACACTTATTTTCGGAAACAATACCTTAACCTGTGTTACCTGCACCTAACAAGTCAGTTAAATATAATATAATACTACAGTGACATTATATGCTAAGATCTCACTAAAACCTATGCTACGCCTAATTATATACTGAAATACTATGTCATGATTGAGCCCAAAGTCCCCACTCGCCAGCACCCTAAACATATGCACACGACTAAGCTCAAAGTCCCTTCCTGTATGCTGTCAATGTATACAAACGACCTAGCTCAAAGTCGCAGCTCGAATGCCAAAAAAGTATACAAACGACCTAGCCCAAAGTCCCAAATCGAATGCCAAAAACGTATGCAAACAACCAGGTCTGAAGTCCTAACTCGAATGTAGAAACCGTCACTAGTACAACCGAGGACTAATTTCCCCATACGTGTACCAAAACATCGCATATAGTACTCTCATTTAACAAATCTACAAAAAAGGCACTTTTAAGAAGTGTCTCGAAATATAGCAACCAATATACTAAAACATCCCTCGTCTTGCCATGATCGCAACGCTGCAAACCATGAAACAGAGGTTGTATGAGAGACATATAAGCATTAGAAATTTCAGCGCGATATCGTAATTTATAATTAAATTTTTATTTAATATTATTTAGAACGCCGCTACAATAATCCGGAATTCCCGATTCGTCTCTTATTCATACTCCAACCGCCATGTATTAACCCTTCCGCTACCGCCACATTGACTAGAATCCAGATTCGACGCCAAAAAGAGTCTCTCGCCACGATGTCCCTGCTAGTGCTTGATTTTCCACCTCCGTTCGCCTCTGACCATCTGCACGTCGCACACCCTTTTCTGACGAACTAAGACCATCCATGGCCATCTGATCCCATCAAGAACGACCAAAATGACCCGCTCGACCTTCTCCATAAGTCCATAGCTTATGATCATCATATAATCTTAGTTTTATTGTTGGGTCGAAACGAACGGCCTACATTTATCGAACTTCTGACATGTTTTCTGGTCAATTAATACAGCCAATTAACGAACGAACACCACCGGTGAATTGTGTCATCGAGAATTAAAATTTTGATATATAGTATGCATGATATGGAACACTTGTATTTTTTGCACTTTTTAAATTAAGCAGTCATTAACTTTACTAATTACATTTGATAGAAATTAACTTTTTAATTTATTAGCCATAGCATATTAGATCCTAATCAAGTGTACATATAAAAAATGGTTTTTTATTATTAATTACATCATCTTAATTCAGTTTAAGATCATAAGAGGCGAGTTACTACATGTTACTAATATATACACGAATATGGTAAATTCCACTCATCGATTAGTCGTGCATCTTCTCTGATTTGATGTAGATTCTTCCTCTCCTTCGCTGTCTAGAAATTACCCTCCTTTAAGAATGCAAAATTCCTCGATAGCTTCCATTTATTTATGTAGCTCTTGTCATGATGTTTGATTTCATATATTTATACATTTAAATTGGATTTGATTGGTCGATTAGAAATTGATTTGGAGAACTTGTAATTAATTTAGGGAGTAGAGTTTTAAAAGTAGAGATATGATTTTCCAACCAAAAAAACGAAGTTAAGAATCTGTTTATAGGCTAAAAATAATAATATCTAGGCTATATTTTCAAAATCAATATATTACGAAAATGCCACTGAGTTTGATTTATTCTAATTTCTAACCCATATAACCGAACTTAGCAAGTTAGATATGTTTTCTGACTATAAACAACTTTTTGCACGCAATGGAATATGTTTCAAAGTCAAGTTCCAACTCTTCCAGAAATTTTTAATTCTGCCCTTTATGCTAATATTACGAATTTAACTTTTTAATTTAATTATTTAATTTAGTAAAATTATGGGGTATTACATATATCAACCGATATAACAACCAACCAACCTTCCTATAAAACAATTGTAAGTAACCCAAAAATTAATGCTTCAAATAACACTATATTGATTTGCTTAGTATTATTATCATTTTTAATATTCAAATGAAAACACGTTATTAAAGTTAGAAATAATTTACTCTTTTAAATTATCTCATTCCAAACCTTAAAACATTTTATTTAATTAGCTAATAAAAAGTTTTCAATAAAGTTTCTAACTCCCAAAGTTTTGGAAAAAATTCGGCAGAGTCTCCTTTACGTGGTTTATACGAGGAAAATTCCCAAAACACAAAAATAATAATGAGCTCGATCAAGCATGATTGAAATCACACAATTTCAATCTAAAAATTCTCGCATGGGTATAATACCATATTTTCTAATTATATATACGAAAAACAAACACGTAGTGGAATTTCAGCTAGTTCGCTTATGAAAACGACGCAAACAAGCGAGCGAGCACATTAACAGCAAGGAAATGCCTTCTTGTACCTGCACACATCTTTAATATTCATATTAGTACATAAGATAAAGTATGAAAAATATAAACAACATACAAATACCTTTATAAAATCGTAAAATTATGAACTCATGTAATAGCTCATGCACCGGCTAACATAAAAATGTCAAATTGACAGAATTTTAAAATAAACTAAAAGATAAATTGCAAAGCATGTAATTAGCTTGCCAAAACATTTTTCGATACTAAAAATAGTTTGTGCATCAAAAGTTATTGCTATTTCGCTATACACCAAAAAATCTGAGTTTGCAAAATCTGAGACGATATTTGACCTGGTTTGCAACAGGCTTTTGCAATAGCTAAGCTCAAAATTTTTGAAAGTGGTTAACATGAAAGTTACTCCTTATCCTCTTAGCATTCAATATAATATAATGTCATTGAAATTGAATAAGAGGGTCGGGAGTTATGATTGAAACAACAGAAGGGAAACGCTCAGGTTTGTAAAAGAAGGCTAGAATTTGACCTTGATTGAAATAGGTTTCTAAAATAGGAAAGATAAAAGTTTTGAAAAGTGTTCTAAATAAAAGTTGTTACTTACAAAATTGGCTTTCCAAAAGTTCAAAAACTTCAAAATTGGAGTAGGAATGAATGAGTTATGATCAAAATACTAAGGTATTCTGGCTCAGATTTTCTATATGCAGACCAGAGTTTAACTCTATTTTCAAATGAGCTTTAAAGATAGAAAATTTCAAAATTTTCAAAAATGTTCAAGACCAAAGTTCTTCATTATCAAATTATCTTTTAGAAAAGTGTAAAAACAATGAAATCGGACCCAAGCTGAAAAAGATATTATCCCAAAACCGAGGCTGACTGTCATTGGACAATGCAATAGTAGGTATGGATTTTGCATCGCTTTCAATTTGGCTTTAAAAATAGTGAACCACCGAATTTTCGAAAGATTTCTAATAAAATCTTTTCCTTATTACCATACCTTTCAAACAAAGAACAAAAATGCAAAAATCATATCAATGACGTGGGAGTTATGAGCCAAGAACTATAAGGGGTTTCAATGGAAGTTTAAATATGAAATTTACCAAAATTATTTCTCCTCATTGCAAAAAATTTCTGAGCATTAAAACCCACCATTTGGAAAAGCAATACATACAAGATGTAGATGTTCAAATTCTTTTTTCGAAAATCAAAAAATTTCTTTAAATGGATATCTACACCATAAGTTAACCTTTTATTTCAAACCATCCACAAATCAATATATTAAACAATTCACATTACAATTCTATAATTATACATACATACAATAATTCCTATTATTTCAAAAATTATTATATCATGGTATAATAATTTCATTAGTTCATAGATAGTATCGCAAGAGTAAAATCAAATGATTTACTAACATATAAAGTTATATACAATACTTAACAACCTAGAATTTTGTCGTTTTGATTTGTAAATATTTGATAGATTTGAAATATTGAATTAATGTTTTTAATGGTCAAATAATCTTCTTTTAATTAATAACTAATGGTAAGAAATCCATTTTTGAATTTTGTTTACATAAATAAATAGTTCGATGAAAAATTGAAAATGTGATCGAAAATTGTTTTTCGGATTTTTGACTTTTTATTAAACGAAAGTTGTCACATAGTTGTTGCACATATATGCAGACACATTTATATATTTAAAAACATGTCAAATATATGTAAAGAGGATTAGTAAAGTAAGCATGATTTAAGAATTTAAAAAGGTAATTAGTTAGTATAATAAAGTACGGATAAGACATATTCTTCTTATTCTAAGTGTAGTATACTAAAAGTGCATTGGAAAACGAGGAAGCGATGGCTAAGTATGTACAATGATGAATGAGTGGTGTGTTGTCAAAATTTTAGTGAGGATATTAGCTTATTTTTAGACAAGGGTATTTTAGTCTTTTCCCATTGTGTTTGTTTATAAAAGTAACCATCTCCTTCTCATTTTTTATTTTACACTTTCATTTTCATTTGCTTTTCTCTTCTCCATCATCTTCATTTTCAAAAGCAAAGTAAAAACCACTTCAAAAACTTATCCATTCTTCTTCCATAAGCCTCTATTTCTATTTCAAAACAATTCCATCATCAAAACAGTCAACTTTCACCACCAACTTCCCCTCCCCTCCCCTTGGGTCGTGCGCCTCCACCTTAGGCCAAGCCCACTTGGTAGCTTGCCTTTGGCCATGCGTCCCTTGAGCTATTTAGGCCGCTTGTGTGTGTAGGGTGGTCATGTCGCGTTTTGGTAATTTGGAAGTTTATTCCTTTGGTGGTTAGCTTGTCCTAGCATCTCATTTCATTTGGAAGTGAGAACTCTCATTTTAAAAACTAGGTTTATTATCGTGTAAAAGTTGTAACAATTAGTTGCCATATTATAATTCGTATATGTATGAATATAATAGTTAGGTGATTGGTTTGATGATATATTCTCGATCGTTTAGCGGAAGCATATGATTGTAATTTGTAAGGGAGTATGAAAGATATCAAAGTGATTCGTAGCGGAAAGGCCGCGATGAATACAACTCAAAGATATTTATGGAGGGGTCCAATGGGATCTCTCACAAATATTGATTTTGCTTTTCATTGTCACTAGCTATATGTGATATAGTGAAGTCAATGTTGATGATGGAAGATTCTTTTGATGCGTTGTCTTATGAGATATTAGAATCTTGAATTTTCTTTTAAGTGGCTTATAACTTTATTTTCTAAAGTGTTTTGAAATGGTTTTCCAAACGATTTTTCAAATCTTTTTGCAAAGATAATAAAGTGGTTTAAATGTAGAAAGGGATTTAAAGGTTATTTGATTTACAAAAAAAGTTTTAAAAGTTATGGTCCATATAGCGATAGTCGCTATGGATGTAGTTTTGAAATCGATGGTTTTTGTAAAGTAAAAAGAGTTGTCTATTTTAGATATTTTGAAAAGCCTTTTAAAATGTGTTTATAAGTATTTAGAAGGAAGTTTAAAAGTTTAGATATATTTTTAAGAATTTATGTATATATTTAAATAAGAGGTTTGAATTTTACTCATTCGTTTCAAAAGTCATGTTTTGTTAAAAGCGACCAGCTTTAAAGGGATGTTCTAAATACAGGTTTTAAACTTGTTTTAAAAATAATTTTAAAAGAAGAAGGAAGCATGGATTTCAACAATATTGTTGTAATAAATGTTTATGAGAAAAATAATGAGATTATGGACTATAACATTCTTGTTTTAGTAAATGGCTTTGGGAAATTGTAAAGGAAATTAGAAAGGAAATTAATCTATAACACTTTGTTATTATTATACAAGTTGTTTACATTTATAAAAGGGGAGATGTTGTTGTAGGCATTCTCGCCCACCACGTAGTGAATATGAAAAGCCGGGAGGAACATAGTCATAGTCCTCAAATATGCTCTAAGTTGATTAGAAATGTTCGCAAGGTCAAAATGTAAGCATAGGTTTGAACCGCGTCTCAATCCAAATAACGATTTGAAAGATATGATTATTCTAAGATTTGCCTCATGCGATAACGACAGTGAAGAACCGTAGATCCGGCCCAACAAGCCCGGACCCGCTTAGGTCCGGCCAAGAAGGGTCGGACTCGCCAGGCCTGGCCCGGCAGGGCCGGACACGCCCAGGTCCGGCCAAGCAGGTCGGACAGCCTGGTCCGGTCTAGGAGGGCCGGACCCGCACAGGTTCGACCCTTTAGGACTGGATCACCTGGTCGGGACCATGGTGCCGGACCACCTGGTCCGGCACAATGCCGGACCGAACTGGTCCGGCACTCATGCCGGGCCCACCTTGTCCGTGACAGTGCCGGATCAGATTAATAGTCCAGTGCCAGACCCAACTGGTCCGGACCATGGCCGGACCCACTTGGTCCAGCCCTTCGGGGGATGGACCCACCAAACCTACCTGGTCCAGCCCTTTTGGGGCTGGATCCACCCGTTTCTGTCCTTCCGAGGCTGGACCTACCTGGCCCGACATTCAGGATTACAAGGTCGGGATAGGCGACTGAAGGGAGCTACCAGGATAGTATTCAACTAGCATCCCAGAGCAGTGCAACAACAATAAGGTTGAACCAAATTTCAAGAGAAGGAAGGTTGAACCAAAGCCTGGAAACCATGTACTCAGCTGCCTCTCCTCACAACCTCACTTTATAAATACTAGGCATATGGCATTATAAAAAGGGATGAAGAGATAAATAGTGAAGCTTCCATCAACAATGGCAGACAACTTTGAGAGAGAAAATTCTTAGTCCTAACAACAAGTTTAATCATATTCAAAGCTTGTACTTGTAATCAGATATGAAAGAGATAATAAAAGAGGAGAAGTGGATGTAGGCACATCTAGCCGAACCACTATAAATTTTGTGTCTTTTTACATTTCAATCCTTTATTTATTCTTTATTGCAAACTACTGATTTTCTACTACATACACTCACAACTAAAATCCATCGAATGGTAGCTGTATTCTACAAACAGTATTCACAGCCCTACTACAACGTCTTGGAGGTGTTTGCCAACTTCTATGCAAACATTTTTGGTGCTTTCACTGAGAGCTTAACTTTCCTTTTTTAAAAGGAAATTCTCTCTTTCTTACTTTTCGTTTTATTTTGAAAACTACTATTTCTAATCTTTTGACTTGAGATTATCGTTTCTTCTCTTAAGAAACTCTCTTCCTTTTTTTAAGATCTGAAGTGTATGTTTCTTTTCAGATCTACCCTGATTGTTTTACATAAAACAAAAAATCCTCCATTTCTCTTCAGATTTGAACATCCATTTTACTACATAGAGAAATTCTCTTGTTCACTTTTTAGATCTTACTTTTACTATCCACAGACATTGTTTATTAGCAAAAAAAAATGTCATCTCTTAGATCCAAAATCCTTAGATATTACTTTTACTATTCCAGATCCATAAACACATGTCCCTTGACCAAAAAGAAACATGTACCCATTCTTTGGATCTAAAATCAAGCCACCTCTCTTTTCTCATTTGGAATCCAAAAACATGGTTTCTTGGCATAAGAAACCTTTTTTTCCCTCTATTTAGATCTAGATCATTATTTTCTTTGACAAAAGAAAACCTGTTTCTAGTCTTCAGATCTGAAATTGCATATTTTTATTAAAATTTATACCTTTCTCTTTTTAGATCTAAAGTCATTGTCTCCTTGGCATAAGAGATTCTATTTTTCTTACTTTCCCAGTTTGAGATCATTGTTTCTTGGACTAAAATACTCTATATCTCCCAGATCTGAAACCGTTACTTTAGGGAAATCTATTTCTCTTTTCAGATCTGCAATCACTATTCCTTGAAGATAAAAAAAATTCTATCTTTATTTTCTCTTATTTCAGATCTACAAACGCTGCTCCTTAACCAACAAGAAACATGTATTCACTTCTTAGATATAAAATCACTCTATCTCCTTTCAAATCTGCAAACACTGGTTCTCAACCAAAAAGAAACAAGTATTTATTTCTTAGATCTGAAATTGTTCTATCTTCTTTTTCTCATTTCAGATCAGAAAACACTGTTTTGACCAAAAGAAACACTTAGTCATTTAGCAGATCTAAAATCAAATCTTATTCTCTCTCCATCTGGAAGCATTGCTTCTTTAACATACGAAAACTATCTTCCTCTTTGTATAAGAGGAATCGATTCCCCTAGTAAAATATAAAATTACGGTTCTATCTTTTTCTCCCTCCAAACTTGAAATCCTTTCTCGTGATCTAAACTCGTTGTCTCTTTGAAATTAGAGTTTTTCTCTTTTTCTTTTTTCAAGTTTGTAATCACCATTTCTCGGATTGAGAAGCTATACCTCCTATCTCAAGATTCTCACTTTATTTTAAGAGATAAACCATCAACCCTTCGAAGCTACAAAACCTCCTAATCCTTTCCGAAAATTGAATTATCTCTCTCAAAATTACAAAGTCTCTAGGAAAGGTAAAACGAATAACTTTCTGACATGCCTCCTAAAATGAAGGAAACTCCGCTTCAAAGAATACAACTGTTGTTAGTACACCCAACCCAGATGTGGAAAGATGGAAGATTAGTCTAATAGCTCCATGTGCTAAAAATTAAAGGATATAACTTCGAAATAGATGTGGTTTAAATCAGTAAACACTCCGCTGCTTAATATAAAGCTTTGGTGGATAAACTCTTGACATGCTTAAGACAGATGAAACAGTTCAACCTCAACATTGTAATACAAGGGAATCCCCAGTCTAGGGAACACAGAGGGCATTCCGCCTAACCATATGAACCCCAAGCACAGCCCTCATCCATCCAGCATCTAACCAAAATACTGCAATCGGGATCCCACTCATGGATCAAAATATCACAACTTGAAGACCGAAGTCATGGTGATTGATACTCAAAGTCTAGATATGACGAGCTCGACACTTCGTCACTCTTATCATTCCTGAAGGCATCACCAATCCAACGCATACTAGACATGACTCAAATAATATAGCTCTCCTTACCTAGGGATATGCTCAACAAATATGAACAGAGAAGGAGATAAGACCAAGATTACTAGTCCACCCTCTAGGAAATCAAAAACTTTTCGGTGCTCACTATAAACCTTTATAAGGGGCTAACCCGGCCCCCTAGTCACTTGCCAAGATCTACACACTTGCTGATAAACGTGGGGCACAAAGGAGGTACTGTAATTACTTTTCTTTCATTCTAATAAATCTTAAGCTATTGTAGGGCTCTACCATCTACTCTTGGATCTTTATCCTTGGAAAAAGGTGAAGGAAAGATTCGTAAATCTATTGCATGTGCTGATCGACCCGAGGGTGCTTACACGCTACACGAAGTAAAGACAAAAAATCAAACTAGCCCCTACAACTATGCATGACCTCTCTATTAGGTCAGCAAGGCACATAAAGATGAGAAAACATCACTGTCAGGAGTTCAGATAGATGGTCACCCAGGGAAGCTAGCACAGCTTGCAGTACAAATGCTATAGCAAAATGGAAGAGATACAACTCTCTGCCTCCGGAGCTCGAATGATCAATGATCAGAGAGAAGCCATCCATTTGAGTATCGTGTTACCTTAAAGGGTAATGAAGAGGACGCGATGGAAACGACATCTACCGAGAACTTGGATAACATAATAGTTTATGCAAAAAGGCTTTGAAAGACCGAGCTCCAGCAATTCCAATATATTTGGCCCGCAATAGAAAGGCGAGAGATATCTAGAACCACCACCACTACTCCTCATATCACAATTCAACATGAATCAGCAATATATATAGTAAATCGCTAGGACATTGCAGTCACCAATCAAGATACTAGCTTCACCACTCCATCATGATCCAATAATCAAAAAACACAATTCAAATTGATTAAGAACTAAGGACAGCAGGATGCACACTAGGGACATCCACTATAAGTCCACCAAACTAGCCGGAGTCAACCTGACAAAATGACTAGACCAATGACTGCTAGGAGGCAGCACTAAAATGCCAAAAAAGAATCTTGGCCCAGTAAATCCCTAGTTATCAAATAGAGTACTTGCAGAAAATCCCGATGAGGAGCTCTTCGATCACACAATATGCCCGCATAGACTTGTCATATGCATGACAACATATGGTCTTGTAAAGGAGGTACCATAACAAACCTCTTCTTTCATTTTTGTCAAACTTGGTTATTGTCATTTCATGACAATGCCATCGACTCCTAGGTTCCACAGAGTCTTACAAAAATACCAAGCGAGAATTCCTATCCAAAAGAACAACTTAAACCAGGCATACTACACAACCTGGTACTTTCCGCTTCTTTCTAAGCGACAGGTTTGGTCTAAACTACCCTTTCCCTTTGATCGAGACAAGAGACTAATGCATTCACTTAACACATATGCGGTTATATTCACTTAACACCTATGCGGTTATATTCACCAAAATCCACAATCAAGGCAAGTAACTTACGTGCCACGAATCTTAAGTTTAGAAGGACTCTCTTGACGGAGAGTATAGTTCATTGTACTTAAACTAGAAGCTTCTAACAATATCCTTTTGTCTTATGGCATTACATATAGATAGTAGAAATATGAATTCCACTCTGCCAACCACGACAGGATATTCATTCGCTTCCACTCCACTAGAAGAAATGGAGCATCGATTCAACTCCATCAGAGATAGTGGAACATCAATCCAACATTGCCACAAGAATTAGAATATTCCCTCCAGCCAACTTCGCTCAAGAAATTGTAAGGATTCTCCCAAAGCCGAGCACAATTATGGAACCTGAGAAAAATTCAGTGCAAAGGTACGACAAACTTTTCTAAGATAAGCTAAATTCGATAAAAAAATACTTGGGGGCATAGCACCACCTCACCCCTTGATTATACATATACACTACCACTCATATTGGTTACGGCACATTGGAATCATGACTTTAAGTTCGCAAGTTTAAAACCTATTCATGATACAAGGTAGCATGTTGTGAGAAGCAACCAAGTGCATGATACTGCTCGCAAACCCAGACAAATAATGAGCGCTCCTGGCAGACTTTTGACAATATCGCTAGAGGGTGCTCTGAAGGATGTGATGAGTATTTGTGGACTGCCACGTCCCCCAAATTACTCTCTAAACCTTAGTAATAGGGACTCATTTCGAATGATAAGGACCTCTCTAAACAAAAGTGATTCTCTAACCTTCCGAATGTAATTAATTCATATCAAAGTCTATTTTAACACAAATAGCTCAATACCTTTACTTAATAATCAATCCCGAGGACACGCGGGATGGCTCTAACACATACCTTTGGTAAACTTCCAAATAAAAATGTATTAATAATCTGTAACTAATTCTAATGGCAAGGATGAAAGTCCTTGACCACACTAGGCCTAAAAGGACCCTAAACTTGCAGGTAAAGTCAACAAAATAGGACGATCCTCTATTGCTAAAGCCAACGGGACATTTGAGTCGAAAGATCGATTCCACCTGATCAATGTAAGATAGAAAGCCGTTGTCACCAATAAACACCCCATGCCGGAGGCATCTGACTACGATAATCGGCATAAACCAGACCGACAATAGGACTCCTAATTCACAATGCCGACAAATTTCCTTGAGCTCCGCTCAAAGGAGCCAGGACCACTCGCTCAGACCCGATGCCTACTCTATTAATGCTTGCCAGTAGTCGACTCCAAACAGATACACGAGATATCAACAAGCAAACTACCAAGGAAATTGGCTAAGCTAATCTTGTACAAATGTGCCTGGGGGCAAGTCCTGGAAAACTAACAGAAGAACAAAGAATTACTCCAAGTGTCATCACTTTACCAGACTAGATGGAACATAAGCCTATTAGCCCAGCTTGGTCAGCCGTAGCCAACATTCACTCAATAATGCTATGAATAATATTTTACATACAAATACCCTCCAATGGAAAATCATTACTCCATCAATAATTGACCTTGACCAAGCATGAAAAAATTAATGAAGAAATATACAAACTTAGCAATCGGATGGTAATGCCGTGCTCACTCAACCTGGCCATACGACGGTCGGAACCAGAAATTCCACATCACAGGTCCCAAGTCAAATACCACGAGGGAATATCACCGGGTCCACATACTACTCAAGGCCTTGAAGCCAGAAACATGAAGGCTAAGGGAAAAAACCTACCTGGTCCAGCCCTTCTTGGGCTGGATCCACTCATTTCTGTCCTTCTGGGCCTGGACCTACCTGGCCCGGCATTCAGGATTACAAGGTCGGGATGGGCGACTGAAGGGAGCTACCAGGATAGTATTCAACTAGCATCCCAGAGCAGTTCAACAACAACAAGGTTGAACCAAATTTCAAGAGAAGGAAGATTGAACCAAAGCCTAGAAGCCATATAATCAACTGCCTCTCCTCACTCTATAAATACAAGGCATATGGCATCATAAAAGGGATGGAGAGATAAATAGTGAAGCTTCCATCAACAATGGAAAACAACTTTGAGAGAGAAAATCCTTAGTCCAAACAACAAGTTTAATCATATTCAAAGCTTGTACTTGTAATCAGATATGTAAGAGATAATAAAAGAGGAGAAGTGGACATAGGCACATTCAGGCCGAACCACTATAAATTCTGTGTCTTTTTACATTTCAGTCCTTTATTTATTCTTTATTGCAAACCATTGATTTTCTACTACATACACTCATAACTAAAATCCATCAAATGATAGTTGTATTCTATAAACAGTATTCACAGCCCTACTACAACGTCTTGGAGGTGTTTTCCCATTTTCTGTGCAAACAGATGTTTTAAAGTGGCTTGAAATTTATCAATTAAAAGGTTATTTACTTTTATAAAGGAAAAGGATGTTGCCTTTTTATCAAATTTTGTTTTAGATTAGTGATTTTGGAAAATGTTTTAAGAACAAGTATATTAGAACTCTTGTATCCTATTTTATAGACTTCAAGGTATGAAAACTTGCTCCTATTTTGAAAGTTGGAAGTGTTGTCGAGTCAGGGTTTGAGAGGTAATGATACCCCAAGTTAAAAGTACTAGTTTGAAATTGAAGTCTTGAAATAAGTTTTTGGAGTTGGTTTTTCTGACTGTTTCAAAAAGACTTTGTTTTATGGATTTCTTTGTCAGTGCCATTATGCAACACAAAACAAAAATGATTAAAGTAGTTCTAAATGTTGGCACAGTTACGAAAAGTAAGTCATCTTATATTTAGCACTAAAAACATATGAGTAAATTTTCCTCTATCTGTGAGATCTAGAATCTTTGTATTTTAACTAAGGCAAGGCCGGAGCAACCAGTGCTCGACTTACCTGACTTCGATCCCAGGCGAGAGATAGAGAAATCGTAATGTCGGAAACATGATAAGTATAATATGTTTAATTTCGATAAATCAGTCATGATTAATTAAGTATATGGAAGGTACTTTATCTTATACTTGACACTGAATTTCAAGGTATGGAGGCCCATTTCTATCTGTAAGTTTAAGAATATACGTCGAGGCAACGGTAGTACGCTAACTTGTCCGACTTCATTGTTAATTGAGGGATATTACGAGGTTGAAATTAAAAAGTGGTAATAAGTATAGGATGTTCGATTTTCCATATGCAAACTATTACTTACACCAGATAGTTGATTGTGCATTATCGATA
This sequence comes from Allium fistulosum, assembly GCA_030737815.1. Taxonomy (NCBI): domain Eukaryota; kingdom Viridiplantae; phylum Streptophyta; class Magnoliopsida; order Asparagales; family Amaryllidaceae; genus Allium; species Allium fistulosum. The sequence goes on along the minus strand of CM060905.1, from coordinate 180,493,888 downwards.
ACTTGACCTATTTTGACTTAGAAAGTATATGAAAGCTTCACGATTTCATACGGTTTGAGATTCCCTTGAGAGAACTCATTCCAATAAAATGTCTCTTGCTTTAAGGAGTATAATAGAGATCCTCTTGGAAATCTTATATAGTCCGCTTACTTCTAAAAGAACTAGGACTAAGTCAACCGAAAACTATCGATTGCTTGTTCGAAGGGACTGGGATCAGATAAGCATGAGTTATCCGAAAACCACTTCGAACCGTTATAAGTGTTCAAATTGGAGATATTTTGAAGATGATGGAAATCAAAGGAAGAGTTCTTTGAATTGCAAGGGTTACTTTCTACTAATCCTAAGGGTGATTCCAAAAAGGATATAGTGGAAGTAGTGCCTCCAGTTTGTTCATATCTTGAACAACTTGTACGGACGAATTATGGCATTGCATTGTTTCCTAGAGGGCATTGTTTGCATTCCAAGTGGGATTTGCTAAAAAGGTAAAACATAGCCTCGAGCCTCACACCCGGTAATGACTAAGACATGAGATTGCAACAAGGCTAGGTGAGTCGCACCCATTAGGGTATGGACATCACCCTTCTAGATCATTATTTACGGATTTGATATGTGCATATGGGCTCATGAAAAGAAAATGGGTGATGACATATTCATTCCTATCCAGGAAGGGGTAGGCCGGACTTGTGTTGGCCGAGGTCCTGCCGAGCCCCTAAGTACATTTCCTAAAGGTGTACTATGACTGGTGGTACTCCAATTCCTTGTCATTGTATGTAATCCATTATCGTCTACGTTCTTTATGGACTTAGTTGTATACCAAATATGTTGGAACATGAGATGCAAGCATTTTAGTTATGTTATATATTTATTATAAACCCTAGGCATTATTATAATATCACTGGATTTTCTATTTGAAATGGTTTGATTACTGTAAGGTAAAAGCCCATCCGTGTTTATGTGCAGTGTGGTCTTACAAGATGCCTTTATTTTTGAAAGGGTTTTATAAATATAGAAATTTATATGATTTGAGTTTCTCATGCTGGTTTACCAGACCGATCCTGGTGTTATTTTCTTATAATACTTGGGTCAAACCCGAGTATTTTTTTAGAGTTAGCTTTGGATGCTTTGGAGCTTTAAGGGATGAGCTGGATGCCTCCAAGGCCCGATGTATTTTATTTTCTGTTGTATTTCTAGTTCGTACATATAAGCATTTGTTAGGACAGGCTGTTATAACTGTCCAGACCGATGATAAGTTAGATTACTATTGTTGAAAAGTTTCTTTCTATAAAGATCATTTGGATATTATATATTACTCATCACGATGTGAGATTCTATTTTGTCTTTTCTTTTCTTTCATTCCAACAATCTGTCTTTCCGGTAGACACGTGAATACCGTGGATGCTAATGTTGACTTTCGAGAGTCGAAAAGGTGGGGCATCATAAAATAACATACGTTGCATCCTAGTGTTTAGATGCTACGACTTTAATGTAAGAGGTCACGGGTTCAAAACTTACGTATTATGGTTCGAATATATATTGGCATGTAGTCTACTGTATACTTTCTAAGACTTATAGTACTATTATGCACTACCATCTGAGTACCTAATTTCAAAAAACAAACTTAAATGTGAATAAATAAATAAAAATTTAAAACTTTCATCTCATTTTGATTTAATAGAGATCTTCCTTTTGAAAGAGAATTTTAAAACAATTTACCATTTTGCAACTTCTTCCAAAAATCATTTATTTTTTGATAGTATACAATCAAGTATCAAAATTTCACATCCAATTTTATTTTAAATATAATTACAATAATGTATATAAAAATTATGTATTCAATTTAAAAATATAAATTATGGGCTCTCCGTGCCCGAGTGATATAGGATGATCATCAGGGTTGAAGTAAACCAATATAGCATATAACCTATCATATCTCACAACATATAGACAAAATATAATATCATAGATATAACAGAAGAGATAATAATACCTATGTGAACAAATCATCATCAGAGCAATAAATCCACAGAGTTATATATCAAATATAGTAGAGTTTATACAATAGAAGCAAACTCAAACAAACAATCTCAACAAATAGAAATAAGCAAACACTGTCATGGGGTCTACAGCGTTGCTTAGCGAAAAAGTGTAGAAATCCATATATGTATATAATATGAGATAGCTCCATCCAGCTCGTCCTTCAAATAGCTATTTCGACACATAGACCTGTTATTTAGTCTACTTATTTAAGAGTACCCAAGATAATAAGAAGAAAAGGATAAAACCTTGGGTCAGGCAACAGTCTAGTATGAGCGGTAAATGAGTCTAAAAATAATATACACATACATATAGTAAGGAACAAGAGTACACGAACCATACCTGACCTGTCCCTAGAACCAAAGTGTTAGCATACAACATTGTAATATGCTACTCTACAATATCACAAAAATATACCACACCCCAAACAAAGGATTTCGATCTTCCAGCTATTCCTATCTCTAATACATACTTCCCCTAATACCAATGAGTGATAATATACTAAAGAAAAGAACCAAAGCATGCATAACATCCACCAACAATCTTAACTATCAATCCTTAAGCTATGAATATATGATAATTTGTATCACCCCCAAGACAGGGACTAATGGAAATCCTGGTTCTCTGTTGTACTCTCGTATCTCACAACACAGAGCTAGATACATGTCTTGCAGCCCAAAGATGGACACTAGACCCGATGTAATAGGTCTAAGGTAAACTGGTTCCTCAATTGACCCTGGGTGTCCCCACTTACAATACCAATACTTTGAGTATAGCTAAAAACTCTCCGAGCATCAACGATTCCTTAGCACATTAAGACGAGATCACCTTTGCCCCATATTAATAATGAGCCTTTCTTGCTCAATCCAGTTTTCATTATTCACGAGGAACCCATCCACATTCCCTGATCATATGGTTCCCTTCTATATGAACCGCCATCTTCGGAACCTACTCCCAACAGGAGCCAATATCCGAAGGCCATAGATTTTCATCATGCTATTATATCGTCATCCAACCTGATACGAATGAGCTAATACCTCTAGCACGATCTACAGAGCATCCCCTTTCTACCTTGAAAGTTTCACATCCATATCATGCACCATGATAACTCGGTATCGAGTTATAGGTATAACTCGGTGCCGAGTTATACACATAGCCAACTAATGGCTATTTGTACTTCCATGTCTCTAGTACTCCCCTTCCAGTGCCTTAGACCATGACTTATCCCTCCTTCATAACTCGGCACCAACAAAGCTCCTTCTTCTAGTTCTAGAGATAACCCGTCATCACATCCAACACTTAGCCAAATTCCCTATATCAAGCTATAGGCAACCTCCACATAACAAACTCTTTCCATCCACAAAGTCGAGAAGTGCACACGAGTTAGCACCATAACTTGGTGTTGAGTTATAGCCATAACTTAGTGCCGAGTTATGACTTTAATTCCTACCAAGTTGCGTGTTAGCTACATAGCCTCTTGCCATTATCGTGAGCCTATATGCTAAGTTTCATCCAATGCCGACCAACTTTGCCTCCGATTTGCCCAATTCTCCGACCTAACTTTATATTCAACCACAAAACTAGCAAGTAACATCAAATCATATCATCCAATATAGAATAACAAGCAATTTCATCCAATCAAACTTGCAATCTATCAAAATAAGATAAACAAGGAATTTCTAACATAGATCTACATATAGCATGAATATATGAATATAAATCAAGGTAATTTCTAATCAATCTATACCAAATGCATGGATTAGCATGTCATTAACGTTAGAAATTGGTTTTTATGGAAAAAACAATTTAAAAGATGTTAAGTCCTGTAATTCTACCATTTAAACATGTATATAGCATAGTGAGAAGACATAGACCACTGACCAACTACCAAATTCAACCAATTTATATGTAGATATAATTTGGACAACAAAGAAAAGCACTCCAGATCAAAAAATATGATGATCCCTAGCTTCTAATTGAGGATTCAATCTCTAATTCGCAATCTAGTTTGATTAAGAGAACAATTTGGGTGATTTTGGCTGAAATTAGGATGGATCTTAGGCTAATTAGGGTTTAGACCTGATTTAGAATGAGATGGAAAAGTCTTAATTTGACTCTCCATTCCTTTATTTATAGTGTTCTCTAATAGGCTAATGGGCGCACTAATGGGCTTAATTAATTATACACTAATACTGGCCAGCAGCTTTAAAAATTTAAAACAAGCATAACTTTCTAACCGTAAAACCATTTTTCGATTATGACCACTCTATGGAGTGGGAAACTATCAGCTTGAAGCAATGGAACTAGTTTGAGACCCTAAATCGACTCCTATCAAAAGTTATAGCTCAAACAAGATGCTCAAGGTTATAATGGTCACATAGAAATCCAGAAAAAATCATACGTGTGTAAAATGACCTTAAGAGTCAAATATCAAAATTAGAATCATATGACCTCATACGAATAAAATAAAAATATTTTAAGATCATTCGATAAGTAAAATATAGGTCATTACATTCTCCCCCTCTTTAGGAATTTCGCCTTCGAAATCCCTAAACAAGCCAAAGTATAGAAAACCATGGTCATCCCACATGCCTACCAATCATAAGCTACCATCGCACATATCAAAGAAGCAGTCATGTAACCAATAGTATAGTGAACTTATCCTAGCATGCAGAATACTAACTTAGTAAAAATAATATACAATGGTGAAAGTAGATACGATAAACATTGGGTCTTACCATTCAAAGAGCTCTAGACACCTAGTTCTCGGGCTCTCCTCCATCTCCCATGTACGATTGTCATCACTTCAGCTCCACTGTACCTTAACTAGTTCCACCGTCTTTTTCCTAAGCTGTTTCATATCATACCCAACAACAATAAGCGACCTACGAGGTATAAAATCTTTTGATTCTACCTCAATATCTTCTAGCTGATCCGGTGTAATCACCATGCTTGAGTCTTACATAAACTTCCATAGATAAGAGACAAGAAAACAATATGCACGCCCGCCATCTTTACCTTATATGTTAGCTTCCGATTCTCTCGACTATCCGAAAAGGACCTATGAATCTCAGTGCCAACTTCCCCTTTCTACCGAATCAAACTACAATCTTTAAAGGAGAAAACTTTACGAACACTATATCCCCGACAGAAAACTCCAAATCTTTTTGTCTCTTATCCGCGTAGATTTTCTGTGTATCCTGAGCAGCTTCCATCCGTTGCTGAATGACCTCTATCTTCTCCGAAGTCTCTCTAATCATACCTCGCCCAAGTATCAGTTTCTCGCCTGCTTCCCACCAACATGAAGGAGCATTACATGGTCGGCCATATAATGCTTCATACGGAGCCATACCAATACTCGACTGATAACTGTTGTTGTATGCAAACTCCACTAAATGCAAATGATCATCCCATGATCCACCAAATTATATAATGCATGCTCATAAGAGATCTTCCAGTATACAATTTACTCTTTCGGTCTACCCGTCCGCTTGTGGGTGATAAGCTATAATAAGTTACAGCTTCGTTCCTAACGCCCCTTGTAAGCTCTTGCAAATAATCATCCCACATGCCTTCACCAACTCACAGTTTATACATTTTGAGATAAATGCCCCTACATTCCTATTTGAACCTTCCCAAAAATAGGTTTGCTTCACATCTTTGTACATCTTGTTACCGCTGGGATGAATGGTCAATCTGGAATGATGACACTCTCTTAACACTTCATCTCCTAATTCATCAGCATTGGGAACAAACAACCTCCCATCTTTACGAAGCCAACCTTATCAGTAAAGTTCGAATTGATTCATATCTTTATATTCTACTCCTTCCTCCATCTTTGTTATAATCTTCGTTATCCTAGCTACTCGCTTCTGACTACTACCGATCCTTTCAATTAGAGTAGTTCTAATGATAAGATTGCCAACATCTTAGGTTCTAGCTCGTAGTGAGGCCTGAAATCAAATCCAGCAACATACTTTATCTGCTTCCATTCCAAGAACATTACTCCTAGCTCAACATGTCTTCTACTCAATGCATCGGCGACTACATTCCCTTTTCCTAGAGTGTAGGAAATACTAAAAACATAAGAGGCCTCTTTAATCAAATGGTCCTCTTTGTTGCATCCAAAGCAAGTAGGATCCTATTTACCTTTCTTCTTACCACCCTTTCCCTGGGACTGCCTTCTCTTTCCGTTCCACTTCTTACCTTCACCACCTTACTACGGCTTTGGCTCTTCTTTCTCAACAGAAATAGCAATAGTAGTCTTAGCCTTAGGGTACAAGCTCTCACAGTGAAGCGCCTTCTCTACAAGCTTCTCAAATGGCTCATCTATATGGTCTACTAGCGTTTATCCAAAGGAGTCATCCAAACCGAACCCAAGAAAACTGGTCTTCTGGAGTAGCAATAATGACAGCATTCCACCAATTGATAGCTCATCCCTGAAGCTGTCTCGAAGCTAATTTTCTGTTCATAGCATCTTCCACCTCTATATCACCAAAGATGTGCTATAGCTGACTCCATCCTATGAAATGACTTCCCTCCAAGAGTAGAATAATCTTTATTCAGCTTGGCGAAATCAGCACGAAGCGGTTGCATAGGAGCACCTCCACCTATCACTACTCGAAGAACATTACTCATCATATTAGTCATCATAGCATTAAACATGGCTTGTACAGTAGGCATAGCAGCTCCTAATCCCGCTCCTTCCTCTACTCTGGAAGCAGAATTCCTTTAAATATTCATTGTATGCTAGCTCATTCTTATTTGTAACAAGAATGACCAGTCTCTCATAAAGAAAACCGTGTCCATAGTGCCCATGCACATGCAACTTATACTATATAATATATTACTACATAGCTTTAAAAACCAAACTTGTAATAAGTACAAGCTCTCTCGTACATATATACTCTTGATCTAGTCTAAGGCGATAACACCTTCCCTATCTCTATTGGATCATTGTATCAACTGCAGTTAATCGTGTAACCAAAGCTCTGATACCAAGTTTGACGATCGCCTTATACCACCGGCATCATAGCATATAAATAGTGCGCTGTCCATGCCCGAATGATATAGGACGGTCATCAGGGTTGAAATAAACCAATACAGCATATAATCTATCACATCTCATAGTACATGGACAAATATAATGCAACAACCCAAAATTTAAGCTATAAGAATTAATTAAATAATAAAATAAATTTGTGAAATTGTCAGAATCGAGCCACAGGAGTTACACCATTGTGTCCGTGGTAATTTTCTGGTCAATTTCCATATATAAATTGTCAAAATTCGAGCTAGAACGAAGGAGTTACAAATTAAATAAGAAAATTGAAGAAGAAGAAAAAAATAGGGCAAGTTGACCTTAGGGTCGACCCTCCCAATGGCTAGGTCGACCTATAGGTCAACCTACCATGTGCAAAGGTCGACCTAGCGGTCGACTCGCATTCATTCTTGGACGAACTTCCGTCCAGGTAAAGAAATGATGTGTTTTTCCAACTCTGATCGATCCTGTGCGTCCGTGCTTCCATCCGACGGTTCCCATCGAGCCTATGACGTGGTTGCACCAGATTTAAGCTCTAAATCCAACGATCTAAGATCCACAAGTGACACTATAAATAAGACCCTTGGCCTAGCTATTTTTCTCATTCAGATTTTCTCCATCTGGGTTCATTGCCTGAGGCTGGACCCTAAAAGGAATATTTTTCCAAGGAGAAGATCTTTTTAATTAAAATATTTTATACCCTACAAGTGGATCCGAGAAGGCCAAGGAAAAGCGCTAAGTACAACATGTGAGTGTTTAAGTAATTATTTTATATTTTTAAGTAATTTAAAATAATAGGGTTTCCAATAGTTGTAGTTTTTCTACAATTTTGGGGTAACCTTTATGCAAGTTTATTTATAGTTTATTTTTTAGTAAATTTTGGACTTGCTATCTAGTCTATTTTTTATGTTATTCTATTTCATTTATTTGCAATTATTTACTGTTAATTATAGCTTTTCCAATTATTTACAGTATTTACAGTTATTTACTGTTGGGTACATTTTATTTGCATCTATTCTACGTTGGGATTTATTTTATAAATGTTAGTTCTTTTTAATTCCATTTTTACACGAAAGGAATAAATAAAAGAGAATAATTCGCTAATATGGACTAGAATACAAGAACAATGGATTTATAGAAAATTAGATGTAAAATAAGAAGAACTATAATAAATTAGATATAGACCGAAATATGCAAATTTAAGATATTTGCAAGCACAGTTATAACATGTAATTATAACTAAAAAGAGAAAATAGAAGAAATAATAGAAGAAGCTTATTTTTTTAACTTAGTCCCTGGGTTAAGTTAATAAGTAAAATTATAACACACAGGATATAATTAGAGACAATAGAAAAAGGCTTGTTATAGAACTTATATTTAAGTTAATAAGCAAGCATAGCAAAAATAATAGAAAAGGCTTATTTTAAAACTTACCCTAAGTTAATAAGCAAAGATAGAAATAGGACCCGTACCAACAGCATTCCCCTTCAGTCATGAACTGATGGTCTCACAATAGATTAGGTGGGGCTGGGCACGCTTATGCTGGAGTAATGGTAAATAAGAGGTCAATAAATAGAAGATCAAATCAGGGGATTTGAGCAAGGGGTGCAACTAGATTTTGTTTGTTAGGACCTGTACCAACAGCATTCTCCTTCAATCAGGTACTGGAGGTCTCACAATAGCACAGGTGAGGTTGGGCACGCTTATGCTAGAGTTATGGTAATTAAGAGGTCAAAAGAGGGAGCAACTAATAGCGCGGGGCGGTGGTGGTCGAGCGTGCGGCCTCAGTGTAGGAATATAAGTCGCTATTGAGTTCCAAGCACTAAACCGGTGTCTTTTGCTATAGGACCCATAGGATGGGACTAGCTCATAGTGGCACAACAGGGATAGAAGGCCGATCAAAGCATAGAACTAGGACTTTGGTCTAATTAAAATAGGATTGGGATTTCAGCCTAATCAAAGCAGTTCTAGAAAAGTACAAAAAATCCAATCAAAACTATCAAAGCAAAACAAACGGTTAAACCGTATTTGATTCAGCTTTATCTTTTCCTTTATTTCCTTTTATAACTAGAACTGTTGCAAAGTCTATTATCTTTATCTTGCTTAAAAATACTAGTAGTTACTATCATTCACCAGACGTTTACTCTGTCCCACTCCTCTATTTTCCCCATTTCCCCCATAGGCCAGCAGAGGCAAGGGCAGTAGGCTTTCAGCTTTCGAGGAGTGACATTCTTGGAGATTCTTCATGTATTCTTCTTCTTCTGTTCCAGTCTTCTTTTTATTTTAGTTTGGATGTACTGGTACTGTTGATAGGGATGGTTTTATTTATGTACTCTGATATTGTGACCGAGATGGTGTTTTTCATAAGACATATGTATTTGGTATTTTAAGACTTATTTTGGTTATGACTTATTTTATGAAGTTTGATTTATAAATAAGTTATTGTTTTAAATGTTTCCGCTGTTTTATTTATTATTGTCTTGTGAATCTTAGTCTCCGTAAAGTTTTAGCTATACCTACAACGCACCACATCTTTTAGTGTGCCCTTTTTGGGTATACTAAGGGGTGTAGGTTGTTTCATATAATATCATAGATATAACAGAAGAGATAACAATAACTATGTGAACAAATCATCATCAGTGTTATAGATCCATAGAGTTTGTTTATACCAAAATTGGGCACAACACTCTTCGGAAGTTTTTGAAGAGATAAAGTGAAGAAATTAAATGGAAAAAGAGGATTATCTAACAAAAACTCCAAATTACAGAAATGAGAATAATCAAAATGCAAGGAGACATAAGAATTTAGAGTGGTTCGGCGTATCGCCTACGTCCACTATGAAGTTGATAGCTTTATTGAACTTTATTTGAAGATTACAAGTGAATTCAATGAATTACAACAGATAATTATGATATGGAGCAGTGAATTTCGTTGTTGGCAGCAGCTTATGGAGTTCAGATCTGGATCCGGCAGAATCTGGGCGTTGGAGAATTCAAAGGAGAAGTAGAACTCCTTTTCTGTTGGCTTTGGGGGTCTCTTTGTAGGTGTAGGAGGCTGGTATTTCGCTCAGATCTCGGGAGACCCTCTCTGGCACGTGACCAGGCCCGCGCGCCCAAGCCCGTGAAGTTTCGGTCTGATCCGTGATCGATACGAACAGATTTCATATCGATCAAGATTTCATCCGATGGAGTCGAAATTTGGCGTGGACATTCTTTAGCATGCACGTAGTCTTCTGTGAAAATTTCATAGCATTTGGACTTGTAGATCGGGAGATATGATCGATAAAAAGTGGGATTCTCGGTTGGCTGTTTCGTTCGACTCGCTCTTGTTTCGACTCGCTCTTTGTTCGACTCGGTTCTGTTTGACTCGGTGACGTGGAGTTTATTCGTATCGACTGCTGTGCCTTGCGTCGCATTGATGGACACGAAGTAGGAGTCTTCGAATGGATGCGAAGTTGATGAAGTGGAGCGAGTCGAAGTAGGCTCTCTGATGGAGTCGAACTAGATGGAGTCGAACAGTGGTCCTGCGAAGGAGTCGAACTAGATGGAGTCGAATAGTGGTCCTGCGAAGGAGTCGAACTAGATGGAGTCGAACTATTGTTTCTGAAGGATGCAGAGTGAGTCGAAGTAGGCTTTTCGAAGGGATGCGAACTGAGCGAGTCGAAGTCGGATCTTCTGAGCGATGCGAACTGAGCGAGTCGAAAAAGACTCTTCGGAGGGATGCGAACTGAGCGAGTCGAAGAAGGCTGTTTTTAATCAATTTTGCATCGGTTGTAACTTGAGCATACAAATTCGGATTGACTTGGGATTTGGAACGTTGACTCTCATATCTTAGCTCGTCATGATATATTAATTTAAGCTCAATCCGGACTCAGACAAAATTAGTCGGTATTCATAGTGAGCTTGTGTATATCCGATCTCTGGGATGGACCGTCATTGTTTTACTAATCAATCCCTTAGTGTTACAGCCTTGCCAAAAGGCGGGATAACATTTGCCCCCCAAAGTATGTCTCGTGGAAACATGATGTGCTTTGAAATGCTGCAATCTTTATTCTGATTAGTTACCGTCTTTTTGATGAAAGCTGTAACCTTCGACTTTTTTTTCTTGATAATGTGAACTGTTGACTGTCAAACGCTGTACCCTATATTGTTGCAACTGATTGCTGTACGCTAGTGATTAGCTGTTTGTTGTTGTAATCATTATCAAATGAGTTTCCAATTCCTGGAAATCTGGAATATTGAATATTTGTACGACATACATGCATATATGTTAATCTGACTCTCGTTGACGTTTGTACGCTCACGAGTCATTGTCAGTTTATTTTATATGGAATTCCGTATCGATCCTCTCCTGAACCGACGTGAAATTTGTTGTAACAATGCTTGATGGTTGTTTTTGAATGTCCCTTCGTAACGATCCTCTCCTGAATCGATGTGAACGGTTGAAACATTGAAGACGACTTTCATTGAATTTAGGGATGCAAAATGAGCATTTTGAATCGATATAGATGGAGTCACTGGATACGAACAGGCAATTCGTATTGATGGAGTTGGCCTCTGGAAGCAGTGATTCGATGGATTCGAACTGCATAGGAGTCGGAGTCGAAACGCACAGGAGACGGAGTCGAAATGCGCAGGAGACGGAGTAGAAATTATTGCTTATATTGCTGCATCGGAGATGGAGTCAAAGATAAGCGATACGAAGAGGAGCTTCGCATCGATGCACTGGAGACGGAGTCGAAAAGCGTGTTTGAATCCACCGAGATGCGAATCGTTTATTCCTCTTGCTTTCGAGTCCATATAAATACTCCGTACTTAGCCATTTTTTCACTTTTTACTTTTTGCCTTCCTGCCTTTCCTTCGTATCGCTTAGGGACTCGAGAAAAGAAGAAAAATTCTTGCCTTCGAACCGATTCAGATCCTTAATCACTCGAACTAATTGCCAGTTTTACGTAATCCACTAAGCGAATCCAATGCGTAAACGATGAGACTCGATTTTTAACACCAAATCAACCGGAGTCGTGATCGATCGAAGATTCCTTGGCCTCAGCTTCGCATCAATCTGGAGTAGGGGGTTCGAGATGATGAGACGGAGGCCTTCGTATCAATCGATGGTCGAGTCGAGTGCTTTGAATATGTAGATTGATATGAAGGGGTTGCGTTTGATCGATTCGAAACAATGGCCTTCGATCGAGTCGAAGTGGATGGCTTTGGATCGAGTCAAAGCGGTGGCCTTGGATCGAGTCGAAGTGGTGGCCTTGGGCCGATTCGAACTGCGTAGCCTTTGGATCGAGTCGAAGTGGGTGGCTTTGGGTCGAGTCGAACTAGATGGCTTCGAATCGAGTCGAACTGGAGGCTTCGAATCGAGTCGAACTGCGCAGCCCTGGGACCGATACGAACGTGTCCCTGAGCGATCGATTCGAACTTGAATCTTGGCGAGCGATTTGAACTTTAACCCTAGCGATCGACTCGAACTTGAACCTTTGACGATTGACAACGAACCTAACTTCGATGATATTGAAAAAGCCTTGTGCATCTGAGCATCTAACTCCAACGAGCTTCATTTTTGGCATAATTAGACTTGACCTTTGGACTGCATATTTGATTTCCCTTCGAAGATCGTCAATGGAACTGCAACTTTGAAATTTTTTTAACAAACTTTAACTTGGACTGATTGCTAATAACTGGATGGCACGGTTGTGACGGTCAACGATGACGGTCCTTCCGATCGAATTCCGAAGTCTCATCATTTACATGCTTCTTTCAATTCTGTAGAACTTCTTAAATGATATACAGTACCGCACTACACAACACGCTCACACACTTTACACTGGGGGATGCACGAGCGTTATTATCTGTTTAACAATGATTTTTCATAAGCTAGCTTGTCATGGAACCTTCAAGTTCTCAGCAGCAGGAACTCCCAAGTTCAATTCCTCCAACCATCGAAATACCTGTTATTGTAGCCGAAGTTATAGAGCCAGCTCCGGACGAGCATCTAGGGGCTCGGTTTATTTGTAGTCCGCAAGATTCTGTGCTGTCGGGTATCTCTGAAGATATGCTAGGACGGATTTGTTTAAGGCACGGTTTGTCGCTTGACGACGTGTTACTGCCTGGGCCAATTGACAGCCACATGATCCCCCGGAGGGGTTTACTGTTTTCAACCGTCATGCTTGCACAGCGGGGACACTTCCTCCCTTCAATCAATATATAAGGGAGATGTTATCATTCCTTGGAATAGCTCCATCCCAGCTACATCCCAACGGGTATGCTTTGTTGAACAACACCTTCATCCTGTTTATGGAGATCCTCTTTCGACCACCAAAGCCGATCGAGATCAGATATTTATTTAACATCAAGAGCCGTGGAGACAGCCCTTCTTTCACCTTCTTGGAAGCGGTCAGAAACTATCACATTGTAATGGGCTCCTAGGGAAGGCTAAGTTACTTTAAAACCGAATGGTTTTACGTTCGGTGCCCCCCTGGATTTGCTAGGCGGTGGTTGGACAGACGTAAGCGTTGCCATTTTTCTCTTGAATCATTGAGACATTAGTAACTGACTTCAAAACTGACATACTTTTCCTCTTTTATAGCTGCAATCTCTCAACCTGACGGTGCATACTTCCGAGAGCTAGTTCGGATCCTCCAAGCGTTTCCGGGCGAAGAGAGGCATATTGACTTGGTTCTGACCGACAGAAATTTGAGGACCGACGGGCTGATAGAACGGAGGCAGAGCATACGGCTGGAAGGGACACTTAGAGTGGCTCCGAAGAAACGGGTGAAGCGCAAAGCGCCCGCAGTCGTGATAACCGAAGAAGTTTATCCGGAGAGAACGCCTACCGATACCGAGCACCCAGCTAGGCCATCTTCCGATGTTAAGGATTCCGGAGGAAAGAGAAAAGGCAAGGCTGTTGCTCACAAACGTTCTAAGTCCGAGAGATTTAAATCCGTGGTTGTGTCCTTGCCCGTTCCGGGGATTAGAATTTCAGAGACTCCTCCCCCGCAAGTAGAGAATCACTTTGCAGGGCTTGCTGATATTCTGATTCTGGATTTTGTGTCGTCTCAACACGACGCCGGGATGGAGGAGCTTGATAGCGCTCTTGAACTGAGTGGGTCGCTTGCTATGAGTGCGGCCGACATTTCCGGTTGGTCGGGGGGTTGCACATGCATATAGTTCACTACACTACCTGATTCACAACTGTAAATTGTCCAACTTAGGAAATCACTAACTCTTTCTTCGTTTCTCATTTTCAGGTACTATGTCTGGAAAAGGATCGATGCTCGGGAATCTTCGCTCGGCCCGAAAGGCTTCTTCCTATTATGAGTCCCGTAGGAGATACTCGGATAGAGATCGCGATCGCAAGTACTCTAACCAAGATAGGTATGGGCATGATAGGGACAGGGAATACAGACATCGGTCTAGATCACGCTCTCCTCCTCCTAGACTTCCATCTCCACCTCCCGTTTTTTTTCCACACCCGCCAGAGCCTCCTCGTCACAGGCCATCTTCTCATACTTCTAGATCCGAGACTCATCTTCAGAGAGTTGAGACCACAACTCCCATAATTGCAGAGCAGGTCCCTGCTGAGCCCACAGGAGAAGGGGCCCTTAAATTGGCCTAGATGAAGAAGGATTTTCCAAATATTTTCTTCGATGGCTATGTCTTCCTACCTCACTTAAAGAGAATTCCACCAGGGGTAGAAGGCACGATGCATGACTATGTCCATGACATCTACACCCAATACAGAGAGTGGGTTAAGGCTGCAGAGAAAGCTTCTAAGGTGGCCTTTGAGCGAGCCAAAGCGCTTGAGAAGATGGAGACCGAGCTCGCTCAAAGGGATCAGATCATTCAAGTGCTCACTGCTGAGGCCGAGTCTTCTCGAAAATCAGAAATCGAGGCCACCAAAAAAGCTGACGAAGCGAAGGCGGCTATGGAGAGGTTGGGACAGACACATGTCGCCCTGGTGGAGGAGATGGGCCATCGGAACACTAAAGTTACCGCCGAGCGGGATGCGGCGGTCAAGGAACTTAATGAGCTTAAGGCTAAATTTTCCGATCTGGCTAAGGAAAGGGATGATGCAAACAACGCAGCCCAGGAGGCGTGCGAACAAACTGTTCTGCTTAGGGGTGAATGGGACGCGGCTGTGGCTAAAGTCAGCAATGTTGAGGCTGAGGTTGAGGAGAAAGTAAAGTCGGCCGAGTGCAGGCTAGAGGCTGACATCGAAGACCTTCTCGTTGTTTACAACGCCAATGTGCTGAGGCACAGGGGTCCAGCCTGGCTCGATGATTATCCAACGCATCTTTATAATGCTTGGGGCCGACTGGTTGAGGAAGAGAAGGAGGCGCATCAGGGCGAGTCTGTGGATGAATTTGAACTCGAGAATCGCATTCTGACTGAAGATGAAAAGAAGATTCTTCACGAGTCAATGATTCTGCATGAGAAGGAAAGACTTGGCGCCCAGCACTTTAATGTAGGAGAGGGTTCGGGAGTTGACCACCATGAGGCAAGTCTTGAAGTTCCCGCGTCAACCCAGCCCGAATCCTCGTCTGCGGTCGATCCCCAGGCTGTTCCTGCTTACAATCCAGATCAGCCGCAGATGTCTCCGACTGCAGTGCAAGTTACTGATGCCGCTCTACCGCCTACGAGTCAAACTGAGGAAGGTATTCTAAACATTCCACATATCTTTCTTAAGTCGAAATCTTCGATCGAGTTAAGTTCTAACAGTTCTCTTATTCTTTGTCCAATGATCGATGCTGCACATGTCGGGCCTCCTGTTACCCAAGAATCACATCAGACACAGGAGGCTATCGTTACCGAAGCGATCACCATGACTACAACTGCCCCACTTGACGATATGCGGGGGAGTACGATTGTGTTTGATGAGCAGCTGATGGATGAACTCTTTCGCCATCACGGCGATCCTCTCGCTGACTTATCATCTGTCATGAGTGGAACTGATCCTGCTATAAGTTCTTCAATGCCGACTGCTAATGCCCCCAGCGGGGCTCGAGCAATAACTGAAGAGGAGATGTTTGCTCAAATCGACGCTGAAATGGCAGCAGCGGCTCATGGCGCCAGTTTTGGAGGTGGGATGGCAGCACCGGGACCTACTCCGCTTAGAATGATATCTCCTGGTGGTACTGTTTCATCACCAGCGTGCCCATTCCACCTTCTGTACTTGATCCTGTTCCTCCGACTCCACCCGCAGGGAGCATTCCTATCCACTCGAGTTCGAAGGAGGATGTTGATATAATGCCCTCGCCTGAAGACCAACCGCCGAAAAGCAAAGGCTCGAAGAGGAAGATTAGCGGTGGTTCCAGCGGGTCTACACCGAGAAGGAAAGCCAAGGAAGAAGAAAGATTAGACATGCTTCCTCGGTTTATTTTGACTTGCATTTTGTTGGCCGTGTATAGATGCGGGTTCGGCCCCTGCTAGTAGGAATTTTTTGGAAACTTGTACACGAACTTCTTTTATAAACAATAGAAATGAAACTTCTCTTTTTTGACTTCTTTTCTGTCATTGTGTATTTGCCTAAGTGTTTCAACATCTGAAATGCACTTGTGAAGTTTCATCTTCCGAATAAAGTTTGTGTTTGTTCGTCAAGTTCGGGTACTATGGACACGGTTTGCGACCGGGGAGCGAGTTGCATTTTTACGTCGCATCGCTACAGTCAATGGTCGATGCTTAAGTCCTGCCCCCCAGTCTTTGGGGTGAGTTGTAGATCATCAGTCGACGATTGCTTCTCACTTATAACATGTTGAGTCTAGTGCCACCGAACAGATGTCTGAGGCAAGCGAAGATTGAGTGATGCATCCATACTTGTTTGATTGTCGGTGATCATATCCGCACTCCGGGGAGTCCCATTTGTTTAGCGATTGGTCACGCCGGCTTAAGTTTCAATCATATGTCCACGATCCGGGGACTTGGAATTTATGTTTATACTCCGACTCGCGCTCCGTGAGTTTGGAGTTGGTGTTTATGTTCCGTTTCGCACTCTGGGAACTCGGAGTTGATGTTTATAATCCGACTCGCGCTCTGGGAGTTCGAAGTTAATGTTTATACTCCGACTCGCGCTCTGGGAGTTCGGAGTTAATGTTTATACTCCAGTTCGCACTCTGGGAACTCGTAGTTGATGTTTATACTCAGGTTCGCACTTTGGGAACTCGGAGTTGATGTTTATACTCCGGTTCGCACTCTGGGAACTCGGAGTTGATGTTTATACTCCGACTCGCACTCTGTGAGTTCGTAGTTGATGTTTATGTTCCGCTTCGCACTCTGGGAACTCGGAGTTGATGTTTATACTACAACTCGCACTCTGGGAGTTCGGAGTTGATGTTTATACTCCACTTTGCGCTCTGGGAATTTGGAGTTAATGTTTATACTCCGACTCGCGCTCTGGGAGTTCGGAGTTGAAGTTTATACTCCGGTTCGCACTCTGGGAACTCGGAGTTGATGTTTATACTCTGACTCGCACTCTGGGAGTTCAGAGTTGATGTTTATACTCCGACTCGTACTGAAACGACCCTAACTAATTCCACCTAATTATTTTTACTAGGATTTTTTTTTACATCAATAAATCTCTTAGAGTCATTTAGCATTCTTACTAAATAATCCAGGATCCTCCTTTTCTACTAATATATTTATATCAGTTCATCAATAAAAATATTCACATACATATGAAGATGTATGTGACCCTCTTGCTTGGATCAGAGTGTTGTTTAGCAAGAGTGTATCCTGATTGAATATTGAATTTCAAATCAACCAGCACATAGCTCATTTTCCATACCTTTTGATTTTTAAGTCAGGGGAATTAATCCCATAATCATATGTAGTTGCTACTTAGTAATTTTTAACACTTCTTTTCCTCAATAGGCAAATTAGGCAAAATCAGCAGTTTAGACGTCTAAAATTTTTATGACAGACGTCTAAATTTGATCTCAGACGTCTAAATCTTTATGACAGACGTCTCAGAGTGTCTAAAATTGAAACAGAGAGTGAAAAACATTTTTAACTAAATTCAGACATCTAAATTTTTTATGACAGACGTCTAAATTTGATCTCAGACGTCTAAATCTTTATGATGGACGTCTCAAAGTGTCTAAAAATTATTTCTTAACTTATACATGGATTTTCTTATGTCAGTTCTTTGTATATACATTCAATCCATAAATCCTTTATTCTCAAATTTTCTACCATTAGCCTGACTGTTCTTGAAGCTTAAAATTCATTTTTCTTAGCAAAACATCTTGTAAAAACAAAGCACATAGTCTCAGCTGATATATATAAGTTCAACAACTACAAAACAGCAATTAACAATACATTGGTTTCTCAAAGTAACTTAAACAAAAGGTCTTAATCTAGTTCCTCATGAATGTTTGATTTACTTCAGCAAAGTCTTTTTAAACATAGCATCCAAATCTTTAAGTAGTTAACTCATCCAATTCCTGATCAACCAAGTTCTTATTTACCTGCATAATCACCATGAACTGCCTCATACAAATATGAGACACCCAATGGTGCACAAACACAAAAGGGTCAGACTAATTGTCTGGTATGAATAATCTAACTGAAAACATGATCATATTCAATTCCATTTATATTCAAGTGCTTTGTATGAATAAGAAACTCACTATCTTCTTTGTACATGTTTTTGTGAGGCATGTGCATTCATATCAGTGTTAAACAGATTATATATATGTGATCACAATGACTTAATTCATAGAAAACAATCATAAGATTCATCAATAAAAACATCATAAGCCAACCAAATGCAATCATCAATTCAGTCATCATGCCCTTTTCAACTTTACTAGCCATCAGGGATTTTGCCCAGGCCTCTCCTGAACCTATTTCTAAAGTTCATTATCAAATATAATAGGTTCTTTAGCTACTTTCTCTTTTTAAACACACACTGCCTGGGACATCTCTCTGTTAACCCAGCACACCCAGGCCCCTGGGTATAAACATACCATGTGTGAGCTTGCAATGTTCCCCTTGCCAAGCTATATTTTGTAGCCCTAAGATCCCAAGTCCTCAGTTAAATTACTAAGTGTTTTCCCCTTTTTTTTTAACTGAGCTAATCCCTTCTGCATCTCACTTTTTCAATCAGAGAAAAATAAACAATTCAACCAATATGTATTCATTCAGGGTCTGGTAAGTTATATTCTCAGAAGCAATCATTTAATCATGAAAACAGATGTGATTTCTTAGTATATCATTTCTCCCATGGGTTACAATGGGTCCAGTTGCACACATATGGTCCTAAGTAGTTTACTAGTTATCTTTTCTTACCTCTGGTTCAATCAGATTCATGATCTGGCTAAACCATAAGTATATTTTGATTTGGGTAATTCATAAAAACATAGAAGCTCAGCACATGTACAACATTGCACTCCTATATTTTCTTTTGATTTAATTAATATGAGACATAAGCAACAACACAATGTTGCAGCCCCATATTTCTTTCTATCTTCAGACCATATGTCTACCACATGACTCCGGGGATTTTTTTATAAGCAACTTTATAAAGAAAACTTATTAAAGAAATCACTCCATCTCAAAGCTAACCCATATCTCAGATGAATCTTTTTAAAACATGAACCCATGACTCTTATCATTCTGGGTAAATCATAGTGGTGGGTTTTTACACTTAAGCAGAACATTAACAAACCAAGGTCATCAAATCATAAAACATAACTTGTAAAAAGAAAATGAATGATTAGTTCAAATAGGCTGCCTCAATCTTTAGGACTTAATGCCAAAGCTTTCAGTGAGGTTACTCACCTTAATCCTTCTTCTTCCTATGCCTTATGAACCCCTTTTAGTCTTCTGCCTTCTCCTATTTTCTCTGGTTTATGTCTTGTATATTATTTTCTTTAAGTGGTGAGGAACAAATGGGTATGATCTCACTACCCCAAGCCTCTTTATATAAATCCTGGCTGTTACTAGGGTTTATGGAATTTACCCAATGTCAGTTCTACCCCATACATAACATAGCCGGCCTTCAAGAAATAAGAGGGTATGTGGTCCTTGTCTTCATTTTCAGAAATAAGCCTTATTCTTTTAATCTTTTCCCGGGTCATGTTATATCCATGACTTCTTATTTCCTAAATTAAAGAAATTACTAGAAATGGATAAAGTGTTTGTTTAAGGACTCATGCCATTTCTATGTAACTTCTGTTTTCTTCCAGAAATTGGTTGACTGTATACATGTATAACACATGCATACCTAAGTCTTTTATTTTTCTTTCTTTCCTTACATAATTTTAAGTTTATTTCTGCCTAGCTTTTATTTTCTTTGTACCCTATTTTATTTAAAGATAAAATTCTATCTTCATGCATATGTATTTCTAAATCAGTTATTTTAATTTATCTATTGATTTCTGCTAAATTCTTATTACACAGAAATCTGTGTGCATGTGTGTACATCGTCTTGTGCACATGTACATGTTTTAAACCATGTATCTGTAAATCAATTTCCTATTCCTATTTTTTTTCAATGCAATTTCAAACAAACACAAACTAAATTAAATCATGAAATTACTCACAAAAATCAGGGTTATCACATTTACCCCTCCTTTTAGGAATTGTGTCCCACAATTCTTTCATACTTAACTTAAATACCATTACTCCAGAAAATCAACTTCTGATCTCAAAACTATTCTCAAGCCAATCACTTAATTAAACACTATGCATATTAAAACAAAAATCATAATGCATATTTCAATCAAAACATTCATTAGTATAAATAAATTTACCTTTCATTTAATCAAACAGTTGTGGATAATCATTTCTGATTTTATCTTCCACTTCCCATGTGCAATCGTTTGGGTCAAGACTCCATTGCACTTTTACTAATTTAATTTCTTTATTTCTCAACTTCTTGGTTTCTCTAAAAATTATGCCCACTGGTTCCTTTTCGTAGATCATTCTAGGATCAATCTGCACATCCTTAGAGGATTCTAGGATTGCCTCCTTATCATGAACCCATCTTCTAAGTTGAGACACATGAAAAACATCATGCATTGCTCTCATTTCTTCTGGCAACTCTAATTTATAGGCTACTGTTCCTATTCTTTCTAGGATTTTATATGTTCCTATATACCTAGGAATCAACTTCCCTTGTTTCCCAAACCTTAGAACCTTTTTCATGGGTGATATCTTGATGAATACATAATCCCCAACATCATATTGTACTGCCTTCCTTCTTTGATCTGCATATTTCTTTTGCCTATCTTGGGCAGAAGCAATTCTTCTTCTGATCAAAGTTATCTTTTCAGAAGTCTCCTTCACATTTTCTGGTCCTAAGACCACTTTTTCTCCAGATTCAAGCCAACTTGAGGGTGATAAACATGGTCTCCCATAAAGAGCTTCAAAGGGGGCTATGCCTATACTACTATGATGGCTATTGTTGTATGCAAATTCAGCTAAAAAGATATGATCCTCCCAACTTCCTCCCCAATCCAATACACAAGCTCTTAACATGTATTCAAGCAATTTGTTCACAATTTCTGTTTGGCCATCAGTTTGAGGATGGTATGCTGTGCTTAAGCATAAATCAGTCCCCATTGCCTTGTGAAAACTCTGCCAAAACTTTGAAGTGAAGATGGTATCTCTATCACTTACTATAGTCTTTGGTATACCATGCAGCCTGACTACTTCTTTTAATAAATAACTGGGCTAGGGTATTTGCATTTCTTTCTGATTTCACTGGTATAAAGTGGGCTGACTTGGTTAGCCTATCAACCACTACCCAAATACTATCATTTCCTCTCCTAGTTTTAGGCAAACCATCAATGAAATCCATTGATATGTCTTCCCATTTCCACTGTGGTGTTTGTAAAGGTTGAAGCATCCCTGAGGGTTTTTGATACTCAGCCTTCACCCGTTGGCAAACCATACATTTAGATACATAGGTTGCCACTGCTCTCTTCATACCACTCCACCAATAATCTCTCTTGAGGTTGTGATACATTCTTGTGCTTCCTGGGTGTATAGTATATTTACTTTTGTGGTAAGCATCCAAGATTTCTTGCTTCAACTCATCAACTGCTGGAACACATATTCTTCCTCCTTTCCTCAAATGGCCTTGATCATTCAACTGAAAACCTTCCACTGCCTTACCATTTAATATTTGAGTCTTCCTTTCAAATAAAAATGGATCTTGGTCTTGTAGCTTTACAACTTTATTTTTCAATTCTGATCCCAGAGTAATAAAACTTAATTTTCCCATTTCTACATTCTCACTGCATAAGCTCATGTTTTCTATATTATCACTTTCTATCTCTGAATCAATTAATAATGATAAAGTGTTAAATTCTTCTATCATTAATCTAGCCACTTTAGCATGTTGTCTACTTAGGGCATCTGCTACTTTATTAGCTTTACCAGGTGTGTATAGTATTTCAAAATCATATGAGGCTAAGAGTTCAATCCATCTTTGCTGCCTCATATTTAGTTCTTTTTGTGAAAATAAATATTTAAGTGATTTATGGTCTGTATACACTTCAAATTTTGCTCCTAACAAGTAGTGTCTCCATAACATAAGAGCATACACTATAGCATCCAATTCAAGGTCATGAGTAGCATACCTTACCTCACTTGATTTCAACTGCCTAGAAGCATAAGCTATTACCTGATCTTGTTGCATCAACACTGCCCCAAGCCCTTGTCCACTTGCATCAGTATACACCACCAAGTTTTCATTTCCCTCAGGTACCTTAAGAATTGGAGCTTGTACCAGTGCTTCTTTTAATTTCCCAAAGGCTTTTTCACACTCCTCAGTCCAAGTGAACACTTGATTTTTCCTAGTCAATCTGGTTAATGGAATTGAGATTTTTGCAAAATCTTTTATAAATCTTCTATAGTAACCAGCCATTCCCATGAATGATCTGACTTCAGTGACATTAGTAGGCCTTTTCCAAGCTTGTACTGCAATGACTTTATTGGAATCCACAGCTATTCCTTTTTTTGATATGATATGGCCTAGAAAATTCACTTCATTTTGCCAAAACGTGCATTTTGAAAACTTTGCTTTCAAGTCTTCCTGTCTCAATTTCTCAAATACCATGTGCAAATGGTTTTCATGCTCTCTAATTGACTTAGAATAAATTAGTATATCATCAATAAATATTAATACAAACTTATCCAAGTACTCTCTAAAAATCCTATTCATCAAATCAACAAAATAGGAAGGAGCATTTGTCAAACCAAATGGCATTACTAAAAATTCATAAAGTCCATATTTGGTGTTAAAGGCTGTATACTTTATACTTTCCTCTTCTACTTTCATCTGATGAAAGCCTGAAGCTAAATCAAGTCTAGAAAATATTTTTGCACCACTCAATTGATCAAAGAGATCGTCAATTCTTGGTAAGGGGTATTTATTTTTAACTGTGACTTTGTTTAATTCCCTATAGTCAATACATAACCTAAGGGATCCATCTTGTTTCTTAACAAAGACTACTGGTGCTCCCCATGATGAGCTACTAGTTCTAATAAAACCTTTTTCTTCTAGTTCAACTAATTGCTTTTTCAGCTCCATCAACTCCTTAGGCCCCATTCTAGTTGGTCTTTTAACCACTGGGCTAGCTCCTGGAATTATTCTAATTGAAAATTCAACTGGTCTGTGGTTTGGAACTCCCCTTACTTCACCAAACACATCGCCATATTGATTTACCATGAGGATTTCTTCTAAGGCAGGCATGGGTTTTTCATTAGACAATGTAGAAAGGTTGGCTATACCTCTATTCTTGTTTGCCTCACAAAGAACAACTATTCTTTGTCCATCTGAAACTTTCAATGATATGGTGGATGTCTCCATATTTATGATAGCCTTATATCTACTCAACCAATCAACTCCTAAAATAATCCCTATGTCCAGATATTGCAACACATATAGGTTTGACTCAAACACATGTCCTCCTATATTTAGTCCCAGTTGCATGCACATCATACCCATAACACATGAACTACCTATAGGGCTCCTAATTAACAGTGGCTTATCAACAATCATACAATTCAATTTTAATTGTTGTGCAATATCATGAGAGATCAATGAGTGTGTAGCCCCAGTATCATACACTACTGCTAAAGGTATTTAGTGAATAAGCAAAGTACCTTCAACTTGACCATGCTTTTCAACACTTGATCCCTCAGCTGCCTTGCCTTTCCCTTCCAAAGCCCCTAATCTTCCTTGCTTAAAGTCTGGACAATTCCTCTTTATGTGACCTTCCTTCCCACAATGGTGACAATTGAAGGATGCAGGCCTAACATTTGTGCATCTATTCTTCATATGCCCCTCTTGGCCACAGTTATAACAAGTGATCTTCTTCTTTACTTCAGTAGCCCTGACTTCTTCTGGTTTCTTGGTGGAAGCAATGTATGTTTTCTTCTTATCATATGGGTGAAATTTACCCTTTCCCTTCTTGTTTTGGTTATTCTTGAATGCCCTGAAATTCTCTCTGACTTTATCATGTTGTTCAATGCTCAGAGTCAAATCCAAAACTTGATCAAAAGTCTTGTCCTTGTATGGCAGCATGGCTCTACTAAGGCTAGGGTTCAACCCTTGAATATATCTTCCATTCTTAGCCTCCCCAGTAGTGATGAGCACTGCACCATACTTTGCCAATGATTCAAACCTCTGAGTGTACTCAGTGACACTCATAGCCCCTTGCCTCAATTTGATGAATTCCTCCAGTAAAGACTCCTTAGCTGATGCAGGGATAAATCTGCCTTCCAACATTGCTTTAAATTGATCCCATGTCACTTCCCCTTCAGGTCTTCCAGCTATGATAACCTCCCACCAATCCAAAGCTGCTCCTCTCAATTGCCTGGATGCAATTTGCCTCTTCCTTTGGTCTTCAACTTGCATGTCTGCAAAGATTCTTTCCAAAATTCTGAGCCAATTTTGAACTCCCATAACTCCTTCTGTGCCATCAAAAGTTTTGCCTCCAAGATTGGTAAAAGTCTTGAGTAGTTTGGAAAGTTCCTCATGTGGATTTTCCTGCCTGTTGCCTACTCCATCCCTTAGGGCTCTCATGAATTCTTGCACATTCACCATGGGTGGTTCACTTGTTCCTACATTTTGATGTCTGGGTCCTACCATAACTCTATGGATATAATACTTAGGTTAGTCTGTTTTGTCTAATATTCTATAGATTAACTCATTTTAATCTATCACTTATTCTGTCATAATAGATATCAATAGTGTAAACATTAACAATCAAAACATCCAAAGCAATCAACACTTCTATACATCCAATGCAAACAAGTTCATACAAAATTTTGCTATGTTATTTAACAACATAGCTCTGATACCAAATGAAACGACCCTAACTAATTCCACCTAATTATTTTTACTAGGATTTTTTTTTACATCAATAAATCTCTTAGAGTCATTTAGCCTTCTTACTAAATAATCCAGGATCCTCCTTTTCTACTAATATATTTATATCAGTTCATCAATAAAAATATTCACATACATATGAAGATGTATGTGACCCTCTTGCTTGGATCAGAGTGTTATTTAGCAAGAGTGTATCCTGATTGAATATTGAATTTCAAATCAACCAGCACACAACTCATTTTCCATACCTTTTGATTTTTAAGTCAGGGGAATTAATCCCATAATCATATGCAGTTGCTACTTAGTAATTTTTAACACTTCTTTTCCTCAATAGGCAAATTAGGCAAAATCAGCAGTTTAGACGTCTAAAATTTTTATGACAGACGTCTAAATTTGATCTCAGACGTCTAAATCTTTATGACAGACGTCTCAGAGTGTCTAAAATTGAAACAGAGAGTGAAAAACATTTTGAACTAAATTCAGACATCTAAATTTTTTATGACAGACGTCTAAATTTGATCTCAGACGTCTAAATCTTTATGACGGACGTCTCAGAGTGTCTAAAAATTATTTCTTAACTTATACATGGATTTTCTTATGTCAGTTCTTTGTATATACATTCAATCCATAAATCCTTTATTCTCAAATTTTCTACCATTAGCCTGACTGTTCTTGAAGCTTAAAATTCATTTTTCTTAGCAAAACATCTTGTAAAAACAAAGCACATAGTCTCAGCTGATATATATAAGTTCAACAACTACAAAACAGCAATTAACAATACATTGGTTTCTCAAAGTAACTTAAACAAAAGGTCTTAATCTAGTTCCTCATGAATGTTTGATTTACTTCAGCAAAGTCTTTTTAAACATAGCATCCAAATCTTTAAGTAGTTAACTCATCCAATTCCTGATCAACCAAGTTCTTATTTACCTGCATAATCACCATGAACTGCCTCATACAAATATGAGACACCCAATGGTGCACAAACACAAAAGGGTCAGACTATTTGTCTGGTATGAATAATCTAACTGAAAACATGATCATATTCAATTCCATTTATATTCCAGTGCTTTGTATGAATAAGAAACTCACTATCTTCTTTGTACATGTTTTTGTGAGGCATGTGCATTCATATCAGTGTTAAACAGATTATATATATGTGATCACAATGACTTAATTCATAGAAAACAATCATAAGATTCATCAATAAAAACATCATAAGCCAACCAAATGCAATCATCAATTCAGTCATCATGCCCTTTTCAACTTTACTGGCCATCAGGGATTTTGCCCAGGCCTCTCCTGAACCTATTTCTAAAGTTCATTATCAAATATAATAGGTTCTTTAGCTACTTTCTCTTTTTAAACACACATTGCCTGGGACATCTCTCTGTTAACCCAGCACACTCAGGCCCCTGGGTATAAACATACCATGTGTGAGCTTGCAATGTTCCCCTTGCCAAGCTATATTTTGTAGCCCTAAGATCCCAAGTCCTTAGTTAAATTACTAAGTGTTTTTCCCTTTTTTTTTAACTGAGCTAATCCCTTCTGCATCTCACTTTTTCAATCAGAGAAAAATAAACAATTCAACCAATATATATTCATTCAGGGTCTGGTAAGTTATATTCTCAAAAGCAATCATTTAATCATGACACAGATGTGATTTCTTAGTATATCATTTCTCCCATGGGTTACAATGGGTCCAGTTGCACACATATGGTCCTAAGTAGTTTACTAGTTATCTTTTATTACCTCTGGTTCAATCAGATTCATGATCTGGATAAACCATAAGTATATTTTGATTTGGGTAATTCATAAAAACATAGAAGCTCAGCACATGTACAACATTGCACTCCTATATTTTCTTTTGATTTAATTAATATGAGACATAAGCAACAACACAATGTTGCAGCCCCATATTTCTTTCTATCTTCAGACCATATGTCTACCACATGACTCTGGGGATTTTTTTATAAGCAACTTTATAAAGAAAACTTATAAAAGAAATCACTCCATCTCAAAGCTAACCCATATCTCAGATGAATCTTTTTAAAACATGAACCCATGACTCTTATCATTCTGGGTAAATCACAGTGGGGGGTTTTTACACTTAAGCAGAACATTAACAAACCAAGGTCATCAAATCATAAAACATAACTTATAAAAAGAAAATGAATGATTAGTTCAAATAGGCTGCCTCAATCTTCAGGACTTAATGCCAAAGCTTTCAGTGAGGTTACTCACCTTAATCCTTCTTCTTCCTATGCCTTATGAACCCCTTTTAGTCTTCTGCCTTCTCCTATTTTCTCTGGTTTATGTCTTGTATATTATTTTCTTTAAGTGGTGAGGAACAAATGGGTATGATCTCACTACCCCAAGCCTCTTTATATAAATCCTGGCTGTTACTAAGGTTTATGGAATTTACCCAATGTCAGTTCTACCCCATACATAACATAGCCGGCCTTCAAGAAATAAGAGGGTATGTGGTCCTTGTCTTCATTTTCAGAAATAAGCCTTATTCTTTTAATCTTTTCCCGGGTCATGTTATATCCATGACTTCTTATTTCCTAAATTAAAGAAATTACTAGAAATGGATAAAGTGTTTGTTTAAGGACTCATGCCATTTCTATGTAACTTCTGTTTTCTTCCGGAAATTGGTTGACTGTATACATGTATAACACATGCATACCTAAGTCTTTTATTTTTCTTTCTTTCCTTACATAATTTTAAGTTTATTTCTGCCTAGCTTTTATTTTCTTTGTACCCTATTTTATTTAAAGATAAAATTCTATCTTCATGCATATGTATTTCTAAATCAGTTATTTTAATTTATCTATTGATTTCTGCTAAATTCTTATTACACAGAAATCTGTGTGCATGTGTGTACATCGTCTTGTGCACATGTACATGTTTTAAACCATGTATCTGTAAATCAATTTCCTATTCCTATTTTTTTTCAATGCAATTTCAAACAAACACAAACTAAATTAAATCATGAAATTACTCACAAAAATCAGGGTTATCACACGTACTCTAGGAGTTCGGAGTTGAATGAAGGATTGTTGTGTATCAATCCTTTTTTGACTTTGATGTGATGGCTGGTCCCCGAGCTCGGGTTTCACTTAGCGAGTGATCGGTTGCCTCGCAGTCACTCCCTATTTGAATAAATTCCACCGTATGGTGAAACTTAGCTCTCCGTGCATAGTGATGATCATATGAAGCATTTCAAGTAAATCACAGCTCTGGCTCGAAGAGATTGCATTTTATTGCTGAAATAAGAAAATATGGCAAAGTCAGTTGCCTTATTACAAATTCTAATTTCGAAATGCAGAAACAAATTGCAAAATGGAAAGTAAACTTAATGGATAAAGATATCCTGTCATGTGTAATAGTGGCGAAGGCTCTCGCTATTTCAAGCTCTTGGCAGAGTAAGACCGTTGACGGTCGATAATTTGAATGTGCCATCTCCGAGCCTTCGTTCAATAAATTACGGTCCTTCCCATGTCGGCTTCATATGCAAAGGAACCAGATAGACTCTTTTCAAGACGAGATCGCCTAGTTCGAAGGTTCGCGGACGGACCTTGGCATTGTACAATCGGGCGACTCAACTTCGATGCGCAGCTGCCCTCAAATCAGCTTCTTCACGCTTCTCATCTAGTAGATCGAGAGATTCAGAAAGTAATATAGCATTTGTCTTCGGATCATAGTATGTCACACGATGAGAAGGTACTTCTAGCTCAACTGGAATAACGGCTTCTGAACTGTAAGAGGGAGAGAATGGAGTGTGACCGGTCGCAGTCTTGTGGGTTGTTCGGTAAACCCATAAAGCCATAGGAAGTTCATCGACCCACTTGCCACCAACCTTTTCTAGTCGTTTTCTTCAGAATAGACTTTATAACTTTATTAACCACTTCGACCTGTCCGTTTGCTTGAGGGTGTGCAACTGCAGAGAACTTCTTTTGGATGTGAAATCGTTTGCAGTAATCTTTAAATTCAGCACTGTCGAACTGGGTTCCATTGTTTGTAATAATGGTGTGTGGGATGCCGAATCGACAGATGATGTTGCGGACTACAAATTTGATTACTTTCTTCATCGTTATGGTAGCAAGAGCTTCAGCTTCAGCCCACTTTGTAAAGTAATCAACCGCGACGATGGCGTATTTCGCACCACCTTTTGCCAGAGATAAAGCACCAATGATGTCGATGCCCCACATTGCAAATGGCCATGGGCTGACCATTTGTGTTATCTCGGTAGGCGGGGCTCTAGGAATTCGAGCATGCTTCTGACACCTATCACATTCCTTTGCATAATCTGACGTGTCACGATTCACAGTTGGCCAGTAATATCCGTATCGAAGTATTTTCTTGGCAATTGCTTGCCCCCCGGTGTGATCGCCACATTCTTCCTCGTGCACATCGTGCAATACTCGTTTAATCTCATCGTGAGCGATACACCGGAGTAGAGGGATTGAGTACCCTCTTCTGTACACGATCCCATTCTGGATGGTAAATCGTGAGGCCTTCCGAAGGACTTGTCTCTTTTTCACTCCTGCGCTCCGGTAGGGTTCCGTGCTCAATGTAATTTCTGAGTGGAGTCATCCATGAATCCTTTTCGAGGATGGTTTCACATACCCAGTCTATTTCTGCCCGATCGATACTTGGAGAGGATAACGTTTCTACGGGAACGACTCCCATTTGCTGAGCTTCGCCTGTACTGGCTAGCTTTGCTAATGAATCTGCTTTTTGGTTGCGTTCTCGAGGTATGCAATAAATGGCATAATAAACAAACTGATTTAGACTTCCTGAACTCGAGCTAAGTAAGCAGCTAGCCTTCGGTCTCTGGCTTGATATTCTCCGTGTACTTGACACACAACTAACTGCGAATCGCAATAAATTTCCACAGCGATAATTCTCAAATCTCTAGCAAGTTTCAAGCCGGCTAGGAGGGCTTCATATTCAGCTTCATTATTAGTCACATGAAAATCGAACTTCAAGGCATAACATATGGATCGACCTTCGGGAGTTTCAAGTACAACACTAGCGCTCGAACACCGGTCGTTTGATGCACCGTCGGTATAAAGCTTCCAGACACATTCGGGGGTCTTACTGGTTTCGGGCAAGTACTCTGGCATGGTAAATTCAGCTATGAAATCGGCTAGGACTTGTCCTTGGATCGCGCGTCTTGGAGTGTAAGTAATATCGAACTGACTCAGTTCGATGTTCCACTTGAGTAACCTACCAGATGTCTCCGGCCGCGAAAGGACCTATCGTAACGGCTGGTCGATGTAAACAATAATGGGATGTGCCTGGAAATATGGTCGGAGCTTCCTCGATGCAATTACAAGGCAATAAGCCAATTTTTCTAGTTTCAGATAATTCCTTTCGGCCCTAGTCAATCGCTTGCTGACGTAGTATACTAGCTTCTGTATCTTGTCTTCTTCTCGAATTAATGAAGTGCTGATGGCGTTTTCTGATATCGCCAGATATACGAACAACTTCTCATGATCAATAGGCTTTGACAGGATAGGCGGTGTGGATAGATGTTGAACTAGTGCTTAGAATGCACTCTCGCACTCTGTGGTCCATTCAAAGTTGCGTTTTCCTTTTCGGATCAGATCGAAGAAGGGAATGCATTTGTCAGTGGACTTTGAAATGAACCTGCTCAACGCTGCTACTTTCCCATTGATAATTTGGACTTGCTTTATAGTCTTTGGAGTTTCAAGATTTCTGATTGCCCAAATCTTTTCAGGATTAGCTTCGATTCCTCGGGCGTTGACAATGAACCCAAGGAATTTCCCGGATGCAACTCCAAAGTGACATTTCAGTGGATTTAGCTTCATTTTGTATTCTCGAAGTATGTTGAACATGGTTTCCAGGTCTTTAATATGGTCGGTGGAGAGTTGTGACTTCACGCGCATGTCGTCTACGTATACTTCCATGGTTTTCCCGATTTGATTGGCAAACATCCTATTGACCAATCGTTGATAAGTAGCCCCGGTGTTCTTGAGTCCGAATGGCATAACTTTGTAACAGTTAAGTCCCAGATTGGTTACGAAGCTGGTATTTTCTTGGTCGGGTAAATGCATTGGTATCTGATTGTAGCCGGAATACGCGTCCATGAAGGATAAGAGTTTATGCCCAGTTGTTGAATCTACTAGCTGATCAATTCTGGGAAGTGGGAAACTGTCTTTGGGACATGCTTTATTTAGATCAGAATAATCAACACATGTTCTCCACTTTCCGTTCAGCTTTCGGACGAGCACGAGATTCGACACCCATTCAAGATATAGCGCATCTCGAATGAACCCGTTCGCTTTAAGCTTTTCTACTTCTTCTTTAAGGGAGGCAGATCTCTCTGGATCCATACCACGCCTTTTCTGTTTTACCGGGACATGCCGCGGGTCAATGTTCATAGTGTGGCTCGCGATGTCCGGCGAGATCCCACACATATCAGAATGTGTCCAGGCAAATACGTCAAGATTCGCCCGCAGAAATTCAACCAATTCCTCCTGAGTTTGCTGGCTTAGCTGAGATCCGATCTTTATCATTTTTGAACCATCGTCACCGTCAATTGGGACATCAATCGTCAGTTCAGCCGGGGATGCTTGACTTTCTTTAGATTCTTCTTCGTCTTCAGCATCTCTTGGGTCAAGATCCTTGAGGAATTGGCTGGGGTGCCCGGGCCTAGGCCCGGGCGTTAATTGTCAATTATCGGCAAAACGGACGTAGAGAGATTCCTCTACGCCCTTTCCTTTCTCCTTTCGTTGCGTCTCCCGCAGCTCAGCAACATAACAGCTTTGGCAGCAGCCTGACCGCCTTGAATGATTCCTACTCCACGATCAATGGGAAATTTTAAAGTCAAACACCATGGGGCAATGGCTGCCCTGAATTCAGCGAGGGCCGGTCGGCCCAAGAAAGCGTTATATGGGGAGTCTATGTCCAAAACAATGAACTGCAGCATCCGCACTCTCCGACATTCTCCAACTCCCAACTCTACTGGCAGTTCCACCATTCCCGTGGGTATAGTAGCGCTTCCGTTGAAACCATGGATTCGGGATTGACACGGTTTCAAGTTCGTGGCTTCCATTCTCATTTGATCATAGGCTCGCTTGAACAAAATATTCACAGAGCTTCCGCTGTCAACTAAGATCGTCTTCATCCAAGCAGGACTTACTTGAGCTGAGATGACCAGTGGATCGATAGTGGGGGCTTCGACTTTATCAGCATCTTTGTTCCTGAACACGATGTCATCTGTCATCGTCTTCTGTTGCTTGGCCGGAGCCCCTTCGTCAAAATTACTACAACACTCGAAGTCCGCATGCCTGATAGAACTGGCGTACGACTCCATTTCCTTCCAGCTTCGATCTGCTGGGTGAGGACCACCACTTATTGTATTGATTACCAACCTCTTGCCTATACAAGCGGGTTCCTCCTGTCTTTCCTGATTCGGCGCACGATTCTGATTTGATGTGCCCGCACTGCCAGACTGCGGTGCCCGCACATACTGATCCAACTTCCGTTCACGTATCAGTTTTTCGATGAGGTCTTGCAAATGACGACACTCATTGGTGTTGTGGCCATAACTCTCATGGAATCTACAGAATTTTCCTGTTTGGATTTGTCTTTCAGTTGGCGGTTTTGGGGCAAGTTTCTTGTATTGCATGGTATTACAGGTCTGTAAATACACATTTTCCAACGACGTGTTCAATGGAGTGTAATTATCGTACATGGAAGCTCTACGCCGTGGACCACAATTCTGGTCGCGTTTCTTGTTTTGATTTCCATTGTCCCTCTGTTGATTCTGTTTATTTTGTACGTTTAACTGAACTTTTCCAGAACTCTCTCCAGACTGTTTAACAGCGATGTTACTTTGGATTCCTTCGATGTTGGGCCCTGCGTCATCCTGCTTACTAGACTGTTTCACATCCTCCCTTCTCAAGAATTGGGCTGCCTTGGAATAGAAACGGTCCAATGACGCAGGTGGTTTTCCAGCTAACCAATTTCCAAACTCGGAATCAGCATCAATCCCCTTAGTCAATGCCATCAGGATAGAGTTATCATTGGGATTGCTTATTTCTGCACACGCAGCGTGGAATTGCTCCAAGTAACGTCTAAGTGTTTCTTCGGGAGCTTGTGTAACACTAGATAGAGTGCTAACATCTTTAGGCCTCGCCATGTGCATACGGAATTGTTCAACAAACTTGGTGGCTATCTGGTCAAAGTTAGAAATGGATCGTGGTGGCAAACGAGTAAACCACATGGTTGCAATGCCTCCCAGTGAAATGGGGAAACTATGACATTTTACTGCATCATCAGCTCTCGCAGGATTCATCAGTCATTCGTACTTCAGGATGTGTTGATTGGGATCAGAACTCCCTTCATAGACTGGCAAAGCTGGCATCCTGAAGCGTCGAGGTGGTTCGGCATACAATACGTCATCGGTGAAAGGGGTATGACTCCGGGAGATTCCCCAGTCGTCATTACTGAGACCCTTACTTTCATGGATCATTTGACGAATCATCGTCGATATATCTGGCATTCGGATATTTGGAGCTTGTTGTGCCAAGGTGTGGTCGGGTTCCACAGCGCGAGTCTGGACCGGACACGATCGACGGTCCGTAGCTCGCCTCCTTGGTTCAACATTTTCTGGGACATAAGGTTTTGGAGTCTGCTCTCATTGGTTACGCTGAGGATCAGCTCGGTTTCTAGCATCACCTCCTTGTTTGGTAGGGGTGGTAGTCGCAATGTTGCCTGTGACATGATAAGGAGCAGCACCTCCCCAGGATGAAGGTCCGGTATGATGACTAGTGGATGGTCCAGTTTTGGGTTGTCCAAGATTCGAAGTAGGTTGGTGCCCGGTGGCCTGGGTGTAGCTTACACCTAGCCGTGGGCGTGTGGATCTGGTTTGGCCATCAGAGGAGGCTGAACTCTCTGTGGAAGAATAAGAACCTTGGTCTCTTCTGGATCTTCTTCGCCTCTGGCGATTGAGCTGGTTGGACAACTCTGCGTTGGCGCGTAGTTGTTCAGTAAGTTGTTATCGACTCTGGGTCAACTCTTGGAGCAATGTCTGGAATTCTTGTCTGGTAACCGGACCTGATGGATCTGAAGGTCCTGCAGCATTTTGGTTGGATGGAGGCAATTGCACGGGATTCTGTCGGTCCCGTCCTCCCTGATCAGCAACTGTAGAGGTAGTTCGCGTACTTACCATTGTGAATTGATGAAAGTCCTTTCCTAGATCTGATGCAAATCTAAATAGAATGGAAGGGCTTCAAAGTTCTAGATCTGGATCTTCTTCTTAGATTTACGCAATCCGATATAAATAGGAGATCCAAAGAGCAGGAGAAAATTTGGGTTTTTCTTAATGAAAGCACCAAAGTGTTTGTACCAAAATTGGGCACAACACTCTTCAGAAGTTTTTAAAGAGTAAAGTGAAGAAATTAAATGGAAAAAGAGGATTATCTAACAAAAACTCCAAATTTCAGAAATGAGAATAATCAAAATGCAAGGAGACACAAGAATTTAGAGTGGTTCGGCGTATCGTCTACGTCCACTATGAAGTTGATAGCTTTATTGATCTTTATTTGAAGATTACAAGTGAATTCAATGAATTACAAAAGATAATTATGATATGCAGCAGTGAATTTCGTTGTTGGCAGCAGCTTATGGAGTTCAGATCTGGATCCGGCAAAGTCTGGGCGTTGGAGAATTCAAAGGAGAAGAAGAACCCCTTTTCTGTTGGCTTTGGGGGTCTATTTATAGGTGTAGGAGGCTGGTATTTCGCTCAGATCTTGGGAGACCCTCTCTGGCACGTGACCAAGCCCGCGCGCCCAAGCCCGTGATGTTTCGGTCCGATCCGTGATCGATACGAACAGATTTCGCACCGATCAAGATTTCATCCGATGGAGTCGAAATTTGGCGTGGACATTCTGTAGCATGCACGTATTCTTCTGTGAAAATTTCATAGCATTTAGACTTGTAGATTGGGAGATATGATCGATACGAAGTGGGATTCTCGGTTGGCTATTTCGTTCGACTCGCTCTTGTTTCGACTCGCTCTTTGTTCGACACAGTTCTGTTTGACTTGGTGACGTGGCATTTCTTCGTATCGGCTGCTGTGCCTTGCGTCGCATTGATGGACACGAAGTAGGAGTCTTCGAATGGATGCAAAGTTGACGAAGTGGAGCGAGTCAAAGTAGACTCTCTGATGGAGTCGAACTAGATGGAGTCGAATAGTGGTCCTGCGAAGGAGTCGAACTAGATGGAGTCGAACAGTGGTCCTACGAAGGAGTCGAACTAGATGGAGTCGAACTGTTGTTTCTGAAGGATGCGGAGCGAGTCGAAGTAGGCTTTTCGGAGGGATGCGAAATGAGCGAGTCGAAGTAGGATCTTCTGGGGGATGCGAACTGCGCGAGTCGAAAAAGGCTCTTCGGAGGGATGCGAACTGAGCGAGTCGAAGAAGGCTGTTTTTAATCAATTTTGGATCGGTTGTAACTTGAGCATACGAACTCGGATTGACTTGGGATTTGGAACGTTGACTCTCATAGCTTAGCTCGTCATGTTATATTAATTTAAGCTCAATCCGGAGTCGGACAAAATTCGTCGATATCCATAGTGAGCCTGTGTATATCCGATCTCTGGGATGGACCGTCATTGTTTTACTAATCAATCCCTTAGTGTTACAGCCTTGCCAAAAGGCGGGATAACATTTGCCCCCCAAAGTACGTCTTGTGGAAACATGATGTGTTTTGAAATGCTGCAATCTTTATTCTGATTAGTTACCATCTTTTTGATGAAAGCTGTAACCTTCGACTATTTTTTCTTGATGATGTGAACTGTTGACTGTCAACCGCTGTACCCTGTATTGTTGCAACTGATTTCTATACGCTAGTGATTAGCTGTTTGTTGTTGTAATCGTTATCAAATGAGTTTCCAATTCCTGGAAATCTAGAATATTGAATATTTGTCCAACATACATGCATATATGTTAATCTGACTCTCGTTGACGTTTGTACGCTCACGAGTCGTTGTTAGTTTATTTTATATTGAATTCTGTATCGATCCTCTCCTGAACCGACGTGAAATTCGTTGTAACAACGCTCGATGGTTGTTTTTGAATGTCCCTTCGTAACGATCCTCTCCTGAATTGATGTGAAGGGTTGAAACATTGAAGACGACTTTCATTGAATTTAGGGATGCGAAATGAGCATTTTGAATCGATATAGATGGAGTCATTGGATACGAACAGGCAATTCGTATCGATGGAGTTGGCCTCTGGAAGCAGTGATTCGATGGATTCGAAGTGCATAGGAGTCGGAGTCGAAACGCACAGGAGACGGAGTCGAAATGCGCAGGAGACGGAGTCGAAGGGGAAACGAAGTCGAAATAATTGCTTGTATTGCTGCATCAGAGATGGAGTAGAAGATAAGCGATACGAAGAGGAGCTTCGCATCGACGCACTACAGACGGAGTCAAAAAGCGTGTTCGAATCCACCGGGATGCGAATCGTTTATTCCTCTTGCTTTCGAGTCCATATAAATACTCCGTACTTAGCCATTTTTTCACTTTTTACTTTTCGCCTTCTTGCCTTGCCTTCGTATTGCTCAGGGACTCGAGAAAAAAGAAGAAAAATTCTTGCCTTTGAACCGATTCAGATCCTTAATCACTCGAACTAACTGCCAGTTTTAGGTAATCCACTAAGAGAATCCAACGCGTAAACGATGAGACTCGATTTTTAACACCAAATCAACCAGAGTCGTGATCGATCGAAGATTCCTTGGCCTCAGCTTCGCGTCGATCTGGAGTAGGGGCTTCGAGATGATGAGACGGAGGCCTTCGTATCGATCGATGGTCGAGTCGAGTGCTTTGAATACGTAGATTGATATGAAGGGGTTGTTATGTTTTATTTCTGTTGTGTTGTATTAAGTCTGATATGACTATTTAGTGCTCAGGTCATCCAAGGGGGCATCTTCATATGTCGCTCTTGGCATATTTTGTAATAATTATATTTGATTTGAACCTGGGAAACGACTAAGATTATGTAATCGGATATGAAACTTGTTTTGTGAAATGTAATTAGAAAAGTTGTTTTTGAATATGTGATTTTGTTTCATATTCATGTGCTTTTGATATTATGGATATCATTAACATTGCCGTATTTTGTCGCTAGAAGTTAATACTATAGATGACTGCAACATCTGTAGTGCTTAGCTTTGGGCCTCAAGATAGGGAATGTTGCAACTTGGTATTAGAGCATAGGTTTATGAAAAACTTTAAACTTAAAATGATTTTGAAATCATAATCCTAAGGAATTAGAGAAAAGATTGGGGTACAGGATAACGCTATAGTAACGTACTTGTATTTGCTATATATAAGTATACGCTATATCTCTATTTTCCTATCTCTCTTAGGCTATTCTTCTGTATCTTACAGAGGCTCGAATGCAGATATGGAC
Source organism: Allium fistulosum (assembly GCA_030737815.1). Taxonomy (NCBI): domain Eukaryota; kingdom Viridiplantae; phylum Streptophyta; class Magnoliopsida; order Asparagales; family Amaryllidaceae; genus Allium; species Allium fistulosum. The sequence continues at coordinate 180,456,017 of CM060905.1, read as the reverse complement.
GCTAAAAGTGGAAATGTTAATCTTGGTGGGGGAAGCACCACAACTAATGGAAATGCCAGACCTAATACTAGGAGAAATCCAGGTCAGGCGCAAGTTGGAAATGTCGGTGCTGGAGTCCCACAAGTTGATATGGGAGCAATGTATCAGTTCTTCGTAAACATGATACAAGCGGGAGTTGCTGCTGGAGTAGTTGGAGGAGAAAATCAAGAAGCTCTGGTGGTTAACAACTATGCTGTTTTGAGTAGAGATTATGCTCGGCTAGGAGGAAAGCCATTTATTGGTACTGAAGATGCAATCGAAGTAAAGAACTGGCTGCTTCATTGCGAGAGGATTTTCGCTGATTTAGGGCTCAATGGTGAGCAGAAGAGAATGTTCGCTTCTAGACAGTTACAAGGAGCAGCGTTGTATTGGTGGAATAGTGTTATGATCGGAGTTAATAAAGAGACGATGACATGGGCTGAGTTTAAAAGGAGATTTGAGGAGAGGTTTATGACAAAGATCGCGAAGTCCACTCTGCTTAGGAAGTTTACTGAGTTGGAGCAGGGAGACATGACTGTACTGAAGTATGCAACAAGGTTTGAGGAACCCGTGAGATATGGTTATGCTACGGTGGATACTATGATTAAGAGGAATGAGAAGTTCATTAGGGGGTTGAAGCCTGAGCTTTCTAAGGCCACATTACCGCATATTAGGGAGCCATGTGATGTTGTAGTGGAAATGGCTTTGATACATAAGGAGATGCTTGCTTTTCTGGAAAGGAATAAGTCAAAGAAAGTTCAAGGAGTGCAGAGTCAGAAAAGAAAGTTTTTCCATAAGAAGGGAGCTATGAAGGGTGGAGCTGCCAAGAAGGGAAAGTTGGAGGTTGTTTGCTATAAGTGTGATAAGAAAGGAAATTTCGCAAATGAATGTCGCTCAGGGGATGAAAAGAAGGTGATCGGGAAGAAGAATATTTGATGCTTCAACTACGTTCAAATTGGATAGTAGAAGAACCAGTGCAAAGAGCCAGCTAAGGATGGCAAGGGCAAAGTGTTTGCATTGAAGCCAGCTACCTCGATGCCAATGGCAGAGGAAAAAGGAAAGGCTATGTTGGGAGGTACGCTTATGATTCATGGTATGTCAGTTAGCATTCTAGATACCGGTGCATCACATTCTTTTATATCTCATTGTTTTGTAGATAAGATTAACTTAGAACCCTCATACCTAGTTACTTCCTTAAGGGTTGCAAATCCGATAGGAGGTTATGCGACTCTTGGGATGAGATGTGACCGCCTAGAGTTTAAATTGTTAGGTCATACCTTTGTTTGCAGTTTGCATGTGTTTACTTCGTAAGGTTCATAATTATTTTGGGTATTTATTGATTAAGTAAATACGATGCTAGGATATTTTGCCATGATAGGAAAATATCGCTTAGACACCCTGACTGTAGTGATCGGATTATATACTCCGTAGAAAACCCTAGTTGTGAGGTTAACGCTTTGTTAGGTGTTAGGGAGGTAGAAGATGAGTTGAATCGAATTTTCATTGTTAGAGAATTCGCAGATGTTTTTGAACCTGTAGAAGGATTGCCGCCGGAACGAGCCATTGAGTTTCAAATAGATTTGGTACCAAGAGTAGAACCAGTAAGGAAACCGCCAAGCAAGATGACACCTACCGAGATGAGGGAGTTGAAGGTGCAGTTGGTTGATTTGGAAGGAAAGAGTCTTATTAGACCAAGTAGTTCACCTTGGGGAGTAGTCGTAGTGTTTGCTAAGAAGCTGAACGGATCGTTAAGGTTATGTATCGATTATCGTAAGTTGAATGAGAAGATGATAAAGAATCGATATCCGTTGCCTAGAATTGTCAATTTATTCGATCAGTTGAGTGGAGCTAAAGTATTTTTCCAGTTGGATTTGGCGATAGGGTTTCATCAGCTTAGGGTAGCAGAGGAAAGTATTCCTTTGATGGCATTTAGAAACAGATGTGGATTGTACGAATTATTAGTAATGTCGTTCGGACTAACTAATGCGTCAGCATTCTTTGTAGATTTGATGAACCGAATTTTCCAAGAGAAATTGGATAGGTTTGTGTTAGTTTTCATAAATGATATTTTGATATACTCTAAGGATGAAAGAGAGCATGAAGTTCATCTTAGAGCGGTGCTGGAGACGCTGAGGCATCATCAGCTAAAAGTAAAGTTTTCAAAGTGCCATTTCTGAAAGAAGGAAGTGAAGCTTCTTGGTCATGTAGTCTCAAAGAAAGGGTTGTCTGTAGTTCCGACTAAGATTGAAGTAGTGAATAATTGGAAGAGACCCAAGACAGTGACTGAGATAAAGAGTTTTCTTGGATTAGCTGGGTATTATCGAAGATTTATTAAGAATTTTTGTGGATAGCAGCACCGATGACCAAGCTAACGCGAAAGGATTTGAAGTTTGTTTGGACCGATAAGTGTGAGAGGCATTCCAGAAGCGGAAACACTTATTGACCAATGCACCTTTGTTAGTTGTTCTAGAAGGGAATCAGGACTTGGTGGTGTACACGGATGCATGTGGAATAGGGTTAGGAGCTGTGTTAATGCAAAGAGGTAAACTGATTGCCTATGCATCTCGACAGCTTAGACCGCATGAGGTTAGGTACCCGACTCATGAATTGGAATTAGCTGCAGTAAATTTTGCATTAAAGGTGTGGAGACGTTACCTTTTGGGAGAGAGATTTGAGTTGTATACGGATCATAATTCGCTAAAGTATTTATTCTCTCAGAAGGAGTTGAATATGAGACAGCAAAGGTAGTTAGAGTTTATAGCCGCTTATGATTTTGGTATTGAGTATGCACTGGGAATGGGCAATAAGGTTGTGGACGCACTTAGCAGAAAACATCAAAATGCAGTGTTGGCAATGATAGTTGTATGGAAAGATTTAGAACGTTAACGACATGTAGAGTACAGTGGAGATCTGAAGCTAGATCTCATAAGGAGACTACTATGTTGTCATGTTTAGAAGTTCGACTGGTGATAATTGAAAAGATTGCTTCTAAGCAGAAGGTGGATCCATTACTAGTTGAACGGATCAGAAAGTTAAAGGATGCAACAGAGAGCGATGACTTGAAAGATTTAGTCTTGACCAGAATGGGTGGTTTAGAAAGAATGAAAGATTATGTTTTCCGAATGTAGGAGACATTAGAAAGGAAGTTCTTGAGGAATGCCATCGTTCGAAGTTCATAATTCATCCGGGAGGAACTAAGATGTATCAGGATATGAAGAGGAGTTTCTTTTGGGAAGGTATGAAGAGAGATGTAGGCTTATGGGTAAAGTAGTGTCTGAACTACCAACAGGTGAAAGCCAAACATCAGAAACCAAGTGGGTTACTTCAGCCTTTAGATGTTCCAGTATGGAAATGGGATTTTATCTTGATGGATTTCATAAAACGGGTTGCCAATGTCAAATAGAGGAAATGAAAGCATATGGGTCATAGTGGACAAGTTAACTAAGAGCGCCCATTTCATTCCATGTAAGTCAAATACAACAACACATGTTTTAGCTAAGTTGTTTATGAAGAATATAGTTAACCGTAGAGGATTTCTAGTAGTATCGTAAGTGATAGAGATTCCTTATTCACTAGCGAAATCTGAAAGAGTATACAAGAGATTTTGGGAACCAAACTTAAGATGAGTACCGCTTACCATCCATAGACCGATGGGCAAATGGAAAGAGTTGACAAAGTCTTGGAAGATTTGTTAAGAACTTGTGTGCTAGATTTTGGAGGATCATGGGAAGACCATCTACACTTAGTCGAGTTTTCATATAACAACAGTTATCAGGCTAGTATAGGGATGACACCGTTCGAAGCTTTGTATGGAAGGCCATGCAAATCTTTAATTTGTTGGTTAGAGATAGGTTGTTACTTGGTTCGGATTTAGTTAGAGAAGCTGCAGAGAAGATTGAGTTAATTAGAGCTAGAATGAAAGAAGCTCAGCCTAGGTAGAAGAGTTATGCTGATAAGAGACGGAAAGACTTTGAATTCTCAGTTGGAGATCATATTTTTGTCAAAGTATCACTAATAAAGGGTGTGATCAGGTTCGAGAAATCGGGAAAGTTAGCGCCGAGGTTCGTTGGACATTTCCTAATGTAGAGAGGATCAAGAAACTAACATATAAAGTAGAGTTACCGAACAGTTTGGCAGGAGTCCACGATGTTTTTCATGTGTCTCATCTAAGGAAGTGTATTCGAGATCCGGAGACTACTATAGCACCGACTATGTTAGAGGACTTAGTAGTGGAACCGAATTTGACTATAGTTAGGAAGCCGGTTTCTATAGTCGCGAGAGCTGAGAAGAGGCTAAGGAATAAGACAGTCAGATTAGTTAAGGTCTAGTGGAGCGACGATGAGAGAGACTGTACTTGGTAGACTGAGAGCAGGATTAGAGACACTTATCCTAGTTTGTTTCATGGTACGTTTTACCTTTATGATTGATTTTTTATGTACCATATCGTAATTTCAAGGACGAAATTTTTTAAGGAGCAGAGTCTGTAACAACCCTAATTTTGGTTAACATTATCTAGGGCATTTAATTAGTCAAAAGAAATGAAATAATGAAATGGTTAAGAGATTGAGATTTGTATATCGAAGGGGTATCTGTGCCTAAGGAAACAAATGAACCAAAGGGAAACTAAAATGAAATAGATATAGGGCAAAGTAGGAATATGTTATACCCTTATACCCTAAACCCTCACTCACGTTCATTTTCACGTTCAAAACAAAAGTCAAATACTAGAGGCGGACCACCATTAGACAAAGCTAGAAGAAGAAAAGCTAAAGATCAAGAAGAAAATTAATAAAATCCATTCTCAAACCTCAACTCCTTAACAACAAAGCTAAAGGTGAATAATAGGTTACATCTCATATTTTGATGTTTTTGGTTTCTAGATCAGATCCCAATATTTTTGCAAAGTATATTGCCATGTTTTGATTTTTAAATTTGAGATATATGCTTGTTGATGATTTATGCTATTTCATATGGATTTTATGATAAACTTTAATGTGAAAACGCTATTAAATGACATCCAAATGCCTTGCGATTTTTATATAAGGTCAAAAATAATATTGTAGAGATGGGTTTCAAATTTCATAATTTTCTTAATTAATGCGGATTTATTCTTAATTTTCTAGTGGAGAAAATAGTTAATTGGGTTTAAAATTAATTACGGCTATTTTATATATGTTTTGGGTCAGAAATCTAAATATGTTAGATTCGGCACCTACTTTTCGACTAGGTACTTCCGCCTCCATCTCCATCAACAGGGGTTCCGAAGGGGTCGAAACCTTACTTTGCTTTTAAATGGAAATGCACCTGCTCTACATTTGAAAAGAATGCTTTCGACTTAGATAGCTTTCGACTCGGTCAAATGATTTTAAAGAATGGTTTCGAAAGAGGTTGTGCCTTTGTATTATAAAGAAGCTTTCAAAGGGGTCGAAACCCCTAGCCGCCGCATCCTACCTTTCGAAGCAATGCCTTCGAAAGGGTTTCTATTTTCAGCACCTAAGCCACTTCTCCAATGCTTTCGAAGGGATTGATTTCAACACCATCCACTTCTTTTACTTAGGAAATTGCTTTCGAAAGAGTGCTTTCGACTTAGTTGTTTTAAGACCCTTTGTTCGATTGAAAGTTAAACGCAAAGGTTTCGAAAGGAATGATTTTAAATGGCTTCGAAAGGTTGTTCCACATGTTTTACTTTTTTAGACGGCTACTTGGCCCGACTACAAGGCGATATTTGCAGAGGATGGGGTTGGACCTAGGCGGGACTCAATGTGAGAAATGCGGATTAAGGATCTTAAGGCTAGAATTAACACTAGAGGGGGGTGAATAGTGTTTTAAGAAATCTGTTAATCTTTTTGAGTTTATCTTAATTTGTTAACGATGTATGCACTAATCAGACACAGATATGAACACAGAATCAAACACAGATGCAAATATAAAGTAAAAGCAGTAAAGGAAAGAACACACCGGATTTTATACTGGTTCGGAGTTACCCTACATCCAGTCCCGCACAACTAAGTAAGGATTTCCTTTCAAAGTCAATTCAACAATTACAACCCTCGATTTCAAGGCTACGAGGTACACCCTCCAGAATAACAATCTTCTGGGTAGAGATACTTGATTTTCGGGGCAACAAGTTCACCCAATTGATTTCCAAGGCTACAATCACACCTTTTCTCGCTCAATTGATTTCCAAGGCTACAATTACACCTTTTCTCGCTCGATTGATTACAAAGAAGTCTATAACTCAGATTAGCACTTGGATCTTGTAGAGATAGTGATGGAGAATCACACTAGAAATAATCGAGTATGATTCGATGTTGATTTTGGTAGAGTAATGGTATGATTTTGTATTAAGAAATGTAGAAGAGGAGTGAAAACCAGAAAAAAGTGATTGAAAATTCGTTGAAACTGACCCCTATTTATAGAAGAACAACAGTCATGTACATTCGTGAAGAGTTATGGCGAATAGACACTTCTTTTGAAATTTGAATTTTGAAGCCAACTGACACTATGTCGACATGGGGTATATGGGTATGTCGACATCCCAAAGGGATTTTTGGTGTTTTGATTTTCTTTGAAAATAACTTCTATCTTATATTAAAATTATTTTAAACTTTATAAATATACTTGAATATAGTTGAAATACATAAGTAAATATAAAGAACAATATATACATAATTTAACTATAATTTTATATTTAAATCTAAGTATAAATATTTAAAAGTTAAATATATTATTTGAAAAAATATAGTTTAAAATCAGGAGTAATTTTGACTCTGAAAATAAAGATGTTTTTAAGGCTAAAATTATTTAAAAACGAAATCGAGGGTTTTGAATCTTTCTTAAAAGGAAAGTTTTGAAATCATTTTGAAAACAAGATAATTTTGAAAAATTAGTTGAATTAAAATTAGTGGATACAAAACAATGTCCCACTAGATTTTCGTAGGTTCCATCCTACTTAGGTTCCATCCCTTTAACGGGCTCGAAGTGGATTCCATTCCACGAATAAATTGGATATTAAGATGTCAGTGCCTTTCTACGAGTTTTAACAAATATTCCTAATAAAACAAACTTAACCTTGAAACCTTGAACTCTTGATAGTCTTGATAATCTTGATACTCATGAGTCTTCTATCTCTATATCTTGAATCTCTATACTGTACAGTCTTCATTCTTGATACCTGCATGGTTAGATCCTACATATACATATATATATATAAACTTGTAATGTTAGTATTTATATTTTATAATCTATTCTAAGGTTGTTGTCATCAAAACCAACTCCTTAGGGACTAACAATCTCCCCCTTTTTGATGATGACAACCTTTGTTTATAAAATATTCCTTCTATCCTAATAATTCCTCCTAAAACTAAAAACTCCCCCTTAATCTATGCCTAACTACCTTATTTTATATTTCTCCCCCTTTGTCATCAACAAAAACCATATAACTCTATATAACTCCCCCTGAAACTAAGACTACATTACTTTGTGATTATAATGATAGTGTTATCATATATAATCAGTACTTAACTAAAATATAATCCTAAACTATCAACTATCCTAACTAAGAATTCACAATAATACTAACACATATAAGAACACGAGTTTATTTATTATGAATACGGTTGTATTTACATTTGCGATTGAAAGACATAAAAACACAAATAACAACGGAAAGAAAGAGAAGAAACTAATGTGTGTTTCTGAACATAGGAGATTTATGAATTGAACAATTTGGATAGTGGAAACAAAAATTTCCACGTTGTTCAACAAGATTCCCATTTTTGTCGAAACACACTTCTCCAACGCATACTACTTGGTCAAGATCCTCCTCGTGTGCTTCTTCCATTGGTTCTTCTTCTTCTTCGTCGCTGACCTCATGTTCTTGATTGAGTGAAGAGTCTTCATCGATCAAGATAGGGTTGGCATGGTTATCCATTAGGCATTTTTGTAAATTCCAAAGAATCTTTCCTTGCCTCTCTTGCTCTTTTTCCATACGAAGTTGAGTCACTTGAATTTTAGTCAACATCTGAGAGTATCCTTCATAGACTCCTCCAATTTAATTACATGTACGAGAGTAGAGCATTGGAATGGACCAGAAGTAGGAGAGGGGAATAAGAAAGATGGTTTTATGTTTGATTTAGAGGAAGATGCCATTATTTTATATATTTCAGAATAAAAAATAAAGAAAAACCAGAGAGAATGAATAAGAATTCGAAATAGAGAAGAATATATAACTGAAATTTTGAAATTTGGTGGGAAAATTTTAAAAAATAAAAAAAAACGTTACATGTCGACATGTCTTCCTAGGGGATGTCGACATAGTCCTCATATTTTAACTATTTGATTAATTATTAATTATACTTGTTATTTATATTTTATATTTCAGTTATGGAACAAATACCTAATTCTCTTCTTAATTTAGTAAATGTAGATTCATTTAAGGGTTTTGTTAAAATATCAGCAATTTGATTTTCAGAATTGATATAGTCGAGAGTAATTACTTCTCTACTTATATTATCTATGAGAAAATGGTGTCTGATATCAATATGTTTAGTTCGAGCATGATGAGTAGGATTTTCAGATAAATTTATTGCACTAGTATTATCACAATAAATTGGCGATTTTGAGATATTTAATCCAAAATCTCTTAAAGTTTGTTGCATATATATTACTTGAGAACAAGCCAAAGCAGCAGAAATATACTCTGCTTCAGTTGTTGATAGAGAAACTGTATTTTGCTTTTTACTAAACCAGGAAACTAGAGAATGTCCCAAAAAGTGACAGGTTCCACTTGTACTTTTTCGGTCTGATTTACATCCAGCATAGTCAGCATCACAGTATGATATTAAATCAAATGAATCATTTTTAGGATAAAATAAGCCATAATCAGAGGTGTGTTTATTATATCTTATGATACGTTTTACAGCTTTTAAGTGAGTTTCTTTAGGATGAGATTGATATCTTGCACAGAGACAAACACTATGCATGATATCAGGTCTACTAGCAGTGATATAGATTAGTGATCCAATCATTCCTCTATATAACTTTTGATCTACATCTTTCGAGAGATCTTCTTTACTAAGGTACTCGTTGTTTGCCATGGGAGTGGGTTTTCCACTTGCAGTAGTCAAACCAAATTTACTAACTAGGTCTTTAGCATATTTTTCCTGACTAATAAAAATACCATTATCTAACTGTTTTATTTGCAATCCTAGAAAGAAGTTTAATTCACCCATATGACTCATCTCAAACTCTTTTGTCATTATTTCAAAAAATTCTTTATTCATTTCGAAGTTAGTTGAACCAAAAATGATATCATCTACGTATACTTGTACTAGTTGAATATCATTTTTATTTCTTTTAATAAAAAGAGTATTATCTATTTTACCAATTTCAAAATTTGATTGTAATAAATAAGATCTTAGTCTATCATACCAGGCTCTAGGAGCTTGTTTTAGACCATATAAAGCTTTCTTAAGTTTGTACACATGGTTTGGAAAATTTTCATCTTCAAAAAGTGGTGGTTGTTCAACATATACTTCTTCTTTTACAAAACCATTTAAAAATGCACTTTTAACATCCATTTGAAATAATTTGAAATTATTATGATTTGCGAAAGCAAGTAGAATCCTAATGGCTTCTAATCTTGCTACAGGAGCAAAGGTTTCGTCACAATCTATACCTTCTTCTTGACAATAACCTTGGGCGACTAATCGTGCTTTATTTCTAACGACCTCACCTTGTTCATTCATTTTATTTTTATAAACCCATTTAGTTCCAATTATAGTTTTATCTTCAGGTCTAGGAACAAGTTCCCAAACTTCATTTGTAGTGAATTGATTTAATTCTTCTTACATGGCCAAAATCCATGAATCATCAGTTGATGCTTCTTTAGGATTTTTGGGTTCAATAGTTGATATAAATGCTAGATTACTCATTTTACTTAGTTGATTTCTAGTTGTAACAAAAGATTGCATATCTCCTATTATATTTTCAATAGGATGATCTTTTAAAAGTTTAATCCTTTTATTAGGATGATTTAATTCATTATTAGTTTCGGTTGATTCCTGATTTTGAGTAACTAAATCTTCTTCATCATTTATAATTTCAAAATCTTTTAAATTTTCATCAAACGAAACATGCATTGTTTCTTCGATGGTGTTAGATCTTAAATTAAAAACTCTATAAGCTTTACTTCTGTTAGAATATCCGATAAAGATTCCTTTGTCGGATTTAGGATCAAATTTATCCAAATTATCTGTTGTATTTAAAATAAAGCATTTACTTCCAAAAATTCTGAAATATGATACCTTAGGTTTCTTTCCATGAAGAAGTTCATAAGATGTCTTATCAGTTAAAGGTCTAATCAAAATTCTATTCAAAATATAACAGGCGGTAGCAACAGCTTCTGCCCAAAAGTGTTTTTGTAGATTACTATCTGAAAGCATAGTTCTCGCACACTCTTGTATCGTTCTATTTTTACGTTCAACTACTCCGTTTTGTTGTGGAGTTCTTGGAAATGAGAAATTGTGAGTTATTCCCTTCTTATTGCAGAATTCCTCAAATTTTTCATTTTCAAATTCACCACCGTGATCACTACGAATAGTTATAATTTTTAAAGAAAATTGATTTTGAACCCTTTTTGTAAAAAATTTAAAACATTCAAAAGTATCACTTTTATGTTTCAAAAATATTGTCCATGTAAATCCAGAATAATCATCTACAATTACAAAAACATATTTACTATGATTTATTGACAGAATTTGAGATGGACCAAATAAATCAAGATGAAGTAACTCAAGGGGTTTTGAAGTTGAAATCATATCTTTTAATTTAAAGGAACTTTTTCTAAGCTTTCCTAATTGACATGCATCACATAAACTATCTACTTTAAAATTCATTTTAGGGAGACCTCTTACTAGACCATGTTTTGACAGTCTAGATAAGAGTTTGAAATTCAAATATCCAAATCTCTTATGCCAAATCCAAGGGTCACTTGTATTTTCCAAAAGACATAAGTTATCATTTGAAACTTTCATACTAAGAATATAAATATTCCCTTTCCTAGTTCCCTCAAATATTATGGTTGAGTTATTATCTTCAATATGACATTTATCTTTTTCAAATTTAATTTTATATCCTTTATCACAAAGTTGACTTATACTTAGCAGATTGTGTTTCAGATTCTTAACTAGCAAAACATTAGTAATAATAGGAGTTTCAGAGTTACCGACATTGCCGATGCCAATCACGTATCCTTTCGAGTTGTCTCCAAAGTTAACCAGTCCTCTGTCTTTGTATATAATATTAATCAGCATATCTGGATTACCAGTCATGTGTCAAGAGCATCCATTATCAAGTATCCACTTATCCCTTTTGATCTGCGTAGATTGTCCATTGTGGATTGATTCCTTGATACCTATAAAGCATCTTTCCTGCACATTATAAAATTTGGGTAGACAACTAGGATTTGAATAACATTCATATGTAGAATCATGGAACAATGATGATTTAAACAATTCTAAACTAGTTTTAACAGATTTTTCAAAAATAGCCATTTTAAAACTTTTCAAAATTCAGATTATGAAACTTTTGAAAACAAGGCTCCGATACCAAATGTGAGAAATGCGGATTAAGGATCTTAAGGCTAGAATTAACACTAGAGGGCGGGGGTGAATAGTGTTTTAAGAAATCTGTTAATCTTTTTGAGTTTATCTTAATTTGTTAACGATGTATGCACTAATCAGACACAGATATGAACACAGAATCAAACACATATGCAAATATAAAGTAAAAGCAGTAAAGGAAAGAACACACCGGATTTTATACTGGTTCGGAGTTACCCTACATCTAGTCCCGCACAACTAAGTAAGGATTTCCTTTCAAAGTCAATTCAACAATTACAACCCTCGATTTCAAGGCTACGAGGTACACCCTCCAGAATAACAATCCTCTGGGTAGAGATACTTGATTTTCGGGGCAACAAGTTCACCCAATTGATTTCCAAGGCTACAATCACACCTTTTCTCGCTCAATTGATTTCCAAGGCTACAATTACACCTTTTCTCGCTCGATTGATTACAAAGAAGTCTATAACTCAGATTAGCACTTGGATCTTGTAGAGATAGTGATGGAGAATCGCACTAGAAATAATCGAGTATGATTCGATGTTGATTTCGGTAGAGTAATGGTATGATTTTGTATTAAGAAATGTAGAAGAGGAGTGAAAACCAGAAAAAAGTGATTGAAAATTCGTTGAAACTGACCCCTATTTATAGAAGAACAACAGTCATGTCCATTCATGAAGAGTTATGGCGAATAGACAATTCTTTGAAATTTGAATTTTGAAGCCAACTGACACTATGTCGACATGGGGTATATGGGTATGTCGACATCCCAAAGGGATTTTTGGTGTTTTGATTTTCTTTGAAAATAACCTCTATCTTATATTAAAATTATTTTGAACTTTATAAATATACTTGAATATAGTTGAAATACATAAGTAAATATAAAGAACAATATATACATAATTTAACTATAATTTTATATTTAAATCTAAGTATAAATATTTAAAAGTTAAATATATTATTTGAAAAAATAGTTTAAAATCAGGAGTAATTTTGACTCTGAAAATAAAGATGTTTTTGAGGCTAAAATTATTTAAAAACGGAATCGAGGGTTTTGAATCTTTTTTAAAAGGAAAGTTTTGAAATCATTTTGAAAACAAGATAATTTTGAAAAATCATTTGAATTAAAATTAGTGGATACAAAACAATGTCCCACTAGATTTTCGTAGGTTCCATCCTACTTAGGGTTCCATCCCTTTAACGGGCTCTAAGTGGATTCCATTCCACGAATAAATTGAATATTAAGATGTCAGTGCCTTTCTACGAGTTTTAACAAATATTCCTAATAAAACAAACTTAACCTTGAAACCTTGAACTCTTGATAGTATTGATAATCTTGATACTCATTAGTCTTCTATCTCTATATCTTGAATCTCTATACTGTACAGTCTTCATTCTTGATACCTGCATGGTTAGATCCTGCATATACATATATATATATAAACTTGTAATGTTAGTATTTATATTTTATAATCTATTCTAAGGTTGTTGTCATCAAAACCAACTCCTCTGGGACTAACACTCAAGCCAAGAAAGGATTGGAAATATAAAGGGTCGGTGTAACTTAATTGGATCGGCATACTTACATGTGGTTCGGCATATACATGTGGTTCGACATATTTGTGTGGTTCGACCTATTTGCATGGTTTGGTGTTGGGACAAGATCATATGTGGGTCGGCAATGATGGGATCGGCCTTATTGGAACAAATCATATATGGATCGGCTGATAGTGGTTCGGCTTATGTGGATCGGCAAGGATGGGCTCGAATTCGATACGATTGGCCTGGGTGGCTCGACATGACTGGATCGGCTGTAATGGTAGGCTATCTCCGGCTCGGTCGTGGAGTTTTTTGGTATTGAATGAAACGGTCGGCATGGACGGCTTGGTCACCATGGTTCGCATACTTGGGTCGGTGTACCTTAGGAAGTAGGCAAGTTATCTAGTCTACAACAAAGTGGTGCGATCAACATTTCATTGCTTCGAGTCATGCCACTATTTGCGTCGAGTTACTTGAGAAGTTGCTTCGAGTCATCTACGAGGATACCCGAGTTCGGCATTGATGGTTCAGCCAAAGTGGTCTGGCAGTTACTAGATCAGTTATGTAAGGTCGGCATACTTGGGTCGGTCAACTTGAATTATCACTTGTGGGCCGAACTATCTTAGTCATGGGCCTGCATAGGGAAGCCAGGCTAACTTCGTGTATAAATAGAGGGGCAGGGGTCCAGTTGAAGGGACCTTTTTTCGAGAACTCCAGAGAGACTCTGCCATTTTCTATACTCAATTTCTTCTTACTCAAACTTGTATTCAAGCTGTTTGTTTATGGATTATACCTATATTCTATTATTTGAAAAAGTAATAAAGATTACATTCAAAGTGGACGTAGGCATTTACGTCGAACCACTATAACTTTGGTGTTCTTCTTTCCGTTGTTGTTTTTGCATTTTGCTGTGATAATCCTCTGTTTTAATTTACTGCCTTCATTAATCTCTCTACACAAATCTATTCTTGGGTGTTAGTGACCAATTCTGGTGCTACATTTTGGTGCTTTCACTGAGAAAGTTCATTCTCAGGCCATTAGGATCTGCTTTGTTGCCATTGGGTTGAGGAAATCCCCCGAAGGAGATCCAAATTTATTCTCAGAAGTTCACAGATTCTACTCAGAGTTCCTACAAATAACTCTAAGATGACAAGACCACGTACCAGATCCGCCTCCCACAACACCGATGCTAATGAGACCGCTAGCGTCCAGCAAATAGGACCCAACAATCAGCAAGCTAATGCAGGTGTAGAACCCGCCACCATCCCAAACCAAGCAGAAGCTGTCACCAGGGCAGAGTTCAATGAGCTGATGAGGGAGCTCGTGGAAAGCAGGAGACATCTTAACAAGCAGATTCAAGCAAATGCCAACCTGATGACCTAGATTGCTCAGCAGTAGTTTCAGATCATTGGAGGAAGCCCTGCTTCCTACTCGTCATCCGACATCTCCGCTTCGTCAAATGAACACCCCAGGCGTAGATGCCGTAGGATTGAAACGACACAAACTGGAGCAACAAGGCAATGGGTGATGAGTTGCCAAGGACAAATCAACAGAAATGACCCAGATTCCTTAGCTGGAACCGTGGCTCTTCAACTACACCTAGAGAGTCGCACCCAACCAGAAGTGAGAAACTTAGGATCTGGAGCACGCATGGGAGCTGGTCAACCACCTCACTAGGATCGTAATGAAGCGGGTCCTCAGGATGCACACTTAGATGATCACCGACCGAGGAGGCACCAGCCGAAGCAATCGCGACGGGCGGATACTGACTTGGCAACCCCCATTCAAACTCCGGATTTATCAGCCATGGTCAGGTAGCTGATGAGGGAGAATCAGGGCTTGACTAATGACGAGTAGGGAAGGGAAGACCGCTTACGAAGGGAAGACCGACCCTCTTACGAAGGGAAGACCGACCCAGAAAGTTTAGCATGCCCACTGTACCCGCTTACGAAGGGAAGACCGACCCTCGACATCACATAATGAGATATGAGTGGATGATGGACTCAGCTAGGGCAAACGATGTGACTAAGTGCAGGTGCTTCCCAATAACTCTGTCCGAGATCGCTACCATGTGGTTCACGAGACTTCCCCCGCGTTCGATCTCTAGATTTGATGAGGTAGCAACGAAGTTCGTAGAGCAATTCAGGATCCATGCTACTCGCCGAAAAGACGTGATGTCGCTATCCAGTGTGATTCAGGCTCCTGGTGAGTCGTTGGAGGACTATTTACAAAGATTCCACATTGCTGCTACTGAAGTTAGAAACCCGAATGACCATGCTATCCTTATGGCCGCCATGATGGGAGTGGATCCGGATCTGAGTTTGGTGACTGGCTGGCAGGCAAACCACTAACTACCCTGGAACACTTTTATTCGAAGGCGAACCAATTAATGAGAAAGGAAGAGGCCAAGTGCTCAAGACGGAGCAGTGCGCTAGGACCCAGTATGGAAGCGGTGCAAAGCAACATTGCAGTAAGGTAATGTAACGACCCGATATTTTCAACTATTCGCATCCATTATAAGTGTATAAGTACACACTCATGCCGGAATTGAATTGCTCAAAATACCGCGTTGTAAATAAAATTTGGCAAATCTAAGAATATACAGTAAATAAATATAATCACATATCACAGACATAGAGTAAAATAATGCAGCGGAAGTAAAAGAAATAGTAGTTCATGAAGCTACTATATAAATATGTTAGAATGTTATCCCGCCTTTTGGCAAGGCCGTGACACTAAGGACTTGACTAGAGACCGGTGATAGATCATCTCGGAAATCGGTTACGCGCAAGGATCGCTATGGATATCGACGAAATTTGTTCGAGTCCGGATCGGGCTACAATTGATAAGGCACGTCAAGCAAAGCCGTGGGAACCAACGATCCAAGTTTCAAGTCAATCCGAGTTCGTATGCTCAAAATATCGTCGACAAAAGATGGAGTAGACCATCCTTAGTTCGAATCCATAGGCGAAGCCTATGTTCGAATCCATCAGACAAGCATTGCCTCGAATCCATGAGGAAAAGGCTGGTTCGAATCGATCAAAGGAGAATTGCTTCGACTCCATCAAGCGAACCCGATAGTTCGAATCCATTGAGCATCCCTTCCTTCGAATCCGCAAAGGCTAGTCGCTTCGACTCCATCCGATAAACTGCCTTTGAGTCCACCCTGTTGAAATAAGTTCGAATCGATCAATAGTGGCATACCCTGATCGATTCGAACTAACGTTGGTCCAATCGATTCGAAGGAAGCACGTCTTCGAATCGATAACTTCGAATCCACAATGTCCACGCAACTAATACCTCGGGTATGACTCAGTAAAACTCGGAGGTAAAAGAGGGTTGACCCGAAGTATGCGCACCACGCCGTTGTCTTCACGTGAAGGAGAATCGATTCGAACGAATCGATTCGAGCGACTCCAGAAAGTGAAAATCTTCAACTTGAATCGATCATAACTCGAGTTCTACAAGTCCAAATGCCATGAAATTTTCACAGAAGCTTAAGTACATGATGAAGAATGTTCACACCAAATTTCAGCTCGATTGGATGATTTCTTGATCGATTCGAACCAAGGGTCGAATCGATCCCAAAGTGGGCCCAGATCTCCAGATTTCGGCCATGTGGGCCCCCTCACATGCTAGAAGCGGTCTCCCCGAATTTTAGGCGAAATATCAGCCTCCTACAACTATAAATAGAGCCCCTGGTCATTCAGAAAAGTGGTCGGATAATTCTAAGTATTAAAGAGCGCCCAGATTCTGCCAGATTTACTCCAGAACACCGCCACTGCTTTAGATTGAAACTTAGCATATAAATTCAGTTGTACTACAGTATAAAGAATTGTAATCTTCAAGTATCGAGCAATAAAATCATCAAACTTCATAGTGGACGTAGGCAAAACGCTGAACCACTCTAAATCGCTTGTCTTTGCAGTTTACTTTCTGTTACTTGGAGTTTTTGTTAGATAACCCACAGTTTTAACTTACATTCCTCACTTTTATCTCTTCAAAAACTTCCGAAGAGTGTTGTGCCCATTTTTGGTACAAACACTTTGGTGCTTTCATTGAGAAAAAACCAGCTTTTTTCTCCGGCTCCTTGGATCTACCATCGATACCGGATTGCACAAATCCAAGAGGAAGATCCATATCTCTAATTCATCATCCTTCCATTCTATTCAGATTTGCATAAAGTCTAGGAAAAGGATTCATCATTCAAAATGGTTAGCACAAGAACCACTTCTACGGCTGCTGGACAAGAAGGAAGGGATGGACAGAATCCTGCTCAACAACAGCCATCCAACCAAGACAATGTCGCTCATTCAGAACCGTCTGGACCAGTCACTAGGCAGGAGCTCCATACGTTGCTCCAAGAGCTATCTCAAAGTCGGCAACAATTGGCCGAACAGTTGTGTGCTAATATTGAATTAACAAACCAACTGAACCGCCAAGGCCGCAGAAGGTCCAGACGAGATGATATCTCCCGATCATCTACTGAAAGTTCCGCCTCATCGGACTACTATCACAGATCTACCCGTCCTCGATTAGACGGGAGTCATGCACAAACGGCTGGATATCAACCCGCCTTGACTGTTGGACAGTTGAGGGCAGGACCGTCGACCAGCTTTCAGGCCGGGCCCTCAACACAAGGAGGCCCTACTACACAGCGTACCACGGACAATGTACCAACCCGGTTTTTCACGTCAGTTTATAAATGCCGATTAAATCATTTTTAACTGCTAATGCAGATTTGAATCAAGTTTAAATTCATTTGAAAATTTGTTAAAAGAATTATATGGGCTTTTCTTTATTAATTCAACCGGCTTCCTTTTGATTGAGATAAGGGTTGTATTCTTTCCCCTTTCTTATTCATTCGCAACCCAGGCCCCTCCATTCATTCGAACGAAAACCCTAACTAAAGAAAGAAAAGAAATGGAGGCGGCTCGTCTTGATTCGTTCCTCTGCGACAATTTGGGGCTTCGATTTTTCTCAGCTTCGTCTGCGAATTCTAGACCGATCCAAGGTGAGTTCGACTCACATCTAATTCGAGATCTTATACCTGTGATTTGTGATTCCCACTGCTTTGGATTCGTGGATTTTCGTGTGTATGCAAATGTTCGAGTCGCTTTGATTTACCTTGGCCATTTTAATTCGTTTCGTTGATTGTTAATTTTGACTTGTTCAAATGCGTATATTTGTTTACCTGGTGATCACGGCTTCATTTCGTGATGACCACGGTGTTGTTTTGCTGTTGACTTCGACCATTTCTGATTGCATGATTTTCCAGCTATGATTTGTACATTCGAATTTCCTTGACTTCGGCCTTATTTTGAATGGCTTCGACTTGAATTTTAATTTACCTGACTTCGGTCAATTCTGTTTAATTCTGAGTGATTTCCAGACTAGTTTGCATCTTTGTATTTCAGTGTGCTTCAATCTAGTTCATGTATATACATGCTTACATGTGTGTATATATGTGTATACCTGTGCATTTGTTGGATAGATTGTAGTCTTCTTCACTTGATATTTGCTATGCATTTGTAATTGCACTCGGTTACTTCTGAGATGTTCATTATAAGCTCAAATTTACATATTGTAGCCTTGGTCATTGCTGTTCTGACCTGCATACTTGTTTTGATATTGGGTCAGGTTCTTTTTGTTATTCACTGGTATCACTTGAGTCTGATCTGATTCATTTGTTTGTTGATTAGTTGGTTTGTCTGGTCTCACTTCTGGTCTCACTTGATATCTTTATTGATATTGTTAACTTGAGTATGGTGTAGGCACTGGTTCGTGACTATGTGCAGTTTAGCTTGATGCTTTGTTCGAAAATGATTTTTGTAACTTGTGTTTCTCATATTACCTCCTGTGAGAAGACAATGAATTTGACTTTCCATTTTACCTTGTGTATTGTCACTGCATACCTGTATATCCTATAGTTCACTGTATCATATTTGAGGTAGTTGCATTTCAGTGTGTCTGCTGTCTTCATGTAGCATGCATTACTCATATTATTCCTCGGTTGTAGTTTGGGTTGCATCACCAGTTGGGTATTTGGGTATGTGTCATTTGATTTATGGGGTGTTCGGTTCCACTTATTGTTCATGTCGATGTTTACACTGCTGCGTTTGTATTCACCGCTTCTGGTCGAGTTTACACTGTCCAGTTTCATGTTGTAAGTGTACGTTTTGATTTCTGTTGAGACTTATTAGCATACAGGTGTACTGTTTGGGTTATGTGAAGTTGTAGCCTTAGTACATTGTTCATGACATTAGCTTGCATTAGCTTGTTTCACAACCACATGCATGCAGTTAGGTGTACAAGCCTGTGACCATTCATGAAGCTGCATTGGGTAGTACTTCACTGTGTTCATATAGCCTGTTTCACTTGTACCACTTATTCATGTCACTTTACTATCTACTTGGTACACCTGTCTTTGTTGACTGTCGCACTGATACATCTTGGTACATCCCACTATTGCATTTGTGTGTACATCACTTGTTACCAGTTACCATGGTTCATCTTGCAGGCTGGTTCATTGTTTTAATTATTCCTCTATTGCCTTATCCTTGGTACACTGTCCAGTTCATGTTGTTGGCATTGATTTGTGCCAATTAATTCACTTCCACTCGAGTCTGTGCCTTTCTGCTCGAATCTGATACATTGCATTAATGCTTTGTATCCAATTGCATTTGGTCATCGTGCTTCACTGGTGACCTTATTTTGTTTAGAGTTTTTTGTAGAGGCGAGGCAGTACACGCGTGCGTGTACTGCAGCCCTAGCAGGATTGATAGATTTAGTTGATATTTCGATTGTTAAATTATTTCGTTGGTTCAATTCAATATTTTGAAGTTGTATTTGAAATGGTTCATTTTGATTTGAGTTGTATCCGTTGGCTTTTGGATTCATTGATCTTCTGAGTATTTCATAGACTGTATTGGCGAGGCAGTACACGTTAGCGTGTACTGCAGCCAATCAGCATTGTTGTTTTTAAATTGACATTTCAATTGTTTAAATTGATTTGGATTGCTGATTTGTTGTTTAACACTGTTTAGTGTTATATCTGCGGTTATCCGATTCTTTTATTGAGGAGTCGGATATACGAGATTTCTGTGACTGTCGTCTATTTGATATTTGATTATTATTGCTTCTATGCACTAATAACTGAGTTTGAATTAGACTGACCCGTGTATTATCTTCTTTTGAATGTAATACTCGGGTCAGACCCGAGTTATTTCAGGTTGTAGATTTCCTTCTTTGAGTTGCTGTTCAGGATATGAAGACTTTTCACATCTTCTGATGTTGTCAATGTCATTTTGTAGTAGTCGTGTCATTGTATAGAACGATATGTATTCATGTATATTAGTCGATAATGTACTTGTATATATAACTTCTAGAGTCGACAGTTGTAGTTGTATCATATGTATTGTGTCAACTATGTATTAACTGACATCAGTTATATATATATGAGACTTTTGTTTTTATCTGTGTTCCGCCTTTATATTATCTGTGTTATTGTTATATCTAATGTCCTAAACTATTATGAACTATCGTAGTTTGTTTTATACTGATAATTGGATATGTCGATGGGAGTAAATAAATAATAGATGAAAAATAAAAAGTATATACCACTCCTACCGAGATAACCAATATTAGTGTAAGGCCAATTACGGATGGTCGCTCCTATCCAGCCTTATTCTTCATAATAATAGACAGTATTTCTTTTAATACTCTTTGTTATTATGAGCATAGAGGTGGGGCGTCACAGTTGGTATCAGAGCTTGGGGTTTATGGACATAATATAAAACATAACTTAGATGGAACATATGTTACAACTATTGGTCGACGGTTTAATTGTATTCTGAGTCAAAACTAAAGTTTTGAAATTTGGATGAAATTTTTAAATATCCTTATTTAAAAATAAAAGTGAATTTGTGTTCTGATGATTTAATTGATTTGAGTACTGTTTATCAGAGTGCGCAGCGGAAACAGTGAAACTGTCTTCGCTGAGTACAACTGATAATCTATTTGATTTAGAAATTGAAATAAATTTCATTTGTTGTTTACATAGCTGTAATTATTTTGTTTCTTTGAGAATTTCGAATCCGAATTGAGGATTTGAAGAAATTACAGTTATGTGATTTTTGTTGAAATTTCCGCTGGCTTCTCTTGTACTAATCATATATTGATTTGATTTTTAGCTGTTTTGATTAATCTTCATTGAAGATACATTCGAATGATTTCTTTGCTCATTTTATAATACGTGCAAAATTTGAATTGCACGTTATTGCAATTATTTTACGTTGAACCGATGCTTGGTTATGATACGTATTTTGTTGCCGTTATTTTTATAACGGGATTTTACACCAATGCTATATTTGGAGCACGGTGTTTTGTGGCATTTTGATGAATGAGAATTCACTGATATTACATTTTGATGTAGATTGTTTTGATGTGATTTTGACTTTTTAAAACTACTGTCGCTTTGGCTTCAGTAACCACCAAATTTTAAAAGTGGATTTTCAAGCGGTTATTCCGCAATACTGATTTGTGACCGTTTTTACGGTATTTTGAGAAGTACAATTTCCTTATCGAAATTGTTACTGATTTGCTGTTTTAATCACGTGGTTAGAAAATTGTTTTAAAATGAAAATTGTTTTATAAAAATTTTAACAGTTTGCGTTTTCAAAAGAATGAGAAAGCGATTTAAACGTTTCAGCAAAATCGAGGACTATGACCCCTTTCTTTTACTGATTCGCTTAATTCCGGACTTGTCCGTTTGAGAATGTGAAATGTAATTTTACAAAATACACAATTTTGCACTTTCAAGGAAACGATGAAGAGAATCAAACGATTTAGTAAAACACGTGGTATGGGACATGTGCGTTTGCTATTTCGGTTAATTCCGGACTCGTTAATTGAAATAGTTGATGATTTTGTGTGCTTTCAAGCCACTATGAGGACCTTCGGGTCATTTGTTGGACCTTCGGGTCATTTGTTGGGCTTTCGGGCCACTCTGCGGACCTTCGGGTCAAATACCAGTACTAGACCTTCGGGTCACTCTGCGGACCTTCGGGTCAATCTGATGGGCGCCAAAATTATGTTGAGTACTTGGTAGGCTTCGGCCACTCTGAGATGCACGTGCGGCGAATTAAAAACTCGCCATCTGATGGGATCGATCCAAGCTTTTATGTTGATTTTCTAGTCTTCTTAATTGATTTCTAGATATTTGTTGTTTCCAATTATCTGCAGGTAATTGGATATTTGTTGATATGTGTTCTGATTACCGTTTTTGATAATCAGATATTTGTTGTTTCTAATTATCGCTTGTGATAATTAGATATTTGTTGATATGAGTTCTGATTATCGTTTTTGATAATCGGATATTTGTTGCTTTTAATTATCGCTGTTAGATAATTAAATATTTGTTGATTTGAGATTTAATTATCGCTGTTAGATAATTAAATATTTGTTGATTTGAGATTTAATTATCGCTTGAGATAATTAAATATTTGTTGAATTTAGATTTAATTATCGCTTTAGATAATTAAATATTTGTTGATTTGTGATTTAATTATCGCTGTTAGATAATTAAATATTTGTTGATTTGAGATTTAATTATCGCTGTTAGATAATTAAATATTTGTTGGTATGAGATTTAATTATTGCTTTTGATAATTAAATATTTGCTGGTTTGAGATTTAATTATCGCTTTTGATAATTAAATATTTGCTGGTTTAAGATTTAATTATCGCTGTTAGATAATTAAATATTTGTTGATTTGAGATTTAATTATCGTCTTTGATAATTAAATATTTGTTGATTTTAGATTTAATTATCGCTGTTAGATAATTAAATATTTGTTGATTTGAGATTTAATTATCGCTGTTAGATAATTAAATATTTGTTGATTTGAGATTTAATTATCGCTTGAGATAATTAAATATTTGTTGAATTTAGGTTTAATTATCGCTTTAGATAATTAAATATTTGTTGATTTTAGATTTAATTATCGCTGTTAGATAATTAAATATTTGTTGATATGAGATTTAATTATCGCTTTTGATAATTAAATATTTGCTGGTTTGAGATTTAATTATCGCTTTTGATAATTAAATATTTGCTGGTTTGAGATTTAATTATCGCTTTTAATAATTGAATATTTGTTGAATTTGAAATTTGATTATCGCTTGTGATAATCGAATATTTGTTGATTTGAGAAATTTGACTATCGTTTGAGATAATCAAATATTTGATTGGTTTTCTGACTATCGTTTGAGATAATCAGATATTTGATTTGTCTTCTGATTATCGTTTGAGAGAAGTAAATATTTGCGATTTGAAAATTCAATTATCGTTTTCGATGATTGAATATTTGCGATTTTTGAGATTTGAGCTTCGTCTTTTTCTCTGGCGATTCAGGTGAGTAATTTGATTTACTCACATTCAATTCGTGCTCTGTATGGGATTTCTGCTCTGTTTTTCCTTCTCTTTTAGTTGCTGGAACTCGATTGTTTTTGCTTTTGTTAGTCGTCTGATTTTGATCCCTGATTCCCACGAGGTTGATTCTTTTGATTTGAAGCAGTCGAACCTTTCGATTTCTTATCTAATACTTCCTCGCTGACACTTGCTTTGCTTATACCTTCGACATTGCCATGCTCTTTTGGTTGTTACCTTTTATCCATTTATTCCCTATGATTGCATGGACGCAATTTCTTTAAGGAGGGGAGTCTGTAACAACCCGGTTTTTCGCGTCAGTTTATAAATGCCGATTAAATCATTTTTAACTGCTAATGCAGATTTGAATCAAGTTTAAATTCATTTGAAAATTTGTTAAAAGAATTATATGGGCTTTTTTTTATTAATTCAACCGGCTTCCTTTTGATTGAGATAAGGGTTGTATTCTTTCCCCTTTCTTATTCGTTCGCAACCCAGGCCCCTCCATTCATTCGAACGAAAACCCTAACTAAAGAAAGAAAAGGAGGCGGCTCGTCTTGATTCGTTCCTCTGCGACAATTTGGGGCTTCGATTTTTCTCAGCTTCGTCTGCGAATTCTAGACCGATCCAAGGTGAGTTCGACTCACATCTAATTCGAGATCTTATACCTGTGATTTGTGATTCCCACTGCTTTGGATTCATGGATTTTCGTGTGTATGCAAATGTTCGAGTCGCTTTGATTTACCTTGGCCATTTTAATTCGTTTCATTGATTGTTGATTTTGACTTGTTCAAATGCGTATATTTGTTTACCTGGTGATCACGACTTCATTTTGTGATGACCACGGTGTTGTTTTGCTGTTGACTTCGACCATTTCTGATTGCATGATTTTCCAGCTATGATTTGTACATTCGAATTTCCTTGACTTCGGCCTTATTTTGAATGGCTTCGACTTGAATTTTAATTTACCTGACTTCGGTCAATTCTGTTTAATTATGAGTGATTTCCAGACTAGTTTGCATATTTGTATTTCAGTGTGCTTCAATCTAGTTCATGTATATACATGCTTACATGTGTGTATATATGTGTATACCTGTGCATTTGTTGGATAGATTGTAGTCTTCTTCACTTGATATTTGCTATGCATTTGTAATTGCACTCGGTTACTTCTGAGATGTTCATTATAAGCTCAAATTTACATATTGTAGCCTTGGTCATTGCTGTTCTGACCTGCATACTTGTTTTGATATTGGGTCAGGTTCTTTTTGTTATTCACTGATATCACTTGAGTCTGATCTGATTCATTTGTTTGTTGATTAGTTGGTTGGTCTGGTCTCACTTCTGGTCTCACTTGATATCTTTATTGATATTGTTAACTTGAGTATGGTGTAGGCACTAGTTCGTGACTATGTGCAGTTTAGCTTGATGCTTTGTTCGAAAATGATTTTTGTAACTTGTGTTTCTCATATTACCTCCTGTGAGAAGACAATGAATTTGACTTTCCATTTTACCTTGTGTATTGTCACTGCATACCTGTATATCCTATAGTTCACTGTATCATATTTGAGGTAGTTGCATTTCAGTGTGTCTGTTGTCTTCATGTAGCATGCATTGCTCATATTATTCCTCGGTTGTAGTTTGGGTTGCATCACCAGTTGGGTATTTGGGTATGTGTCATTTGATTTATGGGGTGTTCGGTTCCACTTATTGTTCATGTCGATGTTTACACTGCTACGTTTGTATTCACCGCTTCTGGTCGAGTTTACACTGTCCAGTTTCATGTTGTAAGTGTACGTTTTGATTTCTGTTGAGACTTATTAGCATACATGTGTACTGTTTGGGTTATGTGAAGTTGTAGCCTTAGTACATTGTTCATGACATTAGCTTGCATTAGCTTGTTTCACAACCACATGCATGCAGTTAGGTGTACACGCCTGTGACCATTCATGAAGCTGCATTGGGTAGTACTTCACTGTGTTCATGTAGCCTGTTTCACTTGTACCACTTATTCATGTCACTTTACTATCTACTTGGTACACCTGTCTTTGTTGACTGTCGCACTAATACATCTTGGTACATCCCACTATTGCATTTGTGTGTACATCACTTGTTACCAGTTACCATGGTTCATCTTGTAGGCTGGTTCATTGTTTTAATTATTCCTTTGTTGCCTTATCCTTGGTACACTATCTAGTTCATGTTGTTGGCATTGATTTGTGCCAATTAATTCACTTCCACTCGAGTGTGCCTTTCTGCTCGAATTTGATACATTGCATTAATGCTTTGTATCCAATTGCATTTGGTCATCGTGCTTCACTGGTGACCTTATTTTGTTTAGAGTTGTTTGTAGAGGCGAGGCAGTACACGCGTGCGTGTACTGCAGCCCTAGCTGGATTGACAGATTTAGTTGATATTTCGATTGTTAAATTATTTCGTTGGTTCAATTCAATATTTTGAAGTTGTATTTGAAATGGTTCATTTTGATTTGAGTTGTATCCGTTGGCTTTTGGATTCATTGATCTTCTGAGTATTTCATAGACTGTATTGGCGAGGCAGTACACGTTAGCGTGTACTGCAGCCAATCAGCATTGTTGTTTTTAAATTGACATTTCAATTGTTTAAATTGATTTGGATTGCTGATTTGTTGTTTAACACTGTTTAGTGTTATATCTGCGGTTATCCGATTCTTTTATTGAGGAGTCGGATATACGAGATTTCTATGACTGTCGTCTATTTGATATTTGATTATTATTGCTTCTATGCACTAATAACTGAGTTTGAATTAGACTGACCCGTGTATTATCTTCTTTTGAATGTAATACTCGGGTCAGACCCGAGTTATTTCAGGTTGTAGATTTCCTTCTTTGAGTTGCTGTTCAGGATATGAAGACTTTTCACATCTTCTGATGTTGTCAATGTCATTTTGTAGTAGTCGTGTCGTTGTATAGAACGATATGTATTCATGTATATTAGTCGATAATGTACTTGTATATATAACTTCTAGAGTCGACAGTTGTAGTTGTATCATATGTATTGTGTCAACTATGTATTAACTGACATCAGTTATATATATATGAGACTTTTGTTTTTATCTGTGTTCCGCCTTTATATTATCTGTGTTATTGTTATATCTAATGTCCTAAACTATTATGAACTATCGTAGTTTGTTTTATACTGATAATTGGATATGTCGATGGGAGTAAATAAATAATAGATGAAAAATAAAAAGTATATACCACTCCTACCGAGATACCCAATATTAGTGTAAGGCCAATTACGGATGGTCGCTCCTATCCAGCCTTATTCTTCGTAATAATAGACAGTATTTATTTTAATACTCTTTGTTATTATAAGCATAGAGGTGGGGCGTTACAAACAATCATGCCGCAGCTGCCACAACAGAAGCAAGGGTTGATACTCGAAATCATTCAGAGCCAAATAATCAGCAACGTGGGCGTACTTCTGAACCATACGTTCCAGAAGATGCTGAGCCAAGGAGGCGAAACTTGGACCGTCGACAACGCCCGGTCCATACTCGCACTGTGGAACCCGACCACACCTTAGCTCAGCATGCTCAAAACGTAGCAATGCCAGACATCTCGACTATGATACGTCAGATGATCCGCGAAAGCCAAGGTCTTAATAACGACGATTGGGGGATTTCTCGAAGTCATACTCCTTTCACGGACGAGATACTATACGCTGAACCTCCTCGGCGATTCAGAATGCCAACTCTCCCTATGTACGAAGGAAATTCTGATCCCAATCAGCACATATTGAAATATGAATGGTCAATGAGCGCCGCTAGGGCCGACGATGCCGTGAAATGTCGAAGTTTCCCCATCTCACTGGGAGGAATTGCAACAATGTGGTTTACAAGATTACCTCTAAGATCTATCTCTTCATTTGACCAATTGGCTAAGAAATTTGTTGAACAGTTTCGCATGCATGTCGCTAGACCCAAAGATGTTAACACCCTATCCAGTGTTACCCAAGCTCGTGGGGAAACACTAAGGCGTTACTTGGAGAGATTCCATGTGGCATGTGTGGAGATTAGTAATCCCAACGACAACTCAATTTTAACGGCATTGACAAAGGGAATCGATCCCGATTCTAAGTTTGGAAACTGGTTAGCTGGAAAACCACCCGCATCGTTGGACCGTTTCTACTCCAAAGCCGCTCAATTCTTACGGCAAGAGGACGCGAAACAGTCTAGGAAGCAGGACGATGCAAAGCCCGGAAGTGAAGGAATACAAAGTAATGTAGCAGTTAAACAGTCCGGTGAAAATTCCGGAAAAGTTCAATTAAATATCCAGAATAAACAAACTCAACCAAGAAGTAACAATGGTCAGAATAAGAAAAGAGATCCAAATCGAGGACCACGGCGTGAGGCTCCAATGTTCGATAATTACACACCATTGAATACATCGTTGGAAAATGTGTACCTACAGACTTGCAATACTATGGAATATAAGAAGCCGGCTTCGAAGCAATCGTCGGAGAGGCAGATTCAAACAGGGAAGTTCTGTAGATTCCACGAAAGTTATGGCCACAATACCAATGAGTGCCGACACTTGCAGGACCTCATTGAAAAGTTGATCAGGGAGAGGAAGTTAGATCAGTTTGTGCGGGCGCCGCAGTCTGGTGGTGCGGGTCCGTCAAATCAGAATCGTGCACAAGATCAAGAAAGACAAGAGGAACCCGCTCATACGGGTGGAAGGCTAGTCATAAATGCTATAAGTAGTAATCCTCGTCCAGCGAAGCGAAGCTGGGAAGAAATGGAATCATATGACAACTTAATCAAGCATTCGAACCTCAAGAATGATGATAACTTGGACAACAGAACTTCGACCGAACGAAAGAGAGCGATGACTAACGACATCACTTTCCGAGACAACGATATTGATTATGTCGAAAGCCCGACTACTGTTCCACTCGTGATTTCGGCGCTAGTAGGTCCAGCTTGGATGAAGAGGATACTAATTGACTGCGGGAGCTCTGTGAATATCCTTTTTATACATGCTTATAATCAAATGAGGATGGAAGCCAGGGATTTGGAACCTTGCCAAACTCACCTCCATGGATTCAACGGTAGCGCTACCATACCTATTGGGATGGTGAAATTACCAGTTAGGTTGGGATCCAAGGAACATAGGAGAGTTCGGACATTACAGTTCGCTGTGCTGAACATAGTCTCGCCATACAACGCTTTTTTAGGTCGACCTGCCCTTGCTGAATTCAGGGCCATAATAGCCCCGTGGTGTTTAACTTTAAAATTCCCAACCATCAACGGAGTTGGGGTCGTCCAGGGCGATCAGGTTGATTTGAGGACAATCATACACCGAAATCGAGTTGCCCAATTGCACAATGCCAAGCACCGACTTAAAACTTTTGAACTGGGTCAGCGAGTCGCTAAAAAGGTTATCCGGCACTCCCGCCCCTGAGATCAGCGTGGAGAGAGACGCACAAGGTTAAGCAAAAGCTTAAGGATGGCGAATTCGAGTTATCACCCGTTGATGGCTTAACTTTACCAAGGGCTTGGAATAGCGAAAGCCTTCATTGCCACTACAATTGACAGGCTATGTTTATCTATTTAGTTTAAATTCCGTTTTAAAAGTTGTTTCAGCATTTCGAAATTAGAACTTATAATAAGGCAACTGACTTTGCCGTGTTTTCTGATTTCAGCAATAAAATGCCATTTCTTCGTGTCAGAGCTGTGATTTATTAAATACAATGTACAACATCACGATGCACAGAGAACTGAAATTCCATCACGCAATGGGATTTATTCAAGAAAGGAGTGGCTGTGATACGACCGACCACTCGCTAAGTGAAGCCAGAGCTCGGGGGCAAGCCATCACATCAGGCCGGAAACGGGTTGATACATGACAACCCTTCACTTAACTCCGTACTCCCAGAGTGCGAGGTGGAGTATAAACATTCCTTAACTCCGTACTCCCAGAGTGCGAGGCGGAGTATAAACATTCAACTCCGTACTCCCAGAGTGCGAGGTGGAGTATAAACATTTTCCTAAATCCCAGAGTACTCCGAGAGCGCGAGCTGGGTACAAACTTTTTACTTAACTCCGTACTCCCAGAGTGCGAGGCGGAGTATAAACATTTTCCTAAATCCCAGAGTACTCCGAGAACGCGAGCTAGGTACAAAACTTTTTACTTAACTCCGTACTCCCAGAGTGCGAGGCGGAGTATAAACATTTTTCTAAATCCCAGAGTACTCCGAGAGCGCGAGCTGGGTACAAACTCTTTACTTAACTCCGTACTCCCAGAGTGCGAGACGGAGTATAAACATTTACAAAACCCCAGAGTACTCCGAGAGCGTGAGCTGGGTACAAACTCTTTACTTAACTCCGTACTCCCAGAGTGCGAGACGGAGTATAAACATTTACAAAACCCTAGAGTACTCCGAGAGCGCGAGCTGGGTACAAACTTTTTACTTAACTCCGTACTCCCAGAGTGCGAGGCGGAGTATAAACATTCTCCTAAATCCCAGAGTACTCCGAGAGCGCGAGCTGGGCACAAACATTCCTTAACTCCGTACTCCCAGAGTGCGAGGCGGAGTATAAACATACGCCAACTCCATGCTCATCCCTGATACTGGGGGCAGAATCATAACACATAACAAGTTGAAGACAAAAAGGGGATAAATTTGCATTTCCACTGTCAACAAAAAGAATCTGATTACAAAGCGTTTCAAAAAGTTTCTGCTAGCGGAAGCCGAATCCACATCTATACACGACTACAGAAAAGTCAACAAAATACTACCCCATGCAGCGGGAAATTAAAGAAAGAGTTCAATCTTTCTTCTTCCTTATTTTCTTCTTCGGGGTAGCTCCGCCAGATCCGCTGCCTGATTTTCCCCTCAACCGCTTACTCTTTTCAGG
This sequence comes from Allium fistulosum, assembly GCA_030737815.1. Taxonomy (NCBI): domain Eukaryota; kingdom Viridiplantae; phylum Streptophyta; class Magnoliopsida; order Asparagales; family Amaryllidaceae; genus Allium; species Allium fistulosum. The sequence continues at coordinate 180,425,507 of CM060905.1, read as the reverse complement.
CTTGCCCTCCGGCAGTGACATAATATCAACGTCTTCCTCAGAGCTTGAGGCGACGGAAATTCTTCTCGGAGGACGAGTCGAAGGCATGGGAACAGTAACAGGAAGTGGGGCAGGAGCAGCTTCAATAACTACAGTACCGCCCGGTGAGATCACCATTAATGGGGCAGGCCCTGACGGATTCATACCAGCAGTCCCTGCTACCATCTCGGCATCAATCTCAGCAAGAACTTCGTCCTCGCGGGATGCTTGGACCACATCGGATGTACCAGTAGCTGGCATAGACGAGCTAACGGCCAGAGCAGCCCTACTCATTGCATCGGACGGATTAACTGAGGGATCGATGGGTTCATTAAGAAGCTCCTCAATCATTTGAGCGCTAAAAGAAAACATGTTTGCATCTCCCTCTTCACCAACCAAGGTAGAAGTCGTGATGGCTTCAGTAAAAACAGCCCCTTGCGTTTGATATGGAACTGATAGTGCAAGAGGCGCAGAAACAACGACTTCAGTCACTGAAATGCGACAAAACGAAGATTGTTAGCCAAGTGTGTTGCTTAAGGCCCTTCACAACTAAAATGCGGGAAGCGTTCAAATACCTTCCTTAGTCTGGACCGGAACATGAGCAGAATCATCGGCGGAAGATAATAGCGGCTGGTCGGGGTTATATGCAGGAACAGATTGGGGATCTACCGCACCAGTGGTTTCGGGCAATGTTGGAATAACAGCTTCAACACTTGCCTCGTGATGCGCGATCCCCGAGCCTTCACCTGTCTCTAGAGATTGAATACCAAGCTTTTCTTTCGCCATAGAAATCACTGCCTCATGAAGGACTTTCCTCTCATCCTCGGTGAGCAAACGCATCTCCAGCTCAAAGTCATCAAGTATTTCATCTGGATGCGCTGCTCTCTTCTCATCCACCAGCCGAGTCCAGGCGTTGTACAGGATCATAGAGTCATCTCCCAGCCACGCTAAATTTCTGTGCTCCAGCACATTTGCGTTGTACGTGACCAAGAGATCGTCAAACTCAGCGTCCAGCCTGGACCTCTCCTCCAAAATCTTTTCCTGGATTTCTGCTTCCGCAGACTTAGACTTGACCGCCACCGCAGCAAGTTCGGCCCTGAGAGATACTACTTGATCGCAAGCTTCTTGTGCAGTGGCGTTTGCATCGTCCTTCTCTTTTACCATTTCAGCAAATTTGGCCTTGAGCTCGTTTAGCTCTTTGACGACTAAGTCTCGCTCAGCTGCAATGGTGGTGTTGTGGTGGCCCATCTCCTCTACCGTGGCGCAATGTTCTTGTTGCATCCTAGCCATTTTGGCCACAGCGTCCTCGTGCTTCTGGAGAGCTTGAAGTTCAGAATTCCGGGACGTCTCCATTTCAGATTGAAGAACTTCAATGATGCGTTTCTGTTTAGCAATTTCAGCATCACGTTCAGCGATAATCTTCGCCCGGTCAAAAGCTACTCTAGAAGCCTTCACGGCTGCCTTGTACCACTCCTTATACTGAGCGTAGAAATCGCGGATATAACTATGAGCAGTGGTCTCAGCATCCAAGGGAATTCTTTTAAGGTTAGGAGGGAAGACATAGCCATCCATGCAAATTTCAGGGAAGTCATTTTTCATTTGGGCGAGTTTAGCGGCTCCCTCACTTGTCAACTCAGCCGGAGCTTGTTCTATTATAGCGGCTGCTGTCGGTTCTATTCTTGGCCGCTGAGTATCAGGCCGAGAAGATTGAGAAGGCGGCTGCTGCTGATGAGAAGGCCCTAGAAGGTCTACTGGGGCCCTAGGAGGCGGAGGAGAGCGAGATCGAGACCGGTGCTGATATCCCCGATCCCTGTCATAATCATCATGGCCAGAGCGGCCACGCGAGTAATCTCTATCTCTATCATAGCGGTCTTGACTTGAATAGCCTCGCCCGCGATCCCTATCTGACTCTCTCCTGCGGGAATCATAGAATGGAGAAGATTGGCACACATTTCGAAGCCTATCCAGAGTAGAGCCACGTCCTGACATCTCACCTGCGATAAGAAAGAATTACGGATTAAGATCCCATAAAGTAGTGTTTACTACACAAAAGTCGTGAAGTGCTGTGGAAGTGTGTGTAAATGTGTAAACCCCCAAACCGACCGGAAATGTTGACCGCACTAAAAGAAAAGGGCTCGCTCATGTTTAGGACATCTTGAAATTCCTCCAACCCAGGATTATGAGAAATCGATATATAATCTGGGATGGGAATATCGTCAAGCCCTTTGAAAATGTCTCTCGAATGAGAAGGGGCGGCCTCAGAAATCATAACTCCGGAAATGGGAGGAGACACATCCACAGATTTCCACCCCTTAGACTTAAGTTTTTTGGAAACGGCGGCCTTGCCTTTCCGTCTTTCTCCCGACTCCTCCAAGTTTCCCGAGAGGTCAGCCATCGGCTCCGAATCCGTGTGGGTTCTTTCTTCGTCACTCGCCTCGATTATTCTGATTCCGAGTGACTTCTTCAACTTTCTCTTCTTGGTTTTCTTCTTATCTTCCTTCTTGGAGGCGGGCTTTGCCAAACCCTCGACGACTATACTTTGATTGATGTCGATCAAACCAAGAATTCTTAAGTTATAATCGTTCAGCACCGAGTCAATATGTCTCAACTCGCTTGGAACTTCTTGAAGACTTCGGACGATACCCTTGAAACGCCCGCCATCGGGTCTGGAGATAATGGCTGTAAAGGGAATGAAATGTCAATTTTAATACCAAAGAGCTATTGGTCAAGAAAACAGGTTAAGGCGCTTACGTCTAGACAACCATCGCCTAGCGAAACCCGGAGGGCACCGAACATAGAACCACTCGTTCTTGAAATAACTCAGTCGGGTCCAAGCTCCAACTACAACTTGGCAATTCCTAACTGCCTCCAGAAATGTAAAAGACGGGCTATCACCCCTACTCTTGAAGTTAAATATGTGTCTGATCTCGGTGGGCCTTGGCGGGCGAAAGAGACAGTCCATAAATATGACAAAGGCACTGTTCATCAACGCGTGCCCGTTGGGATGAAGTTGAGAAGGAGCAATTCCTAGGTATGATAGCATCCCTCTGATATATTGATTGAAAGGAGGAAGAGTTCCGGCCGCACAAGCATGGCGGTAGAAAGCAGTATATCCATCGGGCGGATTGTGCGGTCTATCGTCAGCACTAGGTAATAACACATCGTCCAGAGATATGTTATGCTTCAAGCATATTCGACCCAACAAAGATTCGGAAATGTTAGATTAGACAGAGTTAATGGGGTCCTCGATAAATATCGCCTTCGATAACTCGTCCGGAGCTGGGTCGATTACGTCGGCGGGAATATCAGGAATCTCAAGCACTGAAGGAGTCAAGCTCTGTACCTCTTGTTGTTGGGAGCTCGAAGATTCCATAATTAACTAACTCATCATAAAGAAACATTAAGTACATAAAGAGCCCGTGCATTCCCCAATGTGAAGTGTATGAACGTGACGTGCAGTGCAAGTGTTGTGCGTTACTTAGCAGATTCAGCAAAACTAAAGACAAGATGCAAGCTTCAGAAATTATGAAGTGGGTTAAAGTGACCGTCATCGCTGACCGTCTTAAAACATATTGCCCAGAGTTCATGATTGCTTAGTTCAAGTTGATTTTTCAAAGTTACGGTTCCATCGACGAGCTACGGAAGGCAGTCAAATATGCACAACAACTTAGTCCAAATATGCAAAGATGAAGCTCGTCGGAGTCATGGCAGTAATTATATGAAGTCCTCGTATCCATGGGAGCTCGTTAGTATCGATCAAGGTTCGAATCCATGAAGCTTCGAATCGATCTGAGAAGTGTGCGCTCGAATCGATACCATTGGAATCGATATAAGATCGGATCGACACTGCTTGAATCGATATCGTTCGAATCGATCTTAAACGAATCGATACTCTTCAGATCGATATAGTTCGAGTTGGAACGGTGGAAAGCTTTTCTCTTCGAATCCACTGCAAGTTCACTTTTCGAATCAATCTCTGGAAAAACGACATATCAACTAGCGTACCCTCATATCGATTATATTGGTATAATCTTCGAATCGATCATAGGCGAATATCCCACAACTTCTCGTATCAATCACTTCGGGTCGATACGGTCAATTCATTACCTATAGCCGATTCGATCGACATACCTCCACAAATCGATGCAAGCACCATGAGAAATCTGGACATCAGAGATCGATTCGAAAAACACTATTCAAGATCGATACGAAGAAGTTCTCTCTCTTTTCATCCCTGGATTCGACTCCCTCCAGATCGATACGAACGTGAGATAAGGAAAATTCATCAGAGCCCAAGACATAAGGTACTTAGTCGAATCGCCTACCTAAATATGAGATGGAACTGGAAAGGGTTGGATTGACTCGAAGAAGAACGAATGGCTTTGTTTGCAAGGGTTTTTTATCGATTCGAAGAAGGAGCAGAGCAACAGTAAAAAGTAAAAAGTGAGAAATGAATAGGACCCCGGTATATATAGGAGAAATATGACGATTCGCCTCCCGGTACAACTGACCGGCTTCAACAGGTAAGGGCATCGACTCGATTCGTTACGGCGACTTCGAATCGATTATAACCCACTACTTCGAGTCCATCTCCTGCGAATCTTCTTGCACGATCGAATCCATCTCAGCAACATCGATACAAGACAACATCGACTCGAAGCATAAACCCCACGAACCATCATTTCAAAAAGACATCGGTTCGAGCATTCACGACTTCGACTCCACCAACTCAGAGAACTTCGAATCCACACAGTATTGATTCGAAGAACCATCAATTCAAAGCAGTCAACAGAAGATGAACCTGGGTCACTGTGCACCATCGATTCAAAGTACCTACTTCGAAACCATCAACTCGAAGCGGATCAAGAAACATAGCTTCGAATCCATCAAATACCACCAATCAAATGGACGAATCGTTTCAATATGAAAAATTGCTTGTCCACTCTTTGTACCGATTCAGGATAGGATCAATACAAGAGGATGATCATAGGCAATCATAAAAGCGATGTTTTAACTCGAATCTCAAACCGGTTCAGGAGAGTACCGATGGAGATTTCGATAGCAAACCGAACTGACAACGACTTGCGATCACGCAACGTTAACCAAAGTCAAGATAATACACGTATGCACGTATTTCTGACTAATGTTTGGTCTTTATCATTTACAGGGATCAAATGTTCATCTCGTCATGACTCAAAAACCTAACAGCCAGTCACAATTATACGACGGTCGATTACTGCGATACAGAATGCAACTTTCGGTAAAGCATGTCATAGCCGTCCAGTGAGAGATTACAACTTTTCAAAGCACGTCATGTTTACACAAGACGTACTTTGGGGGGCAAATGTTATCCCGCCTTTTAGCAAGGCCGTGACACCAAGGACTTGACTAGAGACCGGTGACAGATCGTCTCGGAAATCGGTTACGCGCAAGGATCGCTATGGATATCGACGAAATTTGTTCGAGTCCGGATCGGGCTACAATTGATAAGGCACGTCAAGCAAAGCCATGGGAACCAACGATCCAAGTTTCAAGTCAATCCGAGTTCGTATGCTCAAAATATCGTCGACAAAAGATGGAGTAGACCATCCTTAGTTCGAATCCATAGGCGAAGCCTATGTTCGAATCCATCAGACAAGCATTGCCTCGAATCCATGAGGAAAAGGCTGGTTCGAATCGATCAAAGGAGAATTGCTTCGACTCCATCAAGCGAACCCGATAGTTCGAATCCATTGAGCATCCCTTCCTTCGAATCCGCAAAGGCTAGTCGCTTCGACTCCATCCGATAAACTGCCTTCGAGTCCACCCTGTTGAAATAAGTTCGAATTGATCAATAGTGGCATACCCTGATCGATTCGAACTAACGTTGGTCCAATCGATTCGAAGGAAGCACGTCTTCGAATCGATAACTTCGAATCCACAATGTCCACGCAACTAATACCTCGGGTACGACTCAGTAAAACTCGGAGGTAAAAGAGGGTTGACCCGAAGTATGCGCACCACGCCGTTGTCTTCACGTGAAGGAGAATCGATTCGAACGAATCGATTCGAGCAACTCCAGAAAGTGAAAATCTTCAACTTGAATCGATCATAACTCGAGTTCTACAAGTCCAAATGCCATGAAATTTTCACAGAAGCTTAAGTACATGATGAAGAATGTTCACACCAAATTTCAGCTCGATTGGATGATTTCTTGATCGATTCGAACCAAGGGTCAAATCGATCCCAAAGTGGGCCCAGATCTCCAGATTTCGGCCATGTGGGCCCCCTCACGTGAAAGAAGCGGTCTCCCCGAATTTTAGGCGAAATATCAGCCTCCTACACCTATAAATAGAGCCCCTGGTCATTCAGAAAAGGGGTCGGATAATTCTAAGTATTGAAGAGCGCCCAGATTCTGCCAGATTTACTCCAGAACACCGCCGCTGCTTTAGATTGAAACTTAGCATATAAATTCAGTTGTACTACAGTATAAAGAATTGTAATCTTCAAGTATCGAGCAATAAAATCATCAAACTTCATAGTGGACGTAGGCAAAACGCCGAACCACTCTAAATCGCTTGTCTTTGCAATTTACTTTCTGTTACTTGGAGTTTTTGTTAGATAACGCACAGTTTTAACTTTCATTCTTCACTTTTATCTCTTCAAAAACTTCCGAAGAGTGTTGTGCCCATTTTTGGTACAAATAGAGTTACATAAGATACAACAGAAGAATAGAGTACAACAAAAGTCTCAATAAAATAACCAAGTACAAGCTGAGTAGAACAACAGAACTGAAATAGATAGGACAAGACAAGCAGGTAATCTCCAGCGATTCAAATCTCCAAGAGAGTGGAAATCCAAATCTGTGAATAACTCAGGCTGACCCGAGCGTAAAGCAAAATACAAAACACTCGAGTCAGGACAATATATACTTATATAATGTAAACCAACTCAAGTGAACTGTAATAAAGGTACAAGTAACTTAAAGAATGCTTGGGATCGCCCATTCTTTAAGGATCCGTTAAACTATTTACTATGTAGTAATATACGCTATATAAAGTAGTGTCTAATTAGTAAAGTATAATCATATAGAAAATAGCGTTAAGGGGATGGAGAACCTTAACGTGGTCGGATCTTTAAATCAAAATCGTAGTAAAGCTCGATATGGTAGGTGACACGGCACAACTAGGCAACGCCAGGGTAGATATACCAATTACGCATCCGGACTAGTGGTGACGCATAGCAGCCACTACCGCCCACCTCGAACAACACTCCCAAATCAAGGGTGGCCACCAAATCAATCACAAGTAATAGAATGGTATCGAAGAAGTGTGTCCGATCAGAGGTGCTACCTCATTGGTCCGTCAATCGCTCCTGTTTTAGCCACCTTATGCCAACTCACGGGAGTTGGGTCCACGTATATACCTTAGGATCATCGCCACCATCCTACTTCATTATGGAAACTCCACCGCGTACACAGTTGTCAAAGTGGTTTTCGGTATCGACAAAGAGTATGTCCATATCCGATCCTGGTCTCTTTAACAACCAATCGTTATTATAACCCGTGGTTATAACTTTTAAAACAATACTTTACTTCAAAATAAAATATCATTTCAAAACCATATATTTATCAAAATAAAGATTAAATCAATTCCAAACCATTTCCATATATTTAAAATATCATATCATTTCAAAACTTCATTTCAAATCATTTCAATATATCAAAATATCATATCTTTCCAAAACTTCATTTCAAATCATTTTAATATATCAAATATCAATCTTTCCAAATCTTCATTTCAAATCATTTTAATATAATAAAATATCATATCCTATCAGTTCAAATCCAAATATTCAACTTTAAATACCCTTTAAATTCAAAGATATCGTTCATTTACTATCATTTCAAATCACCTTTAAATAGTTTATATTCCAATCAAAATAATTCATTTAAACCTTTTAAAAGTGTAATTATTATATTTTCAAATCAAGTATTCAATTTCCTAAGTTTCAAACCATTCTGAGTTCGTTTACTAAGTCAAAAACCATAATTATTAAAATTTCAGCCTTTCGCAGCATTTAGAAAAAGCTGTTATAAGTTATACTTGAAAACATTTTTATTCAGCAAAGACAGCATTTAAAACTGCTGTTAAAACTCAGTTTTTAGTTAAATTATAGTTCAAAACAGAAAAGACAGCATTTCAAAAGTGCTGCGGTAACTCAGATTTCAAAACAAAGGTTTTATTTGATTTCAGCAAAGACTGCATACCACTATAGCATTTCCAGAGAATGCTATAATAGACCTGAGTTCAATATTAGCCTATAAGTTCAATTACAGCAACTACAGCATTTCAGAAATGCTGTAATAGCTCTTTTTACACAATTTTAGTTCAATTCAGAAACTATAGCATTTCTGAATGCTATTAAAAGTTAATTCCAGATTTTAGTGTATTTCCAGCAAGTAAATAACTTCAATTTAAAACACATAAACATTTTAAAAATCATATTTTTAACATTTAAAATGTTCATTTACATATCATTTAACATATATCTTTTTCACAATAAATTTCTTATAATTAAATCCAATTTTCAACAATTTACTTAATAAATTTAAGTGTAAAAGTTTCCAATTCTTCACATTTCAACAAATAACTTAACACTTCAAATTTAAATTACCATTTCACAAATTTAACTAAATTTCCAATTTTATTTAATTAACTTAAACCTTTAATTAAAACCAAATTTCACATTTCCTAGTCAAGTTATATTTTAAAAGATCACTTTTAAACATTCATTTATTTTACCACTTAAACTCATAGAAAAATCAATAATACTTTAATAAATCGCTTAAATTCAAATTTAATCAAATTATCATATTTACCATTTTCCAAATATAATTAAATTTTCATTTTTATTCATATAACTTAAATATCATTTTTAACCAAAATTCCAAATTCCAAACTTAAGTTATATTTCAATAATCCAATTTAACCATTCATTAATTACATTTTCAACTCATAGAAAAATCATGATTTCTTTATTTTAAGACATTTCAAAATCTATTTAAATCAAATTTCATAAATTTATATTTTTAAAATACTTAAAAATATCCAAAAGCACTTTATAAAATAACCACGGGCCTGTATATAGTTTTCTAACCTAGGTCAAGTGATACAGATATGTATCATTTCAATCCGCAGTTTAAAAAGAAAAATCCGGGTTCTATCATTTCAAACCCGCAATCCCAAGTTAAATAAAATAAATAAAAACCATTCAGGCCTATCATTTCAGCCCATAATGATTTTTCCATATTCTAAAGTCCGTTCGGGTATGTATCATTTCAACCCATAGTGATTCTAGTCTACAGGGAACTTGTAGTGTGATAAACAGATATAAATGAACAGAATACATTATATAATAGTAACGGATGATATAACAGGTGTATAAACATCATATGATCATAACATAGTCAAGTATAACATGATAATATATTTCTACAGATTCACAGGGTGTCAATTTACTAGTTATATAGGTACATATTGTCTGGTGAGAATAACTCACCTGTTAAAGCTGGAGATTAGCGATCAAAACACACAAAATAGATTCCAAAAAGCACAACAAGCACGATATAGCATGACTTTTGATTTGAATGAATGGAGAGCATTGATATTTATCTTGTAAACAATAACCAAACAAGACAGTATACACATAAATATTCAACGCAAACAATGTTGAAACAATGAAGATAAGAAGCAACAACGGAATAGATTACTTGACTATGCTTTAACCATTCAAAAGCTCGAACAAGGGGTTCATTTTCTCAGCCAGGATGATGTTGAGTGTGGGAGAGACAAGGTTAACTTCCTCGAATACATAAGAAAAAACAATACAAACAATATAAGTTTTCAAATGCACAATACGATAGAATAATATAGAATCAACTGCACGAATCAAAGTAGAATTGCTTTGCACTTGCTTCCAACAACCTTCAGGTTCAGCCATATGGTGTACTACAGGTCTAAGGCAAGATTTGGATCAGGTTTTGGTTGCCTAAGGGTCGGCCAAACATGTTTAGAGGATAGCAAAAGGTGAGTATGCATGAAACAACACAACAAGGCAAAACAATGTCACTTTAACATGGATTCAAGACAATTCATGGCTCAGCTAAGGCTCATGGGGCACAGCCAGAGGAGTGGGGTCCAAGGTGATGACGTGGCAGAGGGTCCAGGTGGTGCTGGAGGTGGTGGAGGTGGTGTTGGTGGCGGCCATGGGTGGTGGAAGGTGATGGTACCAAAACTAGATCAGCTTGAGTGCATATGTGATGGCTAGTGCTAGTTTAGATGGATTTTTGTGATGATCTTCATCATGGATTGGCTTGGCCTGAGGAGGAGAGGTGTTAGGCTGTGTGATGGTCAGAGAAAAGTGGTGGTGGTGGTCAGCCACAGCTTGGAGGAAGGGGAATACAGCTATGAAGATGGAGAGCATGTGCAAATTCAAGTAGAAAATCATAAAAAGACAAGAAGAAGATAGAATTTTTTTACCTAAGCTTCACAAGGAGAATAGCCATGATTTTTTTGTGAGAGGAGGAGAAATGAATTTCGTGAAAGTGAAAAAAAAATGCAGCTGAAATGAGTAGATTACACGCCCAAAACAATTAAGAGAAGAGTTGGGAAAATGAAAGGTCGGTAGATAAAAGGACATTGGAGTTACAAGAGTTATAAAACCTTTCAAATTTCTTTATTTTAATTATATAACTTTATATTTCTGGAAATAATAATAATCCCAGATAAAATTTCGAAATTTTATCAAAATATAAAATATATATAATATTTATTAATTATATAAAGTTAAATTAAGAAAATAGCTAAAAATAGTAAACTAGTCTAGAAAATTTGAAATTGAATAGAATAAATTTTAGAAAATTGATATGAGCTTGTAATATATTTCTAAACATAAATAGTAACATAAGATAAAATATATTCACAAAATAAATATTTAAAATTTAATTTACATATAATTTTTAATGAAGAAAATAGCAGAAAATAGGAAAACAGCCTTTAAAAATAGGAAATCATCATAGAAAATTTTGGAAAAATTCTATTATTATTTTTGAAATATTTAGAGATGAAAATATACATAAATTAACATATTGACACATATTAAATAAAATATAAGAAAGAAAATATGATTTATAAAATTTAAAATAGGCAAAATTGCACAATAACACAAATTATACTAAAAATTGAAATGTACATAACTTTTACATTTTAACTCCGTTTCCAACGAAACGAAAAGCAGTATTTAAGTTATTAAATCTATTGTCATAACAAAAGATAAAATTTATAATTTCAAATATTTAAAATTTAAAATTAAAAGTCAAAGTTTGACTATTTGATAAAAATTCACATTTTCTGGAAATATTAAATTTAGTCATATTTGGAATTCTAATCCACATCAAAATCAAAGTTTATACTTAAAATAACAAAACTTATTCTTTTTCATAAATAAAGCTTTTGAATCTGAAAAAATCAATTTAAAAATATTTGAAAAATACAGGGTTGTTACACTCTCCCTCACTCAAAACTTTTCGTCCCCGAAAAGGAACGAGGTACGGGAAAGCACATAAAAAGATAGAATGAATAGAATTAAGACAAGATGATAAGAAGATTGGAATTACACCTGATAACTATTGTTATAGGTAAGTTTAACAAGATGGAGGTGATCAAATCAAGAACACAAACACTAAAAAGATCCTCTAGAGTCTGAATCACCCCTTTCACTTGATCGACGGTCTATGAATGGAAAAACATTGTTCAAAATCAAAAATGAGTATCCAAGATTATCAAAGATTACAGAAAGATTTCTAAACAGACTGGTATAAGCAATAGCCTTCCCATCCTGTAACAAGATAAGAGAAATAAGGACAACCAAAAGATAGTTTGGAAAACAAAATAAGATAATAAACTTGAAACCATAATGCTTTGAAATCATAACAATTTAGGGATGTTTATCATTTGGAAATCACACTACTAAAATCATAACACTTTGGAAATGTTATTCTTAAAAAAAACATAACACTTAGAAAATCAAAACACCTTTTAAAAAAAATAATCTTCATTTAAACCATTTTAATTCAAGGTCAAATAATATTCATTTTAAAGTTGTAACATTTCTAAGTTCATTCAATTATAAAATTTCCAAAACACTGTATTTTCAAAACAGCAGCACTTATAAAATGCTATAGTAGATTTATTAATATTTCAAATCAGTTTAATATCAGAAATATTCACTTGGATATCATTTAACTTATGACTTATTAAAATAAACTTTTATGAATGGAATATTCAAATCAAACTATACTTCATTTATTAAGTTAAAAGTTCACTATTTTAGTTAGCTCTTAATTTAACACATAACCTAACACTTTATTTAAAATACCCATTTCACAAATAGATATTCCTTTAATAAGTTACACTTAAAATTCCATTTGAAAACCAAATTCTCAATTATCAATTTTTATTGATGTTAAAATACATTTTAACTATTTAAATCATAATCATTCATTTTTCAAGACATATCTATTTCATAAATAAAATATTTATATAGAAAATATAACAATCAAATTTCTTTACACATTTATTCATTTAGACATCAATTAAACTATGAATTCAAATTAAATAAACTTTATTACAAAATGTCTAATTCAAATGTATTTTATTTTATCCATTCAAAGATACATTATTTATTATACAACATATTCATTTTAGGAAATAACCTTTATTAAAATTCCTAGGTTAGACTTAAGGTTCCATAGTAAATCAAATTTGATTATTAAGTTATTTAAATAAAATCTCTTTAAATTCCTTTTTCACTATTTGCCTCTGTTAATCTTTTATAACTAAAATTTAAGTGTATAACATGTATTATAACCACTCAAATTTTATTTATAAAAATCCTTTTTATATTGTATATTATCCAATTCCATATTCAACTTCTGTGTAATTTAGGTAAGTTATATTGGAATGAAATTGTGTGTTATACAAGTAAAACTTTCCAATTCAATTATCTCAAGTTTGAATCATTTATTCAAATTTTTGATTTTCTTCTTATAACTGAAATTATTCTTTAAAATAAAATTTAAGAATTAAACTTCCGATTCCTTTCAAACCATTTAGAGATAAGTAATTATATATACATAATATGTCGAATCAAATTTAAATCATATATCTATATATATTATAATCCAGTCATATTTTAGAAATTCAAATCAACTAGATTTTCCAAAACAAAGCTGTAGCAAGACTACAGAACGGTCTCTTCACTTCGAAACTCGAAAATGAACGTCGATGATGCTGCAGTCATCACCGAAATTATTTTCCAGCGACAAAGAGAAGAGCACTTAATTTTTAAACTTTAAAATCCTTTAGAAACAAATTTCTACTTGGAAATACTTTAAATAATATATCCTTTTAAAACTTTAAACACAAGGTTTGAAATCCATCGGAAATTAAATTCTTAAATTTCTTGTTTTAAATTCATTTCAGTTCCCAAATAAATTTATAAACAACTATTTATAAATTCATTTATAGAACAATAAATGATAAATCAAGTATTATCATTTCAAATAATCAATTTAAATTAATTTATTAAGTTCCATAATATTTACTTATGTCAAAATTTATTTTATTAACCAAATTTGTTTTTAAAATAATATTGTGTAAGTTTGTTCTATCAAAGTGTTTTAGATATCCTATCGATAACGTTGATCAGACGAATCGATCGGAAGCCCAAATCAACATCAACAACTCAAACAACACAATATATAAAACAAAATATAGATTTACAAGTACAATTCAAAATGTTTGGAGATAGTTTAGAAACAAAAGACAAGATGGTTAAACAGAGTAGAGAGATGGGTAAGCTTAGATAAATCGCGGACAACCTTAACCGGGTCAACCGTGACTTAATGGATAAGATCAAATGTGGATTTTCTGGGGTAAATCTACCTTCGATCTCAAGAGATAGAGTTTGGAAAAATAAAAGATATTAGCATCTAAACCAAGGATAAATATAAATCTCTGGTGAATCGATGCTGATTATAAAGGATTTTCACCCTTTTACAAGAAAATTAGAATATTGGCGAGACCGCCAATTCACTATAAAGATCATTGGAAGTGGAGTCATGGGATACTCCAGAATCAAAAGATGATGAATAGTGAGGGACACGAATGAATTTCGGAACCGTAGGGAACGTTCCAAAATTCAAAGGAAATCGAATCAAAAGGAAGAGATTCAAACTCGAACGAAAGTGATTCTGTAAATAAATTTACCATACATTCTAAGTTTTGCCTCAAAGCCAAAGCTCTGATACCAACTGTAACGACCCGATATTTTCATCCATTCATATCCATTATAAGTGTATAGGTACACACTCATGCCGGAATTGAATTGCTCAAAATACCGCGTTGTAAATAAAATTTGGCAAATCTAAGAATATACAGTAAATAAATATAATCACATATCACAGACACAGAGTAAAATAATGCAGCGGAAGTAAAAGAAATAGTAGTTCATGAAGCTACTATATAAATATGTCAGAGTTACATAAGATACAACAGAAGAAATAGAGTACAACAAAAGTCTCAATAAAATAACCAAGTACAAGCTGAGTAGAACAACGGAACTGAAATAGATAGGACAAGACAAGCAGATAATCTCCAGCGATTCAAATCTCCAAGAGAGTGGAAATCCAAATCTGTGAATAACTCAGGCTGACCCGAGCGTAAAGCAAAACACAAAACACTCGAGTCAGGACAATATATACTTATATAATGTAAACCAACTCAAGTGAACTGTAATAAAGGTACAAGTAACTTAAAGAATGCTTGGGATCGCCCATTCTTTAAGGATCCGTTAAACTATTTACTATGTAGTAATATACGCTATATACAGTAGTGTCTAATTAGTAAAGTATAATCATATAGAAAATAGCGTTAAGGGGATGGAGAACCTTAACGCGGTCGGATCTTTAAATCAAAATCGTAGTAAAGCTCGATATGGTAGGTGACACGGCACAACTAGGCAACGCCAGGGTAGATATACCAATTACGCATCCGGACTAGTGGTGACGCATAGCAGCCACTACCGCCCACCTCGAACAACACTCCCAAATCAAGGGTGGCCACCAAATCAATCACAAGTAATAGATTGGTATCGAAGAAGTGTGTCCGATCAGAGGTGCTACCTCATTGGTCCGTCAATCGCTTCTGTTTTAGCCACCTTATGCCAACTCACAGGAGTTGGGTCCACGTATATACCTCAGGATCGTCGCCACCATCCTACTACATTCTGGAAACTCCACCGCGTACACAGTTGTCAAAGTGGTTTTCGGTATCGACAGAGAGTATGTCCATATCTGATCCCGGTCTCTTTAACAACCAATCGTTATTATAACCCGTGGTTATAACTTTTAAAACAATACTTTACTTCAAAATAAAATATCATTTCAAAACCATATATTTATCAAAATAAAGATTAAATCAATTCCAAACCATTTCCATATATTTAAAATATCATATCATTTCAAAACTTCATTTCAAATCATTTCAATATATCAAAATATCATATCTTTCCAAAACTTCATTTCAAATCATTTTAATATATCAAATATCAATCTTTCCAAATCTTCATTTCAAATCATTTTAATATAATAAAATATCATATCCTATCAGTTCAAATCCAAATATTCAACTTTAAATACCCTTTAAATTCAAAGATATCGTTCATTTACTATCATTTCAAATCACCTTTAAATAGTTTATATTCCAATCAAAATAATTCATTTAAACCTTTTAAAAGTGTAATTATTATATTTTCAAATCAAGTATTCAATTTCTAAAGTTTCAAACCATTCTGAGTTCGTTTACTAAGTCAAAAACCATAATTATTAAAATTTCAGCCTTTCGCAGCATTTAGAAAAAGCTGTTATAAGTTATACTTGAAAACATTTTTATTCAGCAAAGACAGCATTTAAAACTGCTGTTAAAACTCAGTTTTTTGTTAAATTATAGTTCAAAACAGAAAAGACAGCATTTCAGAAGTGCTGCGGTAACTCAGATTTCAAAACAAAGGTTTTATTTGATTTCAGCAAAGACTGCAGACCACTATAGCATTTCCAGAGAATGCTATAATAGACCAGAGTTCAATATTAGCCTGTAAGTTCAATTACAGCAACTACAACATTTCAGAAATGCTGTAATAGCTCTTTTTACACAATTTTAGTTCAATTCAAAAACTATAGCATTTCTAAATGCTATTAAAAGTTAATTCCAGATTTTAGTGTATTTCCAACAACTAAATAACTTCAATTTAAAACACATAAACATTTTAAAAATCATATTTTTAACATTTAAAATGTTCATTTACATATCATTTAACATATATCTTTTTCACAATAAATTTCTTATAATTAAATCCAATTTTCAACAATTTACTTAATAAATTTAAGTGTAAAAGTTTCCAATTCTTCACATTTCAACAAATAACTTAACACTTCAAATTTAAATTACCATTTCACAAATTTAACTAAATTTCCAATTTTATTTAATTAACTTAAACCTTTAATTAAAACCAAATTTCACATTTCCAAGTCAAGTTATATTTTAAAAGATCACTTTTAAACATTCATTTATTTAACCACTTAAACTCATAGAAAAATCAATAATACTTTAATAAATCGCTTAAATTCAAATTTAATCAAATTATCATATTTACCATTTTCCAAATATAATTAAATTTTCATTTTTATTCATATAACTTAAATATCATTTTTAACCAAAATTCCAAATTCCAAACTTAAGTTATATTTCAATAATCCAATTTAACCATTCATTAATTACATTTTCAACTCATAGAAAAATCATGATTTCTTTATTTTAAAACATTTCAAAATCTATTTAAATCAAATTTCATAAATTTATATTTTTAAAATACTTAAAAATATCCAAAAACACTTTATAAAATAACCACGGGCCTGTATATAGTTTTCTAACCTAGGTCAAGTGATACAGATATGTATCATTTCAATCCGCAGTTTAAAAAGAAAAATCCGGGTTCTATCATTTCAAACCCGCAATCCCAAGTTAAATAAAATAAATAAAAACCATTCAGGCCTATCATTTCAGCCCATAATGATTTTTCCCTATTCTAAAGTCCGTTCGGGTATGTATCATTTCAACCCATAGTGATTCTAGTCTACAGGGAACTTGCTGTGTGATAAACAGATATAAATGAACAGTATACATTATATAACAGTAACGGATGGTATAACAGGTGTATAAACATCATATGATCATAACATAGTCAAGTATAACATGATAATATATTTCTACAGATTCACAGGGTGTCAATTTACTAGTTATATAGGTACATATTGTCTGAAGAGAATAACTCACCTGTTAAAGCTGGAGATTAGCGATCAAAACACACAGAATAGATTCCAAAAAGCACAACAAGCACGATATAGCATGACTTTTGATTTGAATGAATGGAGAGCCTTGATATTTATCTTGTAAACAATAACCAAACAAGACAATATACACATAAATATTCAACGCAAACAATGTTGAAACAATGAAGATAAGAAGCAACAACGGAATAGATTACTTGACTGCGCTTTAACCATTCAAAAGCTCGAACAAGGGCTTCATTTTCTCAGCCATGATGATGATGAGTGTGGGAGAGACAAGGTTAACTTCCTCGAATACATAAGACAAAACAATACAAACAATATAAGTTTTCAAATGCACAATACGATAGAATAATATAGAATCAACTACACGAATCAAAGTAGAATTGCTTTGCACTTGCTTCCAACAACCTTCAGGTTCAGCCATATGGTGTACTACAGGTCTAAGGCAAGATTTGGATCAGGTTTTGGTTGCCTAAGGGTCGGCCAAACATGTTTAGAGGATAGCAAAAGGTGAGTATGCATGAAACAACACAACAAGGCAAAACAATGTCACTTTAACATGGATTCAAGGCAATTCATGGCTCGGCCAAGGCTCATGGGGCACGGCCAGAGGAGTGGGGTCCAAGGTGATGACGTGGAAGAGGGTCCAGGTGGTGCTGGAGGTGGTGGAGGTGGTGTTGGTGGCGGCCATGGGTGGTGGAAGGTGATGGTACCAAAACTAGGTCAGCTTTAGTGCATAGGTGATGGCTAGTGCTAGTTTAGATAGATTTTTGTGATGATCTTCATCATGGCTTGGCTTGGCCTGAGGAGGAGAGGTGTTAGGCTGTGTGATGGTCAGAGAAAAGTGGTGGTGGTGGTCAGCCATAGCTTGGAGGAAGGGGAATACAGCTATGAAGGTGGAGAGCATGTGCAAATTCAAGTAGAAAATCATAAAAAGACAAGAAGAAGATAGAATTTTTTTTACCTAAGCTTAACAAGGAGAATAGCCGTGATTTTTTTGTGAGAGGAGGAGAAATGAATTTCGTGAAAGTGAAAAAAAATGCAGCTGAAATGAGTAGATTACACGCCCAAAACAATTAAGAGAAGAGTTGGGAAAATGAAAGGTCGGTAGATAAAAGGACATTGGAGTTACAAGAGTTATAAAACCTTTCAAATTTCTTTATTTTAATTATATAACTTTATATTTCTGGAAATAATAATAATCCCAGATAAAATTTCAAAATTTTATCAAAATATAAAATATATATAATATTTATTAATTATATAAAGTTAAATTAAGAAAATAGCTAAAAATAGTAAACTAGTCTTGAAAATTTGAAATTGAATAGAATAAATTTTAGAAAATTTATATGAGCTTGTAATATATTTTTAAACATAAATAGTAACATAAGATAAAATATATTCACAAAATAAATATTTAAAATTTAATTTACATATAATTTTTAATGAAGAAAATAGCAGAAACTAGGAAAACAGCCTTTAAAAATAGGAAATCATCATAGTAAATTTTGGAAATATTCTATTATTAATTTTGAAATATTTAGAGATGAAAATATACATAAATTAACATATTGACACATATTAAATAAAATATAAGAAAGAAAATTTGATTTATAAAATTTAAAATAGGCAAAATTGCACAATAACACAAATTATACTAAAAATTGAAATGTACATAACTTTTACATTTTAACTCCGTTTCCAATGAAACGAAAAGCAGTATTCAAGTTATTAAATATATTGTCATAATAAAAGATAAAATTCATAATTTCAAATATTTAAAATTTAAATTTAAAATCAAAGTTTGACTATTTGACAAAAATTCACATTTTCTGGAAATATTAAATTTGGTCATATTTGGAATTCTAATCCACATCAAAATCAAAGTTTATACTTAAAATAACAAAATTTATTCTTTTTCATAAATAAAGCTTTTGAATCTGAAAAAATCAATTTAAAAATATTTGAAAAATACAGGGTTGTTACACTCAGTAAGGTAATTTGGCCAGAACTCTGGTAAGGTCCAAGTCAATGTTCAAAATAAGCAGGAGCAGTCAAAAGGAACTGAAGGAGGAAATTTCGGACGGAAGAGGGAAGCAGGAAAGTGGAAACCAAGGATCCCGACCTATAACGAATATACGCCCCTGAACACATCTTTAGAGAATATTTATCTATCAACTTGTAATACCTTTCAGTACCGAATGCCGCGCCCAAAGGAATCGATTGAGGAACAGAAGCAGACCGGGAAGTATTGTCGGTTTCACGAGACCTATGGGCACAATACTGAAGAGTGCAGACACCTCCATGATGCTATAGAAAAGATGATTCGCCAGAAGAAGTTGCAGCAGTTTGTTAAGAATCCGCAGGAAGTCGGATAGGGGGCATCCGACCCCAATCATGGGCAAGCTTCACGCCGACCTGAGGAGCCCGCTTGGATCGGAAGAAGGCTGGTCATAAACACAATAATCAGTGGTCCTCATCCTGCAGACAAGAGTTGGCAAGAAATGGAGCGCTGTGCTAGTTCCTTGAAGCATGCGGACTTCAAGTGCTGCTTGAACATAAAAGACGAGACTTTGGCGAAACAACAACAAATGATGATGGATGATATAGTATTTAGGAGTAGGGATGCCGATCAGGTGGGGGCACATACCATTTACCCGATGGTTATCTTAGTTACGATCGGACCGGCGCTTGTGAGAAGAATACTAATTAATTGGGGAGTTATGTTAATATTATCTTCAAGAAGGCGTATGACCAAATGAAGATGGAGGCAAAGGATCTAAAACAATCTAAAGCCCGCATTCACGGCTTTAATGGTGAAGCTACCGATGCTGTAGGTTTTGTCGAATTGTAGGAGAAGGTGAATGCAGGAGGGTATGGATCCTACCGTTCTTTGTTTTGAATGTTGATTCCCCGTATAATGTTTTTCTGGGATTGCCGACCCTGGCGGACTTTAGGGCAGCTTTGGCCCCGTGGTGTTTGACCTTGAAATTTTTGACGGACAATGGCGTTGGTGTAGTGCATGGAGATCAAGCGACTGATCGTGCTTGTTATGTGGCTGAGCTGAGAGAGGCCCAACAAAGAGATAAGGGAAAGGGTGTGGACAAGCCTGTCCGCATCTATGTTGCTGAAAATTGACAAGTAGCGCCTGAGCCTTGGCTTGGGCAACACAATCAGATCTATAGAGACATAGATCCGAGAGATGACGATGGAGAACCCAAGGAGGCCAAGGTGGCACCGGCTGAACTGACATTGACATTCTAGTCAGCAATGATGACCCGTCACAGGTACTAAAGATTGGATCACAGCTCAACCCCTCGATGATGAGGGATCTTACTGATTTCCTCCGAGCAAATCTCGATGTTTTCGCTTGGACCCATTCTGATATGTGTTGGATTTCTCCCGCCATCGCAAGTCATATGTTGAACATTGACCCAAAGTATGTGCCAGTGAAATAAAAGAGGAGTGGCATTGACCCGGAGAGGTCCGCTGCTCTCAAAGAGGATGTGGATAAACTCAAAGCCAATGGGTTCATCCGCGACGCCCTCTACCCTGAATGGATATCTAATCCCGTACTAGTGAGGAAGGCAAACAGGAAGTGGAGGACCTGTGTTGATTACTCGGACCTGAACATGGCCTTCCCTAAGGATAGTTTCCCATTGCCCAGAATTAATCAACTGGTCGACTCGACAACAGGGCACGAGTTGTTGTCATTTATGGATGCGTATTTGGGATACAATCAAATCCCGTTGCACATCCCAGATCAGGAGCACACTAGTTTTGTCACAGATGTTGGACTGTACTGTTATGTAGTGATGCCTTTCGGGTTGAAGAATGCACGGGCAACTTATCAGCGACTGGTGAATCGGATGTTTAAAGATCGGATTGGTAGAACGATGGAAGTCTATGTGGATGATATGCTCATGAAGTCACGGCAATCAAACGACCACATTCGAGACTTGGAAGAGATGTTTGATATACTTAGATTTTATGGAATGAAAATCAATCGATTGTAATGCTCCTTTGGCATTCCATCGGCGAAGTTTTTGGGTTTCATTATCAACGCGTGAGGAATCGAAGCGAACCTAGAAAAGATTCAAGCTATTCGAGACGTACGAGCATCCAGAACTATAAAGCAAGTGCAAAGCTTGAATGCGAAAGTCACTGCATTGAGTCAATTTATATACAGAGCAACTAACAAGTGTATTCCTTTCTTTGATGTGAAAAGGAAAGGGAAAAGAAATTTTGAATGGACGCAGGATTGTGAGGACGCGTTCCTAGCTCTGGTTAGTCACTTGGAGAGGCCCCATATTCTGTCAAAGCCCGTAGACCATGAGGAGTTGTATGTTTACTTGGTCGTATCCCAGCATGCCATCAATGCAGCTTTGATTCGTGAGGAGGACCGAATCCAAAAGCCAGTGTACTATGTTAGTAAGCGTTTAACGGGGGTAGAGAGAAACTATCCCAAGATTGAGAAGCCGGCTTACTGTTTGGTGATTGCGTCATGCAAACTTCGCCCATATTTCCAGGCACATCCGGTCAATATCTATACCGATCAACCTCTACGGCAAGTGCTCCAACGACTAGAGACTTCTGGAAGGTTACTCAAATGGAACATTGAGCAAAACTAGTTCAACATCATCTACCTGCCTCAGAGGGCTATCCAAGGAAAAGCGTTGGCAGATTTTATTGCGGAGTTCACTATGCAGGATGAACCGAATGGAAGTGATACAATTCCCACTGTGCGATGGAAGCTGTATACCGATGGAGCATCCAATGACCTTTGTTCTAAGGCTGGTGTTGTTCTTGTAACTCTTGAGAACCAATCGATTTGTTATGCTTTGAAGCTGAATTTCCTCACAATGAACAACGAAGTCGAGTATGAAGCATTGATCGTTGGGTTGAAGCTTGCCAAAGAACTTGGGGTGAAATCGGTTGAAATCTTTTGTGACTCACAGTTGGTGACTTGGGGTGAAATCGGTTGAAATCTTTTGTGACTCATAGTTGGTGACTTGGGGTGAAATCGGTTGAAATCTTTTGTGACTCACAGTTGGTGGTATACCAAGTCCGAGAAGACTACCAGGCAAAGGGATAGAGGCTTGCTCCATACCTCAACCGTGTCCAAGCATTATTGGCGGACCTCGAATACTATGATATTTCGCACATTCCACGCGAACAAAATGGGGAAGTCGATTCCTTGGTGAAATTGCAAGCACTGGCGATGCACAGTAGATGGGCTTAGTTCCCGTTGAGACTTTACATGCCCCGATTATAAATGAGATGGAGGTGATTTTGTAGCAGAGACGGAAACTGAAAGGGAGTCATGGATGACCCCATTCAAAGAATACTTGTTACACGAAACCTTGCCCGAGAGAAGGAACGAAAGACGACAAGTCGTTCGCAAGGCCTCGTGGTATATAATGCAGGATGGAATGATGTATCGGAAGGGATTCTCCGTTCTCTTGCATAGGTGCATCACCCACGATGAGATAAAGCGAGTTTTAAGGGAAGTCCATGAAGGAGAATGTAGCGACCATACTGGGGGGCAGACACTTGCCAAAAAGGTACTACGCTATGGATACTATTGGTCGACCGTGAATCGGGATGCCGCGGACTATGTAAGGAGATGCGATAAATGTCAAAAGTACGCAAAGATCCCGAGAGCACTGCCGACGAAACTCACGCAAATGGTTAGTCCATGGCCATTTGCGATATGGGGGATCGATATTATTGTCTCCTTGCCAATCTCCGAAGGAGGTGCGAAATACGCAATTATCGCGGTCGATTACTTCACCAAATGGGCAGAAGCGGAGCCATTAGCTACGATCACCACCAAAAAGGTCATTAACTTTGTTGTGTGAAAAATTATATGCTGCTTTGGTCTCCTACAAACTACATTACTGACAATGAAACTCAATTTGAGAGTAGAGAATTCAAAGTGTTTTATCGAAAGTATTGCATTGAGAAAAGGTTTGTCGTTGTCGCTCACCCTAAGGCGAATGGGCAAGTTGAAGCCGTCAATAAGATAATTAAGTCCATCCTAAAAAAACGTCTGGAGAATGCTAGATGCAAGTGGGTGGATGAGCTTCCAACGGTGCTATAGGCATACAGAACCACCCACAAGTCCGCGACTGGCCATACTCCCTTTGCATTGGCATACGACATCGAAGCAGTTATACCCGTGGAACTTGAAGTTCCTTCCCACCGGGTGACTTATTTTGATCCGAGAACAAACCAAGATCTTTTGCTGGAGTCATTGGATTTGTCGACGAGAAGCGCGAAGAAGCTTATTTAAGAGTGGCCGCAAATCGACACCGAGTCGCCCGATATTATAATGAAAAAGTTCGACCAAGAACTTTCGATGTTGGCGACCTTGTTTTGAAATGAGTTTTTCCGGTCCCATCACATATGAATCCCACATGGGAAGGTCCTTACGTCATCGAACGGAGGCTTGGAGAAGGAACCTTCAAGCTAGCGACTGTTGATGGCGTGACACTCCGTCGAGCTTGGAATAGTGAGCATTTGCACCGTTATTATACTTAGTTTATTTCTTTCACATTTTAGTAACAATGTTTATGGTACATGTTTCTTTTATTGTTCTTTGTTTCCAGCATGTAATAAGACGATTCAGTTTGTCCCTATTTTCTAGAATCAATAAAAGCTTGAAGCTATTTTTGTGAACTGTTGGTGTTCCGTGTTTTATAATCTTATGACAAGGTTAATTTGCATTAATCTGTATGGCGTATGAACGCACACACCAAACTAAAAGTTGACCAGCTATGTATTCAAAAATCTCTAAGTCCCTGAAGTGGACTAGAGTACTATGAGTCCCCAAAGTGTGGACTAGAGTATAAACGACTCAAAAATCTCTAAGTCCCCAGAGTGCGGACTAGAGTACTCTGAGTCCCCAGAGCGCGGACTAGAGTATAAAGGACTTTAAAAATCTCTAAGTCCCCAGAGTGCAGATTAGAGTACTCTGAGTCCCCAAAGCGTGGACTATAGTATAAACGACTTAAAAAATCTCTAAGTCTCTAGAGTGCGGATTAGAGTACTCTGAGTCCCTAGAGCGCGGACTAGAGTATAAACGATTCAAAAATATCTAAGTCCCCAGAGTGCGGACTAGAGTATAAACGACTTCAAAAATATCTAAGTCCCTAGAGTGCGGATTAGAGTACTTGGAGTCCCCAGAGCGCGGACTAGAGTATAAACGACTTAAAAAAACTCTATGCCCCAAGAGTGCGGACTATAGTACTCTGAGTCCCTAGAGCGTGGACTAGAGTATAAACGATTAAAAAATTTTTAAGTCCCTAGAGTGCGGACTCGAGTACTCTAGGTCCACAGAGCGCGGACTAGAGTATAAACAATATCAAAAATCTCTAAGTCTTTTAAAAGCGGACTAGAGTTTAAATGACCCGCAAGACTGTGAATTTCAGTTTCAGATTAAATTATAAGTTATGTGATGAGAATCTGTGAATGCAAAGAAACAAAATTTTATTTACTTCTCAAAAAATTTCCTTACAACTTCCTCGAAAGTTCGGAGGCCAAGTCTATCTACAACGGCTACTGTTAAAAGAAATGAAAAAATGAAAGGAAAGCAACTACATGGTTCTAAATTATTTAAGCTAAGCAAATGTTGCGAGACGACGGCTACTTCTTCGATTTTCTTTCCCTTTTCAGCTTTTCCGAAGTCTGCTCATCTGAGCGTCTTATCCTGAACCCTTTGCTTCCCAGCAATGTGGTACCCGAGGAAAGAGGAGGAACTTCCAAGGGTGTGGTCCCACCGGGGAGAATGACCTTCAATGGCCTATTTAGGGGATCATCGAGCTCCACCACCTTTTGTTCTGTCTTAACTTTGATTCTCACTTTCTCCTCCTCCTCAAGTTGCTCCTTCATGCCAAGCTTGGAAGTGTGCTCAGAAGCGCCTGTGATTTCGACATCATCGTGTTCTTCTATATGTGAGGGGTCTTCAGGTTTATCCTCATCTAGCGCACCGATCACTTGAGCATCAGGACCAGGGGTATCTCTGGTGTGAGGTGCCTTGGCCTCTTTTTCTTCCCACTCCATGGCGACATCGCTCCTTGGAGTCGGCTCGGGACCAGAGTGACCTATATGAATTAATGAAAAGAAAATGTTAGAACACATCCGTAACCCGCCAAAAGCAATGACTTCCTAAACTTTAGAAGGTGAAGTTAAGTACCAGCTTTTAATTGACTTTCAGTGGTCCTCGGAGTATCACCCTCAGGGATTGGGGATAAAATGTGAATGCCAAGTTCGGGCTTCTTCGGGTCATAACCGACATGCTGCTTGGGAGGCCCAAGTGATAAAGTCTCGGCCGATTGAACGGTAGCAGGAACTTGAGACTCTATGCCAGACGGGCCAGCAATATCTTCCTTACTCTTCGATGTCGGGGAGTCTCTTCGAAAGAGGGCTTTTTCCGTAGATAAGTCTGAAGGCTCATTTCCTCGGAGCACTTCCCTCACAAGGGCCTCTTCATCAAACACTTCAACATGCAGCTCCACTTTCTTAATTTTTATCAAATTATCCCATGCTTCAGCTAGCGATTCGAGATAACCATCGCCCAAGAAAGATAGGTCGCAGTGCATGATAACTCTTGCATTGTACTCGGCAATGAGCGGGCCAAATGAACACTTAATCTCTTCTCTACCAGCCTCGGTCGCTTCCTCTATTCGGGAGTCTACCTCTGAAAGTGCCGCCTTTTTTCCTTTTTCACGAGCTGCACCTTTTAGCGCTTCAATCTTGGGTAGTTCTTCGTCAAGTTTTGTTTTCAAATTCCTCGTCTCGCCGATTTCATCGTAGTATTTTTATGATTCTCCCCGCGCTACGATTTTCTCTTCTTTTGATTTGGAAAGTAGCTCCGCCAATTTCTTGACTCGGTGGGTGAGGATGTCTTTCTCTTTTTGCAGAGAGTCTTTTTCCAGAGCTAGAGTGCCGCTACATTGAACTGCCTCGTTTAATTCTTTTTTATGGCTGGCCTCTAAGCGATTGACCACATTGGCTGTCTCCTTGGCATTCTTCTAGGCGGTCTCATGTTGAGATTTTTATGAGAGTAGCTCTTCATCCTGGCTCTTTATAATATATCTGTCGTGAATGGCTTCGAGCTTAAGACGGTCAATCTCGTGCTGGAGCTCGATGGAGATTTCCGAGACTTTTTCCACTAAATGTAAGAACACGTTGTATTGGAAATACATGTCATTGTTGCAGGCAATAGCGCTCTGTTTAACGTTCTTAGGAATATGATGAATTGCAGGAAGGAATTTCAACCTGTCAAAATAGATCTTCGGGAACGTAGGTTTAAGCTCGGCTAATTTTTCTGCCGTGGACGGATCATGAGCGAGAGCTGGGGGAGTCTACCTTGCCAGAGTCACCGATTTCTTATGAGGCTCGCTAGATTGCTTGGTGCTCGAAGAACCAGAATGTTGATCATGAGGGACTTCGAACTAGGAGCCTTTCTAGGCAGACTTGTCTCCACTACGCACCGAAAGATTGGAAGGTTCATTTGGATATGAAAAGTGGCCATTGGTTCTCCTTCTAGAGGATGAGGACGATTCTCTGGAACGATAGTCTCTATCTCCGCCTTCATACCTATCTCTTCGTTTACCCGATCCTAAGTCTCGACCAGAGTGATGGAAGATGGATGATCCTCGGAGACGATCAATGCCATGTGTGTGCCCCATTTCACCTGTACGTAAGATTAAATGAGAACGAATTAGTAGAAGTCACACGACGAACTGAATTCAAGTGCGTGGTGGAGTGTAAGTGTTCATGTGTGTCCTAGTGCATCCCCCCAATGGACCAGTGTTTTTTGCTTTACTCATTGAGTTTTCCTCCCTGATCATGAAGTTGTGTGCCTTCATCACTTCTCGTAGGCAAGTTAAATCCCATAGCGCCGGGATTATTGAAGTCGTAATTCAATAAATCGTCAGGAATGGTTAAGTCGGATAGTCCCTTCAACGAGCTTTCCATTTTTTGAGATGACGATCCTTTCTCGATAGGGTTATCCTGACCTTTGAAGTTCCACTTAGTTTACTCTTTTCAGCTTATACGTTAAGCTCTTTTCCTTTTTCGAAGAAGGGGCGGTTGGTTGGTGTCGGGAACATCGGCTGCTGGCGCTTGTCCGGGGCTTATATTCTTGTCAACCAACACTGGAACCTCCGTTTCTTTAATCTCGCATTCCTCGGTAGTATCATGAGACCCTTCAGCAAGGGTCACTGAAGGACCATCTTGTTCTCGACTCATTTCAACAGTTGTTCTTGCGGTCGTGGTGTTACTCGGAAGGCCAATCCTGCGACCCTCTTCTAATAATCCCAACAGTGAGAGCAACTCGTCGGTAACAATTAATTTGATGTCCCGCCCTTCTACTGGAGTGGCTCGAATGGCCACAACTACCTTGGAGTATTTAGTGCCTTTGGGCCGTGGGCGAATACCTGGAAGGATTAAAACGTTCAAACTTCAGGAAAGATGCGACTTAAGTCCTAGAATGAAGGGTGAGACAAGAATGAAACTTACTTCCTTCCAGACATCTCCTCGCGAAGCCAGGAGGACAGCGTACGTAGAACCACTCCTGTTTGAATTGGAGAGCTTGTTCCACGTGCCCATCAGAACTTGGCATTTAGGGTACAGTTCTAGGAATATATAAAGCGGGCTATCAGCACGTCTCTTGAAGCGGTAAATGTAGAGGATATCCTCAGGGGTTGGAGGTCTGAACAGAATGCTCATAAAAAGTAGGTAAAGTAGGTAGGTACCGTGTATGAATGCGTGGCTATTGGGGCACAGTTGTGTAGGAGCGATCCCTATGTACTTTAATACCTCACAGATAAATGGATTGAAGGGTGGCACACATCCGGTCCAACACATGAATTTGTTGCATGCGGTGTATCCAACTGGGGGAAGATGTGGCCGATCTTGCCCCGACGGAACTAGTACATCTTCAAAGGGGATTCCATAAATGGATCACAGTCGACGGAGAGCGGCTTCGTCGACTTTTGAGGCTTGTGAGTCCATGGGGTTATCCAAAATGTAGCTTTGTTTGCGGTACCAGGAGCCGAATCTATGACCTCAGCGGGAAGGACCGGAATGTCTGGAATGGGAGCAAACGGCGGGCTCGTCGTCTCTACTACCTCTTATCGTGAACTTGGTCCAGGCTTGTTAGATATAGTAGCGGAGCTAGATTTCTTAGAGATTTTGGAAAATGCTTGGAGCGATTAAGTACCTATTTAAGCTATACTCGAAAGATAATCGATATTAGGCATAACAATAATATATTCCACCGTATTGTGTGTGAACTAGTGTGACGATTCAAACGTGAGTACAAAGAAGTTGAAGTTTTAAAGACAAGTGTGGCGTGATGAAGCTTTGAGTTATCATCTTTGGAGACCGTCACTGCTGACCGCCTCCAAAAGTTTATCATACGATCGGTAAAGGAAGTCTTGGAATCAAGCATTGACATCATAGATTGTGAAGGCTATTACTTGCATTTGTTGGGTTGGATTCGTGTTTAGAATTACTAAAGCTATGAGCTGTTAACCCGAATTGAGTCCTAGGCATATATGCTTTGGTCCTTGTCAATGTCCATTATTTTATGCTCAAGCGTGGGAATGTGTGGTCCTGATGTACGCGGTGTTCAAGTTAAAATGGTCCTGATTGCCAATGCCGACCCCAACACTTAGTGTTGATCCTATGCCTAACTCCTGAAATCAGCCTATACCGATCGCCCCTCTAAACAAAGGTAACCGATCCACTCACTTACGGAATATCGACCCACTCGCTCTCTCAAAAGTACCGACCCAGCCTCACTCAACTTATATCGAACCAGCCTCACTCAACTTATACCGAACCAGCCTCACTCAACTTAAACCGAACCAGCCTCACTCTACCTATGCTGACCTACTCTTCTTCTAGGCTCTTATCGATCCGCTCTACTGATAGAATCCTACCGACCCAGACCACCATGGAAAAACTACCGACCCACTTCTATTCAGAGTGCCGAACTCCTCTCTCTCACAAAACACGAACTCTCTTCTCTTATACATCACCGACCTCCATTCCTATCAACGCCTATGTTAACTCCTCTCAACCTGGTGTAAACCCACATCAAAAATGCTCCGTTGTCCACGCCTATCCCTCATCACCATGTTCCATTCCTCTCCCCTTCATTGCACAGGGCCATATGCACACACGGTTCTAACCTAGTTCGTATTCAAAAAGGCATGGCCTAAGAGTTTAAAATAATACGTGGAATCTCACCTATGTGTTAATTCGGGGTTGGCGCGAGTGATTCTTGGGGCTTGGAGCCAAGGAGTATGGGGGTAGCACGTTTGGAAGATGATGGAATGAAGTGGTGAAGCAGTTCGGTGGAGTGAAGGAGATGGGGTTTGGAGCAGTGCTGGAGAAGATAAGATATAAAGTAAGAAGTGGGAGGAAAAGAATGAAGGCGTGGACTTTTATATATGGAGGATGAGGAGATGAACGGACATTCTCCTATAGAACCGATCACATGCTTTAGTGGGTCGGTAAGTAAACATACCGACCATTGCCAAGTGAACCAACCGTGTGGATCGGCCTTCATATGCCGATTTACCCCTTGTTTAAAAAAATAAAATAAAAATAAAATAAAAATATAAATGGTAAAAATATAAATGATAATATATATATATATATGAATATGTATACATGTAATGATAGGTGAGGATTGTATGTGATAGGGAGACGGAGACTACTAGATAAGTGGAGAAGCGTGGGTTTAGAAAACCCACTACGATTCAGCCTTTGAAAGGTTGCAAATCTTTAGTTTTTTAAAAGTTAAAACAGGATTTCAAGAATTTCTTTGAAACTGAACTAATACGATCAGACGACGCGAAGCTTCTTCGAAGGCCAATGAAAAAGCGATAGTCAGTTACCATTCCGAACGAACTAGCCTCTGAAAACAGGGATTACTCGCTGATTCAAAGCGCATCATATTGATTCACACAACGCACATTGGGGGGCAAATGTTACCCGGCTACTTGGCCCGACTACAAGGCAATAGTTGCAGAGGATAGGGTTGGACCTAGGCAGGACTCAAGCCGAAAAAGGATTGGAAATATAAAGGGTCGGTGTAACTTAATTGGATCAGCATACTTGTGTGTGGTTCGGCATATACGTGTGGTTCGACATATACGTGTGGTTCGTCATATTTGTGTGGTTCGACCTATTTGCATGGTTTGGTGTTGGGACAAGATCATATGTTGGTCGGCAATGATGGGATTGGCCTTGTCAGAACAAGATCATATGTGGGTCGGTTGATAGTGGTTCGGCTTATGTGGATCGACAAGGATGGGCTCAGATTCGATACGATTGGCCTGGGAGGCTCGGCATGACTGGATCGGCTGTAATGCTAGGCTATCTCCAGGTCGGTCGTGGTGTTTTTTGGTATTGAATGAAGCGGTCGGCATGGGCGGCTCGGTCACCATGGTTTGGCATACTTGGGTCGGTGTACCCTAGGGAAGTTGGCAAGTTATCTGGTCTACAACAAAGTAGTGCGATCAACATTGCATTGCTTCGAGTCACGTCACTATTTACTTCGAGTCACTTAAGAAGTTGCTTTGAGTCATCTACGAGGAAACCCAGTTTGGCATTGGTAGTTCGGCCAAAGTTGTTCGGCAGTTACTGGATCGGTTATGGAGGGTCAACATACCAGGGTCGGTCAACTTGAATTGTCACTTGTGGGCCGAACTATCTTGGTCATTGGCCTGCACAGGGAAGCCAGGCTAACTTCGTCTATAAATAGAGGGGCAGTGGTCCAATTGAAGGGAACTTTTTTCGAGAACTCCAGAGAGACTCTGCCATTTTATGTACTCAATTTCTTCTTACTCAAACTTGTATTCAGCCCTATACTTATTATATTATCTAATTAGACTAATGGTGTCACTAATGGGCTTAAGTAATTACACACTAATCCCGGCCAACAGCTTTAAAAACTTAAAACATGCATAACTTTCTAATCATAGTCAGTATTTTTTATTATAACCACTCTACGAAATGGGAAACCATCATCCTGAAGCAATGGAACTAGTTTGAGACCCTAAATTTACTTCTATCAAAAGTTATAGTCGAAACAAAATGTTTAGGGTAAAAATTGGTCGTGGAGAAATTCAAAAAAAATCATGTGTAAAATGTCCCTAAGGGTCATATCCCAAAATTATAAAATCATACGAACTCATACGAATAAAATAAAAATAATTTACGATCCTCCGATACGTAAAATACGAGTTGTTACAATATACATAAGTTATCTGAAAACCACTTCGAACTAACGTAAGCATTCAAATTGGAAAAATAACTTAAAATGTCGGGATCAAAGATGAAGATCTTTGAAGTGCAAGGGCTACTTGCTACTGATCCTGAGGGTCATTCCAAAATGGATGTAGTAGAAGTAGTGTCTTTAGTTTGTTTATATCTCGAACAACTAGTTTTAAAGTTATGGTACCCAAAGCGATAATCGCTATGGATGTAGTTCGTATAAACAAACACTTTTTTAAACTAAAAGTGTTTTCATCTTAATTAATTTTGAAAAAAATTATTTCAATATACTATAAGTAAAAGGTAATTATTACTTATTAACTAAGTAAAGGTTTAAGGATTAATTAATTAATTTAAGTAAAGATAATTAGTACTTAATTATTAGTTAAGTAAAGGTAATTAGTATTTAAGTATTAATTAAGCAAGATAATTATAATTAATTAAGGGTTAATTAATTATTAATTTAGTAAAGGTCAATCATTTAATTAATTATTATTTAAGTAAGGTTTAATTAATAATTTAGGTTTAATTTTTAATTAATTATTAATCTCATAGGATTTAATTATTATTTTATTATTAGTTAATTTAAGATATAACTAAGATTTAATTATTATTAAATGAAGTTTTAAACTTATTCTTAATTAATTAGATAAAGGTTTAAATTTTAATTACTTTATTTCCAAGGATCGTTTTGTTTAAAATGCAGTGTTCTTTTATAAAGGATGGTTTAAATACAAGGGATCCTTTTTGTCTGTGTCATTAAGTAGCCAAACAAGTATAAATAAGTTATACTAAAATGTTGACACGTTTTAATTGAAGTAAGTCATCTTGTATTTAACACTCAAAGCCGATGAGTAGACTTTCCTCTATCTATGAGATCTGGAACCTAGATTTTTTAGGCGAGGGATAGAGAAGTCAAAATGTCAGAAACGTGATAAATATAAGGGAACTAATTTTGATAAATGGGTCATGATAAATTAAGTATATGGAAAATATTCCATCATATACTTTAAGTTAAATTCCGATGTATGAAAGCTCGTCTCTATCCCAAGAAGTAAGAATGTACGTCGAGTCAAGGTTAGTTTTTCTAACTTGTCCGACTTCATTGTCAATTAAAGGATAGTACTGTTTGAAATCAGAAAGTGGGGATAAGTATAGGATGTCTTATTTCCAAATGCAAATCTATACACACCCCAGACGTGGATTCGTCCACTATCGATAACTTTACCCTTTTAAAATTAATGAATGTCGGTTTGAAGTGACCGGGTTCAGATATGCATAAGCTATCCAAAATCCACTTCGAACCAACGTAAGCATTTGAATTAGAAAAACATCCTGAAGATGTCGGGATTGAAGATGAAGATCTTTGAAGTGCAATGGCTACTTGCTACTAATCCTGATGGTGATTCCAAAATAGATGTAGTAGAAGCAGTGCCTTCGGTTTGTTCATATCTTGAACAAATTGTATGACGAATGCTAGCATTTCATTGATGCCCAAAGGGAAGTGTTAGCATTCTAAGTGGGAATTGCTAAAGAAAGTAAAGCGTAGCATCAAGCCTCACAACCCGGAATGACTAAAACATGGGATATGCTTCAGGGCTATGTGGGTCGCACCCATTAGGGTATAGTTATCACTCGATCTAGATTGATATCATCAAACTTATGTATGCTAGTGGCGTCGGTATGGTTGTTGATCACAATCGAGGTGATAAAATATTCGATACTATCCAATAAGGGGTAGGCCGGTCTTGATTCATAGAAGTCGATAGGTTCGACCTCGGTACAATTTATTTATAGATCTACTGTGGCAAGCGGTACCCCAATAGCCTTGTCATTGATGGAACCCAATTTCTAATAAGTACCTTATGGACTTAGGTGCCCAAATATGTTGAAATGTGAGATGCAAGCATTTCCGCTGTATTCATAGTTTACTTTAAACTCTAGACATTATTATAATATCACTTGATTTTTCTATAAAAAGGATTTGGGTATTGTAAGGTAAAAACCCATTCGTGTTTATGTGCGACGTGGTCTTTTGAGATGCTTTTATTTTGTTAAGAGTCTTATAAGCATAAAAATTCAGTGTTTGGAGTTTACTCACACCAGACCCACGTCTGACCTAGAGTTTTTTTTCTTTCCTTCCCTAAATCTCTTGGATACTCAAATTTGTATGAGTAGCCAAGTAGTCCAGGTTCTATAGATGCATTCTGGAGGAGTATGGAGCAGGTGGCTTTGTTGTTATCTATATTTATTTTATTTCTGTTGTTTATGTATGTATTTTGTATCAGTAATGTGTGGATAGGAAGTTATAACTGTCTCTAACTGAAATTAGTAACTGTTGTGACTCTGATGTATTATTGTGGATGTGGCTATGTATTATCTTATGTTGACTATTATATATGGTTGCCTTACGATGTGAGATTCTATGTTTTATTTATTCTTGTGTTTTCTTTTCTTTTTACCCTAATGGCTTGTCTTTCATACTCTTACATCATTGGCACATGAATATCGTGGGTGTATTAAGTGTCGTCTTTAGGAGTACGAAAGGTGGATCATTACAAATAACATCCATTATTTCCTCAAGAACCTTTTAAAATCACTTTCAAATCAACATTTTTTTCCAAAATATTTACTTCCACTTTTCAAACATCACTTTACATAAGATATTTGGAAGTTGAAATTTTTCTACTTGAAAATCATTCTTAGAAAGTATGGACCATTACCATAATTATTACTCAACAAATAAAAATTTCTATAATATATAAAAATATCATGTTCATCTCAAAATTACTTTAAGAAAGTGTATCTTCATTCAATATTAATAACACTATATTATACACAAAATCTCACACACATCATCCAATAAGCAACAACCTTTTACTTTTATGGATATATGATGCTTTCTTATATCAAAAGGTTATCAAATAATCATTTATAGGTTCATAGACAATGTCATACTCATTTCAAAATATAGTTCATAATGCTATCCAAAATTTTATTTCCAAAACTTTACTTCTAAAAATTTATTTCCAAAACTTTGCTTTCTAAACTTTGTTTTCTAAATTTTTTTTCAAAACATGATATCCAATTATCTCATCCTAGGGTTTAGGAATCCCTATTGATAACGTTGAGTAAACATATCGACTATAATTCATAAAGCACTCAACATACAGTCTAACACAAATTTTTCTAAACCTTTTCTTCCAAAACTATATATCAATATACATGTTCCTTCAAAATTTATTTATAATACTTGTATTTAAACTTTACCCAAAATAATTTGTAAGACATTTACTTATATATACACATAAACTTCTAAAATTGTCATATAAACATTCTATCTCAAACAACCAAGCAACCATGAATTCAGTAATCATCCATCAATCAAATAATCTCTTAATTAAAATTCTTTTTACATTATATCTGTAATTATTTGAAAATATATAAACATTCTATTTCATTTTACAAACATAGCTTTCTTTAATTCTTGTAGTGGCTTCAAAGATGAAGACCACCGCTATGACTAACAATTGGGGTAAAAGTAGGGATATTATATAGTAAGAAATAATAAATAAATCCCAATGGTTTCCCCCAATTATTTATCCTTAATTATAAATAGAAACAAATTCTAATATCAACCCTACACCCCAAGGTATGGGACTCTAAGTTTGTCTAGGCCAAGATTCATGTCTCACATATCATATATTGTTCTACATCTTGGCTCTGATACCAAGCTGTATTGCCCTACCTTTATACCCATATTAACAAAGAATATTACATAGTAATATTGTCTGCTAGTGGGTAATAAGGACGGATAGGAGCGACCATACATGAATTTTCCCTTGGGCTAACACCGACGTGTTTTATTTCATCTCATGAATCATGTATGACGTGTACGGTTTCGACACAAAACAATAAAACGTTGGCAAGAAATATCAAAACAATATATAATATATCACAGAGAACACAAAATTACAAAACAAAGTGGAATATATAATATAGACATGAAGATATATACATAAGTGAATCTACAAAAGTAGGAACACTAAACTCACATAATACCTATACATGATAAAGCATAAGACTAGCGCCGAAAGAATATACATCGAGAGTTTCTAACTCAAACAAAAGACATAAACGAATACAAGGTCTAATATATAAAACATGTAAGTGTCTATCAGCAAATCCAGCATCAAAGGTCAATGAGTCCCTGTACCTAAAATGTCTCGGTTTGACCCAAATATCAATAAATTATAAATGGGTCAAGCTATTTTTAATTCAGTAAAAGTGAGGTCATAGGTGTAACATAACTAAATTTCACCAACATGGTCATATCTATATAATATGCCAACATCTAAACAATAAACAACATAATCATAATAATTCACCATTTCATAAAAACATATCGTGTCTATCACAAGCAACCATCTCAAATATCTTGAGTCAAATATCTCAAAAATTAGAATCACAAACTAGCCCGAAAGCAAGTCAAAACCATAAGACAAGCGTGAAAGTGAGTCAAAACCAAAAGACAAGCATGAAAGCAAGCCAAAACCCAAAAGACAAGCATGAAAGCGAGTCAAATCAAAATCTCACAAAATGAATCATAAATCAAAGGAAACGCCTAAAAGCGAGTCATCATAAGACAAGCTTGAAAGCACGCTGAACCTGTTTGACAATGAATTACAATAAGACGAGCCTGAAAGCACACTGAACTCATTTGATATGAGTTGTAATAAGACAAGCCTAAATGCACACTGAACCCTCCTGAATATGAGTTAACATGAGACGAGTCTGAAAACACGTTGAAGTGATCAATTCCGATCGAAACTGTTAAATACTTTCAATTAATAATCAAACTAGTGCCACCTAAATGTCCTATAACTACTAGGTGATACTTGAATATTTAGTATAAGATCGTAGATTCCATTCAAGTAAAATATTCCATCAAACGGGTCGAAAAATTAATCGATAAAGTGATACAAGTGTTCATTACCACTTGTACTACTAAACGGCTTAATTAGAATTTTCATTTTATAAAAGTAATATTTTTATATAGAAATTACTTCTTTTAAAATCATTTAAATATTTTTTTGATGACTATGGAATCGATATATTTATAATATGAGCTAAAAACCTAAAAGTAACACATACAAATATACATACATACATACATATTTTTTTTTGAAATAAAAGGTTCTTTATTAACAACGTATAACCATTAATAAGAAGGATTCGCCTCCTTAAAAAACCTTAACATTGTGGTAAGGAAAAAGAGCACTACATCTCCTATATAGACAGTCTCCAATACAGTAGATAAAAACAAAACAACACTACAAACAAAACCCAAAAGAAAACACATCAATAACAAAACATGCTCTAAAAGAAAAAAACAGGCCGATCTAATAGTAAATACCACCGCAGCCCAACTTTAAACCTGGTCCATCCCAACATCACAAGAGAAATATCACAAACCTTAAACCCCATTTCATACCCAAAGCACTGCCTTCAACCATTGTTTTGTAATTCAATTCCCCATCGAAGAAGCAGTGCTTTATCTGCCGAAGTCGCTGATCGTCTGCTAATTCGACATGTTAATTGGAGGCGAACATCAATCTCCACTAGTCTCCATCGCGCCTCCTTCGAGCATGCGTTGTTGTCAAACTGTTGTCGAAATCGTTTTACCCAAATATGATGAATAATTGAAGATCCCGCTACAAAGCCCAAATCACGAATCACCGAGGATGAGTTAAGGTGGAAACGGAGCTTGGATAGAAAGTCTCGCAATGAATCTGTAATCGAAGGAATTCCGAGTTGAGTCAGCAAATTATCCCACAGATCAGTACTATAATCACATTTCAAAAACATATGTTGATGAGTTTCATTATGAAAATTACAAAGTTTGCACCTTGAATATGTGTTAATACCCCAATTAGTAAGATGGTCAGCAGTGGGTAAACGCTGCATATATGCCATGTACGAAGTATAAAAGAATTTCCGAGCTGTTTTATTGCACCATATCAGTTTTAAATTATCGTCTCTGGTGTTTGACAATCTAATTGCATTCCATAATTACTAAAAAAGAATTTTCTGTTGTCGCAAATTTTTTGGTAATCAGTGTTATTATCTGAACAAATATTCACATGCTTAATTGTATCAGCAACTTCCCTAGTGTCAGATAAAAGTTGAGACTGAAACTGACCATTTCATATAAGATAACCAACTCTGTAATTTGCTGTGTTGCTTAAATGGACTATATTCCATTCTAGTACCTCAACTAGGGACTTGTGATTTAACCAAGGTCGAACAATAAGTCTGTGTTTTCCCCATTGATTATAACACGAGACATAATAGAGGCTGTTGTATCTCGCTGTCTCAAAATTGATTTCATAGTTCCAGAATAATTGTTGTCAACCGGTAAAATCCAGAAATTTGACTTTGACAAGTATTGGTTCGCATCCATTTAGCCCAAAAACTATCATTTGTTAGCAAATTCCGTAAAAGTTTAAGTCTGCCTGTCTTATTAAGATCTGTGAATTTGCGTAGACCAATCCCTCCTTCGATCTTTGGCTGACATAAAGTCTCCCACGAATTTTATTCAACTTACCTTTCCAAAATAAATCAGCACATAGTTTGTCGATCTTATTCAATACAGATTGAGGCAAATTATAGATAAGTAGCCAATACATAACGATAGGGGTTATAGTACTATGTATTAACTCTGCTCTTCCCGCAGCTGTTAAAAAATTGCAGTCCCATCCTTCTAATTTTCCATTTATTTTTTGCAGCAGGGGCAAAAAATGCGTGGCATGGATGAAGTCCACTGACGAGGGACCCCTAGATACTTCATAGGTAATTCATGTTCTCCAATTTTAAGAATACTGGAAATTTCAGACTTATAAATAGACCCAATATTGTAGAAAATTTGAGATTTCGTTTGATTAATCTTTAGGCCCACAGTCTCCTTGATTATATCAAAAACCATATTTATATAATTAGCATTACTAGTGTTTGCAGATAAGAAAATCATCACGTCATCTGCATATAAAAGGTGTGTAATAGTAGGCTAAAAAGTAGATATAGGCCGAATATCCCCATTAGCAACTCCCTCTTCCATTAATAGTGTAGAAAACTCCATAGAAATGCGAAATAGGTAAGGCGATAGAGGATCTCCTTGCCGGAGACCTCTGTTGGATGTTATAAAGCCTTCCAGTCTCCCATCAATCATAATGGAGAATGTAGGTGTAGGTATACATTCATATATAAGCTCAATTATAGACGTAGGAAAACCCACAGCTGTAAGCATGTGGATAACAAACTCTCGATTGACCATGTCATATGCTTTTTGAAGGTAGATTTTAGTGCACATTTTTTGTTTACCTCTCTTTGATAAATCCCGAATAAGCTCATGAGCCAGCAAAATATTTTCTCCAATGTTTCTTCCTGGAATAAATGACGACTGATTTTCTACAATAAGAAGAGGAATGAACCATTTAATTCGGTTGCAGATAATCTTTGAAACTAGTTTATAAAAACATTAGCACTAGAAATAGGACGGGAATCAAATATAGTTTGGGGCTTATCTTCCTTTGGGATTAATGTAATAAAATTGTGATTAACCCCTTTGGGAAATTTTCTTGTATGAAACACTTCTGACATAGCCTGAAAAATGTCTTGTTGTAGGTCTGTCCAATGCAATTTGAAGAACTTTGCGGAAAATCCATCTGGTCCCGGGCTTTTAGCATCATCAATTGATAGGAGAGCCTGTCAGATCTCATCCATCGAAATAGGAGATGGTAACTATTCTCTCCCAATGTCATTAACATGCATTCTTGGGTTAATAGTGTGGAAAAAATTCATACATTCTCCGTTAAAAAGCATATGATAATAACTAAGTGCTTCAGCCTTTATACTGTTACTATCATAAATGTACTTTCCATGAACATCTAGGAGAGCCAGAATTTTATTTCTATGTCGTCGCATAGACATTTTGGCGTAGAAATACTTAGTGTTACTATCACCCTGTTGGAGCCATAACACCTTACTTTATTGCCGGAGAAACTCTTGTTGTTCCCTTAGCATGGAATTTAATTTTTGACCAATCTGATACATGTTATCATATATACTGCAGTCTTCTAGATCTTGATCTGCTAGGTAGAAAGCAGTTTCAAAATCTGATTGTACATTGCATAAATTATTGTTGGCTGCTATTAACCTATGCCAAGTTTTTAACTCATTTTTAACTGCTTTGAGTTTGTAAACCAGTCTGTGAAATGGAGAACCCCAAACTGATGATGATAAACCTTTTACAATACATTGAGCTTACCCATCCTTATAACACCAGTTATTTATATAGCGAAAAAGCACTCGTTTATGACGTCTCTGCTGCGGGGTAAAAAATACTAGGAGGGGTGTATGGTCACTAACAAAAGATGGTAAGGTGATAGTGCCGAACTGTGGAAACATAGATATGAAATCGTAGTTTACGAGAACCATGTCTATGTTTGTTGCAATTCCTCTACACCGCCATGTGAACTTACATCCCTGTAAATTAGATTCAACCAAACCGCAATTATACAAACAATTTTTAAATGAATTTAAATATGAAAAAGTGATTGACAAACCTCCCTTTTTGTCCTTTGGGTTAAGAGCATTATTAAAATCCCCCATAATAATCCATGGAGATCCTACGCTTGAAGCATCAATGCGAAGAAAATCCCACAACTTCTGACGCTTGGAAAATGAATTGCTGGCATATATACATGTGCAATAACATAGTAGCCCTCTTTTTTTTAATAGAAAGAGGGCAATGTGTTGCTATGATTTACTAATTCAAGTTGTTCCCAAACAGTTGTATCTAGTATAATCACTATATGGCGCTTACTGCCCTCATCATTATTGTGTATCATAGTTCATTGGGGTAATTTTGTCTGTAATTTGTCTATACATGTATTAGATAATTTTGTCTCCACTAAGCTTAACAAGTTAAGCTTATGAGACTGTAGAAGTGTGAGTACCTGGCTTACCTTATTGTCGGTATTCATACCTATAATGTTCCAAGTCATGATATTCATTTACCTGGCATAGTGCTTCTTGTTGTTCTTTTAGGAGGAGCTTTACGAACTATTGTGGGGTTTGCTTTTGTCATGCAATTTTGAGTATATGAAGGATTCTTCAAAACCATGGGGGAGACATTTATAGTAGGAGTGGACGAACTGCAAATTTCTTGAATGTGCATAGCAATTTCCTTTATGTCATCTAGTTTATCATTTATTTCTTTATTTGCCAGGTCTAAAACAGAATCCCTAGAGTCAGCTATAGGATCTGGATTGGGTGGAACATGAGTAGCAGTTGGTAGTGAGTCTGGCGGCTGTGAGGAGGTGGAGTGTTGACTATCGGCAAGTTGTTAAGAAGTGTCTTCGAGCACCGAGAAAGGATTATGAGTTTGTAGGGTTGTATTTGTATGTTGATCCTTTGTACTTGTATATAATGCTTTATCAGTTTGCAATTCAGAAACTGTAATGTCTATGTCTTTGTTGTGAGGCACTGATTCATTCTCCTTTTGGGATGTAACATTATTTGTAGTGGATGTGGTCGGGCCTTTCAACAGCCATTCTTATGTATAAACTTTGGAACAATTTGCGTTATGGTGTCCGAATACATTACAAGTTGAACAAGGCTTCATTTTCTGTTCATATTCAACCTGAATAATATCTATATCGCCGTTGAAAAGCTCCATCTGTACTGTCTGTGGGTAATCAAAATTCACAACAATTTCAATTAAAAATCGAGCATAGTTTAGCCTACTTTCCATAGCCGTGTTTGAATCCATCCTAAGGGGTTTACCAAGAACGCTAGCAATTCTGCTAATTCCTTCACTATTCCCATACTCGAGTTTTAAATCCGTAAAACATACACATATAGGAATAGTAGAAAAAGATTCCTTCGTAAGCACAATTCCGGGCTTCCATTTCTTGATAATCAAAATTCTGGAGCCTATGGTGTAAGGGCCGGATTGAATTATCTTACAGCAGTCTCCTAAATTGTAGAATTTAATGAAAATAAAACATTCTTCTTGTAGAAAAGATCATATTCTCCACTAGGCTTCCAGATCTTGTCGATAAATTTTTTTAAAATTGCTATAAATAGGGCGCCTACCCAAGATGTAAACCACTAACGTGTTCTTCCATTTCTCTTCCGCAGTAGTAAAAACTGATTGAGGAAGGAGACCTTTGGTGGTAACCCCATCAGAGATAGGCGCAAAGTAAGTGAGGTCAGTTATAGCCTCTTCCCTAGCAGCCTAACAATCTTTGACTATGGCAGCCCAAGACCGGGTCCATGTATTCGTATAGAATCCATGATTAGTAGGCGCAGAACCACTGGTGGAGGAGGCACCTGCATCTTCTTTTTCGGGGGGCCCACGAGCAGTTGTGGAGTACGACAGAAGATCATTCGCACACGACCGAAGTGGATGGGGATCAGGAGGAAAGTCAGGCGGCCTTGGGGGAGTATGTATAACCGTTCCCTCTCTTTGGTCACTGTTCACCATTTTTGAATGTTTTTACATACATACATACATCCATACATACATATACACACACACATATATATATATAGAGTTTGATTCACTTTTTAGATATGATTATTATCATTAAAATCCTATAATAAACTTTTCTATCAAAATATTTATAAGTATACTTTACTTCCATAATTTAAACCTTGAATTTGAAGATAATAATCATAGGTATAATTTTATATAAATTACAAAAGTAACTTTTAAAACTATACTTTAATATACCTACACTACAACAAAGTTTGCTATTTATTACGCCAATAGATAGCGCAATATTGTAAAGCGTTATTAATTTACTTCAATTCTTTATTATACCACTTCGCTTCTCTTTGCTACACAATGGAATGCTTTGCCTGTGTAAAACAAATTAAACCCCGCTCTAAATATTTCGCTTCCCTCCTTAACTCAAAAATAACACTTTACCATTTTCGTTCCAAACCTAAATTGAAACCCACGAGACCCATAGCTATACGCATCCAGCTGTTTCGATCGAAATCTGTGACTTATCAAAAAATGAAACCCATAGCCGATTCGAGGATGTGTCGCGTAATTGGATTTGGGGTGAGTGTTTGATTTTGTTCTCATTTTGTTCAATGTTGTTCCCATTTTGTTCGATGTTGTTCGATTTGTTCTCATGTTGTTTGATTTTTTTGGATTTGCTTGAAACCCATTTTGTTCGATTATCTCTGTTTCCAATTAAATGGCTAATGAGAATAATGTTTCTGATGCTCAACAGATGTAGATGTGCGAAATAATCAAATCAATTCAATCACAACATGTACGAAATAATCATATCGATTCGAATAAGGTTCTTACTTATACCTTAAGCCTTTTCAAGGCGGATGCATAATGGTTAATATAGGCATAGTTTGTTATATGAATTTTGTAGCTTATCGATTAGTACGACAATTATAGAAGAGCAAGCCTCACTCAATTTAACTTTGAACTTTGTAAAGAAATAAGGTAATCGGAGCTTGATTTGAAAGCTGTAGGAACAATATTAACAGCGAAGCAAACGCCAATTTGTTTCCATGACCGAATATAAGGATTTTTATAAAGGCGTTGTTTTTTAGATAAATAACTACGTTATAGATTAAACAGAGGTAGAATCCCTTTATCTAATGTAGTATTGATATTAAAGTTCAAAGCAGAATCATTATTTTTGTCTTTCTGTATCATAGTTCGACGTATTCATAACTAGGTGAGAACATGATTCTCAACTTTAATCTATGAAATCCAATTGTGGGATAACTTTATGAAAAGGATGCATAAACCTCATTTTTATTTTATTTTCCAAATGAACGAGTGGTTGTTAGTTTAATTTATTGGTTTTCATATCTTTTTTGCTGTTTTATGTACATTTTTTAAACAATGTATGTACAAACTACCACATTATCAATTTCAGTCACATTGTGTAGTAATATTGCAGGACTCAAATTTATTGGTTCAAACTTATCCTCTTCCATCAATAGAAAGTTGCAGCCTTCAACAAGCTTTGATGTCATATTTTGCAATGTGATGGTTATACTACAGACATCAACGTCCACTTCAATTTGATATACATGCTACGTATTTTAGACTTGGAATGAAGAAGGTAAAAAATTTCTATGCACAAGTATTTCTTTATTTTTTTTATGTTGTGATGGTTGTTATCAGGGATGATGATGTAATTTTAGATAATGCATCCTTGATTGAGTTATTGACAGAAAATGGATTTGTTCCTAGAAGGGAATTGGTACATGGTGTAATA
Organism: Allium fistulosum; assembly: GCA_030737815.1. NCBI lineage: Eukaryota > Viridiplantae > Streptophyta > Magnoliopsida > Asparagales > Amaryllidaceae > Allium > Allium fistulosum. The sequence continues at coordinate 180,381,419 of CM060905.1, read as the reverse complement.
CAAAGTTATTGCTGCATTATTCATATTTATATTTAGAAATATTAACAAATTAAAAAACTGATATAGTTGATGATTATTGCACTGTAATTTCTGGCTTGTGCCGACTGTACAACTAACCATACAAAATTTATGATTACAAAATATATTTTGATTAAAATGAACAACGATTAAAATATAATTAGTACTATTTTTTTAGCACCTACTACCTACTTCTAAAAGTTGGAACATATTGAATTAGTGTTATACTCGCTTAAAATAACTATTTTAGTCAACTTATTAATTTGCAACAAACAAGATTATAAACCTTCACTATTAATTTGGCACTCAAAAACTCAAATGACATTCATTTGGTTATTATGATTAAACACCGTCCTCAGATTATATGAAGAAGAATTCAAATGATGCTGATTTATAGTGAATACGCCAAATAACAATTGCAAAAAGTGAATGACGGTGAAGATATCATGAAGTATCAAAAAGAAACATCACACTTCTCATATCATCTTTTACAGGTATTTCTATAGTTCTAGGTACATTTAACAACAAAGCGCGCAACCATTTATTTTTAGTCATGAAAATTTATGCTAAACCAGGTGCTTTGAATTTCGAATCATAATTCATATTTTTAGTTAAGTAATTAATACCATCAATTGTTTTTCTACAACCGTCTTTTATGGTTATCTTTAGCACAGTTCCACATACATATCTTGTACGCATATATATACTCCACTTCACAAAATTGATTTACATATAGTTATATATAGTCTCTTCTTTTATTAAAGAAAAAAGAAAGCATGGTGGCCTGTAAACCTGTAAAAATTTACATGCTCAATATTAGTTTGCGGAAAAGATGTTTACTTGGATTTTAAAACTCTTCCCCTTATCTCCACTATTCCAACTCAAGGAGGCTTCCATAGCCTTTGAGTTAGTTATCACACATTTGGTCATTTTTTCTTTCAATTTTTAATGTATTGATTAAACATATATCCTTCACTGCCCAATTTATTCTGAGTTATTTGCACTATTGCTGTCCATAGTGTTCTCAGCTCTGATAGTTTATTACTTAAAGCATCTACTTCTCTTTGCAAACTCTTTATGTAACTGCATGCCTCCTTTAGTAAATTTGTTGCTGATGCCTAATATCATTTATACATACACAAGTATTATGACAAGTTAGTAGTAGACTTATAGTACTATTCAATATAAACACACATTTTATATTTGTTAATATACAGTCTTTGATTGTTGCTTCTTCTTGACTTGGGTAAAACAGATTGTAGCTTTCGAATTATTTACCACTTAAACCATCTACTTATAACTGAATTGATACATAGAGGAAAAAAAATTCAAGGATGAAGACGGATGAGTTTAGAATAAACGTGGCTTGAATAAACTAGTAGGAGGTATTATAATTATAGGGGAACTTAAACGGGTCCACTTAGCGTCCTCTAGATCCAAGATTAAGCCATTTGGCCCACTAACCTCATTTGGTAAATGTAGCCAAGAAATATTTTATGTTAGTGATGCCTGTTTTAGAGAATGGTAAAGACTTGCATGCTTGTTTTAAATCTGTTAATTGAATGAAATTTGCTGACAACATGCGGCACAATATTGGTTTTATATATCAGTTAATTGACTGGTTAACTAATTAATTATGAAAGTATTAGATTTTATTTAGGAAGAAATATTTATGCCTTAGATGTGCTTTTGAAGAGCGGTTGCCAAAGCATTTTCTTGAATTTATTTTAGCCCTCTCTTATAAAGAATACACACATCCAAAACATGGTAGCCTAAATCTTAATGCAAATTTACCTAACGGTTATTTGAAGCCTGATCTTGGCCTTAAGTCTTATATAGAATATGGGCATCCAGATGAACTTAGACGTGGTGATTCTGTAACAAAACTGCATTGTGATATGTCAGATGCGGTATGTGTCCTCCTTGTTATTAAATGGTATCTTATGCTTATGCATTAATTTGAAACTTCGTAATGTTGTGCATAGGTTAACCGTATCATTGTTATCAAATAGGTTACTTTTTTGTTTTAAACTTTAGTACCTGTTTTACATCACACCTTTTTCTTTATTAGCCATTTCATTGTTTTTTTGTACTGTTAGAATGCTTAGGAAGTATTTAACTTTCGAGTATACCAAAGATCAATTTATTCCCACTTTGTACACTCAGGTTAACATCAAGACACATTCTTCTGAGGTGCAATTGCTTGAGGGGAAAAATGATGTGATTAAGGAAATACAAAATGTGTGTTGAAAACTGAATTGTGAGCCCTTAAGTTATATGCATAGCAACCAAACATGGCAAGACTGCAGTCGTATGAAGTTGATGCACACCTGAGACAATTTTTGCTAGGTTGTGTATCTGAATATCTATAGTCTTAATAAATTATAACAGGGCAGTCTAGTCCACTATCGTTTATATCTTACGTTTTTTATCACCTGATAATTTTTAATTATGTATTTTTTTCCACTGTAGTTCTGGTTGGTTAGTGGCCGCAGTTGCCTATCCAGAATTGGTTTTCCTGAAGTGCACTTGTAAGTACATATCTTTTTAGTTAATTATAATTGGATTTAGTGTTTTCCAAGTAATTGAGGGTTTAGAGTTTGTTTTCAGTAAGGCTGCAAAGTTTGTTTTTGCTGAGATATTTTTGACTAGTTTGAGTAGTTATCTGATTTTGTCACCCTTTAGTATTCCTAAAAGTGAACTTAAATACTAGTTTGTATAAACACATAGAATTTGAAGTTTAATACTTCAGAAATTTTCTTATCTGTTTTTGGATAGCTGTAATGGCCAGTAATCTCCATTATAGATAGGGTCTTTAGTAATCAAATTTTACTATTAATACCATTTGAAGTCTGTACTTAATTTTATCATTAATAATCACTGTTTTGTAACGTAGCTTCCATGGTTGAAAGAGCGGATATTCATTACGCAATAAATAAACAATGGAATATTGCCACATATAGAGGCAGTAGTTAGAACTCAGGCCTTATATGAAATGATAGAAATAAGTAATATTGACAACCGGGGAATGTGCAATGACAACATTGTAGTCAACGGAGTAAGTATAACACAGTTGGTTACTACTCAGTTTTAACAATTTCTTTGGCTATGAGATTTTACAATCGCAGATAATTGCAACCTACCCAAATGTATTTCTATTTTTCTTGCATCATGTCACTTATTTATGACAGGTCATGTTTAAATTTGCAACCTTGCTCTAACATATTGAAATGACCCACCTTCTGTTCCTAAAGTTTTTTTTTCTTACATATATATGTAGTGGTCATTTAATCAAGAAAATATTACACTCTAATTTTCTTCTATCCAGGATCTTTATGCCAATATAAAAATATTGGTTTGCTCAAATCATATTAAACTTACATATGTGAAGGTATATAAGTTACTTTCTACTTGAATCAGAGTACAAAAGTTTGGAAGTAGAAATCTATTTGGGAATCATTAAAAGAAATAATTCCTACATAGCAATAGTGTTTCTAAAAACCAGGTTTTCCAAGCATACTTAGATTATTGCATAACTATTGGTTTCATGTCTCAAGACTTAGCATTTTGCATGTATTTCCATAATTTTTTACTGTATGAACTATGCTCTTGCATGTGCATGTGTGTGCATGTTCCTGTGCATGTGTGTGTCAGTGGAAGATTTAAGTGCCTAATTTTACCTCTTCTTGTTAGCAAAAATGACTGAGTCTACCCTATATTTGGGTTGTAAAACTTTACTGAAAATTGAGCTTAAAACTCTTTAGTGCTGGCTTAACCCAGGCTCAATAAAATGGTCATGTTAGCCATATTCAACTTGCACTTATTCTTAAGAAAAATACATGTCATTTTGTTTTCTTTTCAAAGCAACTCAAAACCTTTATTCTGCCAGATTTTATATCAACATAAACATGGATTTTCCTATGTCAAATACTTGATTGTACATTCAATCCATAAATCCTTTCAATCTCAGATTTTCTACCATTATAAACTAACTGTTCTTAAAGCTTAAAAATTCCATTTCTTAGCAAAACATTTGCAAAATAAAGCACATAAGTTTCAGCTGATACACATATAGGTACAAAACTTGCAAAACAGTAGTTCTAACAATACATTAGTTTTCTAAGCAAATTTAAACAAAATAGCTTAACATAATTCAGCATAAACATCTATTTTAACTTCAGCAAATCTTTAAATATAGCATCCAATTCCTTAAGCAGCTAAACATGCAAAGCCTGATCAAAGAAATTCCTACTTTCCTGCAAAATCACCATGAACTGCCTCATAGAAACATGAGACACCCAATGGTGCATAAAACACACAAGGGTCAGACTAAAGTCTGGTATGAGTAATCTAACTGAAAACATGATTTTATATGACACTTATTCATATTCAAATAACTTCAAAATGGATAAAGGAACTCAATACCACTCTTGTGCATGTTCCTGTGATACATGTGGATATACATTAGTGCACAACAAGTTATACATGATTCAATGGTTTAGTTCAGTGATAACAATCATAGGATCCATCCATAAAACATCATAAACCAATCAACACATTCATCAATTCAATCATCAAGCCTTTTCTACCAGATTACTGGCCATCAGAGATTTTACCCAAGCCCTCTCATGAACCTAATTCTATTGTTCACTATCAAGTATATTATGGTCTTTAGCTACTTTCTCTTGTTAAACCACACACTGCCTGGGACATATCACTGTTAACCCAGCACACTCAGGCCCCTGGGTATAAGCATACCATGTGTGACCTTGCAATGTTCACCTTGCCAAGCCATATTTTGTAGCCCTAAGATCCAAAAGTCCTTAGTTAAATTACTAAGTCTTACTTTCCCTTTCTCATTCCTATGCTAATCCCTTCTGCATATCATATTTCAATCAGAGAAATAAACATTCAGCCAACATGTATTCATCCAGATATTGGTAAGTCATGTTCTCATAAGCAAGCATTTAATCATGCAAACAGATGTGATTTCTAAGCATATTATTTTGTCTATGGGTTTCAATGGATCAAGTTACAAACATATGGTCATAGATAGTTTTCTGGTTGTCTCCTTTTACCTCTGGTTCAATCAGACCTTTGTTAGTCTTTAAGATCTGGCTAAACCACAAGTATATGCTTTGATTTGGAGAGTTCATAAAACATAGAAGCTCAGCACATGTATAACATTGCACCTCTACATTTATCTTTATTTTAGTTGATATGAGACATAAGCAACAACACATTGTTGCAGCCCCACATTTTCTTTCATTTTTAGACCATATATCTACAACATAAATCATGGGTTTTTAAGTAAATAAATGTATAAAGAAAACCCATAAAAAATCTACTTCATCTCAAAGTTAAACCACAACACAGATAACCATATTTAAACATGAAATCCATGACTCTTTTATACTGGATAAGTCACTATAAAGGGTTTTACACTTGAGCAGATCATTGACAAGCCAAAGTTATCAAATCATAAAAATGAACATAGCTTGCAAAAGTGAAATATGAATTTAATTAGGCTGCCTCAATATTCAGGACTTATTGCCAAAGTTTCCAGTGAGGTTACTCACTTTAATCCCTCTTTTTCCTAAGCTTTTTGAACCCTTTTGGTCTTCTGCCTTCTTCTAATTCTAATGGCCGGTGCTCCTTATTTTTCTATGGCTTATGTTTTATTTTTCTTTAAATGATAAAGAGCAATTGTGATAGGTCTCACTACACTAAGCCTCCTTATACAAAACCCTGGCTGCTACTAGGGTTTAGTGAAATTACCCAATGTCATTTTTACCCTATAAACATGATCTGCCTCTCATTTTGATTCAAGAGAGAAAAGGGTATGTGGTCCTTGTTTTTATTTTCAGAAATAAGCCTTATCTCTTTAATCTCACCCCGGTAATGTTATATGCATGACTCTTATTTTCCAAAGTAAAAGGATTGCTGGAAATGGATAAAGTGCTTGCTTAAGGGTTCATGCCATTTCCATGCAATTTTTGTTTTCTTCCAGCAAGTGTTTGCTTGTGCACATATATAATATATATATGCCTATTTTGCCTAAGTCCTTATTTTCTTCCTTTAAATAATTTTAAGTACCTAAATATTTTTCTTGCATGTATTTATTCCTACCTAACATTTATTTTCTTTGTGCCAAACTTATTAAAGACATAATCATATCTTCATACATATGTATTTCTAAATTATTTATTCTAATTTATATATTGATTTCTGCCTATTTCATTATATAGAAAAATGTGTGCATGTGTGTGAACTATCTTGTGCACATGTACATGTTTAAACCATACATTTGCAATCAGTTTCCATTCCTATCTTTCTTAATGCAATTTTTAAACAAACATAAACTAATTTAAATCATGAAACTGCTCACAAAAATCAGGGTTATCACATATACCCCTCCTTTTAGGAATTGTGTCCCACAATTCTCTCATACTTAACTTAAGTATCATCAATCCAAAAAATCAACTTTTCTGATCTCAAACCATTCTCAAGTCAATCACTTGATTAAACTCTATGCATATTAAAACAAAAATCACAATGCATATTCAATCAAACCATTCATCAGTATATATAAATTTACCTTTCATTCAATCAAACAGTTGTGGACAATCATTTCTGATTTTATCCTCCACTTCCCATGTGCAATCATTTGGGTTAAGACTCCATTGCACTTTCACTAATTTAATTTCTTTGTTTCTCAATTTCTTGATCTCTCTAGCAACTATGCCCACTGGCTCCTTTTCATAGATCATCCTGGGGTCAATCTGCACATCCTTAGGGGATTCTAGGATTGCCTCCTTATCATGAACCCACCTTCTTAGTTGAGACACATGAAAAACATCATGCATTGCTCTCATTTCTTCTGGCAACTCCAGCTTATAGGCTATAGTTCCTATTCTCTCTAGAATTTTATATGGCCCTATGTACCTAGGAATCAACTTTCCTTGTTTCCCAAACCTTAGAACCTTCTTCATGGGTGATATTTTGATAAATACATAATCCCCAACACCATATTGTACTGCCTTCCTTCTTTGATATGCATATTTCTTTTGCCTATCCTGGGCAGAAGCAATTCTTTTTCCGATCAAAGCTATTTTCTCTGAAGTTTCCTTCACACTCTCTGGCTCTAAGACCACTTTTTCCCCAGATTCAGGCCAACTTGAGGGTGATAAACATGGTCTCCTATAGAGAGCTTCAAAAGGTGCCATGCCTATGCTACTATGATGGCTATTGTTGTATGCAAATTTAGCCAAAAAGATATGATCCTCCCAACTTCCTCCCCAATCTAATACACAAGCTCTCAACATGTCTTCAAGCAATTTGTTCACAATTTCTGTTTGACCATCAGATTGAGGATGGTATGCTGTGCTTAAGCATAAATCAGTCCCCATTGCCTTGTGAAAACTCTGCCAAAATTTTGAAGTGAAGATGGTATCTCTATCACTTACTATAGTCTTTGGTATACCATGTAGTCTAACCACTTCCTTGATAAACAACTGGGCTAGTGTACATGCATTTCTCTCTGACTTTACTGGTATAAAGTGGGCTGACTTGGTTAACCTATCAATCACTACCCAAATGCTATCATTTCCCCTTCTAGTTCTAGGCAAACCATCAATGAAATCCATTGATATATCCTCCCATTTCCACTGTGGTATTTGCAAAGGTTGAAGCATCCCTGAGGGTTTTTGATACTCAGGCTTCACTTGTTGGAAAACCATACATTTAGATACATAGGTTGCCGCTGCACTCTTCATACCACTCCACCAATAATCCCTCTTGAGGTTGTGATACATCCTTGTGCTTACTGGGTGTATAGTGTATTTGCTTTTGTGGTAAGCATCCAAAATTTCTTGCTTCAACTCATCAATTGCTGGAACACATATTCTTTTTCCTTTCTTCAAATGGCCTTGATCATTCAACTGAAAACCTTCCATTGCTTCACCATTTAATATCTGAGTTTTCTTTTCAAATAAAAATGGATCTTGGTCTTGTAACTTTAAAACTTTGTTTTTCAATTCTGACTCCAGAGTGATAAAGCTTAACTTTCCCATTTCTACATGCTCACTGCATAGGCTCATGTTTTCTACATTATCACTTTCTATCTCTAAATCAGTTAACAGTGATAAAGTGTTAAACTCTTCTATCATTAATCTAGTCACTTTAGCATGTTGTCTACTTAGGGCATCTGCTACTTTATTAGCCTTACCAGGGGTATATAATACTTCAAAGTCATATGAGGCTAGGAGTTCAATCCACCTTTGCTGCCTCATATTCAATTCTCTTTGTGAAAATAAATATTTAAGTGACTTATGGTCTGTGTAAACTTCAAACCTTGCCCCTAACAAGTAGTGTCTCCATAGCTTAAGAGCATACACTATAGCAGCTAATTCAAGGTCATGAGTAGCATATCTTACCTCACTTGGTTTCAATTGCCTAGAAGCATAAGCTATCACTTGATGTTGTTGCATCAATACTGCCCCAAGCCCTTGTCCACTTGCATCAGTATACACCACCAAGTTTTCATTCCCTTCAAGTACTTTGAGGATTGGAGCTTGCACTAGTGCTTCCTTTAATTTCCCAAAGGCTTTCTCACACTCTTCAGTCCAAGTAAACACTTGATTTTTCCTAGTCAATCCGGTTAATGGGATTGAAATTTTTGCAAAATCTTTTATAAACCTTCTATAGTAACCAGCCATTCCCATGAATGATCTGACCTCAGTGACATTGGTAGGCCTTTTCCAAGCTTGCACTGCAATGACCTTATTGGGATCCACAGATATTCCTTTTTCTGATATAATGTGGCCTAGAAAATTCACTTCATTTTGCCAAAAAGTGCATTTTGAAAACTTTGCTTTCAAGTCTTCCTGCCTCAATTTCTCAAATACCATATGCAAATGATTTTCATGCTCTCTAATTGACTTAGAATAAATTAGTATGTCATCAATAAATATCAATACAAATTTATCCAAGTATTCTCTAAAAATCCTATTCATCAAATCAACAAAATAGGAAGGAGCATTTGTCAAGCCAAATGGCATTACTAAAAATTCATAAAGTCCATATCTTGTGTTAAAGGATGTATACTAAATGCTTTCCTCTTCTACTTTCATCTGATGAAAGCCTGAAGCTAAATCAAGCCTAGAAAATAATTTTGCACCACTCAATTGATCAAAGAGATCATCAATTCTTGGTAAAGGATATTTATTTTTAATTGTGACTTTATTTAATTCCCTATAGTCAATACATAACCTAAGGGATCCATCTTGTTTCTTAACAAAGACTACTGGTGCTCCCCATGATGAGCTACTGGGTCTAATAAAGCCTCTTTCTTCTAATTCAACCAATTGCCTTTTCAATTCTATCAACTCCTTAGGCCCCATTCTAGTTGGTCTTTTAACCACTGGGCTAGCTCCTAGAATTATTCTGATTGAAAACTCAACTGGTCTGTGGTTTAGAACTCCCCTAACTTCACCAAACACATCAGTATATTGATTCACTATAGGGATTTCTTCTAATGCAGGCATGGGTTTTTCACTAGACAATGCAAAAAGGTTGTCTATATTTCTATTCTTGTCTGCCTCACAAAGAACAACTACCCTTTGTCCATCAGAAATTTTCAATGATATGGTGGATATCTCCATATTTATGATAGCCTTATATTTACTCAACCAATCAACTCCTAGAATAACCCCTATGCCCGGATATTGCAACACATATAGGTCTGAGTTAAACACATGCCCCCCTATATTTCTCCCCAGTTGCATACACATCATACCCAGAACACATGAGCTACCTACAGGGCTTCTAATAAACAGTGGTTTATCAACAATCATACAATTCAATTTTAATTGTTGTGCAATATCATGGGAGATCAATGAGTGTGTAGCCCCAGTATCATACACTACTACAAAAGGTATTGAGTGAATAAACAAAGTACGTTCAACTTGGCCATGATTCTCAACATTTGATCCCTCAGTTGCCTTTCCTTTTCCTTCCAAAGCACCTAATTTTCCTTGCTTAAAATCTGGACAATTCCTCTTTATGTGACCTTCCTTCCCACAATGGTGACATTTGAAGGATGCTGGCCTAACATTTGTGCACCTATTCTTCATATGCCCCTCTTGGCCACAGTTATAACAAGTAATCTTCTTCTTAATTTCAGCAGCACTGGCTTCTTCTGGTTTCTTGGTGGAAGCTGTGTCTACTTTCTTCTTATCATAAGGGTGAAATTTGCCCTTTACTTTCTTGTTTTGGCTATTCTTGAATGCCCTGAAATTCTCTCTAGCCTTATCATGTTGTTCAATGCTCAAAGTCAAGTCCAAAACTTGATTAAAAGTCCTGTCCTTGTATGGTAGCATGGCTCTACTAAGGCTAGGGTTTAGCCCTTGAATATATCTGCCATTCTTAGCCTCTTCAGTGGTGATGAGTACTGCACCATACTTTGCCAATGATTCAAACCTCTGAGTGTACTCAGTGACATTCATAGTCCCTTGCTTTAATTTGATGAATTACTCTAGCAAAGACTCCTTGGCTGATGCAGGGACAAACCTACCTTTCAGCATTGCTTTAAATTGATCCCATGTCACTTCTCCTTCAGGTCTTCCAGCTATGATAACCTCCCACCAATCCAAAGCTGCTCCTCTCAATTGCCTGGATGCAATTTGCCTCTTTCTTTGGTCTTCAACTTGCATGTCTGCAAAGACCCTATCCAAAATCCTGAGCCGATTTTGAACTCCCATAACTCCTTCTGTGCCATCAAAAGTTTTGCCTCCAAGGTTGGTAAAAGTCTTGAGTAGTTTGGAAAGCTCCTCATGTGGATTTTCCTGCCTATTGCCAACTCCATCCCTTATGGCTCTCATCAATTCTTGCACATTCACCATGTGTGGTTCACTTGTTCCTACATTTTGATGTCTGGATCCTACCATAGCTCTATGGATATGACACTTAGGTTAGTCCGTTTTGCCTAATACTCTATAGATTAATTCATTTCAATCTATCCCTATTCAGTTATAATAGATATTAGTAGTATAAGCACTAACAAAACGAAGCATGCATCCAAGGCAGTCAACACCTCCATACATCCAATGCAAACAAGTTCATACAAAATTTTGCTATGTTATTTAACAACATAGCTCTGATACCAAATGAAATGACCCACCTTCTGTTCCTAAAGTTTTTTTTTCTTACATATATATATGAAGTGGTCATTTAATCAAGAAAATATTACACTCTAATTTTCTTCTATCCAGGATCTTTATGCCAATATAAAAATATTGGTTTGCTCAAATCATCTTAAACTTACATATGTGAAGGTATATAAGTTACTTTCTACTTGAATCAGAGTACAAAAGTTTGGAAGTAGAAATCTGTTTGGGAATGATTAAAAGAAATAATTCCTACATAGCAATAGTGTTTCTAAAAACCAGGTTTTCCAAGCATACTTAGATTATTGCATAACTATTGGTTTCATGTCTCAAGACTTAGCATTTTGCATGTATTTCCATAACTTTGTTACTGTATGAACTGTGCTCTTGCATATGCATGTGTGTGCATGTTCCTGTGCATGTGTGTGTCAGTGGAAGATTTAAGTGCCTAATTTTAACTCTTCTTGTTAGCAAAAATGACTGAGTCTACCCTATATTTGGGTTGTAAAAATTTACTGAAAATTAAGCTTAAAACTCTTTAGTGCTGGCTTAACCCAGGCTCAATAAAATGGTCATTTTAGCCATATTCAACTTGCACTTATTCTTAAGCAAAATACATGTCATTTTGTTTTCTTTTCAAAGCAACTCAAAACCTTTATTCTGCCAGATTTTATATCAACTTAAACATGGATTTTCCTATGTCAAATACTTGATTGTACATTCAATCCATAAATCCTTTCAATCTTAGATTTTCTACCATTATAAACTAACTGTTCTTAAAGCTTAAAAATTCCATTTCTTTGCAAAACATTTGCAAAATAAAGCACATAAGTTTCAGCTGATACACATATAGGTACAAAACTTGCAAAACAGTAGTTCTAACAATACATTAGTTTTCTAAGCAAATTTAAACAAAATAGCTTAACATAATTCAGCATAAACATCTATTTTAACTTCAGCAAATCTTTAAATATAGCATCCAATTCCTTAAGCAGCTAAACATCCAAAGCCTGATCAAAGAAATTCCTACTTTCCTGCAAAATCACCATGAACTGCCCCATATAAACATGAGACACCCAATGGTGCATAAAACACACAAGGGTCAGACTAAAGTCTGGTATGAGTAATCTAACTGAAAACATGATTTTATATGACACTTATTCATATTCAAATAACTTCAAAATGGATAAAGGAACTCAATACCACTCTTGTGCATGTTCCTGTGATACATGTGCATATACATTAGTGCACAACAAGTTATACATGATTCAATGGTTTAGTTCAGTGATAACAATCATAGGATCCATCCATAAAACATCATAAACCAATCAACACATTCATCAATTCAATCATCAAGCCTTTTCTACCAGATTACTGGCCATCAGGGATTTTACCCAAGCCCTCTCATGAACCTAATTCTATTGTTCACTATCAAGTATATTATGGTCTTTAGCTACTTTCTCTTGTTAAACCACACACTGCCTGGGACATATCACTGTTAACCCAGCACACTCAGGCCCCTGGGTATAAGCATACCATGTGTGACCTTGCAATGTTCAACTTGACAAGCCATATTTTGTAGCCCTAAGATCCAAAAGTCCTTAGTTAAATTACTAATTGTTACTTTCCCTTTCTCATTCCTATGCTAATCCCTTCTGCATATCTTATTTCAATTAGAGAAATAAACATTCAGCCAACATGTATTCATCCAGAGATTGGTAAGTCATGTTCTCATAAGCAAGCATTTAATCATGCAAACAGATGTGATTTCTAAGCATATTATTTTGTCTATGGGTTTCAATGGATCAAGTTACAAACATATGGTTATAGATAGTATTCTGGTTGCTCCTTTTACCTCTGGTTCAATTAGACCTTTGTTAATATTTAAGATCTGGCTAAACCACAAGTATATGCTTTGATTTGGAGAGTTCATAAAACATAGAAGCTCAGCACATGTATAACATTGCACCTCTACATTTATCTTTATTTTAGTTGATATGAGACATAAGCAACAACACAATGTTGCAGCCCCACATTTTCTTTCATTTTTAGACCATATATCTACAACATAAATCATGGGTTTTTAAGTAAATAAATGTATCACTATGCCATAAATGGCCTACTGCAACATTTTTGCAAGGTGTTGCCAGCTCAAATGTTGCGATAGATATAAAAATTTGGTCCTACTGCAACATTGTATTTATGGTGTTACCTTAGCCATAAAAATGTGTTGCTCTAGCTAAACAAGTGTAACACGATGCAACATTTTTATACAGTGTTGCTATAGATGTATACAAATTAAAAAATTAATAAAATTAGCAATCCGCATGAATACGATCCAATGGTCTACATTTAATCCGACAGTTAAAATGGATCACCGCTGCACTTTTTACCAAATTTTCGTTTTCCCGCTTATGTTGGTGTAGATCCCCTTTCAGTTTACCATTTTCACGAAATCCCCAAATTCATACTTCCAACAAATTCACGAAATCCCCAAATTCATACTTCCAGCAAATTCACGAAATCCCCAAATCAAAAAACAAATTCACGAAATCCAGCAAATTCATACTTCCAATTCGCTGTTGCTAACAAAATAAAAAAGGCACTGTAACTAGAAGCTGCCTTCAATGCTAGGTCAGATCTAAATTTCCTATGTCTGAATCTTGTAGTTGCTGATTCCACCTAATGCCTGATGAGTTTTGTTGTTTACTGCCGCCCATTTGATCTTTGCTCGCTGTTGGATCTGGATCTAAGCAAAAGTTCGTCGTCGTTTGATGCAGCCGCCTTGAAGAAACGCGATGCCTCGTTGTTCTGATGGAGTCGCTTAAGTCGCAATGAAGTTTTTGCCTCTAACCTCGCTTGAATTGAAGACGTTTCCTCAGCTTGCGTTTTTGTCAGTGTTCGTGCTCTGACTGCGGCTCTATTGATGATGTTTGTGGTTCTTTGACACTTAGGGTTGAACTTGAAAGTGTTGGTGTTCAGATAATGGTTTGCCAAACTTTGGATTGCAATGGTGTTGGTCTTAAACATGGAGAAGGTTGTGTGCTAATTGCCCACTGTCCAGATTTTGGTCTTATTGGTGATTGCTGATGTGTTGAGCACTGTCGTGATGATGATCTCTTGCTGCTGATGCTGAAATCGATTGTGTAGTTCAATGCTTGCCGTAGTTGATAGCCTGATGTCTTGAATCTGGAAGCGATTCCTAAGGTTGATGTAAGACTTTCGTTACACGAACACAGCGATCGGATTGAGGTGAAGTTGAAAAACTTTTGGAATATTTTGAATAATGTTTGTTAACATGAAATGGTGCTCCAAGTCATGCTAACCTTATATATTTGGTCTGGACTGAACTGGTACCATGCTAACCTTGTTCTTTAACATGAACTGCTCCAAGTCCTTTGTATATCATATTACTGCCTATGTTTCTCTTGTACATGCCTGATGCATTCACTGTTTTTGCTTGATAGGCTGCCTATGTGTTGATGATGTAATTTGATGAGGCAGTGAGTGGGTGTTTTGTGAAAGAGGTTGGGAGTGTGGTCAGTGTTTGGTAGATGGTCAGTGTTTCAGGCAATTGTGTTTCAGGTAAGTGGTAGATGGGCAGTAGTTCCGATGGGTGATGAAGTTGCTGAGGATGGGGTTTGCTAAGTTCAGTCTTCATTTGTGCATCATTTTACGTCGTTTCAAAGAAGGCTCGATCTTCCGAAATCGTTTCATTTCCGGACTGCGGTGCCCCGGACCCCAGCCGGCGCTGCGCCCGGACCCGCTTCTCGCCTCGCCTTCGGCTCGGCACTCGGCTCGCCTTCGACTCGGCATATATTTGTCAGTGTCGATGTCTGTATAAATTGAAACTGCATATGTAATGAGTGAACTGAGTGATGTAGTGAGGAATATCTGTATATGTGAATATCAGTGTTATATATCATTGAATTGTAAAATAGTGGAGTCAGGAATTTGTACTATTTCAAATGTTGAAATAAAATATTTATTTAAATAAATTACTGTTTAAATATCAAATTCTGTGCAATAGCATTTTATTAAATAAATATTTATTTTTATTAAAAAATCAAATATGCTCTACATTGTGGGCCCCACAAATTCAAAAAGTTCATATCTATAGCAACATTTTGGAATGTTGCTACAGATACCTATGGGTGTTGCCATAGACCCAAATAGGGTTCTACTGCAACAATATTACTTATGTTGCCTTAGATAGTCAAAATGTTTCCTTTGAGGTCTAAGGCAACGGCAAAAATTGCATCACCCTAAAAGTGTTGCCATAGACCTATGGCAACATTTTTCGGGCCTGAGCCAACATTTTTTTTGTGTTGCAGTAGGCCATTTATGGCGTAGTGTATAAAGAAAACCCATAAAAAAATCTACTTCATCTCAAAGTTAAACCACAACACAGATAACCATATTTAAACATGAAATCCATGACTCTTTTATACTGGATAAGTCACTATAAAGGGTTTTACACTTGAGCATATCATTGACAAGCCAAAGTTATCAAATCATAAAAATGAACATAGCTTGCAAAAGTGAAATATAAATTTAATTAGGCTGCCTCAATATTCAGGACTTATTGCCAAAGTTTCCAGTGAGGTTACTCACTTTAATCCCTCTTTTTCCTAAGCTTTTTGAACCCTTTTGGTCTTCTGCCTTCTTCTAATTCTAATGGCCGGTGCTCCTTATTTTTCTCTGGCTTATGTTTTATTTTTCTTTAAATGATAAAGAGCAATTGTGAAAGGTCTCACTACACTAAGCCTCCTTATACAAAACCCTGGCTGCTACTAGGGTTTAGTGAAATTACCCAATGTCATTTTTACCCTATAAAACATGATCTGCCTCTCATTTTGATTCAAGAGAGAAAAGGGTATGTGGTTCTTGTGTTTATTTTCAGAAATAAGCCTTATCTCTTTAATCTCACCCCGGTCATGTTATATGCATGACTCTTATTTTCCAAAGTAAAAGGATTGCTGGAAATGGATAAAGTGCATGCTTAAGGGTTCATGCCATTTCCATGCATTTTTGTTTTCTTCCAGCAAGTGTTTGCTTGTGCACATATATAATATATGTATGCCTATTTTGCCTAAGTCCTTATTTTCTTCCTTTAAATAATTTTAAGTACCTAAATATTTTTCTTGCATGTATTTATTCCTGCCTAACATTTATTTTCTTTGTGCCAAACTTATTAAAGACATAATCATATCTTCATACATATGTATTTCTAAATTATTTATTCTAATTTATATATTGATTTCTGCCTATTTCATTATACAGAAAAATGTGTGCATGTGTGTGCACTATCTTGTGCACATGTACATGTTTAAACCATACATTTGCAATCAGTTTCCATTCCTATCTTTCTCAATGCAATTTTTAAACAAACATAAACTAATTTAAATCATGAAATTGCTCACAAAAATCAGGGTTATCACACATATGTTGATATATGCAGCCAAATTTGCAACTGATGGCCACTTGTTATTTGAGGAACAACCAAGCCTATTGTGCATATCATATCTTGAAAGGTCAATGCTGTATTTGGAATATTCAAGATGAGTTAGATGACAACATATTATTTAGCATGTTACTATTTTGGTCCAACAGTTCATTGTACCTACACCGATTCATTAAATTTCAAGCTATAATTAAATGATAGAAGAACATATTGCTCTTTAATTGTACTCAATACTTAATTATTCATCTCCTACTATTAATTGATATCGATGTTGCCATTCAAAATATTTTTACTTATAAGTTGGAACTTACTTGATATACCAAATATGAAGGCAAACAAATGCCTCAGTCCAGATACTTGTTTGCATTCTCATGTTTCCAAATGAAGCAACTTTGTGAAGCTGAAGCAGCACTATGTCATGTTGGTGAACCTAACTCAGAGGTATATAATAGTTTTGTTTGTGTTTATATCACATTTTATATGCTGGTGAACTCGTTTAGGTTGGCCCCTGTAATAGGGTAACCACAGAGTTAATAAGTTGAGCAACTTTATTTTATAAATTATGTTTACCTTGATTAGTGTCCTTGTAGCATATTGAAGTTTCGACACCCTTATCCTGACGAGAAGCAAAGTCTACAGTTGAGTCATCACCTTAAACTTGACGCTCGTCAAGTTAAGTTCTGGTTTCAGAACCATCGTTCGCATAGGAAGGCACATTTTCATGTTTGCATCTAGTTAATCTGTATTAATACATGCATTTATTTATTTATTCAATTTTTTGGATATTTATTCAGAGGCAAATAGACCGACATAAACACGCTATGCTAGAAGATGAGAAGGAATAGTTATGGACTGTCCTCATAGACAATATCTGTAAACAATATCTGTAATGTTTAGGAGACAA
The DNA here is from genome assembly GCA_030737815.1 of Allium fistulosum. NCBI lineage: Eukaryota > Viridiplantae > Streptophyta > Magnoliopsida > Asparagales > Amaryllidaceae > Allium > Allium fistulosum. The sequence continues at coordinate 180,363,868 of CM060905.1, read as the reverse complement.
GTAGACAAATCTGTAGGACTGTCCTCAACTGAAAATCAAACCAGTTAACTAATAATTTTGTTTACTGCAAATACAGATTTCTAGAGGTTCCTGAAAGCTGCAATGGAATAGCAAGATTTGACTTTGAATACTTGTGTGGCCGACCAGTAAGTTATACACCACTAATATAATAACTAGGCAAATTTTACATGAAATAAAATTGATAAAAATATCTTATATAACAATGGACAAATTTTATACTTGTGTTAGTGGCTTCTAATTAGTTATTAGCTCTTCTTAAGTTGGGGCAGCAGATTATATTGCTATAGCTAGGAATTATCACACTATTTTCATATCTGAAATTCCTATTATGAGTTTGCGGATTCGAGACAATGGCACTAGTACATGATACCTAGTATTTGTTCTAGTTTAGTGTTAGTTTTTTCCTTTTCTTTTTCCAGTGTATTTTTATTTAGAAGATTGCCTGAACATTGCATGTGTCTTACTTTGAAATCCCTTTCATAATCGTGATTTCCATTTCAATAAACTAGTGTATTCGCTAATATGCAATAATTTTGATGTAGATTCAAATGGATAGTAACATGTACGAATATAAAATGAGACATGCAATAATATGCAATAATTTAGTTTTTTGTTACATGTAAAAACATCTATCATTAATTATGTATCGTTCTTAATGTAATTATTTATCTTATTTGCAGGTGTGTGAAAGAAGAAGATGCTAAAGTTGTGATCTTCATTTTAATGCAAACAATCAAATATGTACTTGTTTTTTTTTGTTAAACTATGCTACTATTTTTTGGGGTGTGCTTAAAATATTTGCTACTACGTTTTGATGTGTATGAATATTTGGTATGTTTAATGTAATGTGTTACATCTCTATATTTATTATCTTTTATGATTATTATTGTACCTTTTGATATTGGTATTTAATACTGCAGTTTATTAGTAGGATGCAAAAAAAATTGAATTGTGAAATTAAATTATAGCATTTCAAAACCGCTATAATATTTAATAGCGCCTAATGGTCGCTATCAAATCTGTTAGTATTAAAGATGCAGACCATAAAAAGCGCTATGGTACTACAAAAAGTGCTATAAATAATGATGAATGATAGGTCAGTAAGCGCTATAAAATAAGATATTATAGTAGAGTACAAGCGCTATTGTAGCTGACTTTTTATAGCGGCATATTGGAGTTGTGACAAGTCACCGTCTACAATAACCTGTTCAAATACAGCGCAAATAATCCGCTATTAACACTTTCTATAGCGCAATATTAGTGCTATCATAGAAAAAACAAAAAGTATTTTGTGGCTAATAACGAATTTCATAGCGGGCTAATAGCGCTGTGATATTAATCAATAACGCCTATTTTGCCGCTATAAAAATAAATAACATAGCGCAATATTTGCGCTATGAAATTAACAATTTTTATAGCGCTTTTTTTGTGCTATCTAATGTTGGTTGTTTTTAATCACATGTCGTTATACAGCGTTTATCGAACCGCTATAATATCCTTTAATAGCGTTTTTTGGGCGCTATCGTAGGGTTTTTTTGTTGTAGTGCTAGTATAAAGATAACTTCTTTTCATACTTAATGTATTATATATATATATATTATTTTAAATAAATTAGAATAATGAAATTCCCCAAAAATATGATGCTATCAAAATTCTAGAAATCATAAAAATTAAGAAAGCTATCATTAATATTTTTATAGAATAGAAACTCTATGGCGTCACATAGTAAAAGAATCAAGGAACCAAAATCGAGAAGAAAACAGAGTATAGATCAAGACATAGAAACTGCTTGGAGCACGGGCTCAAAAACATACGATTGGTCAACAACCGGCCAACGATTAGCTGTCGACTAGTGGTAAACAGTGGTCAACCGGTTCTAGAGGTTGAAAACAGCAGGCATCATCTCAAACAACAATTGCAATGATTTAGACTACTGGAAATTTGCACCGAGGGGCTGATACATCATATAGGTCCATATAATCATCTATAGCAAGCATCAAATACATCGTACAACTTATGTTATGGCTTAAAACTTACATTTTTAGATAGAATTATCATTTTCAGCAACATTTTATAATATAACATCATATTAAATCAAACAAGCAACCAATTATCACAATCAATTAACTACAAAAGCAACATGCAATAGAAAAATAGAAATAGCTGTGAGAATTACTCACCTTAGCATTCAAAAATTCCAAAATTGCATGCATCATTCTCAAGGCCAAATCAATAAAAACAATCAAAATTTCATTCTCGGCGCTCTGAGGGTTTTGCAAGAAAATCTTAATTTTTTCTCAAGAGATTAGCAGAACGTGTATATATGAGTTACGAACAACAAAATAAAATTTTAGAATTTTTTGATTTTTCTGGAATTAAATACGGTTTCCTACCGGTGGGCATTTTCAACTTCAGATTTTCACCTTCCCACCTTGCTATTCAACTAATATCGGTCTCCAACCATGGCCAAAGCTCTATATTTTTGGGTCTAAAAGGTGGAGAGCAGTGTTGGGAAGCTAAGATTTGAATTTGGGGATTTGAATTTAATTTGATTAATTCACCTTTAGTGTTTCTAATACATCCCATAACAACAAAAGATAATAAAAGTAAGATTTTTCTCTAATTACCAAAAATAAAATTCCCTTTCCCTATCAAAAAATAATTATTTAATAAAATATTTCAAATTCTTTGACACTAAAAAAAATCCATTTTCCATTAAAAAAATTTGGTTTAATTTAACTATAACATTTTACTATAAGGTAATATTTCAACTAGGGTTGTTACAAACTCCACCCTTTAAAGAAATTGCATCCTCGCAATTCTCCTTAAGAAAAAATACATAATACGTACCGTATATATATATATATATATATATGCATAGATACAAACTACATATATTGAAACAATCCGCCATCTACGATGTCCCGGCCCATGTCTAAAAGTGGAACTAGCATCGCGTACCTCGTAGACGGTGGATCGTTTTTAGGTAAAACATATAAAACAGGGTAATAACTATCTACAAAATTCTACACTTTCTGAAACTCATAGTAGAAGGAATAAAGTATAATAATCAACTATACAATGCCCGATAAATAAAAAAATAAAATATCAAATAAAACTCTAGCTACAACGTCTCTTTATACCATTTCTAAAAAGATTCCAATGTCTGGGAATAAATAAAATAAATAATGGATAAAAAAATGCATGTCTCCATCGCACCATCAAACTTCCAAGTTGTCACAAGTCCTCTCTATCGAGCTATCAGAGTATAGCTAAAAAGAAGCAAATAATAGAGGGGGTCAGACATATGTCTGATGAGTGAAACGCATCATATAAGTGTATAATACTAATAAGCCAGTAAAACATCACTTATGTTCGAAAACCATACATTAACAAGTGTTACCTGCACCCGAGAAGTTAGGTAAATATATTATAATACTATAGTGACATCATATGTAAAGATATCACTAAAATCTATGCTACGTCCAATCATATACCAAAGTATTATGTCACGATTGAGCCCAAAGTTCCAACTCGCGATCACCCTAAACATATACACACAACTAAGCCCAATGTCCCATCTCGTATGCTGTCAATCTATACAAACGACCTAGCCCAAAGTCTTAGCTCGATTGCTAAAAACGTATACAAGCGACCAAACCCAAAGTCCTAGCTCGAATGCCAAAATAGTATGCAAACGACCAAGCCCAAAGTCCCAGCTCAAATGCAAAAATCGCCACTAGTACAACCGAGGACCAATTTCCCCATAAGTGTACCAAAACATCGTAGATAGTACCCTCATTTAATAGTTCTACTAAACAAGGAACTTTTAAGAAGTGTCTCGAAATACTGCAACCAATATACTAAAACGTCACTCGTCTTGCCACGATCGCAACACTAAAAACTGCGCATGTAATGGAGGTCGTACTAGAGATCTATAAGCATTAGAAATTTAGGGGCGATATCGTAATTTATAATTATATTTTTATTCATTATATTTTAAACGTCACTACAGTTATCAAGAATTCCCGATTCGCCTCCTATTCATACTCCAGCTGCCTCTTATTAACCCTACCGCCACCGCCACAATGACCAGCATCTAGATTCGACGCTAAGAAGAGTCTCCCTTCGCCATGATGTCCCTACCAGTGCTTGGTTTTCCACCTCCGTTAGCTTCTGACCATCTCCACATCACACACCCTTTTCTGACAAACTGCGACCATCCATGACCATCTGAACCCATCAAGAACCACCTAAATGACCAGCTCGACCTTCTCCATAAGTCAATAGTTTCTAATCATTGCATAATCTTAATTTTATCATTGGATCAGAACGAATGACCAACATTTGTCGAAATTCCAACGTCTTTTCTGGTCAATCCGCACACCCAACCAATGAACGAATACCACCGGTGAATTCATATCATCGAGAACTACAATTTTGATATATAGTATGCATGATTTAGAACACATGTATTTTTCATACTTTATAAATTAAACAGTCATTAACTTTGTTGATTACATTCGATAAAAATTAACTTTTTAATTTACTAGCCATGGCAAGATTCTAATCAGGTGTACATATAAAAATGTTTTTAATTATTAATCACGTCATCTTAGTTTGGTTTAAGATCATAAGAGGTGAGTTACTACATCTTACTAAAATATACACCAATATGATAAATTCCACTCATCGACTAGTTATGCATCTTCTCTGATTTGATGTAGATTCTTCCTTGTAACAACCCTCTCAGGAACATGCCTGAATTAAGATCCAGAAAAGGCCCATCAATAATTACACCCCATCTAAAGCTCGTTGTTCATTGGTAAAAATAACAAAACAGAGCTATCTTTCTATTCTTTCAGAACTCACAGCGGAAGGAATAAAATATAATAACAATAATAGTACCCATTTATTTTAAATCATTTCCAATGTCATAAGACATTACATAATGTTAATCATTATAGCATTTTGCTCAAAAATGCATTTCATGGGTACAATAGAAAATAACACAAAAGGATAAATAGAAACTGCCACAAGCTTCATTCTCACCATCTTCCAGCATCATCAACTCCTTCTCTAGCCAGTTTTGTAATGAGGAGAAAGTCAGAACAACTATTTCAATACTTGGGCAGTATAATTCAACTAAGAATATGTTTCTTACGTAATTAAACTATATAATACTTCATATATGAAAAGGAGGCCGGTCCTCAAACACCCACTTAATCCCTTCAATTCCTGATGCAGGTTCCTAATACCATAACCCATAAACAGCGTCATAAATGTCTAACAAAGCAAGAGATAGTACCCAAGCCACTTAATACTTCTTATTGGAAAATAGGCAGACTATCGCCATTTAAGACCTCAATTGATGTAGACCTCATCAGTTAATACCTATTCCAAGGAGGACTCCTCATCGATGACTATTAGCCGACGTTGCATGTAATCTCTTGAGCCATTTAATACTTCTTTATGGAAAGATGGACCCTTAATCAGCCACTTAATACCATATCCCGAAGCAGACCCCTATCGTGATACCTCCTATCATGCATAATAACCAACCCTTGACTATTTACTTCTCCATTCAGGAAAAGTGGCAGGCCGTCAAACAACCACTTAATACCTTAAGACCCCAGAGCAGGCCCTTCGTATTATGACTCGTACTCATAATGAAGTCTCATATTAGTCCGACTATTCGTAGGAGCCGGTAGCCATATTAGCTAGGAAGGTTTACCCTAAAGAATTTAAGTCTAAACTCGCGTCATCATAAATACTTATCATAGGAGATGTCCCTATGACTTAGTCATATTTAAAACGCTCTTATATATTATTAGACATCTCGCCGTGTCTATTAATTAGGCTATATAAGAATTCCTTCTTATTTTTCCTTAACAATCATTTACTTTTCTAAGGGGTATTTAGCGAAAATTATTACCTAATTAATTATGCAATCATACGTTATAATTATATGTTTATTACACTAATTAATATATACATAAATACGCACTTATTATTCTATGCATGCGGTGATTACGCCATAACTAACCTTAAATGTCAATTCCTTTGTAACCATAATAATACAAGTCTTTCCTTTTTTTCTATTTTACAAATAATGTCCAAATTCCAATATCCATAACAAGGGATTCTAATATCCATAACAAGGATTCAATACTCATATCCAAAATTGCAATAAATAGAATTGTATATAGAATCTAAATCCAACTTATCTTATATTAAAACAATGGAATAAACCAAAAAAGGAAACTTACCATTTAATTAATTCTACGCTCTATTCAACTTCTTTTACATAAGTTTAGACAAGGGAAATTTTATAGAAATATGTGTTGAAAACTACGAATAAAGATTCGTCCTTTACACACTATTTCTCAATTATATCCCTTAATCAGATCTAGAAAAGAAGAAGAAAAAGAAGTGGAACAGAAGGTAGAATACATAAGCTGCAAAATCCACAGAACTCCATTGTTTTAACACAAAGCAATCAAGATTCCAATCCTTAGAATTGATATTTCTCTTTGGGGGAATTTTGGGGATTTATAATATGATGTTTTCGTAATCCAAAACTCTCCAAGGCATGTATCAAACCCAAACTATACTATTCAACTACTATAATAGAAAAACTAAGATTTCTACTCACAGTTGGCCTTAGCATTTCTTCTCTTTGAATTTGTAATGCTTATTATAATCTATTCAGATCTCTTCTTTTTTATATATACAAGAAGGGATTTGTATATATATTAGATTCAGAAAGGTTGGAGAAGAGGTTTAGAAATTAAATGATAAACAAAGATAGGTATTTAGGATTTCTTACCTGAAACCATAATGGAGTTTTTTGAATCAAAGAAGAAATGAACTGACAGAACTTCATTGATATTCCCAAAATATTTGTGAATAAATGTGAAGGGTCTAGGGTCTTATTTATAGTGTTTGAAATGCACCAGAACCATAGGATGAAACTAGGTTAATCATGGATAAATCTGGAGCGTACAAAGCAACCAAAACTCTAGCCGCCACATAGGAAGCGGTTGACCTCTTCATTCCAAGTGGTTGACCTCTAAGGGTCGACCTCGTCCCCCTATTTTGCGAAGGTAATTTAGTTTTTGAGTCATTGTTTATTTAATTCCCTAATTACACTTAACGTTGATTATTAACTTTAACGTTTACTTAATCTCCATGTCTAATCATAATTAATTTAAAATTTCAAATTTGGGAGTTACTTATTTTATTTGAATTTGAATATTTAAATTATTTTAAATCTGAAAACTTCAAGTGCTTATGACTTCTTCCTTTGAGCTCTGTTTTAGCATATTATATATGGAAATTGATTTGAATTTCTCCACGAATGCAATGGCTTCGTGGTCAACAACTTCTAAAAAATTTCGATTTTTATCCCTATCCTAATTAACTGAATTTCGTAATTTATTTATTTAATTAGGGTTGATTTTACGGGGTGTTACATTCTCCCCCTAAAAAGGATTTCATCTCGAAATCTTTCAAGGGGCGTAACGTGCAATAACATCCATGTTATAGGACCAAGTTATCCACACAACCATCTACTCAATCAAAGTGCAATATAATCATGTACAGTGGACATATTGTAAATGAGCTCAATGCTAGCGCGAGTGTGTGATCGTGCTATGCAAATATCTAAACATGCATAAAACTTCTACATGAGTGTAAAGTGATAGTGTAAAAGTGTGGCAACCATTTCCTAACAACCAATCTAGCAACTATGATGCAATCAAAACCCTAATTTTGGAGAAAAATTTACCCGAGAAAGGCTTAGGACGGGAAGTCCCATGTCTTCCACCGAATTTTCTCCCCATTGTATTCGACCAATCTAATTCTTTATAGTGTAGTTTCCTAGTTCCATGCTCTACAATGCCTTTAATGGCACGGGAGGTCAATGGCTTCGTCTCAAAATCCCTCAATTGATTAGGGTCTATCACAATTGTATGATATGAAGGTATTTCCTCAAATGTAAAACGTGAAAAACATCATGGACTCCAGCCAGCTTTCAAGTTTTTTTATTTTTCCCCATATTAGGAAAAGCCCAATAAATCTGGTGCCAACTTTTCCAATTATCCAAATCATACGACATTCACATGCGCCTAATCAACTTTGACTTTCTAAAATCTCATAATCCAAATCTGGTCCGAGTAGAATTTTTCGGAGGTTTCCCATCCATACTTTGGTGATTTTTATGGCCTCCCAAAAATAGATTCAAGGATTCCATACCAATCATCTATTGGTGACTACTACTATACACGAATTCTACTAAGGGTAAGTGCTACTTCTAATGTTCTCCAAAGTCCAAAATGCTAGCTCTCATCAAATCCTCTAAGTTCCTATTCATTCCTTTAGTTTGTTTGTCAGTCTTCAGTTGGTAAGCGATGCAAGATTTAACGAAGTTCCTAAAGCTAGTTCCTAAAGATAGTTCCTAATCTACCAGCAAACTCCTCCAAAATTTGCTGGTAAACTAAGGGTCCTTATCACTAACGATGATAACTACAACTTCATGAAGCTGTGTTGGAGACGATGTTATTTTATTGCTTCTAACGGAAATTCTGTCACCTTCTTCCTTATCCTAGATCAGTAGGAAATTCTCTACATTCCTATATATTTTATCTTCTCCTTGAATGGTGATAGTCTGTGAGCTAAATGTTACTTTTCCCAAAATTCTCAAGTTTTGGGTTGAAACATTCATTTACTTTAGGTTGCTAACTTAATTTCCTCATTAACTTTGAGTCTTACCTATGGTTTATCACTAGTTAAGTGTTCCCATAAACTTTCCTTATTTACTTTGTTTCTTAATATGTATATATTTATCAAGTGGTTTAATCTCATTCATAAAGTCAACACAGGAATAAAATAGGGTTACATCTTACGCTACACTATTCACTTTCCTATAACTGAGGGAGGCAACTAGCGGCTATAATCTAAGAACTCTAAAAGAAAATTTTGCTGGAAGCTGCCATTTATTATCAACTGATATAATGGTGTTGAGATCCTAATACTTCTTACTAAACTAAGATAGGTATTTCTAATATGTCATTGCATTGTTACCCATTTCCTTAATTTTCCTTTTCAGTTTTTTAATAAATGTGGTCCATCCATTTCTTCAATTAATATCCATAGCAGTTGATCATTACTGTTAAAATTGGACCATTTCCAATTAATCCTTCTTCAGGTTTTCAAAATTCATTCATTACTCAAATTTCTTTCTACAATAAATACCATATCAAGTTTCCTTAATTACTCCCCATATAATTCCTTTCTCCACTCATTAATTACAAATTTATTACCCTTTAAATTTGTAACTAATATCCATAAATCCTAATCTATTAATCACTAATTAATACATATATAGTCATTATTAATGCTATCTATATATTCTTATTCCTTGTCGTTAAGCGTAGTTATACATATACTAATTTCTAAACCAGAACGCTTATCTCTACATTTTTAATTTTTTAGAGCTACCCTTAAAAGGACTACTGTTACACTCTCCTACAAATTAACCACAAATGAGATTTTTGCTTAATTTAAATTACAAAGAATTATTTCTTTTTTCTATTGGAAGAGATAGTGTAAATAAATAGAAAGGATATCCAAATCCAACATATCTCTTTCCCTTTTTGGTGCATCTTGTGTTAATTCAAACAGCGCACTTGTATACATACCTTGGAATACGATAATTTATGAAATTACACGTAACTGCTTCAAATAAATTAAAACATAGAAATTTACATTCTAAGCTATCTAGGACAACTTAATTTACAACTTAATTATAGATCTGAAATATCTTTACACTTTACCAACTTCTTCAAATAGAGGATTAAGACTGATTTCAAATTTCCAGATCAGGTTGTACACTCTATTCCTATTTTAATCATATCCTAAAAACTTTAGTCTGTCCTACCTAGGCTGTGATCACTATCTACTCCATAAAAACTATTCTTTATAAAACCAGAATTTTAGTAATCATACAAAATAGTTTTAAATAAATTATTTTCATGCAAATAAACTTATTTCGTTAAATTCAAAATCAGCATTTAGTACCGCATCTCTTTTAAATCCTAAAATTTTGCAAACATGAAGTACCGAGCTAAAAATATCCATCTTTGAAAATATGAACTAAGAAACATTTACCAAGAATTCAAAATTTCTTAGTTTCAAATAAGAGCAAATAATTGCTATTTTTTTAAAAAAAATTCTTCATCAAAGATTTATCTCTTTAAAAGTTAGACTTCAATTCATACCATTCAAAGACTCCTTTGTTTTCAAAATGGAACTATAGAAAACTTTCCTTTTTAATGTCTTACTATAATAAATACTTACTCCTTTTGAAAACAGGATCTTTAACAAAAAATAATCAAAACTCAATTACCATTTTAAAATAATAAATTTTTCCTTTATTATTCCAATGAGTTTTTTAGTTACACAAATTATCATTTCCAAAATAACAGTTATATCCAAAATATAGATAAATTTCCATTGCCCTATTACTCAAAATATACTATTATTTGACAAAATACTTTTGTAACTTTTTTCAAAACTCTTAAAATCCCTTGCAATCCTTTTCTTATCAGTTCCAATAATATTCTTATTCAAACAAAGTTCGGAATTTGAATTAGGAAAGATGCATATATAAAATTCTCATCTTTACATAATTACTTTCCAAAAATATCAAAATCTTTTATTAATGACCATCATTTAAATTGCCAAAAACACCTTATATATAGCTTTAAGTAATGGAGAAATGGAGTAGACAAAGAGAACTCCTATCTTATTCCTATTACACCTTTTCTATATCCACTATTACTAGATTAAAACTGCTAATTCAAATACTACCTTAATTCAGCTACCGTTCTTTGCATTCCCTTATACAGGAGTGTTCCTCCTATCTACCTTGTTGGACCTTCTTATCCTTCTATTATTTCTATCCTATGTTGTTCATGTGCCTTTTCCATTTGTAAACCCTTTCAAAAGAAATTTAAGGAAAAGAACCTCTGATTTTATAAGGAAGGAAAAATCATGCATTTTTCAAAACAAAAATTCCTTATTAAATCTCTTTGGACCAAAAACTTTTGGCTCACTAAATCTAAACTAAGAACTTTATGAATGAAAAATCCTTTTAAGTTAGAACTTTCTAACTCAACTATTTATAAATTATAAATCTCCAGTTTTTCATGCCCTTTTTCAAAATAACAGTTTCCAAATTCATAAAGTAGAAGAATTCATAATAAAATAAAACAATCCAAAAACGGAGAATCAAAATGTTGAAAACTTTTAATTCAACAAATTTTTAATTGAAAAGTTAACAAATGAGAACCTTTTTTTAACTTTCAAGTAATTAAAAATCATCTTCCATTTTGTTTTAAAAATGTGTCACCACTTCTTTCTAAACTTTTTACAATTGGTAGTATATTTCCAAAGCTATCAAAAATCACTTTTAATCAAAAAATATTCAACTTGCAACACATAGGACACTTAATAATCTTTTGAAAATCTCTTTTAAAACTTTCATGGAGTTTTCTAAAACCTTTTAACCACTTTCTTTCTCAAGGGGTAGGAATTTAAAAATTGGCTTTGATTGTTTTTCCCTTTGAACTCCCTACTCAGTCATCTTTAAAAATCTAGTTATCTTCTTGTGGTGATTAATGTACATGTTCTTACGGAACCTTTTTTCAATACTATATCCCTTACTTCCTTATGCCTTATAATTTCTAACTATTACCTAACCTTTTTATTTATTACTCTCATAAATGTCACTTTGTTTGTACCAAATGGTTATTATCTTAATAGATGTTTCCTAAAGACATTTATTTACCAATTCAATTTTACCTATTTAAGTTCTTCCTTATCTTCCTATAATTACCTTAATGGTCTCGTTGATCTATTTAATTTCTTGTAACTCCTCACTTAAATCTCATTCATTACCTATTGAATTTTGGAGTTACAATCTTTCCTTCTACAATTCCTATCTCTATTATTTAATATGCTTATAGGGTCCAGAATAATAAGGAAGTCTAGGTCCAACAAAGAAGTATAAATTTAACTCTATTAATTGTCCAACTCATAGGCTCTTTGCCCACCCTTTTGGAATATGGGAGCAACTACTTCTATAGTCGAAATTTATAAAGTTGGCCGTAAATTCAAAATAAGTGTATACACAAACACACATATATTTATACATGGTAAGGTTTTTGAAAAACATTTTCATAAATAACAAATACGTCACTTGTATGTATACTTTTCCCCATTGACCAGGTAACCTAAGCTTTGATACCAAATGTAACAACCCTCTCAGGAACAGGTCTAAATTTTGACCCAAAAAAGGTCCATCGAAACTTAGACCTATTCTAAAGCTGGCTGTTGGTTGGTAAAAATAACTAAATAGAGCTATCTATTTATTCTTTCAGAACTCACAGCGGAAGGAATAAAATATAATGACAATAATAGTACCCATTTATTTAAAATCATTTCAAATGTCATAAAACATTACATAATGTCAGTCGTTACAACATTTTATTCAAAAATACATTTCATGGGTACAATAGAAAATAACACAAAAGGATAGATAGTAACTTCCATAAGCTTCACTCTCGCCATCTTTAAGCATCATCAACTCCTTCTCTAACCTGCGTTGTAACGAAGAGGGAGTCAGAATAACAAGTGTCTGGTGAATAGAAATCTTGAGCCAACTATTTCAGTACTTGGGCAATATAAGTTAAATAAGAATATGTCTTATGTAATTAATTAAACCATTTAATACCTCATATAAGGGAAGGAGGCCGATCCTTAAAAAACCACTTAATATCTTCCATTCCCGAAGTAGGTTCCTAATCCCATAACCCATTACCAACGTCAAAAATGTCTAACAATGCAAGAGAAAGCACCCACACCACTTAATACCTTTTATTGTAAAATAGGTAGACCTTTTCCATTTAAGACTTCAATTGAGGCAGGCCTCATCATTTAATATCTATTCACAAGGCGGACTCCTCAATGGTGACTATCTAGCTGACATCGCATGGAATCTCTTGAGCCACTAAATAATTCTTTTTGGAAAGGTATACTCTCAATCAGCCACTTAATACCTTATCCTGAAGCAGACCTCAATCGAGATACCACCTGTCGTGCATAATAACTAACCCTTGACCATTTACTACTCCATTTGGGGAAAAGAGGCGTGCTTTCAAACAAAAACTTAATACCTCAAGACCATGGAGCAACCCCTTCGTATTATGACCCATACTCATACCGATGTCTCATACTAGTCCGACTATTAGTAGGAACTGGCAGTCAGATTAGCTAGGTTGGTTTACCCTCATAGTCGGTCCTTAGCTTTGTTTCTTTTTGGATGTGCAACGTCCATTATAATCTCCTTCAGATCATTTTTTATATATATGACAACGGACTTGTATATGTATTAGGTTCAGAAAGGTTGAAGGAGAAGAGGTTTAGAAATTAAATGATAAACAAAGATAATTACATAGGATTTCTTACCTGAAAATCTAATGGAGTTTTCAGAATCAAAGAAGGGATGAACTAACAGAGCTTCGCTGATGTTCCTAAAATATTTGTGAATAAAAGTCAGGGTCTAGGGTCTTATTTATAATGGTTGAAATGCACCAGAACCGTATGATGAAACTAGGTTGAATATAGATAAATCTCGAGAATACAAAGCAACCAAAACCCTGGCCAGCACACAGAAAGTGGTCGACCTCTTCATTCCAAGCGGTCAACCTCTAGGAGTCGATCTCCTCCACTATTTTAAGAAGGTTATTTAATTTTTGAACCATTGTTAATTTAATTCCCTAATAACTGTTAACATTATTTCTAACTTTAACGTTTACTTAATGCACAAGTCTAATCATAATTAATTTCAAATTCCAAATTTGGGAATTAATTATTTTATTTGAATTTGAACTCTATTTAAATTGTTTTAAATCTAGAAACTTCAAGTGCCCATAACTTCTTCCTTTGAGCTCCGTTTTCAGCATACTATATACGAAAATTGATCAGAATTTCGCCACAAACGCAACGACAAAACTTTTATGGTTAAATTCTAACTTTTGCAAAATTTCCATTTTACACCAACCCTAATTAATTGAATTTTTCACTTAACTTACATATTTAGTTATGGTTGATTTTACGGGGTGTTACATTCCTCTCCTTCGCTATACAGAAATTACCCGCCTTGAGAATGCCAAATTCCTTGACATCTTCCATTTATTTGCGTAGCTCTCTTTGCGATTTTTGATTTCTTATATTTATACATTTAAATTGGATCTGATTTGGTCGATTAGGGATTGATTTGGAGAACTTGTAATTAATTTGGGGATTAGAGTTTTAGAAGTAGAGGTAGGATTTTTCCGGCCAAAAGAACGAGTTAAGAATCTGTCTACTGGCTGAAAATAATAATATCTAGGCTATATTTTTGAAATCAATATATTATGAAAATGTCGCTTGGTCTGATTTATTTTAATTTCTTGCCCATATAACTGAAGTTAGTAATTTATATATGTTTTCTGACTATAAACAACTTTCCGTGCATAATGGAATAGGTTTCGAAGTCTAATTCCAAACCTTGTAGAAAGTTATGATTTTGGCCTTTATTCTAAAATTACAAATTTGTCCTTTAAATTTAATTTTTTAGTTTAGTAAATTCATAGAGTGTTACATTCTCCCCCTTAAAAGAATTTCATCCTCGAAATTCCAGGTGACGGACAATGCAACTCGCATTAGAGCATGCAAACATACAAAACAAACATAGCTTCATCCATCATATAACGTAAGCAAAACACAACCAAGAGTATAACATGCATAAGATATATAAAATATAATGACATGATATGGTAGGAGTGCAAATGCAACTAAATCGGCCTCCTATATGATTGTGAATTCAGTGCAAGCAATATGTATGCAAACAACCTAACATATGAGAATATAAATACATACATACATACATATACATTCATACATACATACATACATACAAGCACAGACACACACACACACACACATATATATATATATATATATGCGTCCATACATCCATATGTAACATCCATGTCAAAGTGCAAGTACACAAACACGTCCATAAACAAAATAAGTAAATACATATAAAGAAAAATAAATAAATAACATATATACAATTATCTAGCCCAAGTTAGTGCACCCAACTATGAGAATCTGTTCTATGTTGGAATGTATATACATATTAGCCAACACGACATAAACTAAACTGGTATAATCCAAACAAAGCAACCATAGCAACCATATCAACCGAAACAAATCTTAAGGATGTGTATTCAACTAATCCTACCATCCATACATCCATGCCTATGACAACTAACTAGCTAAAGAAACTATGCAAACAAATAACGATCTAACGAGCAAACTAACCTATAAACTAATCAAAAGTGGAACTTATTGGAAAAGAGCTCATGATGGGAAACTCTAACATCTCCTTGAGCTCCATCACACTCCTATCCAAAAAATTTCCTTGTCGTATTTGGACTAACTTTACTCCCTCATATTTATGGCATCACATCAAGTCCTAAGATGTGAATACATCTAAAGATTATTCTAAACTCTATCTCTACATTCACCTCATAAGCTGGCTCGTCTCTACCATAACTGATGACTCGTCAATGTACGTTCGTAGATGAGGTAAACAAAAAATGTATGTGAATATTTGCTAACCTTTGAAGAAGACTACTCAAACGTGCCGATTTCCCTAATCTCTACAATATCGGGAAAGGCTCAACAACTTATGGTGCTAGCTTTCCCCCGAAACATATCTAAATAACTAGTCATTCACTTATCTAGGTACGCACCACGAACTCTCTATGCATGCATATCCTGTACGGTTTCAATCCCTCAGCGTATCACCCAAGTGTCTATAATCATATAATATCCAAGTACAACTTATATTAAATAGATTGCACTGCTAGTATATCTTCATTACCGTTTAATTTATAGATATTACAAATGAATAATTCCCTATTTTGAATGAACAGTATATTACTATAGAAAACTCAAATTTGAATTCTATTAATATATAAATAGTTCAAAATCATTTTTCTAGTTATAACTTCCATTGAATTCTTTTCCAATGAATTTAAGTATAAGTACAGCTTCTTTCTTCACATCAAAATAACTTGGATAAAATTCAAGTTTTATATTAAAAATATTTTTTATACTCACAATCTTTATTCAAATCACAACCATATTTCTTTGAAAACCCATATATTATTCATATTGAAATTCTAAGTTCAAAATCCATAAAATCCCTTTTCAAAGAATTTTTATACTAAAAACTCCTTCTTTTCTTCAAATTTGAATATTAAATTTACTAAACTAACTTGAAATTTTTTTTAAGCTTTATCCTTTTCTAAAATATTATTTAAAAGTCCTTAAATTATTTTATAAAGTCAAACTATAAATGTTAATACAGTTTGTGAAGTATCTTTTCATATTAAAATACTCAAAGCCGTTTCAAATAATTTCTAAACAACAACTCACTACTACAAAATAGGCCATTTGCATCGGTTGTTTACCCCCCTTTTGCATCAGTTCAACAACCGATGCATATGCAACCGATGCAACAGGCTTAACACTTTTGCATCAGTTCTGAAACCGATGCAAAAAGGTCTTTTTTGCATCGGTTGTTACTAACAACTGATGCAAAATATCATGGTTGGTTGCTTGGACACAGCCCCCATGTTGCATCGGTTTTTTATAACAACCGATGCAAACTAATCCCTCTATTGCATCAGCTATTTATACCTGATGCAAAAAAGCCATTCTCAGAAATCATTATTACAGTACTCAGATAGACAATATATATATTATTGATTATAACAAACAATTATTGCATGCAATATTACAATCATTCAAAATTAAATTTGATGGAAAATACAAACTGAATAACATAATACCAAAATAAGCATATATCAATTACAGTGTTAATAATCTATACAAAATAAGTGTGGATACATCAAACTGTGCAACCATCTAGTTACATCAAATAACAATCACCACTGCCACAGCTCCTTACTTCCTCATCATTGCCTACTTCACACCTCTAACCAACAACTTCAAACTGCATACATACATCAGCCTTCCCAAACAACTGTTGTACCACTAGGTGCACTACCATCCATCTTCCCTCCACAAATCACCAGCAAGCAACCTGAACAATCAACCACGTGCAGACTTCACAAACTTCACATCTACTCTGCAAATATCTGTATACATCTCCGCAATATCATATTAAACTTCATTTACACTGTCAATACTTCATCTACCTGTGCAAATATCTAGTGCACATCAGTGCACACCACTGCAACACCACTAAACCAAACCGTCACCCTTCTCTATCCACCATCAATAACCAAACCTCTGCAAAACAAACAACATCTCCAGTTGGCAACCTCAATCAACCTCCGACAACCCAAACCCATCACCACAAATCAACCTGAAACAAACTGCTCCTCTGTTGCCAGTTCATCATTGCATCCACCCATTGCCTTGTACTGCCTTAACTCCACCCCCAATCACCATTGCCTGAACTACCCACTGCCCAAACCACCTCTGCAGTCAATATAAAACAACAACCATAACAGCAAACCCATTTTCCATCAGCCTCATCTATAATAATAACCAACCACCACATTCTCTGCTCTCTGCTACAGCATCAGCAAACTGCAGCACTTCGGTACTGTCACTTCACCCACCTGAACAAGCGCCAATCCCACCTCTCTCCTTCAACACTCCACCACCCCTCTCCAATCCTACATCCAAAAACTGCTGCCAAATTACAAATCAATTCTCATTTCTACAATATTTCTCACACTTAGCCATCATTACATTTGTGTCCTGTTTGTTGAGTCCAATAGCTGTTGAAGGTAGGCCATCGATAACCAAATTTACCCAAAGCAGCTGTACCTATAAATTTTGAAGGTTGTTAGTTATGATACGGATGAAACACTCCATGCAAATATGAAATCGGACAGAGAAGAATACAGAACAAGAGCTTGTAAATCCGTTTTTTAATTGTTTTCTTGCTGTGAGAGGAGAAACGAAAATGAAATGATTTTTTGTGATTGTATTGTGATAATTTTATCTAATGGTGATTAAATGTTTCTAATGCTAATTAGTTTGTAATTAAGAAATCTCACATGAATAGACAATCCAATAGTAAATGCATCAAGTCTACAACAAAGACAAATGGAGCAGATGTAGTAATCTAAAAATACTAAATTCTAAATATGTAAGATTGCAGTTGCTCACACAACGATGTAAAACACAATTCATTCAGAAGTATCTTTAACAATGCCTTCAACGTTCGAAAAAAATATCACCAACCCAACACATTCTTGTATAAGTTGAAGTGTGAATTACCTATTTCTATGTTTTTTCTATTCAAAAATTCATATATCACAATCGACTATTTAAGATCTTTAAATTCTGAATCACCACCTTCCTTTATGTTTTTGAAATATATGATATAATATACAGCCAAGTGAAATGTGGTTAAAAAACAATTTTAGTTAATTTATATAAAGGTGGACAGTTTGAGCTTGACGCATCCGGTCCGTTCGACGCGTCAAGCTCAACTGGCTTAATTTTCCTGCGCTCATTGAACTGGTTAGGAAGACCGTCGCCCCTGTTAAATACGTTCGACGCGCTGTTTGAACTATGCAGTTCAGTGACTATGAACGCAACTTTAAGCGCTGTGCATTTTGGTGTACTGAGAAGGTATTGGTTTAGTTTGCTTTTATGTGCCAGCACAGAAACTTGTATGGTATAAAATTTATAAAATATATGAACAATAAAATGGTAGAAATTTTGTGTAAATGATAGAAGTGAAGTGAATTTCCTAAGGGAGAGAAAAACAGTAGTAGTAAAACGCAACGACCCACTCGATGTTCTGAACGAATAAGTTTTCTTTCAAGTTAACTGGTATCAAGTAAAAATATATTTGGGGTAATAGCCAATGATAACGCTATTGGAATATCTTCAGGAGTATTATTAATACTCGTAAAATACCCTACTAGGATGCTCTTAAAGAGTAGGGTGGTTCCTTTTTTATATTTGAAAGTTAACAAATACTTGACCACCATTCTTAAGTTTAATTTTACTTTAACTTGGCATTAAATTTTTTGAAATGGATAGTAATTAAAAAATACAATTTACCTTACAGTATCCTACAGCAGAATACATATGAATATATTATGTATTTGTAAATGTTGTTCTAATCAGGTGTTTGCTTTAGTAAATGAAACATTTTGTAATTAAGAATCAACTACAACGGGGGTGTCCATATTGATCAGGTGTACCAATAATAAAAGGGTTAAATGCTAGTTGAACTAATTGTTTTCATTACTTATGTTATTAAAATTTTGTAAGTTTTTAGTGTAGTTACTTTTGAATAAAAATAATAATCTATTGTTCTGTAGATAAACATTGTGTAATACGAATGTATGATATCTAATTTTGATGCTCTGTTGTTCTGCAGATAAACATTGTGTAATACGAATTTATATTTGTCAAGCATTATATAATTTATACTTAAACATGATCTTTTTCACCCTTTTCACCGTTAACCTTGTTAATTTTTAATTTTTTTTAGTTTTTACTACATTTCAACTGTTGTATGCATGTTTGTAATGTCCATTTCTATAGATACTTTTCAACACAGATTCCTTTTAGTTCCAAATATGATTACGTATACGCTTTAACAAAAAGTGGAGAAAATTTTGGTATTGAACTGACCATTCTGGATATTGCAAGCATTCTGTTGACATCCTAACCAATAAGACCTTCAACATACTTGTTAAAGGGACATCCCATACTTGTTAAAGTGCAATAAACATGGAACAGATAGTGGGTGCTTTTGGACTGAAAGTAAAAATCAGATCTTTTTTAATGGAAGCAAAAATGTTAAAATCATGGTATGCATGAGCAATTATAATTTAGTTAAAAATTTGATGATTAAATCAAAAAAACAGGCAAGTGACATCAATGAGTTTAATAAAATCATGAAAAACTAGGATCCATCTTTACAAATACCTCAACCTCCTCCACAATCTCCTCCTCGAACTGACCAACCCCAATGTTCTCGGATTATTATGAGTGCGAACAATGAACTATTGAGATCAACCACGCAATATTCACTGCAATCTGAAAGCCAAGGAATTACATGATAGCCAAAAAAACAAAGTTTAATAATTCATGGGATGGGTACATAGACAACTACGTGGCAACATATATTAATATAAGCAACAAATGTATAATAAATATAAAAGAAGCCGGTAGGGACAACAATTTGAAAGTACACAGTAAAGTCATTTGTAAATAAGGTGATATGGACATGCATATTGTCTCTTGCAATCTAATACAAGGAAATGTATGATGTAACGAGCATGTGTGCAGTTCTGGTTAACTAATATGGTTGAGGATTTTGAACATGTTAATGTACACCGAGAATATATGCACAATGATACACAGGAATTCAACGATGATGGACTTATGCTTAGGCTATGTGTTAGGCCATGATACTTGTAGTAGATTGCTGAAAATAGAAAATAGGGCCTGTTTTGGTTTTATTTTATGTTTTTCTTTTTGCATTACGAGCATAACGAAAAAGAAATATAAAGTTTTAGACTATTGCAGCGACGATGGAGGAACGACGGGGTATGAATGGACGGCGGAGGAGATGGATTGTTTTTCATTTTTTTGTTATTTATCAAAACACGAAAAAATAAGATAAATTGTTTTCTATTTTATATGTTATGTCCATTTTCTAAATAAATTGTTTTTTAAAATACATGCATCGTGGGTACGTTTTTTTTATGCAAACATAAAACTAAAAAGGGCAAATCAAATTGGGTCTAAATATTTTGATCAGTGTCTCAATGAGCGTGGTATTTTAGTGGGGGATCAATCTGCGAAATGTGAAGATGGAGCCATGCATGCTGCAAAGAGGTGGAACGTTAAGATTGAGCATACGCTTTTTGTAATAATTTTATGAAAAAAGGGCCTACAGGCCATGAGAAGTGCAGTATACCATGCTAGTTGTATTGCAAGTTTAAGAGTAACAAAATATCAAAACAACCGAACATTAAATTTACCATTTTATATTTTATTTTGTGAAATTTAATTAATTGTTAGTCTCACTTCCGTTTAAATTTAAGTAACATACATTTTAAGATGGTGTTTGAAACATTTTTTTAACATTTGAGAATATCAGAATATGAGAATAAGTACCGTTCATTTTAAGTGGAAGTGATCTTAGAAACCTCCTACTGCAATTTAGAAGCAGCAGTATGTTCCTGCAAACAAAAAGAATATTATACTCCATGATTACATTTACTCTTACTTAATAACAATTATATTTTAGGAAAAATTATACAGCATAAAATTTTGACATAATATTATACACTGTTAGATTATCACGCTTTTTTTAAGCAAGCATCGATTAAGATTCCCACTACAATTCAGATACATTTCTTACATAACAGAATGTATAGCTTCTTAGAGGCTAAGCATCTTAAAGTTACAGGGACATTTCTTTTTAGCATGCAGTGAACCAAAGCTAATAAGAAAATGTGTATCAATTTCAAAGTAAGGGCAAGGACGCATTCAATTCAATGCTACAAAATCTTCAAACAACACACACAATTTAACAATCAAGTCCAAGCAATTACAGTAACAATTCACCTAGAAACCAAATTCACAAATTTAGAGATAGATTTGTGAGAAATTACTCACCTTAAATCCTTAATTAAATAGCAGCGCTAAATAATTGCATCACCAACGGACGCCTAGCCTAGCCCGCCATCACCTGAATGCAACCACCACCAACGCCCACACCTTCGACCACGCAGCTCAACCTCCGCCACATCACTACTCTAAACTGTGATGGCTCCAATAGCTTTAGGTTTGAATGAATTTGCAATTTGAGATTTACCAGTTTCTTGCTTTGTTTAGATTTCCAGAATTTGTTAACCCTCTCTTTTAGTTACCGTCCTTTGTTTAAACAATGAGGAGAAGAATTTTTTTTCGGAGTGGGTTATTGAGGAGGAAGAAGTACGTTTGTCCAAAGTAGTAGCTTTGGAGCCAATTTTTCATTATTTCCCACCTAAATTTCATACCTTTTCCATCAACATGTAGTTGCATCGGTTGATTTTAAAACCGATGCAACTAAAACTATTTGCATCAGTTCTATCTTAATAACCGATGCAAATTTGATTTTTTATTACCTATTGCTTTTCACGTACCAATTGCATCGGTTATTAGGATAGAACTGATGCAAATAGTTCTATTTGCATCAGTTTTTACTTCAACCGATGCAACTGAGACGAAGCAATATGCACTTTTTGTACTAGTGACTAATCGAGTTAGTAATCATACAAAAACATATATTCATACAACTTCACTAGCAAACAACTCAATTCGTATCGCTTATTGGATTAAATACACTTGTTAGATTAAATAACTAACAGCTAACTTCTCAAAATAGTATATGTATTTTTTCCAAATCGACAATATGCTTAAAAAATCCTTTGATTTCATCACATTACTTTTAATATTCTAAACATCCTTATTTAACTCAAAAAAGACATAAAATTTCCTTAAAAGAATAATGTTATTTTAACTTCACATTAAAACAATAATACTTAGTTAAATCATTTTGTTATTTACAACCACTTTATCATTATATATCATTCAGCAATAGCAGTATCTACATCAAATTTCAGAAAAATCTTTTTATTGTTATTTACATCAGAAATAGTAATAATTCATTTCAAAAGTATGGATAAAAAGTATTGTTTATATTATTATTATTTCCAAAATATCTCTTATTTTATTACTTAAATAATAATAATAATAATTTTCTTTTAAGGAACTCCGTAAATAGTTATATTATTATTTGCTCAAAATTTGGATAATCTTCCAAAAATCATATTATTATTTATTAAATTCCACCATACTTTATAAATAATAGTATATTCCTAATTCAAAATTTATTTTTTAATATCGTTTCCAAATCTTATTATTTTTCTCTTCTAAAATTCTTATATAATATCCTCATAAATTTGCAGTGCAAAACCCTATGTCTCAAATCCATTACATTCATTTCTAACTAGTCCTAAGCACACTTGCATATCGACTATCCTAGCTAGTTCACCTTAATCAACTCAATACCATATTAAAATGTTTAGTATGGGGGCATATGAGATAGATTTCTTATGCATGGGCAATAAGAATCATCATATATGTTGTGTTATGTTATGTACTATATCGAAGTTTGCTTATGCCCTTGATGCACTGAGCGAATATAAAATTCGAGTTAAAATAACTGAATGGTACTTAACAGTACTCTCTAATATTTATGAAATATAGAGAATTACTTATAGAAATATTGAACTCATTATGAAGGAATGTTCTAACACGAACTTCATAAGTGACGTCGAATATTGTAAGTCAATAATAAAGTGGCTTTAAATTGGAAATGTTCCAAATGAGTGGTTGTAGAAGATACAACTATAAAAGCTAATTGCATCAGCTTGAATAGTGCCACAACGAAAGTAGTTTCCATGTATCCAAATGAGTGGTTATGAGCCACTATAATTGGCCCTAAGTGCAAGTGGTAGATTGACAGAGTTAAGGGTGTGCCTTGGGGCAATTGTATCATTTGACTATTTGAATTTTCTCTTACATCGAGTCTTTTTTGAAAAAAAGTAAGCTTTTAGTTTTATTTTCTACCGTGTATATTATTATATTGGGCTATAAATATTGTTAAAAATACATAAAATATATCAAGTAGAAAATCCTTAGGAAAGGCATTCAATCGGTTGGAGTTATGAATATTTTCATCACCATGATTTTTAAATCGACAAAATAAATACTTATCCCTAAATGCATGCAGTCAAGATGTGTCGAGAATGAGATATCGATATAACCATTGAGATTAGTTTAGATAATGCTCTCCATATGATGAATAGTGATCAATCATGACCATTAGGAGCACCATATGGTTATGTACATGTAATTGTTTGAAATATCGCAGAACGACTCGCCGAGAGTCTACCATAGGTTAAATTTAAAATAAGACCTCACGTGATGAAGTCAAGAAGTTTTTTGACTTGAGAATATGGTAAATCTTAACTTTCTTGACTATATTTTGATTATTGAAAATTACACAACAATGTGGTCATGTTAAGGCCATAGTTGGGTTTGGGTGTAAGCTAAACCACTTGAAGTTAAACCCTATTACAGAGAGGATTCGTCTTCTTCTAATAGAAGTTAGTATCACCGTAATTTGTAGTCAATGTTAAGTTAAAGTCTATGATAAAAAATATCGATTGAGCGGTATTTGTTATCGGATTAAACCATGGACTTGAGGTTTGACTTTGCAATTAACTATGTATATCATTAGAGTTTTAGCCATTAAACTAGCTCTAGATATCTAAGTGATATAATGATGATGAAGAGGAAACATTAACAATATATGCTTGCTTAAGGGTGTCATTTAAAATTATAAGGAATTGGATTTCACCTAGATAACCTATAAGCAAGTGAACTCGTTTCTGATACTTTGCTTTTGCAAAGTCCACACATGCTTCAATATATAAATTGTTTAAATATTACCAAGGATCGAGTTTAAACCTAGGAGTCACATAACCATAACTCTCGAATTTTTATATAAAATAATTTATTGAAATGATTTATAAAAGTAATAAATTATTGTTATAGAGAAATTAATATAATGATTATATTAATTTATTTATTTTATTCAGTTATTATTAGAGGGCCTAAAATTAATTAATAAAACAAATGATTGTTATATATTTTTTAGTTAATTTTAGACTAATACAAAAATTTTAATATATATATAATTTTGGTAGTCATAATTTTTAAAACTGTTTTAAAATAAGACAAGCTAAAATATATGTAGGTTTGAATTAAGTAAATGGGATTAATTAATTAAGTGAGACAAGATCTCACTTATAATGTGCCTACCCAGAATGGTGGATCTGGATAGGATATTTTACAAAGCCCATTAACGCTGCTACAAAAAAATCTAGATGCCTCATTCTACATACATAGAAATTAATTCTCTCTCCATAAAATAAATCAAGTCTTAATGATGGACTTTGAAACTCCATTATTGAGCTAGGGATAGGAACCCTCAAAAGTGAAGTTGATAGTTCAAGGTGCATTCGACCGATTAGATTATAGAAAAAAAATTAATTGAATTTATTTACAAATTAAATTGATTTATATCTATATATATTTTGAAACAATTTTTTCATTGATACACAAACGTCCACAGTGATGAATAGTTCATCACTGTGCATGTCTAAGAATGTTAGCCATAAGGACAGAGATGACTAAGCTACAATCAGACAAGGTCAACTAATGATGGAAAATTTAAGGGCACGGTGTCGATGATCATCGTGGGTTGATGAAGCACGAAGGTGGCTCGTCATAAATTAGGATTTGGATGAAAGGGAATCAAAGTTGCATCTGAGTATATAATCTTGACTGTCGGGCCAAGAGAAGTTCGATGGTGATAACGGCGACAGGTTCGACGGCCTCTAGCAGCCTCCAAACGTAAACCATTCTAGCAGCAGGGATTTCTAGATGTGGGAGGTAACAATTATGTGTTGTTTAATTGCACATCAGTATTATAATTATTAATTTATACATAGCCCCTACAAGTTGCAACCTTTGTATATTTCGCATACGAACTTCGTTTGCATACAATCTGCGGCGTTTGATTCATACTAAAATTCTAGACACATTGATATTATTTGATTGTATGCTATATATTTATATATGACACTATTATATACATATATTATTTTGTTATTAGGATATTTATGAAATAGCATTGTTAGCCATAACTAGTACGTTAATAAATTATTCGTTCGATTCAAATATTTGAAATAAAATAAATTATAATCATTTAAATTTATAACATCAATTTAATATACTGAATTTAAAATTGGTCTTTGAATTTATATTAGAATTATTTAATTAGTTAATAGCATTTAAATATAATCATAATATATATGTATATCATTATATATAAAATTGTTTTATTATTAAAAATGCTTTTGAATAAATGTTATTTAATTTGAGAATGATTTATCATTTTAAATGCTTTGAACAAAAATCAATATTGTAAATCAAATTAACATTATTGATATAATTAATATAATATATCTCAAAAGCTAACTCAAATCCATCCGGTAAAACATTAAATATAATTTAGTATTATTGACATTATTCACGATAACACTATAAGAAATCTAGTGCATAATGTATTAATAGGGTTTTATTTCAAATTTGCGCCTTGTTATTCATAAAATTCATCCAACACCATCAAAGTCATAGAGTCGCAAAGCTAACATTTTCGAGTTGTATCTACGGATCATAAATCGATAATTAAATGTAAAAAGTGAGACGAAATTTAAGAAAGAGAGAACATAATTTTTATATAGTGCTTCAGCAAATGTTTGGCCTACGTCCACTTTATCAATCTTTTATTGATGGATTCAAAATACAAGTTGAGTTTCTATTTCAAGGTTGGTAATGGTAGAGTTTTCCCGTAAGAGTGAATAAGAAATGCCAAGATAAAAGTCTAAATACCTCTTTCTGTTGAAGATAACTTCCATTTTATAGCCGTAGGATGCTGTATTCAAGCCTTAGATTCACCAGATCGCTATAGACTTCATCAATCAATCAGATGCGCTATAGTAAGAGAGAAATTAGGGAAAGGTAGACCAACCCCTTTGGATTGATGGATCGGCATTGATTCATCCATGGAAATTCATGGCCTTACCTTACTTGTTTGTTTCCTCCTATATTTCTTGAGTCTAAATGCTTAGCTCCTTGATATAATCTTCCTGTGATGATCCTAAGCTTTGTTCTTTAAGTATTCATCGAGAAAGTTAACTTGATAGAGGGATCTATGAATTGGCACCAATCCATAAACTTAGTTAAAATTCCATATTTTCTTGTATTCTTTAATACCTTCATTATTGCTAAGGTTTGGGGGAGGAGGAATTGCCATTTTAATGGATCGGTACCGGTCCATGGACTTAGGCAATTTTACCCCTCTTCTTACTCAATCTTCTTTAAGCATGGCAACTATTCCTTCATCATTTCATAGTCCAATTCCATCGAAATATCGATTAGGGAAAATATTAGATAACACTTGCCAGCAAGGCTCTTTTGTGAACATAAAGTGTTTTTCATACCAGGACAAGCAACCAAATCCAAATTTGCATAGAAGCTTTCATTACTTGAACTGCTTCCATGAAATCTTGTACCTTCACTGGTAATTCAATATTTCGCTTCCATACAGTCGTTAGGACACGTCTTTCCTATAGGTACAAATATTTTTGGGTTGCAATCCAAAATGTTCATTCATTCCTTTCATCACTGTGAATTATATGAGAGTTACACCGATCCATGGTCAAGTAAATGTATTTATTTTCCATCGCATAATTTCCATAATTTCCATTTTTAATGATTTGATGGATCAGTAACGATCCACCAAAGGATCAGTAATGATACACATTTTCCTTCCTATATAAATATAATAGTTATACTTTTTATTCTCACTTCCATTTTGCAATCGAGTTCGTTCTCACTTAAGCATGACCTAGAGCTTCTCATAAGATTTTGGTCTTCAATCCAAGAGCTCTGGTCTATCCATCAATCTTCCATCAATCCGAGGAAGATCAAAAACATCGCTATCTCGATTTCGTATTCCAACTTAAGTCCTTATTATCGCAACCAACCCCAAGCTCAAATCTCCATTGTCAATCTTTTCCATCCTGTTGCTTTCTCCCATCGACTGTCGCGATTGATTCCATTCGAATCGAATGGGGTCAACTGAAAATAGGGAAAAGTAGGTTAAACTTAAACAAGGTAGGGATAGTGTTGGATCAGGTGAAAGAAGATTGCATCAATTAGAGAAATTTCCATTGGTCAAGGCAATTCTAAGTTGTCTTCACAAATCTAGGGATTACTTGCTAGTTTTTTTGTCGGTTACTTCTAATACATCAACCAATTTGATCATTAACAAGTACTAAATACAAACTCTACCAATGCTCACAGTAGTTTATTGAGAAAGCTCTAATTTTAAAGGTTACACTATTTCCCCATGATATACTGATCAAGAGTCAAAGTTCCGGTTCTTTGTTGGGCCCATCCGGTTTTTCTTACATAATTCCTGCGTTAACAGTTTCCATTTGACACATAATTCCATCGCATGATGGAGCTTGTTTGCCAACATTAATGATCTTTCAATCTACATAGCATGCTTCCATACACTATGCACAAGGCATAGAATATACACACGATGCAAGACATATAAATTGCATCACATCAATGTGTAAAACCAGCTAGTTGACATATTTCAAAGTCAGTTGGATGCTACACATTGACCATGCCAGAGCTCAACACAAAACACATAATTTAAGGCAATAAATAGAAATTACTTACCCTTGCTCACCATCTTAAATTTATAGTTAACTTATGGACACCATGCATTCTATATGCCTTTCTATGGTCGCAACAACTACATTTTATTCTTACTCGCTATAATAGCTTCCATCTTAGTGTCGACTTCAACTTCTACTATAGCTATTAGGTCATCACATGTTTGTCACACTCACCAGATTCTAGTTTAAGTTGCTCCTCTAATTATCATCGAGGAGGAGCCAGATAACGAGATCCGTCTTGACATGCCTTTGAATGGGTTCACGATACTGGGTAACCTATTTGACTCTCCTCCTTCCTTCTAACTACTGTAGAACTCCAATGCATATATGAAAAGTATGGCATTCTGCTCAATGAAGTTCGCCCCCCTTGCTACACTAAAGTGTATAGAACCGTCCTGCTAACTACGCTACTAATAGTCAGTATATTTGTCTTTGCGGGGTCATGTTACCATTAATTCTTGTAACATCCTCTATTTTGAAACCCAAAAATGAATGACAATGATGCTGTAGTCATCACCAAAATTATTTTCAAGTAACAAAATAGGTCATTTTTTAATAACATTAATAAACAAGCAGTGAAATAAATTTTACATACGATTGTCTTATACATGGTCATTACATATTCATGAATCCAATTCGTCTACATGTAAGGGTAATATTAGTGTCATGTTTGACATATAAAGTTGTCGACATGAACATTTAACCAGTTATGTACCTTGCTCATACAAATGGTAAAATTTCAAAACAACTATTATTAGTAAATAAACCTCCTGCATCCTCTTTGGCTTCTTCATTCTTCTTTAAAAGAAACCTATCTAAACCATAAACTCAGCCTACTCAGATGAATATATGTGAGTTTATAGGAAATAATAAGAACAAAGGGTCGGATATAAAGCCTGGTATGAGTAATACTTTATAATAATAATAAATCATATAGTCAGACCACGCCGTTGAGGCACATAATGGGTTTTCCCTTCAGTATTTCAATATTAACTACATAGTACTATGTAATAAATGTCATATCACGATCAGACTCAAGTAATCAATTCCAACAAAAATTTGAGATTTTCCTTTCACAACATGTCCCAACTAGTTTCTAAAGTCGGTTATTTTAAACTACCACACAAGCCTTTATCTTTGTTTCTCATTTTTTTATCATGAATGGATAACTTGGTTGCCACTAAGCCTATACAATACCATTCCTAAATATAATGTCATGGCCTTACACTACGTTATCGAATATAATGTTGTGTTTAGATAAATGGCTGCCATTAAGGCCTTACCCACGTTACCGAATATGATGTTGTGTTTAGAAAATGGTTGCCACCAAGGCCTTACACCCAAGTTATCGAATGTAATATTGTGTTTAGACAAACGGTTGCCACCAATGTAACACCCCATGAAAATTAACCGAAAATTTAATGAAAGACACTAAATAAATTATAGTATGGCTAAAAGGGGAATTTTGACAAATATCAAAATCAGGCTACAAAACTTGCACTATTACATTCGTAGCGATTTACTGGGCAATTTTCATATATAAATTCATAATCGGAGCTCGTATGAAAAAGTTATTAGAGTTTAAAATTTTGATATTGAAATGATTGATATATAAATATATGGCAAGAAATTTTAAATTTGGAAATATCAACCGGTCGATACCCTAGTTTGGACCAGTCAACCCCTAGCGGTCGACAACCCAAGTCCAAGTGGTCGACCGGTCAACCATTGCCTAGGACGAATGATCCGAATTTTATAAAATTTAATCCAATGGTCTAGGTCGAATTCTACCTCTATAAATACAATGTTAATCTCACATAACCCTAATTTAGTTCTGTACGTACCAAAACTCTGTCTTTCCCAAAACTCAACTCTCTACTTCTCTCCAAATCAAATTATTCTTCAAAAATAAAAATCTACAAATTAAAAATCAAGGATTACAAAGAAGAGAACAATAATCTCATGGGAAAACGGAAAGGAGAGAGATCCAAAGTGAAGCGGAGGCAATTAAAGGCGGACTAAGAGGGTAATTGCTTATTAGATGTGAGTGGATTTGTTATTAATATGCTAATTTATATGTAATCGAATTTATCCACATCTATATGATTTACACTTTATCCAATTTAATCTGGAATGTTGTTTATTTAGAAATTGCAAATAATTAAGAATTTTATTGAAAATCTAAATTATTTAAACATGATCCCTATTTAATGATTAAAGTAAACTGAAGATATTAGTGGATTTAATTTGATTGCAATATCGACACCCTTTTTGTTCACCTCAGTTATTGAATCTAGAATTTATAAGTGTGTATAACTATAACCCTTTAGATGTTGATTTTACCTGAATTAATTTAAAATATAAATATACAAAAATAATTGTGGACATAGTTGGAATTGTAGATTTAACACAATAGGTTTACTTATGAAACTGTGCAGAAGAAGAATGATATCTAATTAACAAACAAAAAATAATAATTAAACTACATCGACTGGTCGATAGGCTTACTGTAGTCGGTCGACAGCGAGTGGTCGACCACCACAGTAGCCGGTGGTCGACTGGTTATGGACTTTTAAGCATAGGTTTAACCTCGCCCTAAGGCCCAGGATTATAAATTGATATATATATATATATATTATATGGATGTTAGTCTATTATTAGGGAAATTAGTTCCCTAAATCTCGACTTTCGCATGTTATGAAACTAGTGAGGTGGTATACGCCGGTAATTTGGCCAGGACACTATCCGTTCAACAAAGGCAATTCAATCGTTAGATGCACTCGCAAGAGGATCCTCGGTAGATGTGCAACACAGTTAGTGGTTTCTTGGAGAAGTGTGTGGCTCAGCACTAATGGGAGGTTCCTCGGTGACAATTAGGATGTGACACTATTGGTGGATAACCGACGCGGTGAAATAAGTGGCATGACATTACCATTGAGCCTGGATACGGATGCAGCGACTATAAGACATCTTCAACGTGAGTCGGCATTACGGGTTCCTCTCAATGCGTAAGTATGATACACTATAGTCGCAATTTAGAGAATGTAGTCCCAAGGACAATATTCTATGCGACATTGCATTAAGAGTAGTCCGATCCATAGCTAATTTTAGGTTCGATTAGTTGTTCGACCCTAAGTGTAAACCTTTACAAGATATTAGGTGTAGGTGTATTTAAAGCTAAATTCCTTAGGTTAATATGACCAACACTGGTAAGTAATACACAACATTAGTAGGGAACCCTAGGTTACAAAGATTATAAATGAAGTCAATTGCATGTGATTACCATTAATTAATGATGTAACTCATTCACCAGACTTTTGTCTTACCCACTCCTTTCTTTTTCCCCACCATAGGAGGATAGGGCAGTAGGTGATTGGCCCAGATCTAGTACGTAGAGGAGTGAATTTGGCATTGGCACTGCTTATTACTCTTTATCACTCTCCATGTAACTATTTATCGTATTTTAGCATTTTTCAGACTATATGATGTAATATTATAAAACTCTAGATTTTAGGACTACGTATATTCTAAGACGGTGTTTTTTGGGATATTTTCTAAGATGATATTTTTCTATATTTATATTTTATTGTCCACTGCAGTGAGATCTAAAAGTGTAGAATATCTTAGATTTTATCCTTTATAATCTCAGTCTCTGTAATATTTTACAACCCAACCGCTCATATTTCTTGGCACGACACGAGTCCAAAATTCACCCTAGGCTTTGGATCGGTGTGTCCAGAGTTGTGGGTTGTCAGATGTGGTATCAGAGCTTAGGTTTTCAAATTCTTTAGGAGCTTGGCATGTTTTGCGAGAATATACTTGAAATATTTTGAAAAAAATTATTCTCCAAAAGGTCTTTCAAAAAGTTATTTGTAATGGATTTTCAAAATGTATGTATAAATATAGATTAAAAAATGTTTTTTGAATGTTTTATATAAGCATAACGTGAAAAACACTATCACTTATTCTTGTCAATACTATATGTGGAAAAGTTTCTAATAATTTGTAAATCACAAATAGAGAGAATAAACAAACCTACTTTTTATGGGTCAGGTGATGTAGCTGAGATTTCGGACGTGGACCTCTCGATATGGCTCTGTCGGTATCTACAAGCGAGAGGACACGCCGTTCTTGACCCTAATAAGGTACCTATAGAGCAGGCGCTAGGTGTAGTTCCTACCCACTCAACTATTGATAATTTTGCCAAGTTGTGTTAGGATTTTTGAGTCTAGGAGGGAAGCCATATGTAGGGACCGAATCTTATGTGAACTCAACAGCATGGATTCGTTCTTGTGAGAGGATTTTTAGACTGATTGGCCTTGGAGACGATGTTAGGAGACAACTTGTCACTTGACATTTATAAGGTGACACTTTAAATTAGTGGGATGTGGAAATGGCCGAGGCCAATAAGGAAGAGACGATTTAGGAAGAGTTTAGGAGGTTCTTTGAGAGGAGGTTTATTTCTATGAATGAACAAGGATTACAGTTGGAGAAGCTCATACATTTGGTTTAACTGAAATTTGGTTTAACATTCAAGATATATGTTCAAGGAAGCATGTTTGAAGAAATTCCAATAGTACCCCGTTGTTTTATGATAATTCACAAGGTTGTTTAAAATGCAATTCATAAGTTCAAAAGATAAAATAGGCAAGTCAAAATAACAATAGGCAATATGCTCAAGTCATGTTCCTTTATTCAATTATGAACATGTACAAAATGTGTAAATATGCAATTTTCTATTATTCAAGCCCATGTTTTCAAATATTGTATATCCTCTTCTCTTTTATTAGCCTTTATGCCATTAGTTTGTTCTCGATCTCTCAGTAAAGAGAACTTGGAGAAGATCCTAATTGAAAAAAGTGATAAGAGTGAGAAAGAGGTTCATGGCCCCTTTCCATGAGGGGGTGCATCTTTATTTATAGTGGTTGGAAGGAGGTAGGTTTGCTTCCATTGGCGATTCGGGACTTTGATTGCTATTTTGGTGATGGCTTCTACATGAATGCCTTTAAAGCTTTATGAACGCAAACACACTAAATCCTCTAGAATTCGCCCTTGCAAACAATTTTAATCCTCTTTTTTACATGGCCATTGATATTCCTACGACATTGATGTTGTGCGGTATCGATAGTATGTGATATTCATGAAATGAAGCATCAATAATGTCATTGCTATTCAATATTCTTATTTAATAGGCAATATGCGATAAGCCATTGTATACATCTGGTATGCTGCAACCTTCCCTTACTATTATATTAATGAAGTGCTTCATTGATTAAATGCGGAATATATGACATCCAATATCCTCCTTTGCTGGAATATTGTATTAGTAATAGGCGGCATTGATAATAGGAAGCATTGGTGATTAACAACATAGAATAAGAGGTGGTATCAATAAGAAGTGGCATTGAATCTTTGCGGCATTGATTATATGATGCTTTTGAGGAAAGCGACATTGCTTGAAAGGTGATATTGAAGAGAAACGACATTAAAGTGAGGTAGCATTGAAGGGAGGCGGCACCAATCTTTGCCATGATAGAGTGTAGTACTTGTGATATTCCTATTTCCTCTGGCGGCATGAGAGGCCTTATGCTTTCAAGTTAACATCCTTATTTACTACCAAATGTGATATTGTCTTTACATTCAACATTATTCCAACTTTAACTCGATATATCTATGCTTGTCTCCTTTATAAAATATGTGGATAACATTTACCCCCTTCTTGTATAAAAGAAACTTTTTACACTTTAGTGTAAAACCAAAAAATTTCTTGATTTCATACTCTTTTGCAAGATATTCTTTCCAGTTCCGTTTTCCGGTAAAACATAAAGTGACTGATAATTTTCGTTATTAAATTTAAATTCATCTTCAACTTTAAGCAATCCTTCCTAGATGTGATCAAGCTATAAATAGTCGTAGATTTCTCATACTATCAGTGTTAGTCAAGATTATAAATTTGCTAACACTAGTTTCTCAAACAGAAGCTCAAAACGTTATCTAGTAATTTCATGGGAGGAAGGATCAGAAATTTCTCTGGCAGTATCATGAATCATAAAGTGCATCTAAGAATATTATTCTCCCGATTCATAAGACTAGAAAACCCTTTGGCCATAGGTATTTTCGAATAGATGACCAGAAAATCATCTGGTAATAATAGAATCCTTCAGACAGAAGGTAGAAAACCTTTTAGTAATAGTTGAAGACCAGAAAATCCATCAGTGTTTGAACCAAAAATGGCACAAACACCCAAGAGATTGTGTAGAGAATAAAAAGTGAAGAAAATAAATGAAAAAGAGCAAGAAAAGAATACATAGCGTTTTATAGTGGTTCAGCTAATCTTAACTTACATCCACATAGTGATTTTATTGCATAGATCACTGGATTATAAGTAGGAGTTCTTACAGATCAGAATAAATCTGTGGGTGATTACAAAAAAATTAGAGTAAGAAAGAGCTAGAGCCAAACGATCGTTAAAAATGAGCCATGCCCCTCTATTTATAGACTTAGAAAGCCTACTCTCTCCCCCATGATCTCCACCAAGTTTTCCATGCCATAGACCACTTCTCCAAGAAAATAGGTGGATACCTCAGCAATAATCATGGATCGGTACTGATCCATGGGCTTGGATCGATACCGATCCATAAATTCTTCATAGGATGATTTTCAACTCTTTGTATTGGCTCAGATTGAGGTTAGCTCCGTGATTCCAAATTTGACAGCAGTAGAATTAGCTTGTTTCAAATTCCAAATGATGGATCTATGGAAGAATGAAGTTGATGATTTTGAGTGCTCGTGCAGAACGATAAAGAATCGCATGGGATTAAAAAAAATAACACTTGAAATAGGCTTCTAGCATAAAGTATAGTGAGTAGGAGAAGCTGGGGCAAGTTTGGGTCAAGGAACGTGGATCAGTACCAATCCAGGAGGTTGGATCGACACTGATCCAACATACATTGAATTTGGCTCCTTGTATTCTTGTGTCGGTTATGTTTCTGTCTCGTAGCTTTGTTTGCGCTTGGTTTATAGACTCTTGGGCTATATCTCTAGGCTCCTTGCATTGATAGTTTTCAAGTTTATTTCGTCCAAAGTACATCTTGTTTCAAAATGATGTGCTTTGAATCGAGACAAGTCGAAATTGCTACGAAGGATCCCACTTTGTGCATTGAATGGTCATTACCATTCTTGCGGATTGATTTTGTGAAAAGTTATGTCTGTAACCATTCGTCGCGACACTTTGCCAACATTTGGTATTAATTATAAAATAGGAGTATGCTTTCATGAACCATTATTCCAAACTTGGTAATTTTTAATCGATTCCTTTCATGGACATTCCAGGTTTGAATCTAATTTTCTTTGACTTTAGTCGTCAGGGTTGCATACGTACACAAACTTGTACATACGTGCACGACTCTGTTGAATCCCAAGTTATGAACGTACTTATGTAGGCACATATTGTTCAACCGTCATTATAGGTCCTTTCTTTTTTATCTAATTGTTTGAACCAAAAATGGAACAAACACCTAGAAGTTAAAGTAGAGAATAAAAAATGAAAAATTAAATGAAAATTGAATAAGAAAGAGCACAAAACAATTTATAGTATTTCGGAAAATCAAGGCCTACGACCAATTTACACTTTTATTGCTTATAGTATGACTTGAAGGCGGAAGTTCTTATGGATTAGTACAAATCCGACGTTTGATTACAAGAATTAAGAATAGAAGAACAAGAGCCCAAAAGATCTTGAAAAATGAGCCATACAATAGACTAGTTCTCAATGAAAATATGATGGAACATTATCTGTTTGTATGGGTTGGTACAACTCCAAGGGTCGGTACCGACCCATAAGATTGCTAAATTGGCTATCTTCAACTCTTTATATTATATCGTCTTATGGTTAGCTTCATGATTCCATAGTTGTTTGCATCGATAATAGCTTTTTACTAAATCCAAATGATGGAGTTATGGAAGAACAATTTTGCTAATTCAATTGTTCATGGAGATCGATAGAGAGTTGCACTAGATCAACATAAAAACAATTGAAGTAGGCTCTTAACATAGAAAAGAACATGTAGGCAGAAGATGGGATTCTTAGGAGGAGAATATAGGGGTGGTACCGAACCATAGATTGGGGTCGATACCGACCCATTACTTGGGTGACTTTGTTATTGCGTTGACTTGCACCGTCTTTGTATTAGCCTTGTGACTTTGTTTATGTTTGTTTCTTTGGCTCTTAGGCTATCTCTCTGGGCTTTCTGCCTCAAAAACACAAACTTCGATTCGTCCAATCTGTCCAAATAATGCCTGATCAAAAGGCTAGATAACAATTGCACCCTAAAGTACATCTCGTCTCAAACAGATGTGCTTTGAATCGAGACAAGTCAGGATTATTGCGAAGGACTCCACTCTATGTTTTGAGTGGTTGTTATTCTTCTTTGTGAATCGTTTCTGTGAAGAGTTATGTCCATTATCAATCGTCGCGACGCTTTCCTAGCATCTTGTAAATTCGGAATGAACTCAAGTGATTTGTCATTCCAAATTCTACAATCTTTTACTGGTTACTTTCATGGATTTGCTCGGTTTAAATTTGATTCTCGTTGACTCTAGTCAATAAGGATTTCGGACGCGTACACACCCATATGTTTATGTGGATATTCTAGAGTAAGCTTTGGCATGTACACACATGGTCAATCACATAAATATACATCTATATAATTCACACACATGTATGTGTCTACATATATATATATATATATATATATATATATATATATATATATTTGAATTTATGACTCGGTACCGACCCATAGTTCTATGGTTAGTACCAACTCCAGACTTGGGAGGTTTCCCAAGTCTTGTTGTCCAAACTTTGGTTCTCGGCATGGGTCATAAAACCCATTCTACTGCGACTTTACTTACTCACTTGCTTACTTGAGAATTAAAAAATTAAGCTCCCCATTGATGATTTCGCTTTCTCCAACCAAACTTTGCCTTTGTCCACGCATAAAACTAATGTCGTCCTTTCCCTACCTGCACCTGACGTTGCACATGCCACCGTGACTTCGCCTCGCCTTCGTAGTACCAAACCGTCTCTCCATTGACCCAAGACTTAAGGCCATCGCCATCGTGAGTAGGTAGGTGGTTGCGATGAATCTGGATGTGGGTGAGATTATTGTTGATGGTCGTGGTTTGGATGGCGAAGTTTGAGCAAAGAGGGAACGCTTGGGAGATGAACCAAAATCCAATAAGGGTTAGGGGTTGGTACAACTCCGACCCTTAGTGCAATTTTGGTTTCCAATTTTTATACACTTGAGCTTTGATGACAATTACTCTCATTCGTCAAGCGTTGCTTTTTGAGTTTCAGTGAATATCCAATGCATAGTTGTTGACGTATAATCTGACGGGATGGTCAGCAATGACAGTCGCTTTGGGCAATATCCAAAGAATTAAACGAACTATTAAATAATATTGGATATTTGAAATGCACGACACTGCACAACATCCCATTAGGATTCACTTTAGCATAGGGGACACAGCTTGTTGTTTATCTTCTAAAGTTGACTATTTGTTGAGTTTTTATAAAAATGGATCAGAGACCTTCCAAATGTCCGGTCGCCCAAGCCATAAGTACATCCGCTTCAAGATATGTTGAATCCAACAAAGTCAAGTTCAACTACGACTCCATATGCACAGCAAATCCAGCAGAGCATATAGAACAACAAGAAAATCCACATACTGAACAACAAGTTCCAGAGAATCCAATTGAGCTGGTAGATGGGCCAAAAGTAGATCTCGCTCCTGACATGCTCGAGGATGCTTATTTTAAATGATCCCATTAATTATGTTGCCTCCAAAATCGATGAAGGATTTCTTTGGAGAATTTTGAAAAAACAGGGAATTATGTTTGACGGTGTCCTGGTCCCATCTCATGGTCAAAAAGCTCATAATCCCTTAGAGGATTATATCGCCTACAATAGATATATGTGCTTGGTAGGCCATGTCCCATCATTCAATCAATTCATCCATTGAAAACTGAACTTCATGCAATTAGCTCCAACACAGCTGCATCCGAATAGCCATGCTTTCCTCCTTAACATAGACATCGTCTTCACTGAACACTTACATCGAGCACCCAAAGACGAGGAGATTCAATATATGTACAACTTCAAGAGTCAAAAAGAAAGTCCATCCTTAATCTAACTGTAACCAATCAGTGGTTATGGAGTTGTCTCCAGCACATGGAACAAGTTGCGCTATTTCAAAAACGAGTGGTTCTATGTCCATTGTCCGCCCAGGTTTGCACAAAAATGGCTATCCAGACGTAAGTTCCATTCTATATGCATTAAATGAATTTGTTTAATAGTTTGCAGACTTAGCTCATATCTTGTTTTACTATCCAGATATTCCGACGAGACCCGGTAGCACGGAACTTTCAGATGCCGTTAATGCTCTTATGGCCGTTCCAATAGAAGATCGAGATATCCGAACCCTTCTATCGGACGAGAATTTTCTTGTCCATGGTTTGTTGGAAGTGGGCCATATCACTGGTATAGCCCAGGTGGTTGCCAGTGAGGACAACGATGACAATGATGACGATGATCATGACAATTTTCCTAGAAAAGGCAATAGATCCAGATGTTCCCCAGTCCCACATCCCGGGGTTAGGGTTGAAGGAAATGTTGAGAAAGTATAAAACATGTAGGGGAAGGCGAGATAGTGGGTAAAAGTGGTAAGGCTGGTAGAGGTAACACTGATGTGGGCCATAGTTCTCATACTAAGCAATCCAAAGATGGTCAACAGTATGCTTCGAGGAAAAGGATAGCAATGAAGGTTTCCAAAGCTCAGACTTTTATACAGCTCCACCAATCATGACTGCAGAGCAGACGCCTTTTATTCCACCGATAGACACATTGCTGGATTATGACCAATTCCGGCCGAGCTCCTTCAATGTCGGTAACATTAGTTTGAAGGGCATCGACTCCCCTATTTAGTTCGATAAGGAAACCATCCCTACCAGCGTGGGAGAGATCACTCCCATGAGTAAAGCTCCAGCTCACAGTCCGTTTGGGGACACTAGGACACTTGCACATATGTGCACTTCACACCACTGCACAGCACTTGACTTGCCTCCTTGTTTGTTGGATCTGAATTCCTCTCGTTTTATTTCCAATATCCATGGAAAAAAATAAAATATACACTCCAATCTGTGGATGATTATACAACTCGACAGTGAAAACACTATCCAAGTGCTTGCCATCAAGGTAGCAGTCGGGACTCGGACTCTGACCACCGATCCAATCGTGATAGAGGCAGTCGTGATAGAGATGACCAGGACAAGATAGCCATAGAAGAGATTATCCATCATGTGACTCCGACTTTAGGTATCGCCCCAGGTACAGCTCTCCTCCTCCAAAGGACATGGATAAGCATTCGAATCTTCGCGATGAGATCCCATCAAGCGGCACATCTCATGCTCC
The DNA here is from genome assembly GCA_030737815.1 of Allium fistulosum. NCBI lineage: Eukaryota > Viridiplantae > Streptophyta > Magnoliopsida > Asparagales > Amaryllidaceae > Allium > Allium fistulosum. The sequence goes on along the minus strand of CM060905.1, from coordinate 180,323,817 downwards.
ACCTCCAGCTTATGTGTAAAATACCTTATCTAGAGGCCCAAAGCTAAGCTCTACAGATGCTGCAGTCATCTATAGTATTAACTTCCGGCGACTAAATACGGCTATGTTAATGGTATCTATAATATCAGAAGCATTTGAATATGAAACAAATCATAGATTTGAAAATAAAAATTTTCATTACATTTCAAAACAAGTATTCCATATTCAGATTACATAATCCCAAATGTTTTCCAGACAATGATAAAATATACTTATTACAAAATACGCCAAGAGCGACATAAGAAGATGCCCCATTGGATGATCGGAGTCATATAGTCATAATTGACTTAATACATTCACAGCGGAATTAAACAACAAAATAAAGAACTACAACTCCTAAATAGTTATCCGTTAACACCCTACTCGTCTCCGGTAGCTTTATATATCATCCTACTAAAACCTAAAAATATCTTAACCCGTAGCCAACTCAAATCTATTTTGAGAAGCGGAGAATTTAAGGGGAAAACATAAACTTCGAGTCAGACATAAAGCCTGGTGTGAATAATAATGTACATCCCGGTTATTAATGTTATTATGTAAACCTTTATCCTGCAACCAATTCTGGTTAAAACTGTAAAGCATTATTATGTAAACATACATATCAGGTAACAAATGGACTATCTGTCCGAACATTATAGTTTCGTTTGGCTTACTATTAAACTTTGGCTCACTCGGGCCTACCAGACAAAGTAACATGATTTATCTAACATCTGTTTGACACACCTCTTTTGGACGGTCTGTCCTTAAGTATCTGTTAAATACTTCTCCTCTAGACAGTCTGTCCCTAACATAACATCTCCCAGGGTCACCTGATCCTAATGGTTTTGCAGGCTCACCAATAACCTATCTGTATACAAACATATATTGCCTTCTGTGTGTAATCAAAATTTTAGTCTTACCTATGACAAAAGCCCTACATACTGGATTTTTTGACTAAATTAGCTGGACCAATAGCTAATGTATAGGGCGCAACCCTATACCAGTCCCATCTGGTAAATATTTGAGTCATTTTACATAGGGATAACTTCCCTTAAATTTTCCTTGAAAACTCTTTTAAATTGATTTAAATCTTCAAATTATATTTACACAAGGAAAATACATATTCTCTATGCTTTACTCAAAATCACCTTGCCATGTTATATATATATATATATATATATTACTCAGCCCCTTGTTGATGAAAACATTTACCCCTTTCGAAACCATTAAACCTTGTCTTACGAAAACATTGGAAAATCCTTTCCTTTCTTCTCTCCGAAAGCTTCAAAATAATAGACATCCCTCTTTAAAACCATTAAACATTTCCTTTCGAAAACATTGGGATAACCCTTCCTTTCTTATCATTTAAAGCTTCGAAAAACAAAGGAAAACCTTCCCTTTTGACCCCTTCGAAACCCTGGGGAACCACCCCTTCAAAACCATTCATTTAAAGCTCTTTCGAAAGCATTGAAATACTAAACCTTTCGAAAGCCTTTGGGTTCAATTTAAAACATGTGGAAACTTTTTGAAACCATTCAAAGTTTACTACTTCGAAACTATTAAAAACCGTCTCGGTCGAAACCTTTTGAATTATGCCTTCAAGTAGAGCAAAAGGATAAGAAGCCCATTAAAGTCGAAATCACTTCTTTCGAAACCATTAAAACTATTTGGGTTATACTTTAATTGTAGAAAAAGGGTCATCAAAACATTTAAGTCGAAAGCTTCTGTTTCGAACCATTTCCTAAGTAAAGAAGTGATGGTGTCAAAACCATCCCTTTGAAAGCATTGGAGAAGTGGCTGATTTTTAAAAACTAAGTATACCTTCCGAAACCATTGGCTTCGAAAGGTAGAAAGGCGGCAGCTAGGGGTTTCGGCTTAGTCGAAAGCAAACATTAAAAACTAAAGTGCAACCCATTCGAAACCAGTCCTTTTAAATCCATTGACCTAGTCGAAAGCTAACTGAGTCGAAAGCCATTTAGTTGAAAGCAAGCAGGCGCATTTTAATTTAAAAACAAAGTGAAGCTTCGACCCCTTCAGAACCTATGGTTTTGATCTTATACCTTTCGCTTTCTATCCAGTTTGCTACGTACCAATTTCTTGATGCCAGGCGCATTGGTTTCGATGGAGTTGAGGGCAGAGGGACTTGGTTGTAAAACTTTGAGTGGTTGCCTCTTTTCTTTACCACTAAAATGTGCTGCACATTTCAGAGCCAGTTAATTAATTTAAATCATTTGCAAAATGCCCCTTCTCCTTAATAAAATATATAAAACATTTAAGTCGCATACCTTAAATAATTTTATATATTCATCAAAACACTAAGGAAAATTCTATAAAAATTCCAAAAAATCCTTTTCAATATGATTTCTAACATATATAAATTTCAGACCCAAATAATTATTTATTTTTCCATAATATTCTATAACCCAATAAATCATTTTCTTCACTAGAAAATTAATATAAAATCCACCATAATTCAGAAAATTATGAAAATTGAAACCCATCTCTAAAATATCATTTTGGACCCACATAAAAATTTGCAAGGCATTTGGATTTCATTTAATAGGGTTTTCATATCAAACGTATCATAAAAACTAATATGAACATGTATAAATCATCAACAAGTTTATAAACTTCCAATCATCCAAAACATGGCATTATCATGCAAAATCATTTCGGTTTACCCTTAAATCCAAAAACTATAAGAGAAATGGGATGTAAAAATCTTCCACCTTAGCTTTGTGATTAAAGATATGATATTTGATGTTGAACAAGCTGATTTTCTTCTTCTACTTGAAATCCTAGCTTTATCTTCTCTTGAGATTGAAAATGGTAGCCGGCCTTAGAATAGTTTTGCTTGAAAAAAATGAAATGAATGTGTGTTTGAATTCCTAAGGGTTTAGGGTATAAGTTCTATCATTTTCGTATTTTTCCCTCCCTTATTTCCTAACACTTCTATTCATGTTATCTTGTTTTGATTTACATTCACCATGGCACGGCTGCCCTTTGTTAAACCAAATCTCAATTTATTAATCATCTTACATTATTTTATTTTATTTAGCTAATTAAATATTCTAAATAATGTTACTAAAATCATGGGGTGTTACAATCTCCCCTCCTTAAAGAATTTTGTCCTCGAAATTACGATAAGAAACACATCAAACAATCAAAGGTAAAACATACCATCAAAACAAATCAGGATAAGCGTCTCTAATCCTGCTCTCAGTTTCCCAAGTACAGTCTCTAGCATCGTCACTCCACTAGACTTTCACTAATATGACTGTCTTGTTCCTCAAATTCTTCTCATCTTGTGACTATCCGGATAGGCTTCTTAACTATAGTCATATCTGGTTCCACTACTACATCCTCTAACACAGTCGGTGTTATAGTAGTGTCTGGATCCCTAACACATTTCCTCAGATGAGATACATGAAAAACATCGTGGACTCCTGCCAAATTACTCGGTAACTCTACTCTATACGCAAGTTTTCCAATCCTCTCTAAAATCCGAGATGGTCCAACTTATCTTGGGGCAAAATTTCCTGACTTTCCAAATTGTACCACACCCATCAACGGTTATACTTTAATGAAAACCCTGTCTCCCACTGAGAACTCTAGGTCTTTATGCCTATTATATGGTAAATCTTCTGCCTGGATTGAGCTTCTTTCATCCGTTCTCAGATTAACTCAATCTTCTCTGACGCCTCCCTTACCAAATCTGGACCTAAGACCAATATGTCTCCAATCTCCAACCATCAAGCGGGGGATTTGCATGGCCTTCCATACAAGGCTTAAAAAGGAGCCATTCTTATACTAGTCTGATAATTATTATACGAAAACTCAATCAAATGTAGGCGATCTTCCCAAGATCCACCAAAGTCGAATATGCAAGCCCTCAATAAATACTCGAGTACCTTGTTGACTCTCTCTGTCTGCCCATCCGTTTGTGGGTGACATGTTGTACTCATCTTGAGCTTGGTACCTAATACCTCTTGTAGACTCCTCTAAAATTTTCTAGTGAATAATGCATCTCCGTCGCTGACTATGCTACTAGGAACTCCATAAAGTCTAACTATGTTCTTTATGAACAGCTTCGCCAAAACTGGTGCCGTCCTGGTCGACCTTACCGGAATGAAATGGGCACTCTTGATCAACCTGTCCACAATAACCCATATACTCTCATTTCCTCTCCTTGACCTTAGCAACCCATCTATAAAATCCATGGATATCGAATCCCATTTCCAAACTGGAATATCTAAAGGCTGAAGCAATCCATTTGGTTTCTAATGTTCGGACTTCTCTTGTTGACAGTTAACAAACTGCCTAACCCACAAGCCAACATCCGTCTTCATGCCTTCCCAATAGAAGCTCCTCTTTATGTCTTGATACATCTTGGTCCCTTCAGGATGAATCGTGAACTTTGATCAATGACATTCCTCCAGAACATCCCTCCTTAAGTTCCCTGCATCCGGAACGCATAATCGTCCCTTCTTTCTCAACCATCCTCTTTCGTTAAGACTAAAGTCCTTTAGATCATCGATCTCTGATCCTGCCTCAAGCCTTCTAATTCTCTTGGCCAAAACTGGATCTTCTCTTTGTATAGAAGTTATCCTCTCGATCAGCACTGGTCGAACTTCTATACAAGACAACATGGCAGTACCCTGACTAGAACTAGTAGTAGATCTCAACTGCACACCACAACTGGCGAAGGCTTCTAGATCCTTCCATTCTGCCAACATCGCTAACACTTTATTCTAATGTTTTCTACTGAGAGCATCTGCTACCTTGTTTCCATCCCTGGAGTATACTCGATACTAAAATCACAAGCTGCCAAAAATTTCAGCCACCTCTGATGCCTCATATCCAACTCCTTCTGAGAGAATAAATACTTTAATGACTTATGATTGGTATATAACTCAAATCTCTCCCCCAAGAGATAATGTCTCAAAATCTTTAAGGCAAAAATCACCGCTGCCAACTCCTAATCATGAGTAGGATATCTTACTTCGTGCGGTCTAAGCTGTCTAGATGCGTAAGCAATAACTTTGCCCTTCTGCATCAACACTGCTCCCAATCCGGTTCCATATGCCTTAGTGTATACTACCAACTCTTGATTACCATCTGGAACTACTAACACTGGAGCATTGGTCAACAAATGTTTTAACTTAAGGAATGCTTCCTAACATTTGTCGGACCAAAAAAACTTCACTTCCTTCCTGGTAAGCTTAGTCAAAGCCGCTGCTATCCATGAGAAATCCTTTATAAACCTCCGATAATATCCTGCTAATCCAAGGAAACTACTTATCTCAGTTACCATTTCTGGTCTTTTCCAATTAATAACGGCTTCGATCTTTTCTGGACCAACTGACAATCCTTTTTCCGAAACCACATGGCCAAGAAACTTCACTTCTTTCCTCCAAAAATGACACTAAGAAAACTTCGCCTTCAGCTGATTCTGCCTCAACGTCTTCAGCACCACTCTAAGATGAACTTCATGCACCTTCTTATCCTTAGAGTATATTAGAATATCATCTATAAAAGAAAATAAGAATCTATACATGTGCTCCTGGAAGATTCGATTCATCGAATCTACAAAGAATTTCGGCGCATTAGTGAGTCCGAACGGCATAACTAACTATTCATATGACCCATATCTCATCCTGAGTGCCTTTAAAAGTATACCATCTTCTGCCATCATAAGTCGATGAAACCCTATCGCTAAATCAAACTGGGAGAATATCATAGCCCCACTCAACTGATCGAACAAATCGTCAATCCTTGACAGTGGATACCAGTTCTTTATCGTCTTCTCATTCAACTTACGATAATCGATACATAGGCTTAACAATCCATCCGGCTTCTTAGCAAATACAGTAAATGCTCCCCAAGGCAAACTACTTGGTCTAATAAAACCCTTTCCTTCCAAATCTACCAACTAAGCTTTCAACTCCCTTATCTGTGTTGGTGTCATCCTGCTTGGCGGCCTATTTATTGGTTCTGCACCAGGCTCTAAATCAATCTGAAACTCAATGGCTCATTTCGGCGGCAATCCAACTACAGGTTCAAACATGTCCACGAATTCTCTAACTACGAAAACGCGATTTAATTCATCTTCCAACTCCATAACACCCAACAAGGCATTCACCTCACAACTGGGGTTTTCTATGGTATAAACTATCCGACATTACAATTCGGATGTCAAAGTGAAATTTTCCTATCTAGGAAAAATATCCTAGCATCATAATTACTTAACTGATCCATATCCAATATAATTCTGAACCCAACAAAATCAAATACATGCAAACTGCAAAAAAAGGTGTAACCTAGCAGGTCAAACTCTAAGTAGTCACACTTCATCCCTAGCATCGCATACCATTCTATTGGATTTGCAACTCTTAAGGAAGTAACTAAATATGTGGGTTCTAGGTTAAGTTTATCTACCGAACATCTATATATAAAAGAATGGGATGGACTAGTATCAAATAAAACGCTAACAGATGTATCATGGATCTGGAGCGTACCTCCTAACACAGCCTTTCCCTTCTCTTGCACTATTGGTTTTGACATAGCAGGCTCCAATGCAAACACCTGGCCTTTATCCCCTTTTGCTGGCCCTTTGCACTGGTTATTGTAGTGCCCAATTTGATCACAGTTAAAACATATGACCCCTTTCTTCTCAGCAGCCTTCTTTCCTTTGCATGTCCGACACTCATGAGCATAATGGCCTTTCTTATCGCACTTATAGCAGACCACCTCAGACTTTCCTTTCTTTGCCGCACCACCTTTCTGAGCACTCTTTTTGTGGAAAAATTCTCTCTTTTGGCCCTTCCCAACCTGGACCTCCTTCTCTTTCTTCTTCTCCAAACAAGTAACATCTCCTCATGTCTCAATGTCGTTTCCACTACCACATCACATGGATCTCTGATGTGTGGTAAAGTAGCACTAGCCAATTCCGTCTTCAGACCTCTAATAAAGTTTTCGTTCCTTTTCAACACTGTGTCAACAGTGGCATACCCATACGGGGCTAAATCTTCGAATCTACTAGCATATTCTAGAACTAACATTTCATCTTGTTCCAGCTCAGCAAACTTCCTGACCAAGACAGAATGCACCATTACTAACATGAACCTTTCTTGAAACCTCCTCCTGAACTCCGCCCACATCATAGTCTCTTCATCCATGCCAGTAGTTACAGTATTCCACCAAAACAAAGCAGCTCCATGAAGCTATCTTGAAACAAGTCTTCTTTTCTGCTCGTCATTGATCCCTAGGTCAGAGAAAATCCTCTCGCAATGTAGCAGCCGGTCCATTCCGATAAATGGTTTTCCTCCAAGCCTACTGTAGTCTCTGCTTAAGTTAGCAAACTGATTGACCATCGGAGCTTCCTAAACTCCTCCTCCAGCAGCATTACCTCCAACAACTCCAGCTGCGATTCCAGCTTGCATCATGTTTACGAAAAACTGATACATGGCTCCCATGTCTACTTGGGGAATCCCAACACCAACATTCTCAACCTGAGCCTGACCTCTTCTTGCATTTGGTTGGGCATTTACATTTGTGGTCGTGCTTTCTCCTCCAAGATTAACTTTGCCTCTTCTTCCTCCATATCTGTATTTAAGTCTTGTGAGATACAAAAGAATAGCCTAACAAAGCTAGGAGTCTAGAGACAAAGCGTATACTTATATATAGCAAATACAAGTACGTTACTATAGCGTTATCCCATACCCCGATCCTATCTCTAATTTCTAAGGATTATGTTTTCAAAAATAATTTTTGGTTAAAGTATTTCATAAACCTATGCTCTGCTACCAAGTTGTAACATCCCCTATCTAAAGGCCCAAAGCTAAGCGCAACAGATGCTGCAGTCATCTATAGTATTAACTTCCGGTGACTAAATACAGTTATGTTAATTATATCTATAATATCATAAGCAATTGAATATGAAAAATTAACAGATTTCAAAATAGAATTTTCCATTACATTTCAAAACAGGTGATTCATATTCAGATTACATAATCCCAAACGTTACCCAAGAAATGATAAAATATACTTATTACAAAATACGCCAAGAGCGACATATGATGATGCCCACTTGGATGATTAGAGTCATATAGTCATAATTGACTTAATACATACACAGGGAATTAAACAAAAAAATAAAGAACTGCAACTCCTAAATAGTTATCTGTTAGCCTTCTGCTCGCCTCTGGTAGCTTTATTCGTCATCCTACTAAAAACTAAAACAACCTCAACCCTCAGCCTACTCAAATCAATTTTGAGCACCCGAGAGTTTAAGGGGAAAACATAAACTTTGAGTCAGACATAAAGCCTGGCGTGAATAATACTATACATCCCGGTTATTAATGTTAAGTAAGACCACACCGCTTAGTGGAATGGGTTTCCCCTCACTAACATCATTTTAAAACATATCTTTTGCAAACCTTTATCCTGCAACAAAAACTGGTTAAAACTGTAAAGCATTATTATGTAAACATACATATCAGGTAACAAATGGACTATCTGTCCGAACATTATAGTTTCGTTTGGCTTACTATTAATCTTTGGCTGACTCGGGCCTACCAGACAAAGTAACAAAATTTATCTGACATCTGCTAGACACACCTCTTCTGGACGGCCTGTCCTTAACTATTTGTTAAATACTTCTCTTCTAAACGGTCTGTCCCTAACATAACATCTCCCAGGATCACCTGATCCTAATGTTTTGTGGGCTCACCAATAACCTATCAACATACAAACATATATTCCCTTCTGTGTGATGATGTGGATGTTGGCAGTGATGTTGAAAAAGTGGTGGTAATGCAACTGGTGTGTGAACAGGGAGAGGAGTTGATTGTGATTGGATTGGTATGGCAAGCATAGTGACAATAGCAATATGAAGACAGTGCATAGTTGGTGCATAGTTTTGCAATGAAAGCAATGTAACAGTAGACCGAAATGAAAATTTTAAAAAGAGTAAATGAAATGTAATTTACAATGAAATAGAATATTTTTCTTTTCTTTTGAAATGCACTTGTTTATTTATTTTTATTTTTTTTAAACTAGAAATGCACAAGCAACTAGAAAAACTACAAGCACACAAACAAAATGCAAGCAAAAATCAAACAGTAAACATAAAATTTCTTTTTTTGGCAAATACACTCAACACATAAAACAAACACACATTAAAATCATACAAAAATAATTCGAAGAATAGAAATTAAAATTAAATCAACTCCCCGACAACGACGCCAAAAACTTGTTTAACGACAGAAATTCTATCGAATTAGAAAACCGTCGAAAAAAAAATTATAATAAAATTAAACGCAAGCGCACGAAGTACAATTGTTAATACGTGGCGAGTACGGATCGATCCGCAGAGAATTGTTAGATTTTAAAATCCTATTCAATCAAATTAACCAAAGTTGAGAGTTGTTTAAGCTAGAAAATGAGAAATTAACAAACAAGTAAAATAGATAAAAATATGAGAGTGCGAAGGCAATTTAGAGGCAATTTCCACTCTCTAGATCACATAAATCAACAAAATAAAGTTATGGTATCTCTTTTCTTGTCATTAGTGTAATTAGTTGATGTGCTTATCATAAGTATGGTATATTTGTGCTATTAATTAGCCCAATATAAACCATCAAACTATAACACAACCACCAATGCACATTTAACTCTCATGAAATATGACAACAAAGTTGAAAGTAAAATCTATTTTAAGCATGGCCTATTAACTATTGTTTAGAAATATAGGCCATCAAATTTTAATTTCAACAATCACTTCATTATCATCATCATATGTAGATGAAGAGGTAATTATTGTTTGTGATTGTTTAAGCATAGCCTATTTGGTGTCAACAATAAAGGCTATCAAATTCAACTCAAAAAAACAACAAGTTAAACCATTTCAAATGTTTCATTAAGCACAAAAAGAGAGCATAAACATCAAAATGTTGCATCTACATACTAGAGAGCTTCATTACCCCTAAATTGTAGGGATTATCCTCTCATATTTGTTATCAAATCAACAAATATAGAAAGCAACATGAAATAAACAAGAGGAAAAAGAGAGCAAAATGAAAAGAAAAGCTAAGTAAAAAGAAATGAACACTAATCTACTTGCACAAAAAGTAAACTACACTACTAACATAAGAAGAGAAGCATGTAAATAACATAGAACACTAATTAACATTTCATAAAAAAAGGAAATTACATGAAATAAAAATGGCTAAGTAGCCAAGAAAAAAGAAAGAGAGCTTTCTTTTATTTTTAATCTAACTAAAACTAAAGAGAAGAGGGCCTAAGAGAGACTAAGAGAAGAGAGTTACATGAAGCATAAGGGGTATTTATACATGTATGAAACCCTAATCCACTTTTTTAGGAAATGCCCAAAATACCCTCTTAGGAAGTGTGGAGGCCAAGTAATCATTAGCATCAAATAATCATCATTTAGATGTGCATAAAGCTTTAAACTCTATTAGCATGTGCATTATCCTCTAATTTGTACATGAAGGTATATGGGTAGGTGAGGTCCTCCATGATCCATGAAATGAATTATTTTCATCTCCGTTCCGTTGTATTCACCCTTGTGTATGCATATATCTTTATGAAGCCACTTGTATTTGAATTTAAATTCCTACAAAATAACATAGAAATTTTCAATTAAATTTTATAAAATTATTATATGCACAAAAATGACCATTTTGCCCCTGGATGAAGATGAATATGTGACGATTTGAAATAATTTGAATTTTTGTTTAAACAAGTTAAAATACCCAATACGATCATTTATTTAATTTAAATAGATTAAATATGGTGGTAAAAATATGCACATTTACGTGCACATCACTATGGCTCGTATGTAGATTTAGGGGAAACAAGATATGGAGGTAGGAAACGGAAGAGGAAATATCAATGGAGGAAGCACCACAACAAATGGAAATTTTCGACCTAATACCAGGAGAACCCTGGTCGACAGGTTAATGCTAATCAAAATGCAGATGCCAATATGGGTGCTGGAAATCCACCGGTAGATATGATGACGATTTACCAGTTCTTCGTCAATTTGATGCAAGCAGGAGCAGCTGCTGGAGTTGATGGGAATGTTGGAGGAGCTAATCCTATGTCTCTAATTGGGAATAACTATGCTAAGTTGAGTAGAGACTACACCAGTCTTGGTGGGAAGCTGTTCGTAGAAACGGAGAATGCTATAGAAGTTGAGAATTGGTTGTTGCATTATGAGATGATCTTCGATGATTTGGGATTGAATGTTGAGCAGAAGAGGAGATTGGCCTCTAGGTAGTTGCAGGGGGCAGCTCTCCATTGGTGGAATAGTGTTATGGCCAGAGTTCTTGAGAAAGAATTGACTTGGGCATAATTTCAAAGGAGATTTGAGTAGAGGTTTTTGTCTGAAGTTGCCAAGTCGATATTGCTTGGAAAGTTTATGGATTTGGTGCTGGGAGAAATGTCAGTAATTGAGTATGCTACTAAGTTTGATGAGTTGTCCCATTATGGGTATGCTACCATAGACACCGTCATCAGGAGAAATGAGAAGTTCATTCGAGGATTGAGGTCCGAGATTGCTACGGCGACCCTGCCACATCTTTGAGATCCTTGTAATGTAGTTGTGGAGATGGCAATCCAACATGAGGAAATGCTTGCTATTTGTGGGGAAGAAAAGCCAGTTCAAACCCAGAGTTCTAAAGGAATGAAGAGAAGGTTCTTTAAAAAGAAAGAAGCCCAGAAGAGAGGCTGCCAAGAAGGTAAAGACTGATTTAGTTTACTTTAAGTGTGACAAAATGGTCATTATGCTCATGAGTGCCGGTCATGCAAGGGGAAGAAGGCTGCAGAAAATAATAATGTAAAGTGCTTCAACTATGACCAGGTTGGGCATTATAAGAATCAATGTCCAGAACCAGTCAGGGCGGACTAAGGAAAGGTCTTTGCTGTTGGACCATCATCTGCTAGGCTAACTACAGCTGAAAATGGGGAGAGTGTGATGGAAGGTATGCTTTTGATTCAAAGTATACCAGTTAGGATACTATTTGATACCTGTGCATCACATTCATTTATATCTCAATGTTTAGTTGATAGGTTATGCTTAGAACCCACATACCTTGTTACTTCCTTGAGGGTTGCGAATCTTATAGGAAGGTATGCAACTCTAGGGATGAGATGTGACCAGTTAGAACTTGATTTGTTAGGTCATAAGCTTGCAAGTAGTCTATATGTTTTTATTTCATAGATTTCAGGATCATCTTTGGTATGGATTGGTTGGGTAAATATGAAGCTAGGATATTTTGCCAGGATAGAGAAATATCATTGAGACACCTTGATAGTCATAACCGAATTATATTCTCAATGGGAAATTCTGACCGGAGTGTTTTGAGCTGATTACAGGACTATCACCGAAATGAGCTGTTGAGTTTCGAATAAATCTTGTGCCAAGTGCTGAACCTGTAAATAGACCACTTAGTAGGATGACACCGACCGAGATGAAAAAATTGAAGGTGCGGCTGATGGATCTAGAAGGGAGAAATTTTATCAGACCAAGCAATTTGCCTTGGGGATGAAGAAACCACATGGGTCGTCGAGGATGTGTATCGACTATCGTATGTTGAATGAGAAGACGATCAAGAATAAGTATCCATTGCTCAGAATTGATGACATATTTGATCAGTTGTATGGAGCCAAAGTGTTTTCCCATTTGGATTTGGCGGCAGGTTTCCATCAGTTAAGAGTAGCAAAGGACAGTATTCCATTGACATCATTTCAAACTAGGTATAGTTCATATGAGTGGTTAGTAATGCCATTTGGGTTAACGAATGCACCTGCTTTCTTCGTGGATCTGATGAACCGAGTATTCCGAGAGTACTTGGATAGGTTTGTGTTGGTATTTATAGATAAAATTTTACTATACTCTAAGGATGAAAAAGAGCATGAAGATCATCTTAGAGTAGTGCTTGAAACGCTGAGGCAGCATCAGCTGAAAGATAAGTTTTCCAAGTGTCATTTTTGGAAGAAAGAGGTTAAGTTTCTTGGTCACATCGTTTCAGAGAAGGGCTTTTCAGTTGATGCAGATGAGGTCGAAGCTGTTAATAATTGGAAGAGACTAAGCTCCCCGGCACTGCCTATCTCCGGGCAACACGAAGGAGTTTGTTTTTTAAGTTGCTCCCCGACGCTGCCTATATCCGGGCAACACAGAGGAGTTAGTTTTTTTTAAGATGCTCCCCGGCACTGCCTATCTTCGGGAAAAACAGCGGAGTAAGTTTTTTAACATCCCGGGGTTGCCGGGGCAACACAGGTTTTTTAAGAGGCAAGTATCGAGTTCCGTCAATCCAACAGTTTGAGTCAATTTGCTTCCGTCGACTCGGCGGGTAATTATTATGAACATAGTTTGGTTGGTTCAAGAAGCAAACTTTATTAAGGAAAGCATGGTAGATTCTTTGCCTATTTACAATGTCACCGGCATTTCCGCATGGATTATTTGCTGAAAAATAGAAAATACATATAATAGTATTTTAAATGAAATAAAGGTGGAGCGATTCGCTATTCCAAGCTTTGATAACCGCGACCCCATCGACGGTTGTCAGCTTGAAAGTCCCGTCCCTAAGCTTTTGATTAATGACATATGGTCCTTCCCAATTTGGTCCGAAGGCCCCCGAAATAGGGTAAACTCGCTAGAGCACAAGATCTCCAACTTTGAAGGTCTGACTATGAACTTTGGAGTTGAAGTACCATGCAACCCTTTTTTGGTGGGCAGAAGTTATCAACTCTGCTTCTTCTCTTCTTTCATCGACCATGTCTAGCAATTCAAGTAGGAGTTGCTCCTTTTGTGCTTTATTAAAATTCTGCCTTCGGTGTGAGGGGACTTCTAAGTCAATAGGAATCAATGCTTCTGAACCATATGCTAATGTGAACGGAGTGTGGCCAGTTGCCGCTTTGTGTGTAGTTCTATAAGCCCATAGTGCAAGTGGAAGTTCATCAACCCAGTTTGCTTTTGCTTTCGCTAGTCACTTTTTGATATTGGACCTGATGATCTTGTTTATTGCTTCCACCTTCCCGTTTGCTTGCCGATGAGCCACTACGGAAAAGCTTTTTTCAATTCGGAAGCGCCTGTAGAAGTCTTTAAACTCAGTACTTTCAATTGGGTTCCATTATCAGTGATGATCTTTTGCGATACAGCAAACCTACAAATGATGTTTTTAGTGACAAAGTTAATAACTTTCTTTGTGGTTATGGTGGCCAGCGGTTCCGCTTTGGCCCATTCAGTGAAATAATCTATGGCAACTATAGCATATTTGGCTCCTCCTTTAGCTGTTGGAAGGATGGCAATCAGATGGATCCCACATATTGCAAATGGCCATGGCCTTAATATTTGTGTCAATTCTGTTGAAGGAGTTCTCTTAATTTTGCTGAATCTTTGACAGCGATCACATCTTCTGGCGTGATTTGCAGTGCCGTGATTTATTGTTGGTCAGAAGTATCCGTTCGATGGACTTTCTTTGCCAACGTCTGCCCCCCAGTGTGGTCTTCGCACTTGCCTTCATGTACTTCCTTCAGGATTCATCGTGCTTCATCATCAGACACACAACTAAGAAGAGGGGTCGAGAATCCCCTTCGATAGAGTATCCCATCTTGTATCATGAACCGTTGCGCCTTGCGGAGGAGCTTCTTTCGTTGTTTTCGGTCAATTGGTAGGGTTCCTGCAAGTAGATAGTCCTTTACCGGTGTCATCCATGTATCTGGATCGACGGTGTTCTCTAGAATCTAGTCCACGTCCATTTCATCTATGCTTGGGTTGGTTAGCTTTTCAACTAGAACCAATCCCAATGACTGGGCTTCTCCGGAGCTTGCCAGCTTGGCCAAATAGTCTGCCTTGGTCTTTTTCTCCCATGGGATGTGAGTTATGGTGTAATGCTCAATATCGCTTAATAGCTCTTATACTTTGGAGAGGTATGGGGTGGGGTGAGGTTTTCTCCACACACTTGGTACTCCCATTTCACTTGACAGACAACCAGAAGACATTCGATGTATATGTAAATAGATTTTATCCCGAGTCCCTTCACAACCTTTAGTCTAGCGATCAAGGCTTCATACTCTGCTTTGTTATTTGTTACTGGGAATTCCAAGTGCAAAGCATAGCTAATGGCTCGCCCCTCGCGGATTTCAAGCACTACCCTTGCTCCTGAAAAGAAGTTGTATAATGCACCGTCGACGAAGAGCTTCCATTGCATGCCTGTTTCTGACTGAACTTCATCGTTGTCATCCCTTTTGTTAAATTCGGCAATGAAATCGGCAATGCTCGCCCATTGATTGCTTTTTTTGGATGGTATGTGACATCGTACTGGCTCAACTCTATATTCCACTTGAGTAGTCGTCCAGAAGTTTCTGGCTGGTATAAAATTTGCTTCAGGGGCTGGCAATCAACACTTTAATCGGATGAGCCTGGAAGTATGGTCGTAACTTCCAGGACGCGATCAGAAGGCAATACGCTAACTTTTCCAGTTTTGGGTAATTCTTCTCAGCTCCGGTGTATCATTTGCTAATGTAGTACACGGGTCGCTAGATTCTTGCTTCTTCCCACATAGGAGCGGCGCTCAGTACATGCGGGGAAACTGCTAAATAAACGAACAATTCTTCTTCATCGACTGGTTTTGATAAGATCGGGGGAGTTTCCATGTGTCGTAGTAATTCCTCAAAAGTTGTTTGACAAGCTTCACTCCATTCGAAGTTTTTCTTTCCCTTCTTTAGCGCATCGAAGAACGGTATACACTTGTCTGTAGCTTTTGAAATGAATCGACTCAGTGCTGGGACTTTTCCATTCAATCTTAGAAGTTCCTTCTTATTTTTAGGGGCTCGGACTTCCCGTATCGCTGTTATTTGCTCTGGATTCGCTTCGATGCCCCAGGCACTTACTATGAATCCTAGGAATTTCCTAGAGGCTACTCCAAAGTGATATTTAAGCAGGTTGAGCTTCATTCCATATTTGTGGAGTATTTCGAGCATTTCAGCAAGATTGTCTAGATGGTTAGCAACTACTTGGAATTTGACAAACATATCGTTCATGTAAACTTCCATATTCTTCACAATTTGGCGTTTGAACATATTATTCACTAGCTTTTGGTATGTTTCCCCTGCATTTTTCAAACCGAATGGCATACAGTCCCAAATCGGTGATGAAGCTGGTGTTCTCTTGGTCTGGTTCGTGCATTAGGATCTGGTTATAGCCCGAGTACGCATTCATAAATGACAGCAACTCATGTCCCGCTGTTCCATCCACCAGTTGATCAATTCTAGGGAGCAGGAAGCTATCCTTCGGACATGCTTTGTTGAGGTCCGAGAAATCAATACATGTTCGCCATTTTCCATTGGACTTCTTGACTAGGACCGGGTTCGATACCCATTCGGGGTAGGTTGCATCTCGAATGAAGCCGTTAGCCATCAGTTTATCTACTTCTTCTCTCAATGCCTTGGACCGTTCAGGTCCCTAGCTACGCCTTTTTTTCTTAACTGGGGTGAATTTAGGGTCAATGTTAAGGGCATGACAGGCAATCTCGGGTGAAACCCCATACATATCAGAGTGTGTCTAAGAAAATATGTCCAAATTAGCGCGGAGGTACTTGGTTAGTTCTGACCGCATCCTGTTTCCAAGATGCGACCAAATCTTGAGGACCTACGTTAGGTCATCCATACAGACTGGGACAGACACTGTCAGTTCTTCCGGTGCTGCCCGATCCTCCCCTGAGCTCTTCTTCCTAGGGTCCAAAGACTTGTCTAATTGGTTATGGTCCCCAAGCCAGAGGTAGCTCTGTAGTTGCTATTCGGAGGGCTCACGGATGTGGTGGGTTTTCCCTACATCCTTTCCTTTTTGCTTTCTTATCGACTCACGCAATTCCACGATATAGCATTCCCGGGCGACGCTTTGGTCTCCCTTCATAATTCCAACTCCGTGCTCAGTAGGGAACTTCATTGTAAGGCACTATTGGGCCAATGCTATTCTAAAATCGACTATCACGGGCCACCCCAAGAATGCATTATATGTTGGCATTTCATCCACGATCACAAAATTTTGAATGAGAGTGACTCAACACTCACCCTCTCCAAGCTCCATAGGTAGGTCAATTGTTCCCACCGGTTGTTTGGGTTCTCCGGTAAACCCCTGAATCTTAGTCTGGGACGCGAATACGCTTTTCATGCCAATCTTCGTTTGGTCAAAAGTACTTATGAAAATGATGTTAATTGAACTGCCACTATCCACTAGCACTCGTCGGATTACGGCCGGACCGATTCCTACTTTCACCACCATTGGGTCAAGAGTTGGGGCTTTAATCCCTTCGGTGTCCCGATTGCGGAACACTATGTCATCGCTCAGAACCTTTTTCTGCTTGACCAAAGTTTCATCATCTTTTGCTAAACACGAATCCTTTGGGGCATGCTTTAATGAACTCGCATATCGCTCCATCTCTCCCTAACTTCTTAGCACGGGATGTGGTACCCTAGATATGGTTCCGATAATAAGCCTCTGGTCAGTTCTTTTTTACCCTTCTTCGCTAGTTCCAGCTTGATTTCTTTGTTCTCTAGGAGGTTGAGGGGCCGCAGGTGGATTGGCTTTTTATGGCTTTTTCGTGTATTGTTGAAGCTTGTTGTCTCGGATCAACCCATCGATGAGGTCCTTAAGGTAGTGGCATTCGTTTGTACTGTGACCGTGTGTCTCGTGGAAGCGGTAGAATTTCCCTGAGCGCTTTTGTTGTTTCGTTGCCTCTTTTCTAAGAGGTTTCTTATATTCCTCAATCTCTTGTGTTGCGAGATAAATATTCTCTGGAGTATCAGTCAGAGGGGTATAGTCTTCCTGTCTAAACCCTCTAAGTCTTTTGTTGCTGCTACCATTATTTCTTTTATCAGAGTTCTGGTTTCTTCTCTTCTAATTCCCGCTCTTTTCCGCGACTCCTTGAGTACTTCTAGGATTGCACGTGTTTTGATTTGCCATCATGTCATTCTATCCGGCGTTCATCTATTGTGTACCAACGGACTCCCTTTTCAGCTCCTATTCTTCCACCAATCTCTAGTACTGGCTTGCTTTATGATTGAAGTCTTTCCTATTGGTAGGTTGCTTCATATTAATCCATTTCCCAAACTCCATTTTTTGGTGAATAGCGCGGACTAATGCCATAAAAACCATATCCTCATTGGGGTTGCTTACTTCCATCACCGCGGTGTTAAACCTGCTCATGAATGATTTTAATGACTCGTTGCGCCCTTGGACCAGTCCCGATAGGGAAATGACGTCTTTCGGTTGTGCGGTATGAAGCCTGAATTGGTCGAGGAATTTCGTTGCAAGTTGGTCAAAGGTAAAAATAGATCTTGGGGGAGTCTGGTGAACCACATAGAAGCGGCTCCTTCTAGAAAGATAGGGAAGCATTGGCAGCGGACGGCCTCTGGAGCATTGGCTCAGTCCATGTACCACCTATACTCATACAATTGAGGTTTTGGGTCCTTCGTTCCATCGTAGGAGGGGATAGTTGTCATGGTGAATTTTTTTGGGTATCTTACATTCAAGATCTCGTCGGTAAAAGGGATCCGACTTGGGCCAGATCCCCATTCATCATCCTTTCAGTTTTTACTCTCATCCATCAGCCGTCTGGCTATGTCTGCTATGTATGCCTCTGATATTCGGTAGTCCTGGGGGCAGCAATCAGTCATTGCACCTAGTGTTTGGTTCTGCAAAAGGTCTTGGCGCGTGGGTTGAAGCCTAGGCTCTCCTATCTCCGGGGAGCCACTCCCACGGGACCCCGTTGGCTTGCAATTGACTTGACTGGGGCAGTTTGGATGTTTCTAGCATCATGGAACGCATTTACGTTCTCCTTCATCTGATTACCTTGCTCTCCATCTTCTGAATTGGAGAGATTCACAGCTATGTCCTCCTATGGGGTTTTGGCCCCTTGATTCAAATTCGAGACCGACTTCTTGGCGTCAGGTGGAGTATTCTGGTTCTTCTCCACGTTATATCCTACTGTTACCCTTTTTGGTGGTTGTTTTTCGTTTCTTCTATGCTGGCCAGAAACGGATGAATTCTCTTGTTCTATAGCATTCACTGGTTCAGGCATAGTCCTTAGAGCGGGGTTTGATTGTAGGGTTAACAGAGCGTTCAGCTTATCCATTTGAGCCTTTTGACTATTTTCCATTCGTTGGTTAATCTCCCCAGCCATCTTATTTAGCTCGTCCATGGCGACAACTTCATGTTGAATGGAGGGCGCCGGTGCCTGGATTCCTAAGTCAACACCATTTACTTCGGCTTGTTGGAGACTAACACCTTCTCCAGCTATTACTGCCCCATGGATCTCCCAGAGGCGGTTCTTCTTCTTCCAGGAGCCATTGACTTTAAAAAGCAACTTCTTTAAGAAAAGACTGGGGATCTAACTTCTGGACCTATGAAATCCAAAGTAGGTTGATAGATCTGGATCCTGAGTTGGGCGCTCAGTGAAAGCACCAAAATGTTGACTCAAAAAATGGACCAACACCCTGCTTCTCAGTGAAAGCACCAAAATGTTCACCCAAAAAATGGACCAGCACCCTGGTTTGAGTTCGAAAGCACCAGCCCTGTTCTAACAAGGCAATATCACAGATAACAGATATCAAGAAAGAATAGTAAAAGAAAGTAGACAAAGAATTTTTATAGTGGTTTGGCTATTAATGAAGCCTATGTCCACTTTATAGTTTTATTATATACTGATTGCTATTACAAGAGATGTATGATTACAAGGCTTTGTTTGCTTCCTAGCTAGATTGAATCTCTAGAGTTGGAATCCACTGGAGAGTCACAGTGTATTCCTTGGGAGATTGTTATGAGGGAGGCAAAGAGTGAAAAATAATTCCATCAGAGCTTTAGCAACCAGTCCGGAGAAGATCCTCCTTATGTTGCAGGTTGGATGGTATTTATATGGAGCAGAGACCTTTTGGGCCAAGCCATGTCTTCATCAGCTCGTAGGTAAATAGTAGACGACCTAAGGAGTGTTTAGCTTGCAAAACGATCTAAATCCATGGGTCGCTGGCGACCGATGGCCAATGGGTCGTTGGCGACCCATAGACTTGGCTTGTTTTGTGAGCCAACGCCTTGGCCTCTTTGTTGTGTTCCTTAGTTATCTTGTTTGAAGGCTGGAAGAGAGGCATGGATCACTGATGATCCAACCACTTAGGATTTTTCTGAAGTTTGGAGTTGGAGATTTTTCCATAGCCTTTTATCGTAGTTGTTACGTTTTGATGGCAATGCACTAGCTGTTTACGTTCAGATGCTCATTGGACTAAAAGAATGCTGATCTCTCGGCTTCATTGATCCTAGTCGTCATCTTAGTCGTATAGCTTGGCCCCTGTCGATCCCTTGTCTTAGCTTTTCTAGTTAAGTCCTAAGCCATCCTGTCATCACAAGGTTGTTTCGTTTTCTATTGGTTTCTGTTGGGTTAAAAACCCGGATAACAACAGGTATAGGACATGGCTGGATTCAAGCTGGAGCAAGCAAATCAAGATCAACACATCAAAAATAAACTCGAGTGAGTGTGAGTGAGAGCGAGTAAAAAATGGTTATATATAAGAGTGTAGAGAAAAGTTGTATATATGAGAGTGATAATGAAAGATGCATTACATTTTAATTTGATATGAAATAAAATATTTGTTTAACTAATATTGCGATTCATTTATTTCATTTTGCAAATATAATATAAGTGTAATCGTTATGCATATTTGTCAATATATATATGTTGTATAATAGGAAATTCTAGAAATGGTACTACAGCATTTGGAAACATATGGTTTTTTTGGTTGTGTTAATGCCTATCTGACAGCGGGGCATACCTATGGTTTGATTTGAAATGAGACGGCACAGGATTTAACGATAGATAGATATCCAATCAAACAACTAAGCATATCTGTCAGCTGATTCGTTTTTTCATAGCGTGGAGACAAATTGTATAGTGACATGAAGAGAGTCTTTTAATGATTGGGTATGAAGAAGCATGTGGGAGAGTATGTATTTAAGTGTACGACTTTTCCAAATGGTAAAGGCAGAGCAAAAGAAGCTAAGAGGATTGTTGTAGCCATTAGATATACTACAGTGGAAGTGGGAGAGTGTCTCTATGGATTTCATTGATGGACTACCTAGGAGTAGGATAGGGAATGGAATTATTTGGGTCAAGGTCGACCAACTGACCAAATGCTCTGATTTTATTTCAATTAGGAGAACGAGGATATCTGCATCTTTAGCGACTCTATATATGAGGGAGATAATTACGCTACATGGGGTTCCTTCTAGCATTGTTAGCGGCAGAGATCCTCTTTTCACCAGCGAGTTTTGGGGGAATTTTCATGAGGCTTTATGCACTGAGTTGGGGTTGAGAACCGCTTGTCACCCACAGACGGATGGACAGATGGAGAGTGTGAATCTGGTATTGGGATGGCATCGTTTGAGGCATTATACGAGAGGACTTATATATCACCATCTTATTGGTGGGTGTAACGACCCTAGTTTTGGTTAACATTATTTAGGATATTTAATTAGTTAAGTTAAATGAAATAATGAAATGGTTAAGCGATTGAGATTTGTGTTAATAGAGGTAGCCATGCCTAAGGAAACAAATGAAATAAAGGGTAACTAAAATGAAATAGATAAGGGGCAAAGTAGGAATAAGTCATACCCTTAAACCCTAAACCCTCAATCACGTTCATTTTCACATTCAAAACAAAAATCAAATACTAGTGGTCGGCCACCATTAGACAGAGCTAGAAGAAGAAAAGCTAAAGATCAAGAGGAAGATTAACCAAATCCATTCTCAAATATCAACTCCTTAACAACAATGCTAAGGTGAATAATAGGTTACATCTCATATTTTGATGTTTATGGTTTCTAGATCAAATCTGAATATTTTTGCAAAGTATATTGCCATGTTTTTTATTGCAAAAATGGGTATATATGCTTGTTGATGATTTATGCTATTTCAAATGGATTTTATGATAATATTTCATGTTAAAACCCTATTAAATGACTTCCAAATGCCTTGTAAATTTTATATAAGGTCGGAAATAATACTTTGGAGATGGGTTTCAAATTTCATAATTTTTTGAATTAATGTGGATTTATTATTAATGTTCTAGTGAGGAAAATGGTTAATTGGGTTTAAAATTAATTACGGCTAACTTATATTGTTTTTGGGTCAGAAATTAATATATGTTAGAAAACATATTAAAAGTGATTTATAGGAATTTTTGTAGAATTTTCCTAAGTGTTTAATAAGTATATAAAATTATTTAAGGTATGAGACTTAAATGTTTTATATATTTATGAAAGGAGAAGGGCATTTTGTAAATATTTTAAATTGCTTATCTCTGAAATTCGGCAGTACTTTTAGAAATGATTTTAGAGTGAAATTAGCAACCAATCATATGTTGACAAACAAATCAGGTTTGTTTAAAAGGAATTACTTTCTAAAGTTAAAAATTAGTTTTACCATGTTTTTCTTGTTTTGCTACTTTCGGCGCCAAGCTTTTGACTAGGTACTTCTGCCTCCATCTCCATCGAAACCAATGCGCATGGTAACAAAGACCATGTAAGTAGTGAATTGGACATAGGTGAAAGGTATTGAGTCGAAATAAGCGGTTCCGAAGGGGGTCGAAACCTTGTTTTTCTTTTAAAAGGAAACACTCCTGCTTTGCTTTAAAAAAGAATGCTTTCGACTTAGATAGCTTTCGACTCGGTCAAATGGTTTTAAAGAATGGTTTCAAAAGAGGTTGTGTCTTTTGTTTTATAAAGAAGCTTTTGAGGGGGTCGAAACCCCTTGCTGTCGCATTCAACCTTTCAAAGCAATGCCTTCAAAGGGGTGCTTTCACTTTAAACCCTTAGCCGCTTCTCCAATGCTTTCGAAGGGATTGGTTTTGAAACCATCCACTTATTTACTTAGGAAATTGCTTTCGAAAGAGTGCTTTCGACTTAGTTGTTTTACGACCCTTTGTGCTATTTAAAGTTAAACCCAAAGGTTTCAAAAGGAATGGTTTAAAATGGTTTCGAAAGGTTTTTCCGCATGTTTTACTTGAACCCAAATGCTTTTGAAAGGTTTGATTTATGTAAAGAACTTAATACTTTCGAAAGGTTTAAGATAAAGGTTTCAAAGGGGTGGTTCCCCAATGTTTTCGAAAGGTTTTAAATGGAAGGTTTCCAATGTTTTCGAAAGGCATGTTTAAAGTGTTTTAAAAGAGGATGTCTAAGGTTTATAAAGCTTTCGAAAGAGATGTTTTCAATGTTTCGAAAGGACTATGGTAAAAGGTTTCGAAATGTATGTTTTGGCCTTTCGTCCTAAGGTTATAAAGTAAAGTAGTTTACTTGTATCGAAAGGGGTACATTCAATGATTTCGAAAAGGGTACTTTCAACTGTTTCAAAAGAGATTGTTTAAAAGTTTAAACAAAAGTTTCGAATGTTTTCATTGACAATGTTTTAAGTAAAGCATATATCATGGCAAAGAGATTTGAGTAAAGCATATAGAATTTTTTCCTTGTTTAAGTATGA
This sequence comes from Allium fistulosum, assembly GCA_030737815.1. NCBI lineage: Eukaryota > Viridiplantae > Streptophyta > Magnoliopsida > Asparagales > Amaryllidaceae > Allium > Allium fistulosum. The sequence continues at coordinate 180,300,250 of CM060905.1, read as the reverse complement.
TTTAAAGGGATTAAATCAATTTGAAAGGTTTTCAAGGAAAATTTAAAGGGTAGTTAACCATAAGTAAAATGACTCGGATATTTGTATACCATATGGGACTGGTGTATGGTTGCGCCCTATACATTAGCTATAGCCCCTAGCTAATTTTAGTCCAAAATTCCAGTGTGTAGGGCTTAGTCACAGGTAAGACTTAAATGATGGTTACACACAGAAAGGAATATATGTACAAGGAAGGAGGATAGGTTACTAGTGAGCCCAAAAAATCATTAGGATCAGTTGACCCTCGGAGAAGTAAGTTAAGGACAGACCGTCCAGAAGTTTGTCTAACAGTTGTTAGATTATTTGTTTATTTTGTCTCATAGGTTCGAGTTAGCCAATGGTTAGTAGTTAGCCAAAAAAACTATATTTTTCGGACAAATGATCCATTTGTTACCTGTTTATAAGCATATATGATATTACTATTATTGTTATGATCAATTTGATTAATCAGTTTGATTGCAGAATTCTAATTTGCAAAAAGATATGTTTTAAAAGGATATTAGTGAGGGGAAACCCATTCCAAAGTGGCATAGTCTCACTTAATATCAGTAAAACGAGATGTAATAGTATTTCACACCAGGCTTTATGTTTGAATCGAAAATTATGTTTTTCGCCTTAAACTCTAAGGTGCTCAAAATTGATTTGAGTAGGTTGAGAGTTGAGGAATTGCAGGTTTTAGTAGGTGGATGAATAAAGCTTCCGGAGACGAGCATGAGGCTGATGTTAGCTATTTAGGAGTTGTTATGTTTTATTTCCGTTGTGTTGTATTAAGTCTGTTATGACTATTTTGTACTCTGGTCATCCAAGGGGGCATCTTCATAAGTCGCTCTTGGCGTATTTATGTAATAACTATATTTGATCTGAACCTGGTAACAATTGGGATTATGTAATTAGATATGAAACATGTTTTGTGAATTGTAATCAAAAAGGTCGTTTTTGAATCTGTGATTTTGTTTCATATTCATGTGCTTTTGATATTATGGATACCATTAATATTACCATATTTTGTCGCTGGAAGTTAATACTATAGATGACTGCAGCATCTGTAGCACTTAGCTTTGTGCCCCAAGATAGTGGATGTTACAACTTGGTATTAGAGCATAGGTATATGAAAAGATTTAAAGTAGAATGATTTTGAAAACATAATCCTAAGGCATAAGAGAAAAGATCGGGGTATGGGATAACTTTATAATAACGTACTTGTATTTTCTATATATGTATATGCTTTATCTCTTTTCTCCCATCTCTACTAGGCTATTCTTCTATATCTTACGAAGATTCGAATGCAGATATGGATGCTAAAGATGGAAGAGTTAACCATGGTGAGGGAAGCACCACAACTAATGGAAATGCCCGACCAAATACAAGGAGAAATCAAGGACATGCACAAGCTGTAAATGTGGGTGCTGAAATCCCGCAAGTTGACATGGGAGTAATGTATCAGTTCTTTGTCAACATGATATAGGCGGGAATTGATGCTGGAATAGTTGGAGGAAATGCTAGAGGAGGGAACCAAGAAGCTCCAGTGGTAAATAACTATGCAATTCTGAGTAGAGATCATGCTCGGTTGGGAGGAAAGCTGTTTATCGGTACTAAAGACGCAATCGAAGTGGAGAACTAGTTACTTCATTGTGGGAGGATTTTCGCTGACTTAGGGCTTAATGATGAGCAGAAAAGGAGACTCGCCTCTAGACAGCTACAAGGAGCAGCACTATATTGGTGGAACAGTGTGAAATTTGGAGTCAACGAGGAGAATATGACTTGAGCTGAGTTCAAGAGGAGGTTCGATGAAAGGTTTATGTCGGAGATTGCTAAGTCCACTCTGCTTAGGAAGTTTGTCGAGTTGGAGCATGGGGATATGACTGTGCTCCAGTATGTAATGATGTTTGAGGAGCTAGCGAAATATGGCTATGCTATGATTGATATTGTGATTAAGAGGAATGAGAAGTTCATCTGGGGGTTGAAGCCTGAGCTTGCTAAGGCCAGGTTACCGCATATTAAGGATCCAAGTGATGTTGTTGTTGAGATGGCCTTGAGGAATGAAGAGATGCAGGCCTTTCTTGAAAAAAAAGGCCAAGGAAGCTCAAGGAGGGCAAAATCAGAAGAGGAAGTTTTTCCATAAGAAAGGAGCTCAAAATGGTGGAGCTGCTAAGAAGGGAAAGGTAGAAGTGGTATGTTACAAGTGTGACAAAAAAGGACACTATGCCCATGAGTGCCAGACAGGCAAGGGAAAGAAAGCTGCTAAGAAGAAAGGGATAAAGTGTTTAAACGGTGATCAGATTGGACACTATAAGAACCAGTGCAAGGAGGCAGCCAAGGATGGGAAAGGCAAGATGTTTGAATTGGGACCAGCTACCTCGAGACCAACAGTAGAGGAGAGGGGAAAAGCTATGTTGGGAGGTACGCTTTTGATTTATGATATGTCAGTTAGCATTCTATTTGATACCGGTGCATCACATTCTTTTATATCTCATTGTTTAGTAGATAAGCCTAACATAGAACCCTCATACTTGGTTACTTCCTTAAGGGTTGCAAATCCGATAGGAGGTTATCCGACACTCGGGATGAAGTGTGACCACATAGAGTTTGAATTGTTAGGTCATACCATTGTTTGTAGTTCGCATGTGTTTGATTTTGTAGGGTTTGGAATTATTTTGGGTATGGATTAGTTAAATAATATGATGCTAGGATATTTTTCCATGATAGGAAAACATCGCTTAGACACCCTGATTACAGTGATCGGATAATATACTCCGTAGAAAACCCTAGTTTTGAGGTTAATGCTTCGTTGGGTGTTGTGAGGTAGAAGAAAAGTTGAATCGCGTTTTCGTTGTTAGATAATTCGTAGATGTCTTTGAATGTGTAGCTGGATTGGCGTCGAAATGAGCCACTGAGTTTCAGATAGATTTGGTACCAGGAGCAGAATCTGTGAGTAGACCGCCAAGCAGGATGACACCTACCGAGATGAAAGAGTTCAAGGTGCAGTTGGTGGATTTGGAAAGTAAGAATTTTATCAGACCAAGTAGTTCGCCTTAGGGAGCAGCCGTAGTGTTTGCTAAGAAGCCGGACGGATCGTTAAGGTTGTGTATCGATTATCATAAGCTGAATGAGAAGACGATAAAGAATCATTATTCGTTGCCCAGAATTGACGGTTTGTTCGACCAGTTGAGTGGAGCAAAGGTATTCTCCCAGTTGGATTTAGCAACAGGGTTCCATCAGCATAGAGTGGTAGAGGATAGTATTCCTTTGACGGCGTTTAGAACCAGATATGGATCGTACGAATGGTTAGTAATGCTGTTCGGACTAACTAATGCGCCCGTATTCTTTGTGGATTTGATGAACTGAATTTTTCGAGAGGACTTGGATAGGTTTGTGTTGGTTTTCATAGATTACATCTTGATATACTCTAAGAATGAAAGAGAGCATGAAGTTTACCTTAGAGTAGTGCTTGGGACACTAAGGCAGCATCATCTAAAATCAAAGTTTTTGAAGTGTCATTTTTGGAAGAAGGAAGTGAAGTTTCTTGGTTATGTAGTCTCAGAAAAAGGATCATCTGTAGATCGAACTAAGATAAAGGCAGTAAATAATTGGAAGAGACCCGAGACAGTTACTTAGATAAAGAGTTTTCTTGGATTAGCTGGTTATTATCGAAGATTCATTAAGGATTTTTCGCGGATAGCAGCACTGATGACCAAGCTAACACAAAAGGATGTGAAATTCGTTTGGACAGATAAGTGGGAGGAAGCATTCCAGAAGCTGAAACACTTAATGACTAATGCACCTGTATTGGTTATTCTAGAGGAGAATCAGGACTTAGTGGTGTACACAGATGAATATGGAATAGGGTTAGGGGCTATGTTGATGCCGAGAGGTAAAGTGATTGCCTATGCATCTCGACAGCTTAGGCCACATGAGGTTAAGTACCTGACTCACAATTTGGAATTAGCTACGGTAATATTTGCATTGAAGGTGTGGAGACATTACCTTTTAGGAGAGAGATTCGAGTTGTATACGGATCATAAGTCGCTGAAGTATTTATTCCCTCAGAAGGAGCTGAATATGGGACAGTAGAGGTAGTTAGAGTTTATAGCCACTTATGATTTTGGTATTGAGTACACACTGGGAAAGGGCAATAAGGTTGCGGATGCACTTAGCAGTAAAAAATCAAAATGCAGTATTGGCAATGATAGCTAAGTGGAAAGATTTAGAAACGTTGACGACATGTAGAATACAGGGGAGATCGGAAACTAGATTTAGTAAGGAGACTGCTATATTGTCTTGCTTAGAAGTTCGACCGGAAATGATCGAAAGGATTGCTTCCAAGCAGAAGGAGGATCCATTATTAGTTGAACGGATCAGTACTTTAAGGTATGGAACAAAGAGCGATGACTTGAAAGATTTTAGTCTTGACCAGAATGGGTGGTTAAGAAAGAAAGGAAGATTATGTGTTCCGAATGTAGGAAGCATTAGGAAGGAAGTTCTTGAGGAATGCCATCATTCGAAGTTCACTACTCATTCATGAGGAACTAAGATGTATCAGGACATGAAGAGAAGTTTCTTCTGGGAAGGTACGAAGAGGGATGTATGCTTATGGGTAAAGCAGTGTTTGAACTGCCAAGAGGTAAAAGCTGAACATCAGAAACAAACTGGGTTGCTTCAGCCTTTAGATGTCCCAGTATGGAAATGTGATTCTAGCTCAATGGATTTCGTAGAGGAGTTGCCAAGATCTAATAGAGGAAATGAAAGCATATAGGTCATAGTGGACAGGTTAACCAAGAGTGCCTATTTCATTCCAGTTAAGTCTACCCCTACGTCACCTATTTTAGTATGTTTTTTATGAAGAATATAGTTAGACTGCATGGAATTCCTAGTAGTATAGTAAATGATAGAGATTCCTTATTCACTAGCGAGTTCTGGAAGAGTCTAAAGGATAATTTAGGTACCAAGCTCAAGAAGAGTACTACTTACCATCCACAGACCGATAGTCAAACGGAAAGAGTTAACTAAGTTTTGGAGGATTTGTTACAAGCTTGTGTGCTAGATTTTGGAGGATCATGGGAAGACCATCTACACTTAGTCGAGTTTTCGTATAACAACATTTATCAGGCTAGTATAGGGATGGCACCGTTTGAAGCTTTGTATGGAAGGCTATGCAAATCACCCATTTGTTGGTTAGAGACCGGCGATAGATTGGTTCTTGGTCCGGATTTAGTTGGAGAAGCTGCAGAGAAGATTGAGTTGATTCAAGCTAAAATGAAGGAAGCTCAGTCTAGGTAGAAAATTTATGCTAATAGAAGATAGAAAGACTTAGAATTCTCAGTTGGTGATCATGTTTTCGTCAAAGTATCACTAATGAAGGGTGTGATCAAGTTCAGAAAATCGGGAAAGTTGGCACCAAGATTCGTTGGACCATTTCCTATTATAGTGAAGATCGGGAAACTCGCATATAGAGTGGAGTTGCCGAAAAGTTTAGCAAGAGTTCACGATGTTTTTCATGTTTCTCATCTAAGTAAGTGTATTCGAGATCCAGAGACTACTATTGCACCGATTGTGTTAGAGGACTTATTAGTGGAACCAAACTTGACTATAGTTATGAAGCCAGTTTATATAGTCGCGAGAGATGGGAAGAGGCTAAGGAACAAGTCAGTCGATTAGTTAAGGTCCAGTGGAGCGATGGTGAGAGAGACTATACTTGGGAGACTGAGAGTAGGATTAAAGATGCTTATCCAAATTTGTTTCATGGTATGTTTTGCATTTATGATTGATTTTTTGTGTACCTTATCGTAATTTTGAGGATGAAATTCTTTAAGGAGGGGAGTCTGTAACGACCCTAGTTTTGGTTAACATTATTTAGAACGTTTAATTAGTTAAATTAGATGAAATAATGAAATGGTTAAGGGATTGAGATTTGTGTTAATAAAGGTAGCCGTGCCTAAAGAAACAAATGAACTAAAGGCAAACTAAAATGAAATAGTTAAGGGGCAAAGTAGGAATAAGTCATACCCCTATAGCCTAAACCCTCATTCACGTTCATTTTCACATTCAAAACAAAAATCAAATAATAAAGGTCGGCCAACATTAGACCAAGCTAGATGAAGAAAAGCTAAAGATCAAGAGGAGTAATCAAATCCATTCTCAAATCTCAACTCCTTAAAAACAAAGGTAAGGTGAATAATAG